>JAWWEV010000043.1:33089278-33184224 GCA_035583235.1 Hafferia zeledoni
CTGTCCTGTCCTGTCCTGTCCTGTCCTGTCCTGTCCTGTCCTGTCCTGCTGGAATCCTTCTGGCCAATGTCCTGGTCCCCTCCAGTTATCTGAACCTGTTGCTTAAGGACCAAAACTTGGCCTGTCCTGTCCTGTCCTGTCCTGTCCTGCTGGAATCCTTCTAGCCAATGTCCTGGTCCCCTCCAGTTATCTGAACCCGTTACTTAAGGACCAAAACTTGGCCAAGCCTGGTGAGACACTTCCTCCAGAATAGAAGGGGATCGATAGGAGATGTGCGCAAGGATGGTAATTCTGTCTGACTTCCACCAGCTGAGTCCCAACACAGCCCCAGCAACTTCAGTCTGGCTGACTCAGCTAGTTCACTTCCTTCAACAGCTGGGGATGTGGATTATCCAGTAATTCCTGTGAGCAGCCTTCTTGTTAGTCAAGCAGTGCTATTCAAGCAGTAAAAGGAGAGAATACACACTTAATTTGCTTATTAACTATACAGCTGAAAAACCACAGGCTGGTCACCTGCAGGACAGCATCAGTTTTTTTCTTTATTCTCTCTACTCCCTTTCTGTCTTTCACAGAGTATTTATTTTTATAAAAATGGAGTGACTTAACAGAAGAAAGATGCATCCTCCATACACAACTGTTTAGTGGGGAGGCTTCTTCCTAGAATTGAGAAAACCCAGCTTGAAGTATCTGCTTCAAATCAGAGCATGGGGATTTCAAAACAAGTCTACGTGTGAGTTTCCAAACTAGTGCTATTGCATTCATGCACACTCAAACATAAGTCATTTTTGCTGTCTGTTGTACATTGACTTCCAGAGTATGAAAACTTTGAGGACATTGCTGAGTCAAAATGATCTTTAAGACACTTGCTAGCCCTTAGACTGCTTCCGCACTTGCTCGCCAGCAAGCACTTGGGCATTGGGAAAGTTAAGCAGCAGCTTCTTGCTGGTATCTAAATACTGAACTCATGCTGTGGTCAAATCCATGACAAAGCAGGCCATTAGAGGCTAGGTCCTTAGGAACTTAAATATCTAAAGCAAGAATTCTGGTTTCCAGTCCCTAAATCTCAACCTCAAACTGTCCCATTATCGGCCAATTTTTTGTCTCTGTTTATATTTAATGTCATTTAAGTACCAAAAGTTTTACTTCTGTGGGAGGACCTGCCTGCTCACTACTCCCAGGGCTATGCCATGCCTTAGTCTATGACTGCAGAAACAGCGCTGAGAGAGGGCAGGGCATCTCAGAACTGTAGGCAGAGTTTTTAACTGTTCTGTTAGCCACCAAGCTAAAGAATTTGTGGTCCTTCTGACATGCCAGCAGTTGCAGTACACAGAAATTGTTTGCTTCTGGGCTGATTTACGTATATGTGTTTGAATATGCAGTTTCTGTATTGATACAATTTCCTTATAATCATGCTTTAATCTGGCAGTAAGAAGAGTTGTTTGGTCTTTTCTCTATATGGTCATAGTGATCTCTTCTGCCTTAATAAATCCACCTCTTTGTGATATGTGAAGTATATCTGCAATAATTTGAGCTCTGAATCCAGCTTCTGGAATTCAGCTCAGCCTTACTGCTGAGTGACACTGTCACTGAGCTCACTAGTGCACTTTGCAGACAGTACAGTAGCTTGAAGCAGCAGATCCCACCCTAAGCTTCACGCAAAGGAAACCTGCTCTGCGTGTCTGTTAGTGCTGTCAGAATTTCTAAAGCAGTTTAGTGCACTGGCTGTGGAGCAGTCAGAATGGCACTGTGTCTCAGCTGGGCAGAGTCCATGCCCCTGTACCTGCTATAGAAGCCATCTATTCCTATCCTTTTATTTCAGGTCTTCTCTGAAAATATTAGCTTGCATACCAGGGGATTTCAGACAAGTTAACAACAGACAATGGTCCACAGTTTGCAAGTTGCTTTTGTCAGCAGTTCTTTTTGACGTATCTATTCAAGCATACCTTCTTGGACTTGGAAAGCAGCCAGCAAAATCCATGCCAATAGCTAATACTTCATTATAAGATAAAAGCTCTGACAAATTCAGGGACTCCATATGGAGCATTACTATGATCCAGCAGTTCATTTAACTAAATGGGTTCTAGTTTTTTAAATCTGTAGTTCAGAAATTCATGAGAAAAAGGTGAAAAACTTAATTGCCAGCTGAATTGCCAATGATCTTCCTGCGGCAAAGACAATTAATCTTGAAGCTTTGCCCCAGCGTATATTACAAGAGAACAAACATGTTTACAAAAATACCAGTTACCCTTCTGCAGGTGGGGGAACGCTCCTCTCAAACACCAATAATTTTCTCTTCATCAGTTTTTGTTGTAACCACTTGGTGGGAGTCCAACAAAAAAAGGAATGCAGAGAATATAGAAGCACCAAGCTATGTCTGTTCTTGAGTTCACTGGGATGCTACTGTCTGCTTTTATGTAAAAAAAAAATAGCTATGGCAACCAAATGTGGATCACCAAGTGGAGGTCTTGGACAGCAGGCAAAAGTTACATTTCACCTGCACAGGGTGTCATGGTAAAGAAGTATCTTGGGATCAGGGTGTGACTTTGACCTGAAAAAGTGCTTAAGTTTAAATACAGTCATTTGTGTCACAGCTCTGTTCTGGATGGTGCCACTTCTGAGCTTTAGGAATGCATCACAAGATCACAGAATTGTTAGGGTTGGAAGGGACCTCTGGAGGTCATCTAGTCCAACCCCCCTGCCAAGACAGGATCACCTAGAGCAGCTTACATAGGAATGCGTCCGTGTGGGTTTTGAGTGTCTCCAGAGAAGGAAACTCCACGACTGACCTCCCTGGGCAGCCTGATCCAGTGCTCTGCCACTGTCAACTTAAAGAAATTTTTCCTCTTGTTGAGGTAAAACTTGTGTTTTAGTTTATGGCCAGTACTCCTCGTCCTGTTGCTGGGCATTACCAAAAAGAACCCGGCACCATCCTCTCCACACCCAGCTTTGAGATATTAGTATGCATTAATGAGACCCCTGTTTCAAGTCTTCTATAGAATAAACAGGCCCAGTTCCCTCAGTCTCTCCTTGTAAGAAAGACGTTCCAGTGCCTTAATTATCTTTGTTGCCCTCTGCTGGACCCTCTCCAGTAGCTCCTGTTCTTTCTTTTACTGAGGAGCCCAGAACTGGACATAGCCCTCCAGATGTGGCCACACATTGCTGGCCACACTCTTCCCGATGCACCCCAGGAACCTGTACAGTGCTTGTGCTAGTGGTTATCACTTGATATATTCGTGTAATATGCACCTCTTTGTTTTTCCACAGTGGAGAAACTTAAAAAGTAGAGATGTAACTTCATAGCTCTGGAGGGAGTTCATGGATCTACACATCTCAACACAGTTGTTCTGTGCCCATTGGGTGTCCCCAGGGATCACAGGCAGCCACAGCGAGCAGGCAGGCATGACAGAGGAGACCAACACCTTTCTATTAGATATCAGATGAGATATCCAGGGCATCTACAACAGCCTCAGGCTCCCATCTTCAGGCAACCAGATCCCACCAAGCTTGTCATATTTTAAAGTCGTGTGTTGTGCAAGTCCAAATAGGCATACTGGCTGCAAACAGCTCTTCTGACTGAAGCCTGCTGTCCTGCCTCCTGGTCCTTTTTGTTGTGTTCACCACTGTTAAATCAAGGCTTACAACAGTGGTACTAGTCCCCCGCAGAGTAGTCATTGCAAAACAATTGTTCCTTCTCTCCTGCTGGAGCCCAGCATCAGTGAGAGATTAGAGTCCAGGCTGGCATCCACATCTGCCAGCCCCTTGCCAGTGATACAGCTCAAGAAAAGACCTGTTAAACATGTGTGCACAGAGGAGCTTTGGAGAAAGCCGCCTTGCAGCTCTGTTTTGGGAGAAACACCAGCTCTCTATCACTCCCTGCTTGTCTGGGTAGTTATAGCAGTTAAGGGTGGAAACGGCTCAGGGTGCTGGTTTGCAGTTTGTCATGCAATATCGTGCTATGACCTGTAGCAACTCAGGATAAACGTACCCATGCATGGAACCCCTGGATGACCAAGGACAGTGCGTGCCAAGTAAAACTGTTTCTGCGGCAGGTCCCTATGTAAATCAGGCCCTGAGGATACATGTATGGGGATGTACACATGAATGCACGGGGAGTCACCTGGGATGTTGTCTAAGCAGCAAGAGTAAAGCATGAGCTATGCAAGTATTTACCCTGCCTTTTGGGTGTTTGTCCTATTCACCCTAAGTTCTTCATAGCTGTGGCTTCCCTGTTAGCCGGATCCGACACAGTTTGAAGCTTTCTTAGGTTTCTCTTAGCAGTCTGCTAGCCCAGCCTCTTGCTGGCTTGCTGCAGCAGAGAACAAAAAAGCAGAAGTAGCCCTTCAAGGCAAAACTGGGTCGATGAACATTCACGCTCAATTAACACATCACCATTCTGCCTCCACGACTACAGAGAATGCACCTAAAAACTGAGAACAACCTGAATTGAGGCTGCCATGTAACCTGAAACCTTTGCTTCTTGTCTGAGGCTTCCTGTGGTGGTTGCCGAATTTATGCTTGTGCATGGCTATCATGCTCTGAGTAAGTGACTTGGATTTCTAATATCTGCTCGAATGACCATGCTTTCCTTCATAATTTTTTTCCTTCTCTTCAACTTTATCCGAACCACTTCTGGACTTACAAAGAGTTTAATTCCAGCCCCACTTCCTCCTTCGACTTTTGCTTCAGGGACTAATCCTATGATATATGGGTATGCCATCGACCTTGACGGGTCTGTGATGTGCCTGGAGGGTGCCTACTGATGGTAAGGCGTCCTTCCCCTGAGGTGCCCAGTGCCTGACTGCCAAGCAATACACTTTAGTGAATCTCTGTCTGAAATGACTCAGCTCAGAGCCGGTTTTCAATTTCCACAGGTTGCACAGTTCTTAAAACACCTGGCCCCCTCCATCTTTAGGAAGTGTGTGTGCGTGTGGGTGCTGTAGAGGCAGAGGGTGGGCTGAGGATCACAGCTGCACAACCTTCTGGTATTTGCAACCAGTTTTTCACAAGTGCAAAAAATCCCCTCTGTGTTTCTGCCTTACACATCTGTATTTTCTCTTTCAATTCATCTACTCACTTCTTCCTTTGGATCCCTCCATGCATTTATGTCTGATTTGTACTATCCCTTTGTTTGAATTGTAAGCTTCAGAGCAACAATCATGTCTCCATCTGTTGTCTTGACAAGAGACTTACATGATAGATTGGCTTAAAACTACTCATCTGTAACTGAGCTATCTTAGGCTTTTGCAAAGAATGGACAACCATCTGAACCCTTTGACAGCTTTTTTTCATGAAAAAAGTCTTTCCCAAGACTGATGGGAATTTAAAGTCTGCCAGTCTCAAATATTTTTTAATATTTAGTTTATTATTTAAATATTGGCAAGTGTGTTATCTTAATTTTTTGTTTCTCATCCTTCCAGGTACTACAGGTACACACATTTGCAGGTACATATGCAGATGAGAGAAACTCTTCCTCCATTACGTGAACACTTGTGAAGGAAGAGCTTCTCATGATTTTTCTTTGTCGCTAGAGCAAGGGGTTACAAGGAAAAAAATTACTGTGAGATTCATAGTAAAAATCACGAGAGTGGATGACTTTTGAACCAAAAAGAGCTCTCTTGTATCTGCCCTGCCTTGGCTTTGAAATATGTCCTTCCGCTTACTTTGCCTCTCCCCCATCCTTCTTACACTGTGCTTGGAAGTCCACCTTCATGGAAAATGAGTTCATCAGTTTTCAGTAGCCTCCTGACAAGCCAAGCATAAACCAAAGAGAGCTGCCACTCTGCACCCACACGTGTGCTGCTGTCTTTCAGGAAACAATAATCAAAGGCTCAGGGCTGACCTGAGTGCTGCAAGAAATTAAGCGTGCGATTATTATCAAATAGTACAACATGTCTACCTGTGTTATGTTAAAAGCACAGAACCCACAGTCATAATTTTTAACTGAAATACTTGGCTTGGAGGCAAAGCTGGGGTTTTCCACGATCATTCTGAGGTCTGAGTTACCAAGGCTCAAACCCATGTATTTTGCGCTGTCTCTCCATGTGCAGTGCAAATTACCCCCTCCGTTAAGTGCCTGAAGATACATATTTCTTCTTGACTGAAATGTTGTAAGAGTTACTGGATTCAGTGGAGTGTGAGGTCACATCCCCTCAGCCCTGTGCCACCAGAGACAGAATAAAACTCACTTGATCATTTTGTGAGTTGGGGGTCATTTCTGTTGTAGCACTGTTAATATAACCTGCTACAAGTGGGCACAAGTTGTTATGAAGAAGAAATTGTTCATCTGTGTGATAGATCATTATCTTCTGGAATTGAAGTATCATTTGAAAATTCAGGGTCAGAGAGCAGCTGACACTTGATTTTGTTCTCTTTCCTCTGTCCATGCCTTTGATCATGCTATGTCTTTGTGCCTGGTGCTCAAGAGAGTACCCCAGGGTCGTGGCCTGTTTTCTAGTCAAGAGGTATAAACCTACTGGCTTAAATATCTGAGGCCCAAGCTTTAGCAGGGGCGGCATGAAGGAAGAGGGGGAAGCATTTCCTTCATGCTTTTCACTTTTCCCACATAACCCAAAGCAGACTAAACAAAACCAGTGTGAAATCTCATGGCTTGATGCTGCTATGTTATATTTTTTAAGCTGTCATCCATTCATTTATAGTTACATTTATTCCCTGGATTTACAGCTTTTTTTTCAGCCTTTTCTTGCAGTGAGGTGGGAGGGAGGATGAAACCTTTAGAAAGGAGATTGCACTGAGCAGTGGCCTATGATTAAAGCACAGTGTTGTTCCTTGATGCCGCTCCTCCACAGCAGTGTCACACATGGTAGCATTTAGGAGCCCTTCACAGCTGAGGTGTTTCAAACACTAATGAATGGAAGTTTGGTCTTATAAGGCAGGCAAGGTTTAAGACAGGCTTTGCTGAATGGTGTACTGTAATGGCCTGGGAAAGGAAGAGAGTTATAAATTGTGTCAGTTAGCCACCCAGACAAAATGAAGCCATGTGGAAAATCAAATCTATTAAAGTATGAAGACTGTTATTAGCTGTTTTAAGCAGTCATTCCTCAAAGGTCTCAGTTGGCTGAGGAGGTAGATTCCTCTTCTTCTTAGATCTTTTTTCACGTGCTGTCTTAGGCGGTGATGTGCAGTGTTTGATAAAAAACTTTTCACTGACAGTCTTTTATTAGAAATGTTCATTGCCCCCAGTTCCCCACCCATGTCCTGAAAGATACTGCACATTTGTTTAAAAAACCAGGGTTAAGAGCATCACATTTGTTCAGGCTTGCTGAAGGTAAACATGAAGCAGCACTAGGGCCAGTGAGGAGGAAAAGGCTTCCCAGAGTGAGCACTTAACACTGAATACCTGCTCAAAATGCTTTCTGTTTTCTAGCTGCCTATGTTTACTAGCCATAAGACACCTATGACAGAGCATGGCGCAGATTACTTTTTCTTGACATCTTCTGGGGTAGAAGAAAAGGCAGGATGGTGGGATCAGAGAGCAGGGTATCTTCCTGTCCTCCCCAAGGTGGCTTCTTGAGGTGTCACAGTGGCTGTAAAGAGTATTTTATTAGCTTAAGAGGTAGTTATCAGCTGCATGAGAGAAGAGTGAAGTGGTAGCCTAAAATGCATGGTCACCACAGTATTTATTATTCCTATTTGTGTATTCCAGGAAGAGACTGAAGAAACGTCCTCACAAGAGTCTGCAGAGGAAGACTAGAACACTGCACCATGCAATTTCTACCTCATCAGCAGTTGGGTCTTTTGAAGGGAGAAGACACTGCCTTGACCACTTACTTTCTATTGCCATGGTCTTTCCACTTTTGCCTGGGAGGGGCGGAAATCACATAACCTTAAAAAGGATTTGACCAATCATCTTTGTAATCCCTTCACAGTCCCAGGTTTAGTGAAAAACTGCTGTAACACAAAGGGGACACAGATTAACGATGCAACTTTTAATTACTGTTTTCTTTTTTCTTAACCTACTAATAGTTTGTTTGAGCTGCTAAGTAAGGGTGAATGGGTCCAGAAGAGCTCCAAATCAGGTTTATGTCATTCACTGCACTGTGTATAAACAAGAAACTTGTAACATAGTCATTATAAGGGGCATTGAAATAGGAAAGGCTGAGTGTGTAACACTTAGGCCTTGCAACACTTCCAGCAACCCACTCCCTACTTAGTGAACTCCCTGTTTTAGAACACCAAAGATAAGGGATGATAGATACTACTCTTTTTCTTTTGTAACCTTCTTGTAGACTTGTACTTGATTTATTTATTTTTTTTTTAAGACTTACTGTTATTTCAGGAAAAAACAATGAAAGCTGATCTTTCACTCCATTCAGCTGGTAATCAGAAGAAAGAAAACATGACAAAGGTACTTTAATTTTGTAAAAGGGAAGAAAGACAAAGATACATTGTATAGTTATAGATACAAACATATCAGCAGAAGTATTAGTAAACAGAATGAGTAGCTCTTACCATCTGGATAATAGGAAGCCAGACAGTAGGCTTTCTGAAAAGCCAGGCATTTTCTGTGGAAACAAAAATGACACCAAATGCTCTTATGCCATTAATGACTACGTCTTTATTGAGGAAAGTGTTTTAAAACATATAGAATGGTACCTAAAAATTAATCATACATTTATCTGAACAAAAATAATCCAGATTTTTGCTTAGTTTCAACTAATTTCCCTCACCCTGTACCAGTATTTTGAAAGAATTGAAACTCTCCTCATTACTCATCAGTAACAATGTTAGAACCAACACCATGTACCTCAGCTAGGCTTGTGCATTACTTTAAGCAATGTATTTTGACACAGGATGGTTCACTGAGCACCTCTGTGCCAGTGGCAGTTCTCCATCTTTTCATTCAAAGCAGCACTTTTAGCACCAGATGCAATATTACCCCACTATTCAATACTACCTCTGATTTTTACAAATGACTCAACAGACTGATAAATACATGCTGCTATACACATTCAATGCAGGAAATTTTTACTGGGTAGATAATAATGAGTATCTGCATTTTCCCATTCTTTCTATTTCAACATTATTTGCAGTTAAGGAAGCAATGTCTTTTTTTCATGTTTCAGCATGACTGTGTTTTTCTTTTGCTTTATTTGTTTGGGTTTTTTCTTTTGTGTGGGTTTGGGGAATTTTTGTTTTTGTTTTGGGGTTTTTTTTGCCCTTTTTTGGTTATGTTTTGTTTTATGTGCTTACCCTATTCTCTGCTAGACTTCTGTGTAATGTATTGTTAACTTGAATATATTTTTGTACTGAATTGCTGATAGGTTTACGGGATAATTTTCTTCAATGACACTACATGACATAGAAAAAATTTAGCTGTAATGTTTAAATATTACTGTCCAAGTTTGTACCTCAAATGAAATGTTTAAAGAAATGGACTAATTGATTGACAAACACCTACCTCCAGACTTTAAATGGAGTGAACTTGTTCCTTTCAGCATTAGTTTTGAGACATTTGAAACAGTTAGGACTGCAACTAATCCCTAATTCAAAACTATTTTTGTAAGATAACTTGTGGAAAATGAACACATTTTAAATTACTTTCATATTAAAAAAAAAGAAAATTAACAAAAAAAGCCTTCAAAGAAACTTGAAGCTTTGTAGGTGGAAAGCAACAAGCTCAGCTTTTGCATAATGCAATCACAAATATGTGTTTTTAAAAAAGAATAATTAGTAGATTGTAAGAAAATACTTGACAAGTATTTTCATGTATTTTACACAAATGTGATTTTGTAGTATGTTTCAGCCAGATTTATTTTAAATGCTTCTTATGTAGAGGTTTTTTATTCTCCCCTCTCTGACTTTTTGTTGTTCTTTCTCTATCTCACCCCTCCAACTTAATTTTCTCTATTTCTGTTTTATTAACCTTCTTCCTCTCTTTCCTAGTCAGTGCTTTGTACCATTGTATTAATAACTGGGCCGGGGGTAGTTTCTCAGGAAGGCATCCATTGGTATGGCTTTAGTACTGAGCCAAATGCAGTTAAAGGTAACTACTTACTGGCTTCTTCCAAGAGGCAGTGTCAAGAAATACAGCCCTTCTTGAAAGACTGCAGAGGGTTCAGTAGTGGAAATTGCTGAGGAAGAGCTGATTGTTGTATTACAACTAGACATGTTAATATTAAGTGAAAGAGAAATAATCCTTGCTATACAGTGGCTCTAACAAGCCAAATCCAGTGTCACTTGAAAGCAGTAAAAGGAATTCTGCTGACATCAAAGGGCATTGAATCAAACCTTAGCAAGTCCCTTCTAGGGTTTAAGGGGGTTTTTACATTTTTTTTAAACCACAGTATTCAGTGGATGACACAGAAATAATTGCTGACTGTGCGTCACTCTTCAACCTCTGAGAGACTTACCACTCTGATGAACTGAATCTTACATTTTCTGTATATTGTAGTACAATCAAAACACATTACTACCTCTTAGGGCCTACTATACCTCATTTTTTCAGACTGAAAAATTGCATGTGGCCATTGAGTCAGTGAGAACGTCATAAAATTTTTTTATATATATAGTTTATTTTTGTGGGAGATAAATTTTATACGACTGTTCTTTGCTGCCACTGGTCACTGCTAACTATGACTGGACATGTAACTCTTCTACAATTTCTGCAAGAGGTGTGTTTGCAGGAAAAAAAATCTCTTCAAGATGTTTAACTACAGTACTTTTCCTTTTGAGTGTCTTCTAACTTTTTGCTTTGTTCTTCATGTAGAGTTGCTGTCTATGATTGTACTTTGAATCGCTTGCTTGTTGAAAATGTTCCTTTAATGGATTATCACAGTCTGTTCAGCACAATAAACATAATAGCCTCTGTGATCCCCACGTTGTTTGATTACTAGACTTTTGTCACAGTTCCGTAAAATGGGTAATAAAGTTTGGTCACAATGACCAAATTTGTAAAATCTTTACATGCGAGTATTCATCCCAGGACCATAGGCATGTGCCTGAGAAGAGGTGCATTTGCTGTTAGGGGCACCAGGAGTGGAAACTTAGCAGTAGGACACATCTTACAAGGCTCCCTGGAAGGTTTCCGTTCCTGGCCTGGGACTCACTGTGCCAAGCTAAGGACTTGGGGACCAGCAATCCTACCTACCAGCCAGGGAACACCATAGCATGAGCCAGGCTGATAGCAGGTTTTGTTACCTGGTCTCACACCCACTTGTTTGGGGCACTCCAAGATGACGAACCTTCTCTTTTTAGGCAAGATTTCAGTTTGCATCCAAGTTCGTGGAGTTTCCATTATGCAGCCATTAGGGTAGAAAGAGCAGGTAATCAATCAGAGCAGCAGACACGGGGATGTGGCTGGGTACAGTCTGGGCACAAACTGAAGAGCTCAGGGAACTGCATTAAAACTCAGGTGCCCCCAAGATTGTCAAAGGCAAGTTGAGCAGGATTCTTCTGACTTCTTCTGTTCATTTGCTCTTACGTGGTCTCTGGTTCTGTTACAGTGAGATTTAAAGTCATAGAATCATAGAATCGAATCATGGAATATCCTGAGTTGGAAGGGACCCACAAGGAACAAGTTCAGCTCCCAGCCCTGCACAGGATAGCCTGAGAGCATTGTTCAAATCCTTCTTCAGCTCTGTCAGGCTTGATGCTGTGACCACTTACCTGAGTCTGTTCCAGTGTCCAACCACCCTCTGGGTGAAAAGCCTTTACTGAATATCTAACCTAAATCACCCCTGACAAAATTTTAGGCCATTCCTTGCATCCTGTCCCTGGTCACAAGAGTTAGAATAGATCAGTGTTTACCCCTCTGCTTCCCCTGTGAGGAAATGGTAGACTTACATGAGGTCTGAGTCTCCTCTTCTCCAGGCTAAACAGACCAAGTGACCTCAGCCACTCCTCATACGGCTTCCCCTCAAGGCTCTTCACCATCTCTGTAGCCCTACTTTTGATGCTCCCTAATAGCTTTATATCTTTTTTAGATTTTGGTGCCCACAAGTGCAGACAGGACTTGAAATGAGGCTGTTTGAGTGCAGAGTAGAGTGGGACAATCACTTCCCTCATCTGGCTAAGCCTGTGGTGCATGTCCATTGATTCATATTGGCAACCATTCCTCTCTGACCTTAGGGGATTGTCCAGTTATTAATTCCTGAGATGTGTAGGTTTACACATTCTTTGTGTTCACTCATTTGCAAACTCTCCACCTAATTTCTGTTGGCCCAGTAACCTCTGCTTTGGCAGGGACTTCATGGCATGTTCCCTTTAGGCTCAGTTACTTGTAAAGTAACAAAAATATAATCACAAAAAAAGCATTTGGTAGCAACACCCATTCAGTCCTGAGTCAGCTGTGAGTAATTGCATTCATCACATTGTATTTCCTCTTCTGCTTTGTCACCCTGCTTGATGGTATTAAAAGGTCGTTCCAATTTTCAGTCTTCCTGGTGGTCATCTTCACTGTGGTTGCTATCACTTGACTCATCCTGTTATTTTATCTGGTGTGATCCTCCAGCTGTAATCCACTGACTTGATGAATGAGCCAAGTGGCTGAACTACTTCTACACTGTGCTTAACTCCTCTCTACTTCGTAGTCATTCTTCCAGCTTGCTTCACTCCCACATCCCTTCTCAGGGCATCTCTCAATCAATTTCTGCTCACTTCATTCCACAGTGAGACTATCGGGATGTATAAAACGAATTGGCTTCTGAAGGATTGAGGCCTGTGTTTGTCTAGTGGCCGAGCATGCTCTATCCAAGATGCCTGTGGTGAGAGTCATATTAAATTTCTGCCTTTGCTTTCCACTCCCGTAAGAATGGGGGAATTATTTAAAGCTGGTACTTGCAGTGCCTTGCACAGCCTTTTAATTGTCCATAGCTCTTTTCAAAACCAAACCTTCTGGTCTGGTTATCATTAGAAACAGTATCCAGTGCAGTGACAACAACATGTTCCCTGAATCACAGGAGAGGAGTCAGATTTGTCATGCCTCCAACTTCACCTGAAGCCTGAATGAAGCAATGTTTTTTACCTCAGCACCTCTGCATACATGGGTGTAGAATTTTGTCTCTCAGTTTTTCTGGTTTTAATGTCCCACCATCTTCCTGATCACATTAATTTTTAAGTATACAGAAGTACTTAACCATTGTCATGGTTTAGTAAAGGCACTCCTGCTCCCACTGGCCCCTCACTCCAGTGAGAGAGACAAAAAGCAGATTACAGGCTGAGATAAGACCAATTTACTGGAAACAGCAATGAGATAAGAAAGTGAACAGTGACACCAACAATACTAATGACAGCATACAAAAGAGAGGGTGTTTCATGTGCAAATTTCTCCCTGACTGATCTGATGCGATGTGACCCCGATACAACAAACAAAATGGTGGCTGGATCCTCTGCACACCTGCTTTTATCCTGACAGCAAGCCATGCCCCTTCCTTACAGAACTGAGAGTCCCTTACTTCAACCCCCTAGCAAGGAAGTGGGTAGTGTAGAATAACAACCTAGACATGCCCACTCAGCTCCATGCTTCACCCCATCACAGGTATAGCAAAAAATTAACCATGTTCTTGGCCGAAATGAGGACAAGAATGTAGCCTTTACTATAAATAAAGATCCAATTGCTATATGCCTTCTTGATTCAGAAATACTACCATACTACCAGCTGAATCTTTACTGAACAGGTTGTCCAGAGAAGCTGTGGATACCCCATCCGTGGCAGTGTTCAAGGCCAGGTTGGATGGGGCTTTGAGCAACCTGGTGTAGTGGAAGGTGTCCCTGCCCATGCCAGGAGACTTGGAATTAGATGATCTCTAAGGTCCTTTTCAACCCAAACCATTCTATGATTCTGTGATTTATTACATCTACTTGCTCAGTCAAATGAGTGCCTGCCATTGTGTGTTATATACATTTTCTGAACAATAAAGGCCTGGAAACAATGTCAGAATGGACAGGGCTCTGAACAATCTGATCTGGTTGAATATGTTCCTGGTCATTGCAGGAGGTTGGACTAAATGACTTGTAAAGATGCCTTCCATCCCAAATTGTTCCGTGATTCTATGATTCTGTGATCCTTGCTGTTTGAATGTTTCATAGCCAGCACAGTCAGTGTAGGTTAATGCTCTTCCTGCCTGGCTCCAGGACCTGGCTGTGTGCCAGGCTAGGAGACAGTAGGGATGGCGAAACTTCAATCCTTTTGCTATCTCACCTCACTCACAGGCACACGAGGAACAAAACCACCCCCTTGCTTCACAACATCTCTGGCATGCAAGTCTTGCTCTGGCAGAGTTCCTGCTCCAACCATCCTCATGTCCTTCAGTTGGAATGATGAGCTCTGCTGCTGCTTGTACCCTTTGGGCTGATCTACCTCTGTGTGACAATAATGTTTAACATGTCTTTTTTTCCCCCATCTTTTTCTTCCCTTTGCCACCCAAATAACCTTTTGGCCTATTGGAAATGCTTTTCATTTCTTTCCTTCCCACCTGTGATTTAATGCTTTTCCCCTCCTTTAGTGCTCCAGACATATTCAACTATTCAAGAAAAGAAAGCATCTTCCTGTAATTAACATCCTCTGGAGATACATGAATGTAATTGCAATTACCCTGAAGATCACAGTCAACCATGGCAGCCGTTTAAGTGGGAAGCAATCTGCCTGTTTACACTCTAAAATGAGATTGCAGGTGGTTGTGCTCCAAACCTGCAGCACAGGATTACAATCAGCTTTTATCTGCTAGAAAAGGGGAAATTGAAATATTAGGAGATAAGACACAGGTCTTAGAAGTGCTTCCCTACCAAGATGCAGGTAATTAAGCACAGCTAAAACCATTAACATTGTCACATAAAGGAGGAGCTTTACATTGTTAATAATGGTTAGGGTCAAACTGGAGCCAAACATATGCTACATTAAGGCATGCTATTAAAATAATCAGTGGAAGAAAATAACAAATGAAAGCTGGGTGGATCTGAAAAATCAATGGCCGGCAGAACCATTAATTAGCCCAAGAGGAAACTTATATGTGCCATCAAAAAACAAGATTATATTACATTATATATGAATGTCAGCTACAAAATGTTGTGTGGGACCACCAAAGATTATGATTTTAATCAAAGAGGTTTTTAATTCAGAAAATCTATTAAATATATATAGTCCCTTAAGGCATTTTATTCTTAGTTCAGGGAGTAGGAAGAAAAATAATGACATTTTTATTGCATTGGAACAGATTTACCATAAAAACTTAGTTCTAGCAATATCACATAATAAAAAGTAAAATTTAAATCAACATTTGAAAACAAATCAGCAAATGCACAGAAGTCACTTTGATCCTGTATAACTGCAGAGTATTGTCATTAGAGCTACATCATAGTCTAAGAAGATAGGGATTTTATGAGGCCAGACACGCTTGAGAGGTGTTCACAATTAATTACTGCTCCTGGACTGCAGCTGTGCTTGAGGCCAAGACAAATTAATGTCTGTCTAAGGCCCTGTTAATAAGACTATATTTGCCAAAGGTTCGTAATATGCTCAGTTTGGGATGGTTTAGGTTTAGCATTTATATTCCAACAAACAGCCAGTAACTTCAATGAGATTCAAGACCTGGGGAGTGTCACCTGCTGGAGTTTTCCCCATGATGCAGACTTTTGGTCTCCCCACATATGGCTGTTTTGTTATGAGCAGTGCCCTTGAGATCCACCTCCCTGTCCAGTTTTAGTCCCT
Organism: Hafferia zeledoni; assembly: GCA_035583235.1. Taxonomy (NCBI): domain Eukaryota; kingdom Metazoa; phylum Chordata; class Aves; order Passeriformes; family Thamnophilidae; genus Hafferia; species Hafferia zeledoni. The sequence continues at coordinate 33,104,943 of JAWWEV010000043.1, forward strand.
ACAGGTCTCAGAGGTCCATGACTGGTTACTAAGTCACCCTACATCTTTGCAGAGAGAAAGGGATGTTGCCCTAAACAAAACCATGTGTGGCAAACCTTGTGATACAGAATTTGGGTTGGAGGTGACCATTACAGAAACCCCACTCTCACTTTTGGAAGCAGTTTACAATCACGAGACGCATCTCTGTTTGGTTTTGGGTAAGTGTAACTATATAGCAGGACCATAACTGCGTCTATATCTTCTCAACACTTAAAAAAATTGCAGTTTTCAAAAGGCTAGTGCTGATTCTTTATCACCTGTGCCCCTAGCACACTCAAGAGAGTGTTATGTTTTATTTAAACCCATAACGCAACAATAACACAGCACAGGGTAGGGGAGCAGAATGAATGTCAGAAACTTTTTATCATCCAGACCAGTAAGTACATTGTACATTTTTTTCATAAATAAGTTTCAGTGCATCATTATTCACAGTTTTGGAGGGGGGAGTTACTTATTCTGATTAAAATCTTTAGAGTTAAATTTCTTCATCAGCACTTAATTATTTGTGCTGGGAATAGAAGCTGCCTTCCTTCTGTCAGAATCTGACACAAAACACTTTGCTGTTGGTTTTGTGTGTGTTTTTTATGTGAAAATGGTCCCCATCTTTCTTAACCAATATACACAATTAAATGGTATCGCTCCTGATTTTAAAAGGAAATAAGCTTAAGAAAGGAAAATAGTAAGACTTAATTTTCTATGGAACATAGGAATCATACATAATCTTCTGTCTATCCCCTTTCCCTTAACAACTTCAAGGCTATTTCCATTCTTTTCAGTAATTAGCCTTGACCTAGAAAGGATGACCTCTACTATTGCCTTTTTCTCATGAGGGTTTGACTTAGATCAGCTTGCAATGAATAGATTTAAACATTGCACTTCTCTGAACTCTACATTATTGGAACTATCAAGGTCTTAAATAACTCTTAGGACTTGCAGCCCTGAAAGTAACTGGTCATAGATCAGTAATGGCTTTTCTGGTAACACCAAAACCTACAAGTTATAAGGCTAAATAGGCACAGTTTGGGGTGTGCACAAATGACAGAGGGAAGGAAGAAAACAGTTATGGGGAGTTGGATGAAATCTCACTAGAGTTGCTTATGGCAATGAGTGTTAGGAGTAATTAATCTGTTTCATGGAAGTGAAGACCAGCTAAAGTTGCAACCTCTTCTCTGTACACAAAACCTAGTGAAAGACATTTTATGGTTATTATACTAAATTATATGCAAAAAAATAGTAATAAAAAAGAAAAAGAAGTGGAGAAAGCTTAGCAAGAGTGCTTTTGACTCGAGTGATGACTACAAAGACTAAACCTGTGAGCAAAGAAGCTGCATGTGGCTCTGTTCCTACTCGGCACGTTCCTCACAAAGAGGCAGGCTTAAGACAAGCAACGCTGGACTCAGCTTGTCTTTCTAAAGGACACTACATTCAGGACTCTGAATGCTGGCTAATTGCTTGGCTTGGATATGGAAAGTGTTCAAATACACTTACATGCACACATGCAGAACAGAGCAGAGGACATCCCAAAGAGTATGAGCAGGTTGGAACTTCCCCTACTCACACCAGATGTTTGAGAAGGAAGGCTGCCAATATTGTGTTATTTACAAAACTTGGTTTCTTTTTATATGGAAATTCAGAGGCTAACACATAGTTCCTAATAAACTTAACATTCTGTTGTTTGCTTAAGCATAGCTATGAGTTACTCTAGAAAATTAAAAATTATCAATAAACTGTTCAGAAGTAACCACTCCCTGTCTGCCCCACACTGTCACAGCTAGTGCGCAGCTTTGTGATACTCTGCAACAGAGTTTCTTTGAAATACCCTTACTGGTAAGTTCAGGACTTCTGAAGTGCCTTTGAAAGCTCATGATTGTGGTAAAGTCTAGGAACCTCACTCTAGAAAGTACTGATCATTGTGTTCCAAGGATGTGAGGGACGTGGCATTTCACAGGATCTGGCCTTGGATTTGTTCTCACTTTCCTTCCTTTCCTAAGGCTACTGTACTGCATATAGAGTGTTTAAATTGGTTTACATGAGGTTTCTCTTTCACTCATTGTGGGACTTCTGTACAACTATCCAGTGGAGACTTAGCAGAGAAAAGCCAACCTTCATCCGAGAACTTCTTATTTTTGTAATTCAATGCATCTGCACCAGTTCTACTGTTTTGCAATGGGTGTTTGAGATGTACAGACATGATTTTACACTGATAGAAATGTGATGCACAGGGATGTAAGGCTACAGTCACCTTTAGATGACTGTCTCTGCTTCCCAGTGATAAAAGTTCAAAGGCTTCCCTGTTCAAGGGGACTGAGTCCCCCAGTGACAGGACCCTGCAATTATGTCAGCAGTGCCAACCTTTGGGATAAGCTGTTCTTCCCCACCACATGCACAGGAACAGTTTAAGACACTTTGAGAGTATGAGTAAAATGAATGGGTGCCCTCACAGTCCATGGAGGTGAAAGGGACTGTGCTAGAACAGCCACAACATGTTTCAATTGAGACAAACACCCACGAGCTAAGGAGAGCTGACCTCCGGAAGCAGTGAGATAATAGTAAATAAAATGTTAAGTGTTTAGTGTTGATGAAAAGTTAGTGTGTTTTTCTTCAGTTAAAGGTCAAAAGAGTAGCCAAATTAAACAGGTTTTCTGCATTTAGCTGGAGATATGTGTCACCAAGCTTTAGTCATTTAAATGTTAGATGTCTCATCTAAGATTTTCATCAGCGAGAGGGAAATTCATTTCTTCCTAAAATATGGGTGGGATGAATCACTCATCTCTCCCCACTGACTGTTCAGGAAGCTGAGACAGTGATGTTAATTTACCTCCAAAAAAAAGGGAATATGGATCATTTCCAATTACATTGCTGAGCTGAGTGCTCCTACTCATGAGCAATTGCTCTAACCCTTGCACTCCTCTTCCAGATGTGTCTCCAAAGGGAGATAAGTCAGTTGTCTTCACCACATGCACAGTGAAATCCAGAATGGGATTCAAGCTTTGTGTCCCAGTTTCACAGAAATAACTGAGTGCAGACTGGGAGAGGGACAGAGTCAATACAGACAGTGATCTCCTCTCTGAGCCGGCACAACCCATTGGCTGGAGCAGGCAGGCATTCCCATACCTGTCACTTGAATGTTACTTGTCAAAGGCTGGGTTAATGTTGTGGTTTAACCCCAGCTGGCAACTAACCCCCACACGACTCACTCTTCACCAGTGAAATAAGAGAGACAATCAGAAGTGTAAAAGTGAGAAAAATCATGTATTGAGATAAAGACAGGAATTAATTCACCATTTCCCATGGGCAGGCAGGTGTTCAAACCATATGCCCTATATGCTGACTGGACTCATCTCACTGGGAAGTCTGCTGCCTGCCTTGAACTCAGGTAAGAGATATTACTAGAAGACTCCCTGGACCAATTCGTGCCTTTGATTATTAACCAATTCTACAGGTTCATTACAACTACCTGAAAAGAGGTTGTGGCAAGGTGAGGGTCAGCCTCTTCTCCCAGGCAACTAGCGACAGGACAAGAGGAAATGACCTCAGGCTGCACCAGGGGAGGTTCAGGTTGGACATCAGGAAGAAACTCTTCACTGAAAGGTTGGTTGAGCATTGGAATGGGCTGCCCAGGAAGGTGATGAGTCGCCATCCCTGGAAGTGTTCAAGAAACACTTAGTGCTATGGTTTAGTTGACGTGGTGGTGTTCAGTCAAAGGTTGGACTCAATGATCTTGGGGATCTTTTCCAACCTTAATGATACTATGAAGCATTTTATGTAGCATAAAATGGTTGTCTTCTGATTTTTTAATTGAATTTCTCTAATTTTTCAAATAGTGTTTCAAATCACCTTGTACAATTCAATAAATAAGAACGGCTCACTATCGCTATAGACTAAAGAGAACTTGTGTTCTTAATCACAAGTCATTCTGCCAAAATACGCTTATACACAAGACATACTTTCTTATCTTCCCTAAAAAAAAGTCTCAATGTAGCACTTACATGAATAAACTTTAGGCTCCTTCTGTCCAGTCATGTTCTCTGTGGGCTAACAGTGAGCTCAACATGCCCAAAGTTTTAAATTTCTGGTGGAAAACAGCCATCTCAGCTGACACTTGCTGCTTAGTGACTGCACTAATGTCACAGACAGCAAGGACAAATATTTCAAATAAGAGCCAGCAGCTTCTTGGAAAGTTCATCAACACTGCTCTTTCTGATTTTGGGTGGCATCAGGGCATGGGAGACTAAGCCCAAACCTAATCAGATTCTCTCGGCTATAGGTAATATTACAATTAAACATATTAAAACAAGCCAGACGCTTCCTGCAATTCAGATGGGTTCATTATAGCCAATGTTCACTTCAGCCTACACTGCCATCATGCTCAGTCCTGCTGTGCAGGCTGCCCATGCTGGGTTGAGTTTGAGTGAAAACTACACAGTAGAGTCTTTGAATGGAGTCTAAACTTCCAACTATGCAGCCCAGTAAAAAAGACTGTAAAGAAGGCTTTTGAATTGTCATTGTCCAGAACCTGATGTCATAACAATAAAACAACATCAGGAAATAATAAAAATATGATGTACCTTTTTCACTGTAAATCCTTTGCGTCAGCTTCCCAGATGGTGTGAATCTGTGTAGCTCTGGAAAAGCAATGAAACCACTCTGCCTGATGACCCTGAAGAAGTCAGCCGATCAAACTCTGGCCAAAACAGTTTCAGAACCTTCTCATTTGAAAGGAGGAGAGGGGAGTTGCACAGGATCTGCAGAGATAATATTTAGCAGCACTTCCCTGGAGCGTGGGGCTGGTGCTCTAAAGGCCCATCTGAACACCGAGATCAGACCTCACTGAGATCCAGCTAGAAGGAAAAGATATGTTCTCATTACATGAGTATAAAAGAGAAATTACTGCAAAAACCACAGTTTACACTCATTTGAACATATGTATGTGAAAAATTTCAGGCCTTCTAAGTTTTTTTTTATTTTTTGCATTCATGGGTTATACAAAACATGTTCATGCATCCTCAGACATCTCATAGGTTGTGGTATCTCCAAAACCCCATGAAACATATGTTCTGCCTTCAAGCATTTTTAGAGTCAGAGCCTGATCTCCACCCTGAGTGTTACTCTGTGGAAACAGTGCTTACTTCCCCACGTGCAATTAATTTCAATATATGCTATCAATTCTGTAAGAATCAAAAGCCTCATCTTCTCGCCATCCTCGGGACGGTCTGAGTAAAGAGTCTGGATGTCCCCAAAAGCAATAAACCACAGACACTGGGTAGCCCCCTTGAAAACCTCCCTCATCCATTTGCAGTATCCCAAAACAGTGCCTGGGGCAAAAAATGTGCATACCACTTCCTCCTCCACATCCTGAAAGTGATGGTGACCCAGAGCTAGAGTGCTGTCATGAAAGTGACCAAGCTAAGCACTCCACCCAAAAGGCACACCAGGGAGGGGGTCCTGCTTGCAGCAGCAGGCACAGTGGAGCTGTGCTCTCACCTTCAGTGCTTTGCTGAATCATAACTTTTACAGTCCTGCAAGATCACAAGAATAAGTGCATACAGGAAAGAAAAGAAAATTATGAACAGGAACACTAAAAGTAATATCTAACAACTGGCTATCACTTTCCAAATATTTTTCTTCTATTAATTTTAAGGGTGAAACCATTTGGGGGTAAATGGGGAATAAACTAAAACCATCTGCACCATGCTAGGCAGCTGTCAAAAAGCCAAGCAAACTCTTTGGGTATGTAGGCCTGATGTTCAGATCCACTGAAGCTATTCCAGCAGTGTCAAGCACACTGAGAACCATTTCTGAGAGCTGTGTGCAACAGGCCTATTCTATTGTTATGGGAATATTGCTGAGATCAGAAAGGTGTATTTGAAACCCCACTAAAATGATACAGGTTTGTAAGAAATTAATTTTGTCGACAGATTACTCATATGGCACCTATCTATTTTAGATAGATGCCTCAGGAGGGCAGACAGAAGACCTCATGTGTTGATGCAATAAGATGCCTAATACAGTATGTAATTTAAACACCAGAAGTCTGGACTTGTACAAAAAGGGAATGGAGCTGCTTATAAACATAATTTGAGAAGAATCTCTTAATGCAAGGAGTAGTTAGCAGGCAGCCTGATGGCTAACTTTGGCAGTTTGATCCAAGCAGTGAACACTACCAGTCCTGTAGGAGTGGGAAAGGCTTCTTGAAAAAGGAGTAAACTTCAGAGCATGTCCCATCGACTAGATTTTTGAGATAAGATTAACGAGAAATAGGTTGATTTGTACGTCCTGAGTTTACAAGTGCAGATCTCCATGGATCAATGTCCTGCCTGGCTGCTAATATTCGTATGTTAAATAAACACAACTTCTCTTTGGAACATTACGATAGTGCAACAGTATTTTTCCAGAGCAAATATAAAACGTATTTTATTCATTTTATAGGATCAAAGTTATCTGCGAAGGAGGCAGAAGGATCAGGATTTTTGCTGCAAGGTACTGAAACCAATTTGTCTGAAGATTTTGTAGCTCTACTGGGACAACCAGCAATTCAACTGGTATAAATATAAATTTATATATACTATTTATGATTATATTATATATTTAACAAATATGGATTTATTATCCATGAGTTTAAAATTTTTATCCTAGTGAGCAATCTTTGTAGAGGATAAAAGACGATGGATTTCATTTAATCCATTTTAGATTTCCAGACTCTTCCTTTCTCGTTGCTTACACCATGTAGCACATGACACATAGAAAGGACACATAGAAGTTGAGTAGCTCTCCTGTATCCTTCAGTATTGCTCACAGCCTGGTCCCTGCACCCTTTCTTTACAGAGCAAACATCCTAAGGACAGAGTGGGAGCTCTCCTGTTGAGTTTCACAGGCCTAAGTCTCATATGCAGTTCTCAGGAGAAACCTTGGAGTGTATACCAAGATTTGCACTGAGCTCTGAGCATTTTTCATTACACCCTGCATGAATTACAGTGTTTTGCCAAATATTTTTATCTCGTTCCTTCATCTCTTTTCTCTCTGCAGCCCAAAGGGGCAGAATGGAAATGTCAGTGTGATGCTGACCTCTGTGTTTCGTGCCGTCATATCTGTTTTCATACAGCCATACCTCATCCAGAGCCATGGATCCATATACCAAGCTGGGCTTTGCTGAGATGTGTGCCTGCAAACAGGTTACTCTGTGTGCACCCAGCAAATGGTGCCAGATCAAGGAAATGGAGGTGAAGGGCTATGGGAGAGAAAATAGTGGGGGGTGAGTAACAAAAACTAGAAGAAAGGAAGGGTATGAGACAGAGGAAGAAGGTGGCAAGTTACACCTGAACTTATAGGAAACAGGAGGGAAAAATAAAAAGCAAAAGAAGGTGAGTGAAAGAAGGTGAGATTAGAGCTTCACAGCCTCTTTAACTGGGCACATATCTCTGCTGCTGCTGCTGCTGCTGCTGCTGCTGCTGCTGCTGCTGCTGCTGCTGCTGCTGCTGCTGCTGCTGCTAGGGGAAGCCTCTCCTTGGGGCAGCTTCTCCCCTCTCCTTGGCCATTTCCACCCTTTCCCTGTTCAATCTAAGCTGGATGGAAATGGCTAAACCAACTGAAGTGGGGCAGACACAGAGGGGCTTGTGTGGTCAAGCAGGAGCCAAGTGGAACAGCAGCAACAGGCAGGAGCCAGGAGGGCAGCATTGGGTCTCTGCCAGGTATGTATGGATCATTGTATGGATGTAACCAGAACTGTATTCTGTATCCTCTATGTCATTTCTAATGAACTGTTAACAGATCATTTGCAGCAACTGCCTAGGACACACCTGACCCCTCAGGCTACAAGCTGGGTGTTAGAGAACCCTGTGAGAGAGGGTCTTCACACCAATGACTCAGGTGTGATAACTCCCCTCCAGGGAGGCAATAGCATCTTCACAACCAGTCTGAGGGGTTATGTCTGCTAATGGGCCCTCAAGGATTCCAGGAATATCCCATGACTCACAGGGTAAAGCACACATTGTGAAACTCCTGGCCCTGGGGGAGGTACTGGGCATTCCCATCTGAACCTGAGCATATATAATCTTGGGGTTTGGGGACTTCTGGTACCACTCACTGGATCCAGAGGAGGACCAGAACCTTGACAGGACTGCAACTACCACTCTCAACCAGACTGCGACCACCATCTTCACCAACAGGCTTTTCCTTTCCTTTTACTTTGGACTTGGGGGACCACAGGGGACTCAGCACAGGGGTCAATGAACATGATTCTGTTTGTGCCCCAGGGTGCTGGGTTATACATCTGGGTTTTGTAGATTAAAATCAATTTCTCTTTATATCATTGCATTTATTGTAATCTTTTTATTAAATTGTAACTCTGACTTATAATCTCTTTTGTGTTGTGTTCATTTCTCCTACAGGTTTACCTTTAAGCTAGCACAAGTGCCCAGGAGCAGTCGGGGCTGTTAGAGTAACTTCCAAGTGGCTGAATGTGACATCGTGAGCCCTGCCAGTGCCCACCTTGCTATGGGTTACAACACTGCCTAGAGAAGCCCATCTTAGTTGGCACCTACCTTAATGGAGAAAGAAAAGCTTATGTTTGAATGCAGTGAATCTTGCATGAAGGCCCTTGCCTGGATTTTCCCAGTGAGGACCTTGGGCTCTAGAATCATTCTGCTCCTCTTTGGATAGTCAGGTAGCTTACACTGGACAACCTCCTTGGGCACACAAAACTGTGCGTGTACCCCAAGTCATCAGCATTGGCACCCTGAAAAATTTCACAACCACATTTTCAGACCACCTTGAGCCTGGTGTCTTACAAACCTGTTGAGTGTCACAGAGAGAGATGTATTCTCCAGCGTCTGTGAATAAGACTACAGCCCTCAGCAGGAGACACAAATGTTTCTATTAATTTCCAGAGGAAGATTACTGAACTGCAGGGAACTCCAAAAACATAGCTCTTCTCTATCTCATTCTGTAGAGCCATGGCATGGGAAAGAGACTCTTTTCTATTTCATCCTTTAGAGCAAATGCATGAGAGAGATAAATATTTATTTTAAGGATTGTTTCCTTTCTTTCTTAGGCTCCCTTTTGATGGTTCATTTCCCAGAACAGGTGCTTATCTCTGGGCCAACAAGACCTGTTTAGCACCTATATCCCCTAATCTACCTTAGGTATTGCAATCAAATTAAATTCTTACATCTAGTTTCCCTAGTCAATGTGAAGAGCCAAAGCCATGAGTGAGGAAGGCTGAGAGCTGGCTTGCATAGCATGTGGCGAGATCCTCCGTGGACATGCTTTGAGAGACCCTGGGTAAAACTTTGATTCAAAGGCTTAGGATAAAATTGAAGGAAAAACCCCCTCTCCTTGCCTGAGTTCTTTGGCCTTGCAGGGTGGTCAGCCTTTCTCCTGCATCTGCAAACAGAAGCATCTCTCATGAAGCTTAAATGTTAGAATGGAACCAACAGCAGCACTGCAGATCTATATTGTAATGCACCATGTTTTCATTATTATTTTAATTCTTTTTGCTTCTAGTAGAAGAAAGTGAAATTATAAGAAGAAGGATTAAAACAGCACAGGAGAGGGAGCAGATATTATAGATACAGTGAACTTTTCTTCCTGGATTTTATTAGTAAATTATAGTAACACAATTTAAGTACTAATTATTGAGAAATAATCGTTTTGCTCTTAATTTCATACCCCTCAGCAGAGCATGAATCAGCACTCAATAAAGCCATTAGTTCCATATCCATCTGTAATTTGCAGAGACATGCAATAAAACTGTAGTAATCTTGGATTACAGCTATTTGCTAACTCTCACCCTCCTGTGCCGTGGTTCATTCCTACCCTGGAGTTACAGCAGCTGGAGACTTTTTTTGTAGCCACACTGTTTGTGCTTGTCTGAACTAGAGAAGCATTCAGAAAGGCTTGCATAGACTTGCTGCAGCATTCCTGAGAGCTTTATGAGAATTGAAGTATATGAAATCCCATTCATACTTTAAAGGCCAAGCTTTATAAAGTGTGGTACAATCTGCAACCAAAATCAAAATGGACCTCTCTGTACTGGAAAGCATCATTCTAAACCTTTGGGGAAGTGCACCTTTTTGTTCTGGTACTCAGCAAGTAGAATTCTCTTCCTTTACACTCCTAAAACAGTTTTGCTACAGATCCACCATATTTATTGAATAAAGCCATAAGCCAACAGAGTCTTTCTGTTTTTTCTGTGAAACACAAGTCCAAAAAAAAAGATCAAAGCCGCACATTGAAGAGTCAAAAAAGTTAGGGGAAAAGAAAGAAGAGCATGTTTTAGGTGGGGAATGTATTTGGGGCAATTTAGAAAAATGCTTTAATAAATTTTTTTTAATTACTCCATTCAAATAGACAGAGTGTAGAAATATTAACATTTCAGTTCCATAATAAATGCTGGTCTTGTAATACTTTAGCAGTCACATCACAGAGCACTTTGAAAGGAGGTGTAGGACTTCATACTAATGGTGAAACCTGTCTACCAAGTGCTGTTAGAATAAAGCAAAAGTCTCTGAGTTTTGCCTGTAAGTTCACAGAGAATAAGGATATGTATTACACCAGTCAGTTCTGAGTGCTGGCCCAGCTCCAAATACAGTGTGATTGAGGGACCCTTTTTTCATGGAGGGGAGCAGGAGAGGTTGGGAAATGCTGTAAGAAAGAGTGCTGGGATGCAGGTTTTCCTGGGCTTCTCCCTGCTTCTGTGCTAGCAAACACAGGAGAGGACTGCCTGCTGCCCATCCCCAAAACACAGCCCTCCACCCTGGCTGTGTAAGGATGGAGTGGATGTGTTTGTTGCAACCATCCAGGTGGTGGGAACAGAAACATGTTAGTGTGGTCACCTGATTCTTCACATACATGGAGGGACCAGCTGGTGAGGAATCCACATTGCTGCACCAGAGCATGAGTGCAGATGAGTGCTGATGAGAGCAGCAATGTCCAAAGGAGGCAGTGGTAGAAGCGTAGGCTGAATGTTTTCTAGTGTTTATTTCCCATAAAACATTAGTTCAGGAAACACATACAGTATCTCACATGTGGTGACTTAAGGTAAAACTGCTGGACGTCTCTCCCAGATGATTTAGGAGCCCATGCTGCAGGTGAAGGCACTGATCTTTGCAATTTCCAATCACTGCCAGCCTCTGACACCACTAACATGCCCCGTCCAGAGCAGGCACTGTCCTAAGTGAGAATCATAAGCCCTCCACTGAGGATGAGTGGCAAGTTCAGCGACACTCCATCATTCAGAGCAGGAGAAAAATCTTCCTTTTTCCCTTCACCAGCTGCAGAACATCCACCTCGATCCTGTGGCTGACCTGGTATATCCCTGTGGACCTGGAGCGGTGGATCATGCTGGAGGGACTTGAATCCATATCAACAGGGACATCAGCAGAACTGCAGTGTGTGGGATCTGCCACTTCAGCTCAGGTGACATGTGTGGGCCTAAATGACTAAAAGTGGGTCTGGTACCAAAGTACCAAAATGCCATTCACCTGGATGGGTAGGTCTGGATTCAGGTCTCTACATGATTTCTGGTTTTCCTCCCAAGACTCACTATTTACTTGGCATCTGCTCTGAACACTTTGCAGCTCCTAATCCTGATACACTTAAGCACTCACAGACATCTTCTGCTGGGAGGGACCAGGGATGGATACTAAAAAACCAGTGGTCTGACTCTCTCATACCATTGGAAAGGCACCACTAAAGCTCTTCATAAAGTGATTGCTCTTCACATACAACAACTGTTCAATTGCTGAATATATGTGGGCTGAACACATATTAAAAAAACTAAATACACACCAAATATGGCCAAGAAATGCTTGATCATAAATATATCAGCTGTGGAGTAGTTTCATAACTGTGTGGGATCTTAAAATTTTGGGGAGAGGAAAGTTATGCATGGGATAGTTACTCTGCTGTGAAGGAATTTCATTTAAACTATTAATGGGGAAAATAAATCATGTTTCTGGTACTATGAAATTAAGATTTTAAAACAAAAAAGGAGATGAGCATATTATGGGATGGAAAGAGATGAGAATTCTGAGCCACACCATAGCTGGTTTTAAAACATTTCCAGCTGAAGCAGTCATATACTGTTGTATTAACTTAGGAAGATGTGCAGAAAATGGCTCCCACCAAGGACTAAAGGCTGGTTACAGCCTGCTCCTAAGCATGCTCTAAAAGATGTGAGGATCTGGATAGTCACAGTTCTTAACAGTTTATCCCAAAAAGGCACAGGGATACACCCAAACATGCCCGCTATGTCCGAGTCTGCATAAATCACTAAAACTCCTGTATCAACCCTTTGGACCAGACAGCCCAAGGGCAGATGCTCTGTGCCATGAGCCATCAGCCCTAAGGTTGTCATCTTGGCACTTGCTTGCTGATGATCTGGTAGGACTGCCCCATGTAGCCAATGCCTTTACTGGAGACTACTGTTTTTTGATATATTGTAACACTTGTAAAGGACTTTGCAACAATAAATCTTGTTATTTGTGACATTTCTCCACCTCCTCTCTCAGTGTGATAATACACTTTTAAAATAAAACTTATCAGTTTATATTTTCATTAAAACTCTGTATATGCTCTTCTATGTCCCCAAGGCATTTGCTGAAGTCATAATTGCTACCAGTGTGTGAAGTAAGAATTCAAGCCTGTAAAACCCATTCACAGACACTTTGCAGCATATGCAATTTATTTGGGATTCTGTTAAAGGTTATATGTTGCCTTACTTTGCAACCATAAAAGAGTAAATAATTTCAAAGGATTGCTTGAAAGGAGGCTTGTGTTTTAAATGGACTTGGGTATATGTGGGAAATTGCTGGCAAAATGTACCCAATTGACCCATTGCCATGTATGTCTTTTTGACGCTTGTTTCAGCTCTGCAGGTACATCCTCCTCCTGCAGGGTGTGTAACTGGGGTGGAGAAGGGACTACATGAGGTTCCCTGTGTGTCCTAGTTCAGGAGGTGGGACCAGTTATCACTGTGTGGGGGTGATCAAAGACTATGTATTCTACCCCCTCTATTCATTTCCCAAGAACAATGGACCATTTGCAGCAGCTGCCCAGGGAGTCGTTCGCACCTTCACACCCAGCCTGAGGGGGCGTGGCTGCTAATGGGCTATCAACGGTTCAAAAATACCCCATGACTCAAAGAGTTAATCACCCATTGTGTGAGCCCCCACCCTGGGGGAGGGACTGGGTGTTCCCTGAGGGTACATAAGCGGGGGGTAAGAAGACCTTGGGGACCACTTTTTGGATCCAGAGGAGCAGCAGGACCTCAACAGGAGGAGACCATCACTTTCAACCAGCTTATGACCACCACTCTCCACCAGACTGGGACTGTCATTTGCATCAACAGATCTCTCATTTATTTCTATTTTGGACTTAGGGAACCATGTGGGGTTTGTACCTCAGGGTGGTGGGTCATACTGGGTTTTGTGGGTTAAAACTAATTTCTCCTTGTGCCATTGTATTTATTGTAATATTGTTATTAAATTATAGCTCTGACTTATAATCTCTTTTGTGTAGAATTCATTTTTCCTGCAGGTTTACCTTTAAACCAGCACACTGTGTCTTTTCAGTGCTTAGCACAGTGAACAAGCCACTCCCCATGGCTTGTTGTTTCCCTGCTCCAGGTCCACTGGAAAACCTTTGGGTGTAGGCAGCCTTCTGCTGATGACTGTATTGCTGTCTGTGTTGTCGTCTCTAAGAGCCCTTTGCAAACTTGCCCTCCTCTTGAAACCCAAAAGGTCTCTAGGCCTTGCATATTCCTGGCTATATCACAAGACCACAATTTTTATTAAAAAGCCTTGCCTTTTACACCCTTTTGGTTTCTCCATCATAGTTTCCCCTCTAGTTTTACTGCCCAAGACAGCTTGTCCCACTTTTTGACTCTGAATCCTGCTGCGTTTGCCATGAATGGTCTGGACAAGATGAGCAGATATGAATAAATAAAACATTAATCATTCAACTTTTTTTAAAACACATTTTCATAAACAGCATTGTGAATATATTACCACCATTTTACTACCCACAACAACTAAGCCCTGCAAAATCCTCTTTTGTTTCTTAATGAGTTGTACGAAAAGTTGACAAAAGATGCAATTTGTATTTGTTTACTTTTAGAGATGGTTCTGTTAACACTGTTTTAGTATTCAGGCAGTTTTAGTTTTATTCATCATTACATCTTTACCAGAGATATGCAGAAAACAGGTAGATTCACATATAAGCATCAAATTTTGCCCCTGGTCAAAAGCAGAGCACATGCTTGCTACAACTCTGATGCATTTGCTATTCTTAGTCTGAGTATTTCTGAATATTGGAAAACAGCAGTATTATCTCACCTTTCTGCTTCCTACCAAAAGAAGTTCCAATAGTGCAGACACACAACTGAATAATTGAATGTACATGGATAACTCCAGTGAGTTAAATGGAATATGCACTTCTAGAGACTAATGTGTATAAAAAGAGGTTGCAGATGGTGACTTACACTAACACACTTATCTTTCAACAAGATTTAATACCTAGCATTGCTAATACTGTCACATAAAATTACATCATTTTTTCCTGTTCCCTGTTTTGGAGTGAAAGTATGCATAGTAGAAACCAACTAGAAATATGGTGCATCATTACCCTTATTTTGACAGATTGCAGAACTGTTCATTGTAAGCCAACATTTTCCTGATTTACCATTGTTGCAAAGTGTAACAGATTAATTCTGTGACACTAAATAATAAGACAAAACAAACAGCATTGAATCAGAAACCTAATGCTTACTGCTGGCACCAAACCCAGCATTTCAGCAGGCAATTAGCATATTTGATGTTTGCAGCTCCAGATACAATCTCATTAGAAACTAGTTCCAAACAAGCATCCTGCTACAATAAAGGCCAGTTAGATAAAAAAGGACACAATTCTAGTCCTGCTATAACTGCTGGCAAACTCCCACAGTTTTCAATAATCAACTAGATTGGGTCCAAAATGCAGACGTTAGATATACCATGAAAGAATGACTTTCTGGGATTTATTATGCTGCAGATATGTCACCAAACTGGAAATTTCACATGGAGAGAAAAAAAATCACATTGTGTATTTAGCTCGAATAGGCTGGAAATGATGTAATAAAAGCATTATGATTTATAACAAATTTATGAGCTATGCAGGCAAGCCATTCTCTGGGGATATATGTGGTAAATGAAGAATACCAGTGGCAAATAGAATTTAGATCAAAGCAATCCTGGAAACCTTGAACACTTATTACTCTATTCGTGACCTTTGTTAGTATAGAGAAGTAGAATGCAGCTTAACATAATGTTAATGCTTACCTAAAATGAAACATTTCTGTTTAAACGATTACTGAAAATGAGATTTAAACTTTACGCAAGCTACACAACATATATTTTTGACATTATGCACCATCATTTGAAAGCAAGTTACCCTTAAAGGGCAGTGTAAAGTTTATTGAATCTGTACACTGCAATGCCAATGCAAGGGGCTGCTTTTCTGATAAAGTATCTGTGGTGCAGCTCAGAGGATACCAAATGAAGTACACGTAATGTACATGACTGCAGACTCAGGCAGGTTTTCAGCCCTTGTTTGGTGGACACCAGCCCACATAGCAGAGTACCATGTCATTCAAAGCTCAAGGCAAACTCCTGCAGAGGCATGGATTTCTGTATGTTTGCCCCTGAAACAGTTACTTTGTGCCCCTATAAGGGGAAGAGCAGCAGTCTCAGGGTGGTTTCCAGCGAATTTTTTCCCACTATTTTGCATGTTTTGTATTACCAGACCTGGTCGATGAAGAAATACTGTGTAGCAGCAAATGCAGACAATCTCACAGTCCCAACTGTGCTCCACCAGTAGATGTCCTGACCTGGTGCTGAGCAATCAAGGCCTTTCTTTGTTTTGTGGATAGCAGATATTGCCCCTCTTGCTTGCATGGGGTGAGCTTCCCTCAGAAAATTCTAGAATTCTGCTTCCCTTTCACCTCCCTGATTAAGTTTTCTAGATTAAGAGCTATGTCTTTTGCCAGTGATGGACTAGTTTGTTAAAGTATCAGTCGATACAGGATATGCTCTTTTTCTAGGTGTGATCAGGAGACCAAAGTGGAAAACTGGGTGCCTTTGAGAACACTAAAACACTGCAAACCCTCTAGATGACAAATTATGTCAAAAGAACATGATTGTAATAAATGCTCTCTGTTGCCCGCAGGTCAAGGCAAGTGATCCTTTCTCTCAGCACCAGTGAGGCCACACTTCAAGGACTGTGTCAAGATCTGGACTCCCAGTAAAAGAGAGACATGGATATACTGAAGGAAGTTCAAAAAAGGGCCACAAAGATGAGGAAGAGACAGGAATACCTCTTCTGTGGGGAAAGGCTGAGAGCTGGGACTGTTCAGCTTGGAGAAGAGAAGGCTCAGGAGGGATCTTATCAGTGTGTATAAACAGCTGAAGGGAGGGTGCAATGAAGACAGAGCCAGCCCTTTTCAGGTGTGCCCAGTGATGGAACCAGTGGTGACGGGCAGAAATTGAAACGCAGAAGGTTCCTATTGAACATTAGGAAACACTTTTTCACTTTGAGGGTGACTGAGCAGCAGCACAGGTTGTCCAGAGAGGTTATGGAATCTCAACTATTTTAGGTGTCACTGCTTAGGCAAGGAGGTTGGACAGGATGTCATTCAGAGATCCTTTCCAACCCCAAAATTCTGTGATTCTGACAGCCCTGGCAATGTACCTCCTTCAGTGATCCTGCCAGCATCTTGAGAGTCCCACTGTCTTCAAAAGCCCTTGGGGACTGGCTGAACTTTTGAAACACTGAGTCCTTTACATACCTACACATCTTAATGCCTGTTTATATTTGTGCGTTGTATCTCTTGAAGCATAAGAAAAGCAATTTTGTTTTCACTTTTGGTTTTCACATTGAGAAGAGTGAAGTGGAATTGTGTCAGGTGGTCCCAGACCTCTTAACTTTTGATAGAAGTGAATATATTTTAAAACTTGTAAGGTATTACATATCATAGAATCACGGAAAGGTTTGGGTTGGAAGGGACCTTAGCTATCACCTAGTTGCAACACCCCTGCCATAGACAGGAACAGCTTTCACTAGACCAGGTTGCTCAGAGCCCCATTCAACCTGGCCTTGAACATTTCCAGGGATGGGGCATCGCCATCTGTCAACATGAGCAGAACACAACTGTTTTTTGGCAGCTGGAACATAGTGAACGATGTCTGCTAGCTTCCTGCAGCTGTTTTCAATGGAATAAAACTTACCTGCTATACCTTTCACATGGAAGTGGCAATATATGGTCAGAAAATTAAATTTTTTGAGAAAAAATAGCAAACAAGGAAGAATATATGTATTTATTTTTCTGAATGTCTATTGTTCACTTGCAAGTCATAAAAAATTGAATGTTGGAAACTACCTCCTCCCCTACATCTCTAAGCTGTGTTTTCCTAAAGCTAAAATACATTCTGCAAGAAACTCACACACTTTTCAGTAGAATCTCCTTCATCACCTTTCACAGAAGACCAACAATGATTTATTTTGACCACACAAGTCAAATGGAACAAATTGCAAGAAGTTTTACTCATCTCCAAATCTTATAGACCTGCTTCAGCTTGCAAGTTCCTCCTTCTTGAAGGAGATGGGTAGCAGTGAGAGTCATACAGTCAGCCAGTGTCTTCAGGTGCTGGGTGCACCATCCTAGACCAAGGAATTGAAGGAAACTAAATCAGAGCATTGAATCTGAATCCCTTTAGTGCAAAGAGCAGCTGTCCAAGTGTGTTATTGCACTAAGATCACTCCTGCTATTCTTTTAATATTCAGTCACCCAGCAGGAGACTGAATAGTTTTTATATAACAAAACAATGGTATATTTATCTCAGAGTTAATCAGCAAAGGCAAAGAAGGATGCTACAAGGCCAAGCTATTCAAACCTAAGGGCAATGTTGGATGTCAAACAATAGCATATTGTAAGAAATACTAAAAACCGTTTACCTCTACAGCAACATTTAGGCAAAACATATGATAACAATAAAAATTATTTCCACAACCTTTTCACCACTTGTTCCATGTGGGAATAAATGATACTCCTGCTCTACATTTTTAAAGAAATATTCCTTGCAAATTATACACTGCAAGCTTTGTGCACTGAGCCTCTGTTATGTGTGTGTTCTCAGTTATTACTTTTCTGAAACATGAATTGTATTATGAACATCAGTGTGTAAACTCCACTCAGGCTCATTTAAAGCCATTTCAAGGGGGTGATTCTAGCCTTGACATCTACCAGAACTAAGGGAACAGTTCTTTTTGAGTCATCTTCCCCTAGCTGCCATTTAAGCACAAATATTCCAATTTGTTCTCTTCTAAATCAATACCGGATGGATCGTTAAATAACATACATTTATTAAACATATCATGGTCATGATCTGCATCAAGACACTGCCAGAAACATAAATATGTATGTATTATTGCTCAGTTCTGTGCTCTGACCTAGATATTTAAGCCTGCATCAATTCACAACAATAGTTTTGCAGCCAGAAGAAAGTGGATGAGCAAGGGATTTTGTTTTATTAAAGGATTCCTCCAGCAGCAAGACACATGCCTCTATCAATAGGTTCAATGAGCAGAAATATTACAGCATCTTGCATCTCTATGCTTTTCATCAGCAGACCACAAAAGCTGTTGCAAACTTGGATTACATCAGTTGTTGCTACAGCTCTTAAAAGAGACAAAAATACATGATGGCTCTGGTACAGATGGCTAAACTGATGCAGAGTGCTCGAGGGCATGATTATATGGGCTGCAATCACACCTTTGATGGCAGCAGGGACATAAAACTTACTCCAGCTCACAGAGTCAAACTGTGGCGAATCTCGACACAAAATCAACAGAGATTCCTTTGTTCTGGTCTGGCCTCCTTGGGCTGGGTTTCATTATGCCGCTTTCCTCATATCCCTTTCTCTTAAATACTGGACTAGATTAGGCAGAGATTTTTATGAAATGTAAAGTCTTCTTCTCAACTCCCTAAATAATTTTTAAAAATTGATATTTCAGTGATGGTATCCTGTTACTAGCCTGCCTTCACATTTCAATTAACCAGGCTGCTGCTTCTTTCAGCTTGCCCCTGTATTTCATGTTTCTGACAGTAGCTTTCAAATAGTATATTTTTGCCTGCACAAAAAGTAGCAATTTCAGCACAGCAGAAAAACATAGTGAAGCAGTATTTTCCTCCTCCACTATTCTTTCCTCTTCACCGCTCTCAGAATTATACCAAATTTTATCTGGAACTGGGAAGTTTAAGGGAGATTGGGCTTTATTGTTGTAACATTTCTTTCTATGTTCCTTTTTTTATTTAAGGGTTTGGGTTTCAAATCAAAGCCACACATTTGCAAGTGGCCAGACCTATGTGCCCTTTAGCCTTTCCTACCCTGTGGTATTCTGGCAAAAGGTTCTTCTTCACACCAGATTATTATTTTACTAGTTTATATTTAAATTCAGAGTTAATAAAATGCCAGTTTTTTCCTACCGTAAATCAAGATACCCTGGTCTTTGAAATTAACTCCAAATTGTTGGTCTCAATGTGAACTCCCAGTGATTCCCTCCTCTATCCTGGCTGACATTTTCCCATTAATTCCTTTTTCCGTTTCATCCATTCATTGGCTGATGAGCCTATAAATACATTTCATCTGCTTTTACTTTGCTGTTTAAACATACACCTATACTGAACATGTTGACTTGATTGTGTCCAGAGGCAAAAGCCTTGCATGTTTCTTAAGTCACATCAATAGCTCGAAACTTGACTTTCTACTCCTTTGGTCCATCAGGATAATCAGTAGGTCACCTCCTCCTACACCCAGACTAAATACTGTCATAGAGAAGAAATGCCATCTTTGAAAAGCAATTAACGCCAGCACTGCTCTCAGCCAATACAGCAGAGGGCAGAATAGTGCAGGGAAGTGGTAAATAGTGACCAGGTGCTGCCCTGCTCCCTGCCCTCATGCACTTCACAGGCTGCAAGGTTTTCCTTCCCTGCTCCTCCAGGAAGACCTCTGCCGTCCCCAGTTTCTACTGCTGAGAAGTGAAGTGCTATCAATTTTACCCATAGCCTGTCCATGCACTGACATCCCCCTACCTAAATTAACCCTTCCTCTAACTTCAGTTTCCAGGTGCCCTTCTTGAATAGAGCCACTTGGCTCAACTCATGCAGAGATTTTAAACCCTTGTAAGAATCCCAAGAGATTTTTTCACATCTAACTCTTCTCTGGTGGCAGTGGTTAGATATCTCAGTGATTTTTAAAAGGTGCACTTTGTCAGCATCTTTGACCTTTCCCTGGGGAGACCACCACGGGTTCGGCTTGGGCAGCAGCCGTCATTGTAGCCTTGTCTACAGCTGTACTGGCTTGCCAGCCAGCTGCAGGATGGATAACACTCTGTGAAGGCAATCCACAGCCAAAGAGCTCATGGGAGTGGCAAAGCAGGATGACACAGCATCAAGGACCTCATCACTTGCAGGAGACAGGTCCTGCTTGGGCAGTGTTTCCAAAGCTGCTGCAGACAAAAACCCTAACTAGCCAGGACCTGCACATCAAAATTGCTCAAAATGAGATACTCTTGAGTTAAGAAATAGCTGGCTACACCTATCTGTTGAAGTTTCTATTTGCAGGAGGGCAGCAATGAGCTGCAGGGGTCAGGCTGGAGAGGTAACTGCTTATCCAGCCACAGCTACGGCCACATGAGAATGTTGCAGAGCTGCATGTGGCCTGCATAGGGAACATAATGCGTACCCTGCAGTGTATTATCACACGCTCCTGTTCTTCTTGCCTTCCTCTTGAAGAAGCATCTGAAAGTAGCTGTCCTAAAGGAAGAAATGTAAAAGCTGTAGTACATTGTTCGTAAGAATTGTGGATAATAATCAGATTGTTAAATGTGGTTCACTTCTGACATTGATTAAAATTACATTTTGCATTATATTTACATATATTAAAATTACATTTTGCATTATCTTCACTTTCTCAGATGGTTTAGCAGATTTCACTCCTTCAGAGAAGTTAAGTCTCTTCTTAGCAATAAGCTTGTTATTGCAATCAGCTTTGTCAAATGATAGCTCCGATTTTAATGCAAGTACTGTGGCAAAAATAACATTCCTCCTATATCAGCAATTATGGACAGAGAAATTGATCCAAATCCCAGAGAAAGCACAGAAAGTTTACTGTTGGTGACAGAGGGCTTTGCATTAGTTACCCATTTTGCATCAGGTCCCAGCCCTGTGCAATGTATGTATCAGAAAAGATGATTATAGTCCTTCTCCAAATGATGTTTCCCATGAAAAGCATCAGTTCAGCCTCCATAATATCAGCAATGCCATGTGCTGCTGGAATAACAGGATGCAAAACATCCTCTTGAAATTGAGTGAGTGCTCCTTCTCTGTTGTGAGTTTGGTAGTGTGTGTTTAAGCTGCTGCCGAGAGCTTTCCTGCCACTTTCATCAAAGTGGACATTGGGTCCTAGTTCAAGGAAGCAACCTAAATCAGGCCCCTTTTCAGACTAAAAAACCACAGTTGCTTTTACTTTGTTTACATTTAATTACATGATCTATTGTATTCTGGTCATGAAGGACATTAAAATAATCTATAAAATAATCTATAATAAGCAAACAAATCAAAAGAGTGTGAGAAAATGAAAATGGTCCCAAAACGATAGAATTTCCAGATGATATGATAAATAAATCCCTTGTCCTTCCTCACAAGTTTTTGCAGATTTCAACAGAAAAGGCATATAGAGATGAGGCTCTGATGGGGAGCTTGACCCATCTTTCCACTGGCCTCCATGGTACCAGCAGTTGTTTCTACCAACTGCTTGTCAGTATCTGTAGCACAGTTGCTTCCATAAAAGAAACTTCCGAAGGGAAGAAATACTAGACTTGTGCTATATATCTAGATTTTATTGTCTGTGAAGATAACTTTGAAAGCTCCATAGCTTACATTGTTCCCTCCCATTTGTGTGAACAGTAAAAGTCGTATTGAATTCAATCTCAGCAAATCAAAAGGGGCACAGATGCCTTTCCCAGATAGCAACAGACCAGATGCTCTGTGGTAGCAGATTTCCATTCCCAGATTTCTCCCCTGGCACCCCCTTCTCGAAGCATGGAACATGTGCTTTCACCATCACATTTAGCATAATTGCACCTCCTCCCCCATTATCACTTAAGCAGTTTCCCAGTGAGAGGTCCCAAAAGGGACCTTCATCTGTTTCTAGGATATTTCTTTCATACAGCTGTTGTTTGCTACCTTCATACTCCTCCTTTTTCTTCTTCCTTGTCCCTTCTGCACCTGCCCTCTTTTTTCTGCCCTGTATCCCAGAGGACTCTTTCTTTTCCATTTAGCTGCTCCTTTCCTAAGAAGCTTCCCAGGACCATGACAAGGGAAGACACCAGCATGGCCTTTGACACTACCCTTACTGAAGCAGACACTGCCTGCAGATCCCATTACATCTTGCAAGCCTGGATGAGGTGTCAGGTGCAAGAGCAGTGCCTTGACATGGTGGCACGGGGATCTCTGCAATGTGGGCTCTCAGACCTCACCAACAGGCACAGATCTGGCTGCCATGACAATCTACCAGCAAAGGGTGTGAGGTTGGCTGCTGGTAACTGGCATGGCCATGTCATGGTGGTAGATTCCTGGGTTTCTCAAAGTGCATGATCTGAACAGGACTGTGCATACAAAAGCAGCTCAGCTTTAATCTGAGCACTCAAACAGCAACACAGTTACAGTTACAGGGTCCAGGGTGTAACAGAGCATCCCTCTGGAAGAGCTCAGCTCATGTGATTTGAGAGCAAGCTTGTCTTTCCACCCAAGACCATTCTTACCACCATGTCCTCAAGGGAGACAGTTTGGCTTTAATACATCTATAGAGCACTGGCATGCCAATAGTGTGGCTTAACAACAGTGCTGTTCTCTACCACACAACTCCAGTTTGTGAAATAGCATTAAAATCCTGCAGAGAGGAGAGAGTGCATTCTCACATTGACCAGAATCCGGTTGGCCTTGGAGGGTGGGTGGATGCCAAGTCCGTGGGAAGATTAAAAACACACTGTAGCCAATATTGATATGTTCTTGCAATATACACAGTGCAGCAGTATGTCACCTGGTCTGGGGTCTGGCTGCTTCACGTTATTTATATCTGCCTATGTGGCTGATTCATGTCTCCTGAAAACTTGTTGCCCCAACCTTGTTTTGAAAGGAATGCAGTATCCCACTCCCCCAGCAGCTCCTGCCGGACCTCTCCTTGTCTCATTTTTTAATTCATTCCCTGCCAAGAACAGCACAGTGATGTAATAATGAAATGTGCTTTGAAATCAACATGATATAAAGGACTTCTGCAAGGCTTCAGGCCGGCAAAGCACTTAAACACATGCGTGACTTTAAGCATGTGAGCAGTAGTTCTGTTGGTTTAAACAATGCTACACATGTGCTTAAGTGCTTTGCTGGATCTGGGCCCACATTTGACAGACAACTCAGGTTGTGCCTTAAACAAAGAACTTCTTTGACACAAGATTTTTTGCAGAAAAACTTGGAGTTTCATGCAACTCTTGGAACCACGGGTAGAACCAACACTGAGCCCACAGGAGCTGATAGAAGGATTACCATTGGTTTTGGAGAGATGAGGCTTTTGCTCTGTGATCTGGAGCTGGGTGCATGTTGACGGTTCTGCCCTTCTGATGAGGTAAAAAAAATGACATCATTAGTTTTTGTCAAAAAACCACAAATAAAAAGAGTTGACTTTCATTGTTTATAGGCCGTGTATGTGGTAGCTGTGCAGATTTTAGCCATGTTATTCTTGCAGGAAAGTCTAAAGAAGTGATTATCTTGTCTAAAAATATAGACCTGTCAAGGTCGAACAGTTATGTTTGATGTCATTGTAAGCAAAACTGACATTTTATTTACTCATTTGAACCACCAGAGTGTCAGCTCAGCAATGATTAAAGCTGTCAGTAGAATCAACAAATAATGTAAAAACAGAGAGCTGCCAGTCCAAGTTTCTGTTTCAGTGAACATTTTAGTTTGAGTGAAGCTTTGCCTGAACGTTTTGATGGTTCTGTAGCTTATTTTCACTAATTAATTTCCTTGGATATTATTCTCCTGGAGGCAAACAACGTAATTGACAAATAAAATGGCTCTCAGTCAGTCAATCAGTCAGTCAGTCCTCCAGAGGAAATCCTGTGCAACTGATTGTGAACTTCCAGCTGATCTGTAATTTTGACCAGAACCATTTTCTCATGCTGTTCAGATTTCTGTCAAGAAGCAGAAAGTCACCTGTCTAAAGAAAAATTTAATCCAGTTTAACTTCAATAAGACGGCATGCTTGAAAGAAATTACCTGCGGTGTTTACCTGTAGAGAAATATGTACACTGCAGAGGCTGTTGGAAGATTTGCCTCAGTCTGTTCTTTAACGAGAAAGGGAAAAGAGGAAAAACACAGGGAAAAAACTACCCTGGCTCTTCATATTTCTTCTAAACCCTCAAATGTTATCTCAGTTTTTTTATTGATTTTTTCCCCCCCACTCACAGTTTAGTGCTGGAAGCCCTTCAAGCCAGGTTCAGAAGAATAGTTTGGTTTGTTGTAAACGAGAGAGAAGACTTTTTTTCTATTACATGGATACACTGTAATAACACTAAATCCAAGATGCGTGAGAAGATAGATATGGGACTACTGCTCAGAATGGGTTGCCAGTGTGGTGTTCCAAGACAGAGAAATATTATTGCATCCCTGCACTGTAACATGGTAACTGTGTGACTAGTTGTAAGTCACTTCTATGACAGATATTGACTTTCGAGTTGGAGTTCTCCATCAACAGAACTAAAGATAATGTGCTTTTTAGTAGAAGAAATGGAATGCACTTGTTACAATATATTTGTTGAGAAACTATTCGGCAAGCATTGAAGTAATCAGTAAAGCCATCCATTTGCATGCCAGCAGGCCTGATCCTGCAGGAGTATACCTGTGCCTAGAGGCACGGCTCCATTGAACTTCTCCTGGAAGGAAAACTGAAGGACTGGTGCGTGGCACCACTGGGATTTGGCATTTGCACTTCACTTCACTTCACATGCTGACCTGTTGGCAGGACCTGCTCTTTTATCACAATGCTTGCGTTATATCTGGTCAAAAATAGATCATGTAAGTATGTCACTGAATGTCTGATGTTCACAGGCTGGTTTCGACCATGGTAGCAGATAAGACTTTTGTGGCTTCAAGTAGTCACACCATAAGCACCTTATGGCATTCAAAGTCAAAAGTTTATCTATTTTTTCTCAAAAATCCAGAAGCCAGGGAGAATCTAATTTCTTCTAAAAATTCAACTTATCACTTTTACTGTATAAAATGCACTTGCAGTCATTACTTGCCATGCTTATTAAATCTCCTGGAACAAATAAAATGCAGCTGCACATCCTAAACCAGAAACCTTTCCTTTCACTTACAGAATTTTATATAAAATTACTGAAGAAGGTTAAGCCTAAAAATTGTTTAATGTTTTCTAATTATGGAACACTGCTTTAATTTAATTTAATTTTAGTGTCCGCAGTTCTGCCTCACTTATATTCTTGGACCACAAAAGTCACAATAACATTCACAATGTGTGAGTGATGATTTTGTGTTTACAGCTGAGTGCATAAGAAACACCAAGGCAGGGTCACTTAAGCATTTCCAAATTAAACTTGGGTAAACTTTGAGTACAATATTTTTGTTCAAGT
Organism: Hafferia zeledoni; assembly: GCA_035583235.1. Lineage (NCBI taxonomy): Eukaryota > Metazoa > Chordata > Aves > Passeriformes > Thamnophilidae > Hafferia > Hafferia zeledoni. The sequence continues at coordinate 33,130,719 of JAWWEV010000043.1, forward strand.
TTCTCTTTTCTGTGCAAGGTTTCAACTTTTTTTGCTGACTCTGTTATCAATCTGATAGTAATACATGTTTGTGTCAGCTATCTACATGATAACAAAATTCTAGGGATGATCAGCCACCAATACATTTTATTCAGTTTGGTTACAGGAATATCTCTAATTTTAACCAAAAAAAAATCTTCTGAAGTGCCATCTCAAAGCATTCTTGTTGCAATCTTCTATCCTCTTCATTTTGTTTGTCTCAGGATTTTGTGCTATTGAAGCACTTAATATGCAGTGTGGTCTGTAGTGAAATTGTTCATCAAAGATCAGGTCTTCAACAGATTCCTTTAAGCCTCTGATCCTTCCCTCTGCAGAGATCATGAGCATGGCCCTGCATTCCTCTCAGAAAACAACAGGATCCTGTTCAAATTAAACAGCCATTTTCCAGCAAGACCTTTCAATAATTTTTGTTGTTATTAAAAAAAAAAAAGGGTAAAAAAAGAAAGAAAAAGATCTCAAGAAATTATTTAGTTTGACAAATGCTCTAACTGCTCTAACAGGGCACTCTTGGCTTTACCCTAGGTGACCACCTACTCAGTAGGTATGTAAGTATGGGGGGACAACATCTGGCAAAGGCTTGTGAATTACAATTTTCTTTTGCAAGTGGAAAACCATATCCTGCACTGGGTCTCAGTGGGGTTTAATGCTGTCAGAGCATACAAGGTTTGTTTTGATCTGTTATGGAGTAACACACATAGCTTTCAGTTCACACTAATAACATCCCCGTGCCTGGGGTATACACCAATCCAGAGGCTACTAATTAAAGGTTAGAATTAACCAAACACAGTTCCTCTACAAAACATATGAAACTTATTAAAACTTAAAAGTGACAGCTGGTTTTTAGTATAAGCGAAGCAAAGAATGCAAGACTATTGGGGAGGCTTATTTAAGCACATTTTATTTCAGCATATTAAAAATTTCCTTTGTCAGTTCAGCACATAACATTTTAATGTTTAATGTGAAAACACAGCAAATATTTTAAAAAATCAGTTATGAATCCTGCATAACATAAAATAAATCCAATTTTCAGTATTACCCATAAAGCTTTTTATGTTATTGTGATCTGAAAGAGGTTTTTTCAGATGTTCAGCATTTTAAAAGCAGAGCAGGACAACAATGCACCAAGCCAAATTATATTTATTTCACTTACCAGCTGAGAATTTTGGGACTAACCTCACCAAAATGGGTACTCAGACAAATGGAGTGTACACCAGCTATTTCAAGCTTATGACACTATTTCAATTATTAAGGCAGTCTTGCACTAATAGGACTTTATCTACAAGCAGAACACCCCCTTGAAATAGGGGGAGTGATGTACACAACCTGTTAACTTTTACTCTCTTTGCTTCCATAAACCAGAGCAGAGGGTGTGCTATGAGTGTTATGCAATTTATGTGTCCACTAGAGCCTCCTATTTACATTTTAAAAATATACTCTCATTAAGCCCTCCAATGTTATCTACGATCTTTGAAGTAAATGCTTTTGTTGCAGATAGGCTATCTCTGTTGGCAGAGCCTCCTCTCCTCAGCAGCGAGTGTCTTCAACATGTTGCAGCCTGTACCCTCAGCCTGATAATGTCTTCACGTGGAGCTTAATGAACTCATTATCCATGATGTTTCCGTAATAAGATAGCTTGTAAATTTATTTAATTTTATTTATCTTTAATTAGGTCTATTCTGCTGTGTGGATTGATTTATATACAACTAATTAATTAATGTAATTGAAAACCCTGTAAGGATATGGCCTCACAAACTTTTGTCAAATATTTCAGCCACCACAATTAATTAAAAGAGACCTGGAAACAACATCTTTGAAGCTGGTAAAAATACTTAAAACCTGTTGAGGAATGATAGCTTCTGTAAGGGATTTTTCATGCAAAAGTGCTTTTTCTCACTACTTCACCTCAGTACAAAGAAAATAAAAAGTAAGGCTATAAAATCTGCACTTGTAAGCTGTTTAAAATTGGGTTAGGGTCCTATAGCTTTTGATTAAAAGATAAGAGCTGAAATCACTGAAAGTAGATGTATGTTATTAAACTGTGCACGTGTTGGTTTACAGCCAACACAAACCTTACTCCCACAGGCTCCTTTTTTGTTCCTTTTTTTTTTTTTTTTTTTTTTTAATCAAGTTGAAACATTAAAAAGACAACACCACCTCAGACTCATGCAGTTCCGAGCACATGGGGACTCTCTGCCAAGGCTCCTGGGTGCAATGGGAAAACTACTAATTCCCCGGTAACAAATGCTCTTAAAGACAGCAGTGAGTGTCACACCTCTGTTACCAGAGCTGGCCCCTGAAGTACACAGCTATGGAGCCCTGACACCACTGCATGAGGTTAAACAGGCTTTCTTTCAGCCATTTGACACAATTTAGATGGTAATTTGGTTGAATATGTACAATAACGTAGGCTGTGAGTTACCCCGTTATTCTCCTTAAGAATAGTTGGGTTTGGATTTTTTTTAAAAAGGTCATTATTTTGTTCAGAAACAAATCCAATACAAATAGTCAGTGTATGTTAGTAGGAGAGGAAAGCTGAGAGGTCCACAGCTGTGTCCATCCCCTCTCTCTCCCACTACCAATTCAGCCTAGAGACACCTCATCACCTGAACAGATGCCATCTCATCCTTCAGATCACACCCTGGCTCTCATCCTGGATTACAAAATCTGCCAGACCACGGCATGGTCCATGCTCACAAGAGCCATTGTCCACAGGTAAACAGAGCCTGCACTGACAGCTGATTCCTTGAAGACTGAGGATAGCTACCTGCCAGCTGGACCATAGGCAAATTGCTGTGCTATTGAGGAGAAAGTTCAACCTATAAAAAGAAAGTGACAACATAAGAAGCCATTTCAAACTGTGTGTCCTTTAGTAATAAGTGCCGAGTGATGAGACTTTCTGCTTCTGGGTTTTGCAAGGCCACAGATAGTATATGTGTCATATACCTACCATAAATTTATACTTACATGCTGTTATAGCAATTACCTATCACACATTAGTATTGTTTATAAGTAGAAGTATGGAAGAATGCAGGAACTCCATCTCTGAGATCCTTGACTTCTTCAACGAGAAGACAGACACTGCTCCAGGTTAGCAGTTGTCAGGAGCTACTCACAGCTACTGTAGCCTTGGGCACCACAGTGAGGGATGCCTGGTTCCTGAATGAGCTGGTACAGACTGCTCACATTTAGCGTGCTCTAGACCTATCACAAAATATTTGGCACAGGAATTCCCAGGGCACCTGGTAGCTTTTGGTGGCTTTTCTGATCCAAGTGTCCCAAATAACAGGAACGCTTATTGCAGCCTGTCAAACTTGTTTTTGTGGCATGGCATAAGGATGTATCACATCCTGTGGAGTTTAGTGGGCATGGAGTGTCTATGGGCATGTTTGAGGATTCAAGGTTTCCTTGGATACCATCGATGTGGAGGAAGCTTTTATGGCTAAATAAATTCACCAAGGGTTGGATAGTTGAGATTCTGACTCAGTGACAGAGTATGCACTAGTTTTCAGCTCTGTATTAAGTTCTGCCACTTTCCCACTTAAGAATTTGTTATTCCTTTTCATATTAAAATCTCCCTTAGTGGGGCTTAGTACAGAATGTAAGGTTTGTTTTCTTTTCTGTTCTCAGCAAGGAAAAGAGATGTTTGTTCCTGACGTATTGGTTATTATATTGCCACATATTTTCAATTCAAGAAATTGTACTCCTAGAGGGTAAATATTGTACTAGGTAATAAAACCTAAGATCTCAGTCAAGGTCCTTCTGTTAAAGGATCAGTCATCTTAGCGTGCAGTGATTTTGAGGAGGTTCTCTCCATTGGAGACATCAGTTACATACTGGGAAACGAGCAGTGGTGTGTGGTGATGAATATGTTCTTTCTGAAAAAAAAAACACAAAAAACCCCAAACCAAAACAAACCTACAAAAAAAAGTAAAGCAACTCTCCTCCTAGACTACAAAAAATACAATTAAACATTGTTATGCAATAGTGTTCTAAGCCACCATAACACAAACTACAAGAAAAGGAAAGGTAACACTGCCTTGCTCCTTTTCAATCAACACTCTCTCTTTGCCAAGTATTTCTAAATGTTGCAGGAATGTAGTTCATGTGTTTCACAGATTATGAGCTACTTTTCCCATTGCTTTGACCACCAGACACAGCAGCATCCAAACGCAACACAACAGTGATTCAAACAAGACTGCAGTTCCTAAGTATGTTAAAGTATATAGATCTGTGACTCCTGTACAAGTTCAAAGAATGCCATGATTATTTCTGCCATACAGAAGAAAAGCTAGAGGAAAAAATGTGGTAAAATAAAGGGCTACAAAATTAATTCAAATCCCTTTGATGGATAAATGCTTATCTTCAGGATGAGCTCTGGATGACCAGCTGATTATATAGTCTGCAGGTTGTCTATAATTTTGACTAGTTTGCAGATAACTGTGTCAAAACCTTGTACCAATTCCATTTATGGAAAGGATGCTTCCAGTTGAAGCTGTTTCTACAGCACAAACCCTGCCCTCTAAAAAAGCAGAGGGAAGGAAATAGACTACAGAAACGGTTTTCCTGAAAACCAGAAGTACTCCACCCCTCCAACTCTTCTAGCCACAATCCTGAAAGAGCACACCTTATTATCACAGACAGTTCCAAAGATGCTCTCTGATCACTCCAGTGATGTAGAAATTAATCTCATCTGGGATTATGGATGCAAACATTAAACAGTCAAATTATACCATGCAGGCACACAGCTAACTAGTTATGGGAAAGAACATTCCTTACACAGTAATGTTTAAGTCCAATAACCTTATTTTGACTTCCACATCCTTAATCTGACTAACTTTCAGCCCTAAATGTGAATTTCTTGCCCTTCTGTTTTGTATGAACAGCACTTCTAACCAGATCTTGAACTGCAAATACTTAAAACTGGTTTTGTCAGTAAGTGCTTACCCAAATGTCTTTGGATTTAATGTAAGCTTGCCTGCTTAACCTCTCAGAGGTCAAGATGTTTTGTAATAACTAGATTTCACCACAAAGAGGAGGTCAGGTGGTATAGTGAGGACCTCGGGATAAAATCTGGAGGAAGCTTTGTGTAATGCCCAAGGCACTGGAAGAAAGAGTAGAAAGAAGAGCCCAAGCATTTTCAGGATAAAATCTAAATTTGGCAGCAAAGTGACTCATGTGAGTCTGTTTGAAATAAGATGGCAGCTATCAGGAAACTATCAGGATAATACCCAAATGCCTAAAGAAAGCCAAATTAAAATCATGGAATGGAATGGAATGGAAAGCTCTCGTGGTCATTTTCCCCAGTAAATAGCTCCCAGCTTCCATTTAAGTCTGTCTGAACTGCTGATATTGTGCAGAGGGTGTACTTGCTGATACCCTAAGTGTGTCGCCCTTTGCTTACTCTGCACTGCACCGTGCACTCCCACATCCTGGTTACCAGCAATTGTATGCCAGAGCAATACCACTAAAGCCTCCAAGGGCTCCTCTTCTTCTCTAATTTTTATCTTTGTCCATGCAGATTTTGGGAAGGTTTTTCCATCTGACTGTGTTTTTCTTGCTAGGTACAACACTGACCCTATGGAGCAGAGCTGATGATGTTTTCCACCTGCGATTACAGATCATGGATGAAGCTGTGAAATTAATCTCCATTTGAAGTCAGTACCTACCCCTCCGGGGTGGCCCAGAGTTAATATTTGTCTATGATCTTAGCACACCTCACTTCTCTGCCACAGAGGTAAGGACCTACTGTCAGTTCCCAGGGAGACTGTATCTGGGAAAATTCTGAAGTGTCCAAGGTAGTTCTGAGCCTACTGTGAAGGTATCTCCACCCTCACTGAGGTTGTCTCTCCCTCCTTTACCAATGGACCTTTTTTCCCCAGTGCCAGGCTCAGGTGAGTGGAGGGGGTGCAGTGGGAGAGGTGGGAGAAAGATGGTGAATCCCAGGCACGGGCTGTGGGTTTTTTCTTTGTCTACAGGTTAAAATAAATTTATAAAGTGGCTTGGAAGCAGGGACCAGACAGTTTCCCTGCTTCCAGTCAAGGCCCTTTACTGTACTATTAGAGAAACAGGCTCTCTGTAGCAGGATTTTCTTCCGGATCCATGAGGTTTACATATCTCTGTGCAGCTTCAGTGGGGTGCTTTGTTCTAGAATAGCCAAAGCACTTGGCTAGTTATAGAAGCTGATGTTTCAGTCACTTGAACCAAGGAGCACTTGGAACACACATTTTCCTCCTTCCTGAGCAAGTCACCAAGTCACTTTGCCACTGGGGCCAAACAGCACCAGTGTTTCCAGGGAAACCCATGGTGCTCATGCCTAAAAATTGCTTTTATCTGCTGAATCTCACTTTTGCAGATGCGGTGTTTCCCACATCCATGGTCAGCAGGTTCCTCAATGAAAATCTGACCTGGGCAGCCACAATCCCCCTCTGTTCCCTGCCTTGTGAGACTACTGTGGTGTTCACTTTGGCATCTCCAGGGCTTCACCTACACTTCACCTATACCACCGCACTGACTTTTTAGCACGATGTTAAACTGGCAGCATCTCCAGCCATGTGCTGGAATTCCCAAACTGGGACCATGCCAGAAAAATCTGGGGGCTTTGGTGTTCAGTGGAGCTGAGGAGGAGGGAGAGGAACTTCTTTAGTTGCTATCACAGCTGTAATCTGCACTTCAGGACCCAGACTCATCCCTTCTAACTTCAGTTGCTTAACTAAGGTACCTAAATTAAAAGCCTGGTCACTTCAGGGTGGCTTCACAGGCCGTGGAAAGAAAGCAGGAGAAAGAGAACAGAGTGTTGCAAGTGTCACTCTACTCCTGCCAGCTGATAAGGGAGCCACTCTGCTTCCAATTTTGGGAACTGCCACAGCCCCATTTAGGGAGGAGCATGACTGGGAACCCCTCTGAGCCTGGCGTCACTGTTCACAACCTCCTCCACCACTTCAGGTCTGCAGACCCTTACGACAGAAATAACTTTTCTTTCTTCAAGAGCGACCTTTCTTGGCATAACAGCTGTCTCAATACAGATAAAGTTCGTCAAATTCAATTCCGGTAAGGGTCTGCCCTTGCTAGAGGAGCACAGGGTCAGTGTTCTTCCCACCAACCCAAAGGTGCACAAACAGACTTTCCTGCAACATCCTGTGCCCTGCAAAACCCTTGCTGACGAGGACCCAAACTTCAATCACCCACAGCATTCAGATAATTATTCAGGGTTTTCACCAAGGCCCTACAGGGTGGTGGCTCACCACAATTTCATTTTTTACCCCTGCACATTTCCTTCCCAGGAAGCCTCCACCCACCATTAACTTCATCTTAGATAATGCCAAAAGAAACAAAGTTCAGGTTTTTTTATAGAGAGAGAGCATTCAAGCTTCAACCACAGAAACCACCTGATGGCTCAATTTTCACTCTTCTTTAAAAATCCTGCAATTAACTCATGGTAAATACAAAGGCAAAAAATACTGATTGCTATATGCAGGGGATGCAGAACCTGCAACCTTACCTTGAATCAACTGGTTTCTGTCAGTACTCTTTTTCAAAGAAACCATCATGGCACAGAATAAATAGTTTTAAACGAGGGAGTTTTTGAGGGTAATAGAAATTCCAAGTGGAGGATGAGCCAGCTCCTCATTTCCTACCAGCTACTGGAAATAAGTGGAGCTTTCTCAGCTCTGCCTTTGTGTGGGGAGTGGATGTAGGTGTCAAACTGAGGGGGAAGGAGTGTAATAACAGGGAATGTATTAGTAATATGTACTTAGAAATCATAGTAAGGCTGAATCACAAGTTACTCAGCACTTTCCTCATTTATAATCTTGAAAGCTTGTTATGACTAATTCAATAGGCACTGACCTGGCTCAGCACATAGCTCTTTAAACAAACACAGACACGCAGGACCAAATCACCACACGCCAGGACTTGCACCACCTAATTTGAGATGCCTGTTACAGATATGTGAGTCTAGACCTTTTCTCTGGTTGCTGAGCTCCAGCAAGGGGGGCAGTTAGTGGTCTTTGGAGGTGCTCCAGAAAAACCCACACTGAGGAGAAAGATGGTTTAAGAGGTGCATGCCACAGCTCCCTCTCCTCTGAGCCCCGTGGCTAACCTCTCCCCTTCAAAAGCAGAACAAGCCTGCTTTTTTATGCCCTTAATAGCCAGCTGGCAGAGGCAGCTATGTTCTTTATACAGTAATGCAATGGCAGGAGTGTTCATGCAGCATGTGGGAGAATAAAATTCAATTTCCCTGTTTGCCTGCAGCAGCCCAGGCTCCTGCCCTCCTTGTAGATGGAGGTAAGATATATAAGAAGATGCTGGAGCAGATGCTTGTATTCCTCCCTCCTGAAGAGCACAAATATGTACCAGCTTATTCTTCCTGACCAAGTATTTTCTACTTTTTTTTTAAGCAAAAGGGGTTGCCCCAGAAAGGACAGAGCACATGGAAAACTGGTCAGGGGATTAGTCCCACCTTGCATGCACAAGATAACTACAGGAGAGCCCGCAGAGAGCAGCACATTGCTCACCGCTTCTTGCTGCTGCTGGGCATTAAAAGAGCTGTTGGTGGCTTAGTAAGCCAGCTGTTTTTTTAGGCAGAATATGGGAAGGAGAAATACCTCCTACACAGGTCCCAGCAGACCTTCAGCCCAAGGCAGATGCCTGCGTGCCCAAGTCTCTTCAATGCTTTTATTCCCATAACATCCTCTTGCGGTAGGGAAGTGCTATTATCCATATTTCTTAACCCTGTTTCCTTAGGAAACAAGGTTTATGCAACCACAGAGTTTGTCTGTCTGCCAGTTTCCCCACAAACAATTTTTGGCCAATGTCAACCAAATTTAACAGCACAACCCATGCACAGCTGGTTAGGATCCCAAAGCCTGATGAGCCAGGTGAGGATCTCAGCACCCCCAGCCTGGGGAGTAGCCTGTCCATTTCTTCCTGAAACATACACATAGAGCTGTAGGGACAGTTTGGGCAGCAACCTATAAACCCTCTCTGCTTCTGTGAAAAGTACCCAGGACATGTTTGGAAAGGGTCTCACAGCTGACTCCCCTGGCAAAGGTTGACTACTTGCTGTCATCATGAAGGCATCCAGGATAAAAGGGTACAACCCCACCACTCAAATGGTGGGTCAGCAGATGCTCTACAACAGCAACCACAGTGGCAAGAGCCTCACATCTCCCCCTCAATCTGGCTAAAGTAAAGCATCTTTGCATGGCATTGCATCAATGTAATGTCAGTGGAAAAGGAGTTTGTTGTTGGACCTGAACCTGCCGCAGGGTGTACCTGTATCCCAAATGGCATGTACTGCGGTGGGGAAGATAGTTGTAGCAGAATCAGGAACTGAGCCCACTCGTTGGTATTTCAGTGCCTTAACTGCAAGCATGTCCCATTTCTACCTTTATATACTGGGTATTAAATTAGAAGTCAACGACAGAATGATTTTCTGTGGGGACAGTTTTCTATGCTTTGCTAGGTTTGGATGACACTTAGGTACTTAGTATGCCCAAAAGGAACAGACTACCTGCATGATGCTATTAAAAAAATCATAATGTCAGACCTTCAAAATGTTTAATGTAAAATGCTTTGCTTAACAGCCCTGATAATTTGCATGCCCACAAGGGCAGACTCTCCACTACCTCTCCCTAATCCTCACAAGTAAAATGGCAGAGAGTTTATGTGCATACAACTAGGTAATGGATGTTTCTTATGTCTGTTATGTGATAGAACTCTTCCTGTGAAAAGGAACACTATACCACTGTATACATATCCTGAACAAATGAGTGAAAGTATTTTGCTTTTTGCCATTGCAAATGGAGTAAAAAGTTCAGCAACTGGTGAAAAATTATTATTGAAAATTGGCAAAATTATAATTCTATGATATAATACACCCAGATTTCTTAACAAGGCAGAAGTTTTCCATTATCTGATTAAAGAAAAAAAAAGGTAAGAAAAGCGTAGAATCCTGAATGGATTAGAGAGGTCCTTTAGTATTTATGTGCCTGACTGGTGAAGGTTAAGTGTTTTTTAAAAGAGCAGTATTCTGACATTAGTCTGACAACACTACACCTCTGAACTGTACTTAAAATAAATCCTTTCTTCTTTCATTATTCCATCATGATAATGTGACTAATGTGAACTACAAAAGCATTCTTCATGTTACAGGCCAGCTAGGAATGAAGAAAATGAAGGGACTACCTTTCAGCCTCTATTAATGGGCCTGTCATTTTTTTACCTTACCTAAAATACAACCAAAATAAACCAGACACAATGACTGATCTACATAGCACTGAAAAACTTGCTTTGTTGCAGTGAGCAGATGTTGCTTAAAGCACTTAGCTACTCTGCTGCCCTGCTCAGAATAAAATATCCCCTAGCACATGGGTATAAAAATTTGATAATTTTGGGTCCTCAAAAAGCTCCATCCTCATGGTGTGGTTCTGCATTTTCTGCTAAAGATCGGTGGAAAATTAGATGCCCTCTTTGGTCGCTTAAATCCTCATAGAAGTGAGAGAAGAATTGGAGTCTTTGAAGAAGGATATTATAGGCCACAAACTGGAAAAATATTTCAGTGTCAATCTATTTTGGAAGTACATGGGAAGATATATAAGTTCTAAAATTGCTAAGTATTTGTTTAAAGGAACCAAGTGCTTAATTAGTTTGTGTTTACAGAAAAAAAAACTTTTTACATTTTTCCATATCAAAATACTGTAAAATACTAAAATTTTCATCTGGTTTAAAGCAATTCACTCATTTTCAGTTGAGGTCTCAGAGAAAACATCATTTTTTAAATTTTACTTTGTGTTCACTTAAGAGCTAAAATGTATTTAAATAGTCAAGAAAGGAAGTGGAGTCTGAACTTGTTAGAACATATTTCCACTTAGTGCAAACAAACAATATTTTAAAATATTCCATTTGTTTTCCAGTTGGAATGGACCCATTCTATTTTATGTGATGATTCAGTTATAGCTCAAGAAAACATACTGACAAATTCAGATTTTCTTTTTAAATAGAATGATCTCTGCTGCACTGTACTTTCAATGGCTTGCTTTTAACTTTTTTTCTTCCATTTCTTTTGGAATGCACTTGGAGTTTCTTAAAATACCCATTTAAAATCTTTCCAGCACAAAAAGAAAGAACTCAAAAGAGCTGGTTATATCTTAAACATCAGGAAATGCCTGTAATAAGAACATAAGAAGTAATAAAATCAGCATTGATAGTAAAATAAATATAGCACTTTTGCTTGGGTTAAATGTCAGATGTAAGGAAGTGCTGAGCATCCTTACTTCCTATAGAATCACTCATCCTTCCTCTACTAAGGCTGTTTCCAAAAAGCGTGTTTTTAAGTCTGGGAAAGGATGTGGCAACAAAAGATGGTAAAACACTTGAACACATGTGCATTGTAGACCTTTCTAGCATGAGGAACATTTAATTCACAAAGAGAGCAAACTCGGTGTCTGATGAAGAATACGAACCCACTGATTTCCATAATTGTAGCAGGGCTTAGGTAATGCACTATGCAGTGTTTGATTTAAAATGTAAAAATATTAAAAGAAGCTTTCTATAGCAGAGTGTTCCTATCAAAGTGGAATGACTCATAAGAATGCTAAATTTAAACCAGATGGGTATAAACATTCACTGAAAAAAATCAGATATTTAGAGGTCAGTATGGGTCTTCATAAAAATGAAGACATTGTCTGAGTTACTGAAAAATGAACTTCAGTGATAATAGAAAAAACAAGAGAAAGTATTAGTGATTTTATTTTAATTATACAAGCCACTACCAATTAGGAGAACTAACATTTACAAAACTTTACATTGCCATTTTAATTTGAAAAAGATGGCTGTAGCAGCTTTTAGACTTCAGACAAACAGCAGCAGAGTATCTCCCGCGCAGGGAGGGAGCAAGGGATGGGGGAGTTCAGAAATAACATGCTAATATTCTGAAAAATCCCTGTGGTTCCCACTGAGAAGTAACCCTGATTATGGATTTGTATGGGACAGAAATCTTTTGACCCAGCTCAGAGGCATGATGCCAGCCTTCACTTCCCTTTGAATCAGACCACAAAAAGGAGGGGGGGGAAACCCTCTTGTTCCTGCTATCGTATCAAAACAGTTCATACCACCCAACATTGCTGCTGCTCTGTTGTTAAATGTGCATGTTGTTTTGTTTTTCTTTCTTTGTCTCACCCATTGCACTCTACCATTTACAGATTGTCTGTAGAGTGTACTTATTTTAAACTTTTATACCCTACCAGAAGGAAAATATGTGGGCCCAAAATTAATATTGTTTTTGACTTATGGTGAAATTCCAATAATGTTTAACTTGGATCACTAGACCTGTGCATCTTACAGAGAGCAGAAAACACTTTTCAAGCCAAAATATGTAATGGGAGTTCCCTACTGTTTTGTTGCTGAGATCTTGAACAAAAAGAAAAATGATAAGCATATAACTTATTCCTTTTTAAACATACAGAATAAGTGGAGAAAATAGGGGTTCTACCTATGCCATAAGTTATAAAGGCATGTGTTTTTATCCCTGTTCCCTCATTAATTTGTTAACTGCTACCATTCAACCTCCTAATAAAAAATGATTGCTCAATATATATTACTGTTGATGATTTTACATTGCAAACCATAAACTCCTGGGGCACAAGTCAGCAAAAGATATGTGTGGCTTCCATCATGCAGAAGCCCACACTATGCCATAGAAAATTATTTTTCTGGGCTTCTGAGGCCTCTTTCAAGAGGATCATAATTTTATTTTGCAGAAAAAAATTGGCTGTACTTTTGGCCTATGTGTTACTGCCATTAGCAGCATCCTAAGACTAAAGGTGAAAGGTGAAACTCAGCCCCCAGCAGTGTGAGTCAGAGGTTTGCTGGTGGAGTTAGAGAAGTGAGCATTGTCTGCAGTGTGCAGTGTGATGCTTTGCAGGGCAAGCTCCAGAGCTGTCATTACAGTATCCTGAAGACTGCATAATGCAAATATTATGCATCTTTCCTTTGGTGGCTCTTTACGATTGATCCTTTGTCTTGCTGTAACTAAAAACACTGCTTGGCAATCAGACATTGCTGCACACATCTAATTAGGGAACTCAGCTTTGAAATGCTTTGGGTCCCAGCAGATCTGTCCAGATTGTATGCATGACTGTCACAAGTGGGATAATTGCAGCATTCATTCTTAAAAAATGTTTTAAATTGTTTCACTTTCTAAGACACTGAATATTGTTTGCATTCTCTCACTGTAAAATTAAGGGAGACAGTCCTTGTCCACCAACCTACACCACTACTACTACCCATTTATTTCTTACTGCTTAGAATTGAACACTATTATCCATTTACTATTATTTCTATGGTTTAGAACAATTATTGGCAAATGCTTTGTTAGCCTCCAGTCTGAATTTTCCTCTTTGTGTCCTCAGCTCCAAACCACCAAAATCTCTCCCTGCTAAAGGGTATAAACAGTCAAAAAGAAAAAAAAAATGCCCCCACTCTGAACAACTGTAGTGCTGCCATTCCAAAACAAATCAAGCAGTGCACATTCATTCACTGTACCCCATTGCTGGCATCTGATCTAGAATGAGAAGTCCATATACACACATAAACACATATATATGCATATACACACATTCATATGCACCCTTCTGCAATGAACACTTCTTTGGCATCCTCATGGATACCTCCTTCAAAGAGTCCAGTAGGTATTTTTTAAAAACATGAGATAATCCAAGGCAGGCAGCAATGGAAGTCTCTATATTCTAAAGCTCAAATGCCTATAGCCACATGTGATGGTTTACAAAATTTGGAATTGCCTTTCTCTGAAGGGCAAGGAGGTACGAGTTTGAGTGCAAGGAAATAGCTGGTTAGGCAAAGAAGGGACTAAGATGATGGGGCAAAGACCTGCTATGAAGGCCAGGAAGAAAAGGCAACAACTGTGATGGCTGGGGGAGAAACACTGAAAACTTCTGGACAAAGGATGAATGACACTTGAGATGAACCTCAGAGTGAGATTGCTCACCAGGTGTGACAGGGAGTTCGCACAGTACAGGGAGAAGGTTTCAGTGCATACAGTGACCAACAGTGGTGGGAAGGTCTGCTGTATCATAAAATCCCAAATCAGCCATGGGAAAAGGCTCTAAGAGTGCTCCCTGGTCACCAGGGACTATTTCCTCTGTTTTCTGTGAAGGGAGGACAGGGTAGCTCCCTGGAGGGCATTCAGACAAGCGCTGTGAGCTGGAAGTTAAAGAACATTTTGTATGATTTGGCATACCTGGGCATTGTCAAGGATATAACATAATTGTTGCCCCTAAAAAGAATCTGAGTACACACAGCATCTTCTTGAGGCATCCTAAAAGCCACTGGAGTAATCAAAGCAAAGCTGATCATAATAGCACGAGGGAAGAGCATGATAGGGAAGCGCTATTGAAGCCAGCCCATTATAGCCCACTCTAACAGGATTGTCAGGAGAGGCCAAGCACAGGCTCTGACAAACTGAAAGACCAAAGCACAACCTTCAAGGAGGTAGACTTTGTTGTCCCCAAGATTTTGGGCAGGTCATGGGAACAGTTGGAAAGGTGAGAAACTCAACAGTTTGATACAGCAAAGTAGTAATGAGATCACTGCACATCCAGAATCGGTCAGGGGGCTGCTGGGGTAAAACAGAGGCGGGGGACACACTCATCTTTTCTGCTCCCTGAAAGGTCATAACAACACAAATGCTTACAAAAGAAAGATGCAACAACCTGGCAGAAAAAAAGAAGGTTGCAGGAGGGAGGAGACATCAGGAAATCAGCCTGTAGAAGTCTTGGAGGTCAGATGTGCTAGCAGCATCTTCATAAATATTTTTCTTAATGCTGAAACAGTTCAGTTTTATAAGCATAGGATCCTCTCTGAGGCTACCGAGCATGAACCAAAGATGTTGTGGCTCTGCCCTGTTTTATATTGTGTTTTTTTGAACATCCTGAGGTTGCGCAGCCACAGCAAGCACAGCAGGACTGGAGGCTGGGACCACTCCTCTCCTCCCACCTACCAGTGAAGGGGACCAAGGATGGCCTGCTTTGGGTCAGGGAAATCCCACCGAAAGGGGGATTTGAGGAGGAGTGTGAGGGCAGGCTACCAAATGGGGGACTCTGATGGGGGAAAATGGGTGGGGAGAGGCTCTAGAGAGCCACAGAGCCCCACTGAGTTGTGGTAACTTGGGTGCAGCACAGGGAGCTGTTGCTGTTCCATCCCGCTGCCCATGCAGCAGGTCCTCTACAGAGATACAGCCCTTCTGCCTTGCACCAGTTGTCCTCTCATTTCTCTTCACCATCGTCCTCATATTCCCAAACCTCAGGAGTGTCACCGGAAAAAGGATGGTAGACAGAGATGAAAGGCTAACAAGGGCAGAGCATCCTCAAAGGACAGTGGGGACAAAGCCTGAGCAAAGAGTGCTGGCTCTGGGACAAGCTGAGAGGAGAGAACATCTGCTCCAACTGAAATTGAAGGCAAAATAATGAGAGCAGGCCATTCATCTTTCATAAGTATCTGTCTGGTTTCACTTTCTAATTTTTCTGCCCCAATTTTTGAGCTGCAACTAATGGGAATTTTCAAATCCAACAAAAAAAGCAAACCAAACACAATAGCCCTGTAGGATTACTGGGATGGGTGAGGGGCACAGGCAGGTTTGTAAGAAGGGAAGAGCAAGACTGCAAGTGCAGTGCTCTTACTTTCATTTTTGTTAGATGGTTTTTCTTTCTATTCTTTTCTTTCTTTTTTTTTTTTTCTTGGGGGCGGGGGGAGGACGTTGGTTTTTTGGGTTTGGGAGGTTTTGTTGTTGTTGGCAGGGTTTGAGGGGGTTTTCTTGTTTGTTTTGGCTTTTTTGGGTTTTGTGAGAGTGGCAAGTAAGATAACCTGTTTGGAGCAGGGGCTACGCCTAAGCTTATTACTCATTTGCTGTTGATCAAAAGTGTCCAACAACTCTAGCTCCCCAATTACTCCAACCAGTGAGCCAGAGCTCTCACATGCCTCAGGACATGGCTAGAGAGACTTCAGGACCCCCACGGTAGAAATGGTTGCCCTTGCCCCAGGACAGCTATCCTCTGAACTGTATAGTTGTATGCTGTGCTCAGACATGACAAGGTGGAATAGCTGGGCCAAGCGGAGCTGGATTCCCAGGTGGATACTGTTACACCCACCATAAGGCAGTGAAGAAATATATCCTTTGGGTCCAGTCATGCAGTGGTGAAGGCAGTCACCCTCCGCTGCCTCCCACTGCTTGTCCTCAACCCTCTGCCCCTCCGTGCCCTGGGCCTGCAGCAGGGCCTCTCATGCAAGTGCCAGTCATGGTTCTGCTGTGGTGCCATAGTCTTCCCCACAGCCAAGGTGAAGAAGGATGTACTCTCTGGATAGTTCTAGGTGATACAGTCTACTTCATGGTGAAACCCTCACCCTGCTGAAGCTAGTGGTAGGACTCCATTGGATGTCAATCAGCCCAAAGCTTCACCCTAGCAGCTGAAGATCGACGTATTTTGTAAAAACAGACTTGGATAAGGTTCAATAAATGTCTTTGGGTGAATTCAGATTGCTTTTTCTCTGTTCTAGGAAAGTATTTGGCTTTCTGAAAAATGCCTGCACAAGTTTCACACCTTTTTTTTTTTTTTTCCACATCATTTGCTGTTATTCATAGACTCTACAGATGGAAAAGACCCATTAAGTCACCCAGCACTCCCTGCCAGTGGAGGACTGTTCTCCAGCAAACATTTGTTATGGTCTTGTTTATACTAGTTACACATGCTCCAAATAATGACATTTCTGCCACTTCCCTTGGGGCAGCAGTCAGCAAGTTCATGCTGCTGGCCTGCAGGAAGGCTTCTCCTAATTTTCTTCAGCCCATTTCTTCTTTCTTCACATATATCTTTCAGTTTTACATTCTAATATCAATTTATCACGAGGTTTTTCCCTTTATTTTGCCTATCATTATTGTACCCTTTGCTCTATGGTGTACAGAGCTTTTAAAACAGTGTATGCGTCCAGCGTGGCCCCTAAACCACCCCCTATGTATCCCCTACCACATGAATGAGCATCCCTTTCTTCCAGGCTGTTCCCACTCTGGTGCTCTCTCCAGTTTGTATATTACTGTCTCAGTTTGAGACAATTTGGAGGGGCAGAGACCTGGGACAGAAGTCTCCTCCCTCAGATTCAATACCCCTGGTTTCTCCAATACATAGAGAGAACAAATATGTCTAGATGTAAGAGAAAAGTAACTCTTTACCAAGAAGAATGCCAGTAACAATACTGATAAAACTGGGTTAAACCAACTGGTGAGGAAAAACTTCCCAAACCCCACCCACCAGACCAAACAGGTGGTGGCTCAGCCTCCCCAACCTGGGAAAAACACACATGGCCACAGGACAGAGAGAAGATGGACACCTCTCTGCATGGTTCACCTTCCCCACCCCTAGAAAACCTGTCAGGAAAAGTTGGAGAGTCAGCACTGGCAGGAAATGTCTGGGATTCAATAGCAGCAGATGCTGGAGTGAGGCTGCAGTGCTGGCACAGGCAGCTGGAGCAGGGCCGTGGACCCCTCAGGCAACTGGAAGGGCCTGCAAGACACTCATTGGATCCAGCAATGAGACTTAGTTACTGCAATTTACATGTTCTTTGGTCAAAGCAGTGGTTGTAGTCCTGTCGAAGTGGTGGTCGCTGTCGGGATCCGTTGAGGTGGTGGTAGTGGAAGCCCCAGGTAGCGGGAGACACCCTGAAATTCAGAGTTATGTATGCTCAGGTTTGGTTGGGAATACCTCTGGTACCTTCCCTGGAGCAGAGTTTTATACTGGATGATGTAATACTGTGAGTCACGGGATACTTTGGAGTCTTTGACACCTTCTAAGATGTTGCAGCTGTCTCTGACATCAATGCAGCTGAGTCCATTATGGCCCATTATGGTTCATCAAGAAGAGATGATACTATAGGCCAGGTGTTAATGTTCTAGGGAGTTATCACAGCTGAGTCATCTACCTAAGGAAAAAACACTACCCCACCTGGCAGTGTTTGCCTCTTTCCTCATCTTGTTTAACACTCAGCATGTAGCCTGAGGTGTTGGATGTGCATGCCTTCAGCTCCTTGCCTGGGTAGCCGCTCTGCAACATTGTTAGCAAAGCTCTCTGCTGACTGAGCCATCAGCACCAATTGTCCAGTTTCTTACAGCACCTGGGCGGTCACTGCAGGTGGTCACATGTCTCATCATCATGGCCAGGCTTTGTGATTGAAGATTTGGGAAGGGCACTCCCCACGCTTGCTGCAAGCATGCTGATGGTTAAAAAGGTAGGTGGGATAGGCAAATCCAGTCGCAAAAGGCACAGTGGAATGTCTCCTTAGGCCATATTGGTGAGGAACACTTCTCTCTATGTTGTCTTTTCTCCCTGAGGCTGACTCTGTGTGCGTTTCAAAGGAAGCAGCAGCATCGTGAATGCTGTGTCTCCATGAATCCCAGCTGGAGGCCAGAGTGGACCATTGATGGCAGTCAATATGGCCAAGGCTGAGGTGTTGTTTCAGGGAGTTCTTGTATCCCTTCTTCAGGGCTCATCTCTTGCGGCAGCTGGTGGAGAGCTCGCCATAGAGCACACTCTTTGAAAGGTGGTGATCCTCCATCCTGGAGATGTGCCCTGTCCAGCGCAGCTGCCTTCTCATCAGCATGGCCTCGATACTGGTGACCCCTGCCTGTTCAAGAACAGACACATTGGTCACGTAATCAGTCCAGTAGATGTTTAGGATTGAACGGAGGCAGCGCTGATGGAAGCGTTCGAGGAGCCACAGGTGGTGGCGGTAGATGACCCGTGATTCAGACCCATATAAAAGAGTAGACAGTACAATGGCTCTGTAGACATCGATCTTTGTACTTTTCTTCAAGTGTTTATTGCCCCAGACTCTTTTATGGAGTTTTCCAAAGGCCCTGTATGCCTTTGCTAACCTGTTGTCTATCTCTTTGTCAATTTTACTGTCTGAGGAAATGATGCTTCCTAGATAGGTGAACTGCTGGACTGGTTTAAGCTCTGATTCACCTATGGTGATGTGGGGATGATAGAAAACTTCCTGAGGTGCAGGTTGGTAGAGAACTTCTGTCTTCTTCAGGCTGACTTCCAGCCTAAAAAACTCAGCAGTCTCTGCAAAGCAGGGTATTAAGTGCTGCAGAGCTGCTTCTGTGTGAGCAATGAGGGCGGCATCGTCAGCAAAAAGCAGCTCACGGATCATGTGATTTACATTCTTAGTGTGGGCCTTCAGTCGCCTTGGGTTGAATAGTCTTCCATCGGTACGATATCGGATGTAGATGCCGTTTTCTTCATCAAGGTCTGCTGTGGCCCTTTGGAGCATCATACTGAAGAAGATTGTGAATAGAGTTGGTGCAAGAACACAACCCTGTTTCACATCATTGGTTATTGAAAAGGACTCAAAGAGCCATATCTGACTTGCCCACCCTGATCCTCATGAAGCAGGATGATTATTTTGAGGAACTTGGGGGGACACCCTAAATGTTCCAAGATCTGCCACAGGCCTTTTCTGCTCACAGTGTCAAAAGCTTTGGTGAGGTCAACTAAAGTTACATAGAGTCCTTTGTTCTGTTCCCTAGCCTGCAGTGCAAAAGTGACATTGCAGTTAAATCATACAAGGAAGAAATAATTTCTGTGCTCATCTGTATGCTGTAAAGGGAACTCTGTCAGCAAAAGGCATAAGAGATTCACATCTTATTTACTGCCAGTTACCTCCACAAAGTCTGCTCATTGTGGTCCTGTTTTCTGTACTTCACAGCCAGTAGAATGTGTTTTGGAGTACCTCTGTCCCATAGAGTTACTAGGGGTTTTTGCAACTCACTGCAGCTTATAATTTTTACATTTTAAATATAAAAAGCATGTTGCCTTGTAATTGTCTTCTCTATTCTCTGTAGCAAACAGTGAACTGGAAAGTAAATGTGCCTTATACAGATAGAATACTTGGTATAATATACATTTCTATATAACCACAGGCATAACAGAGTAAATTCCTCTTTGGAAGAGTATTTGGGGTTTGCCAACAGGAAACAAAGCAGATTT
Source organism: Hafferia zeledoni (assembly GCA_035583235.1). Classification (NCBI taxonomy): domain Eukaryota; kingdom Metazoa; phylum Chordata; class Aves; order Passeriformes; family Thamnophilidae; genus Hafferia; species Hafferia zeledoni. The sequence goes on from JAWWEV010000043.1 coordinate 33,150,812, forward strand.
TATTAATAAAGTAATTCCAAGTCTCAAATAATAGAAGTTAGCCTTCTTCATTTATGTTACGGAAAGCAGCATCAGCAGTTGCATGAGAAAATGAAGTAGAAAAAAGAATGCCAAGTGTTAAGAATTTCTCTGTCAAACTAAAATACAAGTACAGAGTCAGTGCTAAATAATATGTTGGTTTGCATGAAACGTATTTCATATGTTCATACAAGAAAAACAAACAGAAGAAAAACATAAAGAAATTGTTTCCTTTCTATTTCAAAATACAGACTGCAGAGCTCCCCAGTTCACTAGCACGTTTATAAAGGAAAATAACACAAAGCCAAAGCTGGGAAACTGAAAATACAGATAAATCAAGACAAAAGCTAGCCCAATAACCACAAATGGAAGGGATCATCTTGTCAATTGAGAAGAGACATGAGGAATATGAATACCAGTTTTCTCCCTAAACCCTTAATGCTGATGGGTCCATCATGCTTTAATTTCCTACCCCTACATATGTACTGCACTGCAAACTTCCCACATACTTTCATTCAGTTTCAAAGTGGAGTCCCTCTCTGAAATGGCACTGTAAACATTTCATTGTGGGGTCCCAAGTTTGATGTCTGTCAGTGATTTTCAAATCAAAACTGTTCAGCTAACCAGTAAAAACCGGATTTCTTTTTGTTTATTTCTCATCATTGTAGTCCATGGTATGAGAAGCAAATTTGGTACTTTATGATTCATGTATTAACCACACTAAAAAAAAATAGCATTTGGGGGAGAACACACCAATAGAAGAAGAGCTGGATAAGGATAGAGCTGGTTTGCCCTCCTGGTGTGGAATTGCCATGGCTGAGAAGGGTAAAACACTGCTAGGGCAACCTCAGATTGTTTGCAGCCCTTTTCATTGAGGTTGTCATCTATGGAGCTTTGCTGGCAAAGAGGTGGTTTCAGCCCTCACTAATCCACCTTCCTGCAAAATGTACCAGGTTAGTTTAGATGGTTTAAATTGAATTTGCCCTGCTGCTTGTCTAAAGTAGATTAGGAACTGAGAGACCTAGAAATCATCACCCTGCAGTCTTAGCCTCTGGCATGCCAGAATGCAATATCCAGCCAGATGGCTTATCTCCACTTGGCTCCTTTTCTGTATAACATCATTGTTCTCCACCTGGTCATTTCCAGATCTTTAGTGAATATTCCAGGCTTCAGTGACCAGAACAGAGTTGGTGAAGAATCAGAATACCAATTCGAGATGAAAGAAGTGGCCATCTAGTTAAGAGCTAGATACTGCAGAAGACCTACACACAGATTAGCTACATTTTCCAGCATAGCCGTATCCTTCTCCAGGCTGCTCAGGTCACACATAGCTAATTGGCATCTTGACTCCTCTTCAAGGCAAACGATTACTCTGAATGGAGAGAAGAAAGGGAGAAGAGAATTCACAGTGTGAAGAAAATGCAAAGTACTGGCACAGAAAGAAGGGGCTCAGACAGCCCTTCTGCAAAGGCTTCATACTAGATTTTTGTTAGTTATTTGCAAGGCAGAAAGACTTGTGTTAGTCCCAGCTCAGCCACTAAGGCATTTACTCCTGTAAGCTCAGTTTAAACACATACTTGCATGTGTCACCAAATGAAATCCAAAACCTGCAAGTACTAGTCATTATATAAAATAAAGTGCATTTCCAAATGTCAGAGCGTCCAGATATAGGATGGACTTGGGCTTGTGCTGAAGTACTTTGCTAAACCAGAAAATAATGCACTGCAATTAATAACATCTAATAATGAGACATTGTGCAATGTGATGCAGAAATTAAAGAGGAGATAGGAACTGAAAAACTTACCTAATAAGGAGCTTTGCTACTAGTATTAAGGTAGATGCTTCCACCTAGTGACGTATAACAGTAGCTTTTAGAGTCTTACTTTAGAAGGCTGGATGGCAGCTGCAGCAGAAAATGAAATTATAGAAAAACATCATTCATCATCTGCAGTCAAGAAGAGACACAGAAACTTACCTTACAAAGGGGGTCTATACATTCAGGCATCAGCAATAGTCAGGGTACCCCTTCCACAGACAATACTGGTCCAGTGCATGCACTCTGATTCACCCTTGGATAAACAGCCACCCCACTGTATCTGGCTGTGCTACTGATAATCCTGGCCTTTCCAAGGCAACATATGGCAGAGCAGGAAGGATAACTCCCAGTGAGAGGAGGTGTTTCTGACATCCTAGCAGTAGGGAGGTCACAAGAATGGTGACTCCATCAAAGATATTGCCAAATTTTTCTTTCAGTTTAAGAATGTGACAGTTGTGTGTTCCTTAGTAGTGCAAATGCACATGTGCTTGGTCTGGCCTGCCAGAATATTTTAGCAGCAACCTCAGAACCCAGTACTGTCATCCTTCTCCTCTGTGCTATCTTCTTCCTCTCAGATCCTGAGACTTTATACATACCTGCATACCTGCATGTGCAAAAGGTACTGACTTAAGCCCTTACAGCAACTCTCAACAAAAGACATAAACTCAAAAAAAAAAAAAAAAAAAAGAAAAAAAAAAAAGAAGAAGAAGGAGGAGGGCTCAATGTTAAGCTTCAAGATCTTAGACTTCAGTAGAGATCCATAGGCTTGGATGCCTAATGACTCTTAACAATAAACAGGGAGCAATAAGTGCCTCAGCAAAAGACTTGAGAGTGTTGAATGGGTAGCTGTCTAAAATCAATCTCATCCACTTCAAAAATATATTCTGCATCTAATTCCTCTCTGGAAGTGCCTCATCCAGGTCTAACAGGAGATATCTGCTCACAATAAATGCACAGAGAAGATCTCTAGTGTGTTGGTTGCTACTTATATCCTTCCTCCCAAAATCTCAGCAGTCTTGTCTTCTCAGATACTGACAGAGGAGAAGTCCCGCTAATGCAGGTTGATACAAGGCACAAATTCTGCTTGCAAGGAGTCAAGCCCTTCTGTCATATCACTGTGTGGCTTCAGCTACCAGGTTATGGGTTCTATTGATTGGGAAGGGAGTGTGGGAGGGAAAGAGGAAGATTTAGGGGGAAAGACAATGGGCATCCCTATGCTAAAGGTCTAACCTAAGTAACTCACCCAAAGCTTTCACTGTAGTGAGTGGACAGAAGCAGATAGAGGACAATAGATTAGTATATGCAGAAGTAGTCAACAAAAAATAAGACTGAATTTCCCCATGAGCTGTCCTTTGTTTCCTCCACTGATGGAAAATATAGCTAAGGATAGCCAGCTCTGATTAAAGTCTCTAACATAACAATCTGCAACAATTTTGGACATGACCAGAGACACAACTATAGGCACCAAGTGAACACAAGAACTCAACAGAAAAGAGCAAAGGAAGCTTTCAGATCAGCTATTGGTCCTTTTTGCTTCACAGTTTAAAAAGTAGGACTCCTGTTCCTGTGCATTTCCTGCTCTATGTTCCTGGTTTCCATCAAACCTCAGTTTTCCTTGCCTCTGGCTGTACTGCCTGTGGTCATTAAGGACTGCCCTGTAAGGCAGTAAACTATCTACCATGACCAGTTAAGTACCAACCTTTTCTTGAATCCCATCATTTCCCCTTTTGAAGCGAGTATCTGTGTGTTTAGCTGACTTGGGACTTGAGCCCATGGCATTGACAGTAGAACTCAATGACCTCCGCTTCCCTGGGCAAAAAATCAAGAGACACTGGCAAAAACCCCCACTTGAATATTGTTAAAAACCAGAACAATTAAAGCTCAAAGTTAGGAGTATGCCAAAAGTATGACAGTTTTTAAGAAACAGATTTACACAATTTGGTAGATGCTGTGTAATCTGTGTGTAGCTTCACTTCTCACAAAATCATGTAAGAAAGCTAATTCCCTTGTTAAAAGGCTTGGTGCACTCCCATCATTTTAATGTGTTCTTACTTTCCTTTCGTATAGCTGATTTTGCTGGAGCATTCTCTCTCATTTATTCTTTACTGAACTTTCTCTAGTTCTGAACTCCTGTAGCTAAGACATGGCTCCAGATCTAGCTGAGGTCAGAAAGAAGGAAAAGCACATTATCATCTGGCAACTTCTAGCTATTTCATGTAAAGGAATTAATTGTACTGTTTAATATGTCAAGGCATCTCAAAATGTAAAAAAATCCCAAACACATCACCATCAAGCACAGAGAACTTGTCAAAACAGTCTATCATTAAAACTCTGCCTGATAATTTTAATTACAGCAGGGAAATACATGAAACAACCCTCTTCTATCAACTCTGTAGGTGAACAAGGGCTTTGGTCACCATGTCCTCATCACCTTTAAAGGTCATCACCTTTAACAATCACAATCCTCTGAGCCCCTTGCCAGTTGCAAAACAAAGCAAGACTATGTTGTTCATCCCATTATAATTACATCAAGTCACTGAGTCAATTATTGAGTAAAATGTAAGGCACTTCTTCAAAGCTCTAGTTCTAGATTTAGACTGTATTCCAATTTTATCTACAATCACTGAAATATCTGTATTTTATTAAAACAAAATATTTAGATTTAAAACATTTGAGTGCTTAAGTTGATACTACCATGTGGGTATTCACACATACATGTACTCACACATATATAGGCATACATATGCTAAATTTTAATTTTTTATGCTATCATCTATAAAAACATCATATAATTTATTGAAGTGCAGAAGATCTATTTTCCCTTCTCTTCTTCTGACAGTTTCTCTCTCGCCCACATGCTTTATATGAATGATATTTATAACAGAACTGTTTTGATCTGATAAAGTCTCAGTGAATTTACTGCTGTTTCTGTCTCACTGTAACTGAACCTGACAAGAACCAGAAGAATCCAGAGTTTTATTTTGGGCCTTGCAGGTTTTCCTCACTCCCTTTTCTCATGCCTGGATGGGGTCGGCAGCTAAAGGCGACCTGCACATTCTGCAACAACAGATAGCTGTTGGGCTGCAGGAACTGCAGGGTAAGATGAATTGCTCCTTTGATCGAAACCAGGGTCAATTTCCCCTGGCTAATAATTGGTTTGTCAAGGTTAAAAAAAAAACCCAAACCAAAAACAAACAAAAAGCCAGCACATTTTTTTTTTACAAAAGAAATGCAATCTTTCACTGCATGCAATTAATAGTTAAAGTAATATTAGCTGTATACAATGATTACTCTTACCATTTTAAATGTACTGCTGTATTTTCCAAGAATTTTTAGGATTTTGAAAAGGGATGAGCATTTCCTCTCTGTTGAGACAAATATTTGTTTCTGTCCCTCGTCAGATTTTCTCCCTAACACTGCGTATAAAAATGAAACAGTTTGCCTAACTGCTCTGGATGGTGCATAGAAAGGATAAATATGAAAGTTGTTATTTTAGGGTAAGCACTTGGTAGCTACAATCAAATTAAAAATTGCTTTTAATGAATGAGTTTGCTTTGAATTTTCTTATAAGTGTTTCTCCATAATAATACTTTTTTGCTGATCTCAAACATAATTCTATTGCAAAAACAATTGCTGTAACAACAACAATAAAAACTAACCAGAGGCTTATGCCATGTTCTTTTTGTGAAGTTATAAAGTACTCCACACTCAGCTTCCCTGAAGTGCGTGAATGAAACTTCAAGAAACTGCACTCCCAGTAATTCATACTGGAATCCAATACAAACTCTGTTTTTGCCCCCAGAATGTATCCACATTTATTGGCAATCACCAGATGGGATCCCAATGTAACCTTAGGGAAGAAAACTAATGGCTTTCCCATCAAGTCATATTTGGATATGATCCAGTCACTGTTAACATATCCAAATTCATTAGGAACTATTGAATCCTGAATCCAAGCACTGTTTAATGCAAAAAGATACTGAGGAAAGATAATTTTGGAAGTTATTTAATTTCCTTCCACAGCAAAACAATCTCTAATGATATCAGGGCAGACCAGAAGCTGCATTCATTGGTTCACACTATTGTGTTAGTGAAGTTTCTGACAGAAATAAGAACCTAAAATGTAGGGACTGTGAATGAAAGATAATGCAATAATAACTTTAAAAAATGTTTCAAAAGTATTTATAAGTTTAATTTACTTTTGAAAAGGTTTTGCAAAAACATTTTTTGCACATTTTAATTTGTTTTTCAATGAAAGCTGGAATTTCAGCTTCTGTGGTTTGTTTTGTTTGTTGGGGGTTTTTTAAGCTTTGACTTTTGTTTCCAGACAAATGAACGGTAAAATTCTCATTCACTGGAATTGGCAGGTTTAGTTACAACATAAATTTAATTTATTTCCATAGATTTATGCAAAATTAAACCTATTTCTAACTTACTTTTTTCAAGTCTGACTATTTCTACAAATTAAGCAACATTTCTTTTCTTTTACACTTTTAAATACTGTTCCATAAATATGTTCAACTGTAGCACTGTATGTCTGATTCTTAAATTTCTGTTTAGGTAAAACCCCATTGTTTTCTGTGTTTTTATTAGAGTGACTCTTGTATTTCCAAAATATTTTTCTGATTTTATATTATTTTACATTAACTTACTTTTTAAATACTTAAGATTACATTACTTTTCTCAGCTTCAATGACTGTTGTAGGAATGGATACATTTGTTGTAACAATGTTTGTTAGTATAAGAACAATTCTTTTCTATGTATTTCTAAAAATAAAAACACTTTTTGTTTTGTGAATGCATAGAAAAGAGTTTTTGTAGTTTCAGAACTAATTCTACCTTAACACAGTTATCCTTTTTGATGTTTCTGAGGTTACTTTTAGAATTTTATAAATCCAATTCACTTTTAACCATGTGAAACTGCTGGTTTAAATCATTGCACATCATTACATTTGGACAATGAAAACAGCACAGGCATTTTTACTTGTCTCTGGACAACTTCACCTCTGGATTTCCCTGACACAGAACCTTAGTTGAAATCACCACGTGGAGATTTTAAAATGCAAATAAAACAAGCAAATATAAAACAACTCTCTTTCCACTAAGGCTTTGAAATTTTCATTAAAACAGTTCAGTTGATTGATAAGAGGTTTTAAAAGAACCTTCTTGTAAAAAACAAAACATTGTATATCAGGAAAAGTCATGGATCCCTTTGTGCCCTGTTCTGGAAAAATGACATGTTTAAGGAAAAACTCTGGGGAAGTATTTGCACAAAATAGCATTTAGTATATTTTTAGAGAATAACTGCACAGCTCTATCAGTAAAAACATGAGTTAGTTTTACACACTTAAATGTCCCTCCTTACTAGAACAGGGTAATTCCGGCAGTTTTTTAGGCAGTTAGGAAAGCGATGAACCCAAGCGCAGTGGGATACCCACAGCAAACCAACCCCCCCGCCTATGGCACTGTGCTGCAACGCACGGAGCATCCCGCGTGTTTCTGCAGTTAACACGCGCCCGATTGGAAACTAAAGATACTTCTTAAACGAAAAAATATTGTACAGTGTGTCGGCGATGCGATTTCCCTCACGGTCGGTGAGCTGGGGACTCGTTCGAGTGCCGCTCCGACTCGCTCGCTCCCTCTGCCCGCGGGGCGGAGCGGGGCCGGCCCGGGCTCGGGGGCTGCCGCGCCCCCGCCGGGATGGGCTGCCCGGGCACAGCGCAGCTCCTGCCGCCGCGCAGCCTCCCGCGGGATTGCTCCTCGGAAAGAGGCGCCTTCTTTCTCAAAATACCCAGCGACGGTCTCGTTACCGATGCCAGTTATGAACTTAAGGGGAAAAGGACTGAAGGCACCAACTCACGTCATCTGTGCCCCTCTTGGGTTTGAGTGAAAAAATGACATGTTAGGAGCTAATGCCATTGAGCACGACAACCGATAATCCAGTTTCTCTTACTGGTGAGTTTGGATGATGCTGTTATGGACAGTGAAATGCAGACATAGCAATACAATGCCTGGCAGACTTCGTGCTTTGTCCTCCTCTCATCACTATTACAGGGCAATGACCAGATGTGAAAGTACAGATTCAGTTCCCACTGTTAAGGGTTTCAACAAAAAGCTTTTCTTCCATAGTAGAGGTGGGGGGTGGGGAAAGACAATTTCCTCAAATTCCAGTCTCTCTTCAAGTAGAAAGGGATGATATTCTGGAGATGAGTTTTGATAGAATGTGTTAAGGACATGCATTGCTCATTAGAAACTTTCTGTTTACCTTCAGAAAAAGCAGTGTATCCTACCTTTCTTAGTTTTTACACACAGTTTAGTTTTAAATATCTTTTCTTGTATTTTTTATAGTGGGAACTAACTTAAATTTTGCATTTGGGGTGAGGCTATTCAGAAGTTATCATGAGCTAAACCTGAGCTGTTGACACAGAGCCCTACCTCTAATCCTTCATAGGAATGTTTTGTATTCACTTGCAAGACAAACTGCAGCACTGATCTGATCTGCACCAAGTTGTCACATTTTGCATAAGAAAGATGGCCAGAAGCACAATTGATAGATCTCAAAAGTTCTTGTTTCATACACAGACATCACAGTCCATGAAACTTTAATTTACAGAACATCTATTGCAAAAGTAATTTAAAGATTTAAGGTAGCAAGGTGTACCATGGAATAACTGTTGCACCTATACATTATGAATTTGTCAGCTTTCAAAAAAGAGACATTATACATGTTTCAAATAACATGAATGTATTAATAGATCAGCTGGGCTGAGTCGGATAAGCTGTCCTGAGACAACAAATGAACCTTTGTTTCCTGAAACACTATCCCCAAACCCCATTTCTGCATAAAGGCAAAAGTTGAAAAATGCTATAAAATCTACTTTCAGACTTTAGAAGTCTTGCAAGAAAATTAATTGCAATTAGAGAGGAAAAAATACTAAATAATAGTTTACCAAACTAGAATATAACTTGTAACTTCCATAGTCTCCAGAATAGTTGACTAGATTGAAAATAGAGGAAAAGTCACTGATTGTTTGTTCACAAAGCAGTTGTCATGCTACCTTGGGTAGGACCCTTGATACACAACCCTCTTGTGCCATACCACGTACTGTTCCTAACATTTCAGACCTTTTATATGGAAATATGTGCATCAGAAAAATTAAGAGACTGGATAGAGCAATGTTTAGGTGACTGGGATGAGGGAGAGAGAGCAGTGCAGATATCCTCTTCCCATTCTGGCTTCTCTTTTCCTTTACATGCTGCCACTATAGAGAAGGTAAAGCTGAGGGTCAGGACACTGGTGTAGTGTAGAAAGAATAAAAGGAGAGTGAGAATGGAGGGCTTGTAATTATTTTGCAGTTTTATTAACAGAAGAAAGTTGTTAATTCTTTCTCACTTTGAGCTCAGGGGAAAAAAAAAATTCCAATGTCTGTTTCTCCTGAAGTAGGAAATCGTGAACTGGACGATGCAGCTGGAGAAGGGAGGGGAAAAGCTGAAAAGAGCCTCTTCCTGCAGAAATGAGCTGTTGGATGGCTCACCCAGTCCTGCCTTGAAACCTCACCCTTAGGTAAGTTAAAATGCACGGGAAAATCCTGGCTGAAGAGAGTGATGCACAGCTATGGCTTCAGACTGCCATCCTCCTGGCAACTGCCATAACTCAGTTGACTATGCCACCTTGAGGAGCTGCTTTGTATGGCTTGATTTCTGCATGCTAAGGCTGTAGTCTCACAGCCTCTGACACCAGCATAGTTCACACTACAAATTAGATACAGATCAGATATCCGGCTTCCATAGAATTCAAAACCTATGCAACTGTTTAGGCAGCAGGAGGAAAAGGTAGCATCATAGAAACAGACATACACTTTAAAGCCTTTGTACAGGATTCCTTTTGTTGTTTAAAAAAAACAGTTCTGACCACGTATCAGGAGAGCACTTTGCAGCATGTGGCCATGACATTCTTCCTCCCGCATTAGGCAGCCCCAAACTATATTTAGCCTCCTCTATAACCAGTGTCAGCTGTAGATAAAGCAAACTGAAAAAATCTGTAAAAGCTCACAGCTGACTTTGTGCATCAGTGGAGCCCATGTTGTCTGAGCATCACAGCAAAACTTAAGAGGGGCTGTAAGAAAGAAGATAGCTCTCATCAATTATTCTAATACTCTACCCTTTACTGAGAAACACTTTGAAAACCACCAGTCAATACATTTGCTCGACCTAGTCTCCAAAAATTCCCTCCTCTTTTAAAATGCTGTAACTGCATGGTGGCCATGCTGAGAGCTACTTAATGTCACAGGAGAGGTGGCTGATGAGATCATTACTTCGGCACCAGGACCATCTGACACAGCCTCGCCTTCTCCACCCATTTGTTCCCTGTCTTGGATTACCTTTTACTGACATTGCTTTTGTATGGTACAGCTGTAAACCACTCCAGCTGAAAAAAAAGGGGTAAACAGGAATATTTTCATTGCATCTTAGCTAATTGGTCCCCCAACCCACGACACTACACAGTGCAAAGGAAGTGTCCCAATGCACCAAGTTACCTGAAATGCACAGAACCTGCACCACCACCATAGCCACCAGTTATTTTAGGCAGCTGAAATAACTCACTTTAAAAACCAAATCCTCAATACTTTGTTTAAAAAGGGCAGACCTTATCATCTTCTCAGGAAACTGTTGACAATATGCAGGACATTTAGCAACTTGCTGATGCAAATTTTATACTGTACACACACACACACACACACACATTTCAGTAAAATGACAGTATTTAATTCTTTCAGTGCTGGCTATTATGCTTATAATTCTAAAATGCCTGCATTATTTCCCTATGTACATTTTGTACACAGGTCCATGAAATACAGTTACCACAGCACTTGGCAGCAAGGTGGCAAAGTTTCAATGGTGGGAAGTTTCAACTAAGCAGTTTCATAATAGCACAATTACAGATTTTTTTAAAAAAACACACAACTCTGACAGTGCCATTTTAAGTTATACAGTTAGACTTTCACCAGTTTGTTTAATCAACTGCAACCTTTTTCTCCCTCAAACACAACCTAAAGAGATTTTTTTTTTGGAAAAGACCAAGAATTATTAGAATACCGTTTAGAAGATCAACTACTTCTTTGAAAATTCCTCTAAGGACTTTCAAAATACATATTTCAGCTAAAATCAAGTATTTTAAACTTAATTTTCTGTTGTAAAAAAACATTGGTTATTTTTTCCATCAACTCAAACAGAAATGTGTTTCAGATTCACCAGTATGAAACAAATACTCAAAGGTAACTAAAGATTTGGTATTTCCCTTTGAAAAACAGAGTTGCTCAAAGCAGATCTAAAGCAAACTCCAAATACAAAATGACAGCACCCATATATAGCATGTGTTCAAACCTCCTAAGGTAGAACTTCCCTGCTGTATCCGTGAGGTTACATCCATGCTGCACACTTAGCCAGGTTCCTGCTCTCTGTCTACAAGCAAGCTTTTAGCCTGGACTACAGATCCTACTGATCCAGGCTTTAAAAATGTTTTGTGGCCCCCAGAGAGCTCTGCCTTACCCAAATGAGACCTGACATTGTACACAATACGCTGGTACTAGACTAAAAGCTACCTTCCAGTAAAGACTGGGGTTTATTCCTTCCTTATCCTTCATTTCACCTCAAAAATCAAACAGGATGTCTCAAAATATCTGTAGTTTAAGTGAACATTTGACTTTATCCTGGACATCATGAAGGAAATACCTCACACAGCCAGGATTGTTTCAGGAAGGAAGCAACTGCTAAATAAAAGATCAGTGCAGCATCTGCTGTCTCACACTTCAGATTGAGATTTTTATCTGGTCACAACAGCAGCAGACTAATAAATTCGCACAACGAAGATCAGGCTTAGGTCATAAAAGCTAAAATAATAAAGATTATTTAGTTGTGAAGATCGTTTTGTCTTCTAGAGGAAGGAGCAGAGGCAGAACTGAAACAGCTCGAGAGAAAGGAGAGGATATAGCAAGTGCAGCAGTGGGAGGCTTGATGAAGATGAGGCAGAGCATGGCACCTAAAGAATGAAAATAAACCGACTCTAAAGCTGTACACTTAAACAGGAGTATTTTGCCAGTTTGATTATCTCCACTCAGGAAAATTAACCTGATTTCACACCTGCAGCTGCTTGAAAGTTATCTTACTTACAAACAAGCATGTTAAAAATAGCATTGTGTTTACCCTACAAGAAAAAAAACCAATTGCTTTTTCCCATTTAAACCCAAGGAGCTCCCCTCCACAATTCCCCAAAGCACGTGTTAAGCAAAATAAAGCCTAAATCATTAGAACAGTCAAGAAATGAAATCTGACTGTTGATTCCATTCCATTCCTGGTTAAACACATTCATGAACACTTTCCTCCACATGAATAAATTTTAAAATAGTCCTAATCTAAAAGCTAACACTAGGTAAGTTTGATACCAAAATCTAGACCCATTTATCTAGTAACACCAAAAAAATTGAGAGCAGCACTGTTTTTTAGTAGGGTTACTACCAACTTAATGGAAGTACGAAGTTATTAGTGGCATATATTTGGTAATATGTGATCTTTGTGTCTTACCAAGTGTCATTAACAGTCAATGTATGTTAAAACAGAAGATGCACTGGTAATTCCTCCAACACCTTTGTAGTTCTTCACCTGAGCAACAGAATACCTTTCTCCTAACAATTACAAGAATAATAATAAACACATTATTTTTCCAGAAAAAATGTTTTCTATCCCACTGAGTTCTTCTCATTTGATTGTAGCACATTACAACCTAGTGTAATTACTTTTAAAAGAAAAAAGCTTCTTCCCTATGCCCAAGTTACCACAACAGACACATATGACAATTTGTGGGAAATTACAGAACATGGATCCCATCTTGGACGAAGCTGGACAAAGGCTGTGCCCTGCATTGATGGCTGGTACTTGAAAAGGCAACATATGGAAGGACCAGTACTGTAATTATTTCCATCCTTGAAATGAGAGACATTTTAAAAACACAAGCTCTCAGGACAACTAACTTTTCATCTGTCATCACATGTTATTGCCAAATAATACACCCAACTGTGGCTGATCACATGAATGGCATTTGTTATGCAACCATGCAGTATTTTATCTCACACAAACACTGTAAGGCATAGATGAGTACCATTTTAGGAAGAATAAAAGGCTACTGAAAATACATATGGAAAAGAAAACCCTGTAAAACTTGGAAAACAGAAAAAAAACTCTCTGAAACTTGGAAAATGTCTTAAAACTATTTTATTTCCATTCTGTGCATTTGCATTCTCTAATATTAAAAGATCGGTCTTACTTTCAATTATTTGGTTCCTACAATATTTCTGTTACAGACAGCAGTGACATATTTTTTGTTCTCCTTGTAAATTTGTCAGACTGACACTCTCATTTTACTTGCAAAAGTTTCAAGAGGGCTTGGTGTTAATTTCAGCACATAAAATTTTTGAAGTTACATGTGAAAAGTCCATTTTCTTTAATTACCAGATATTAAAAGCAACACAAGTCAGTTGCAACAAAAATTTTACAGGATCCAAAGGATACTGCAGATTTACAGAATCCTTTGTTTAGATTTACTAAAAGACAAGTTACATTGTCAAAGACCACAGTACAAAAAACATTTGGTTTAATTATTTTTAGGATTTCCTTTAGGATTTTTGGTGTTCATAATAGAAAAGATGAAGACCTGGCCCCCCTTCCAAGACAACAGACCACAGACAACCAGTCTAGTCAAAGGCACTCAGCTTGCTTTTTAAGTTCAGCAGTCACTGAGCTGATACTTGTTTCATCATTTGCTGGCCTAACAGTCTCTTCACAAATCTATTCAACACAATAAATCAGGGACCAAATACAAAAATACCATGAACGTATGTGAGAAATTTATTTTATTGAGTCAGATATTCATGATCTTACAAAAGTGATTTTACCAGACGAGGCCTTTGGCCAATTTTGATTTTTTTTTCCCTTTAACACGCTGTGCCTTAAGCTTCTTTCTTTGCCTGGAATTCATCCATATCGGATACTGTCCATGCTGGTCTAGAAGGGTTTTTTTGTTCCGTTTATTATCCAGTTCCATTTTGCAGTCATCTGAAAATGAAAGGTATTTACAGTGAGTAAAATATCTGAATTAATCTGAGTGGAAGATGAAGACAGGTAAAGAGAATAATAAAGGCAAAAGCTGAAATACAATGATGGTATGAAGAACAAGCCAGTAATGCCACACTTGTCTCAAGGAGTAACCACGGCATCAAGTCTAACACATTTACAAGCAGAGAGAGAACCTTCATCTCTAGGATCAAGAAGGCTGCCCATGACATGGCTGTTCCCAAACGTGGCATCCCCAGCTAGCTAACACCCCATGAACATCACGTCTTGGTGAGGCAACAAGGCTACAAGAGGAATACCTTGCTAAGAACTGACTGGAACTGTGCTCTACAATTTCATTTCAAGCTTGTTTCCCAACCATCCGTGTGCAACTCAAAGTTTTAACATGTGCCTGTACAATGTTAGGAGACAAAGCTCATGAGGAAAAGGCCAATCTGCTGCTTCAACAGTTGAAGTATTGCAGATAGTCTACAGGAATCTGCACCACAGATGTGCTTAGGGAGCCCTGGAGTTGGCACACAAATTCTCGCAGTCAGCAGACAATCAGCACAGGGCCTTACTGCCTGGTGCCAGAACCAAAGGCTGATCCAGCACGGGACAGGCAGCAAAAAAGCCCCAGCTCCAGAAATCTCATGAGGTATCAATCACAACATGAGGTCTTCTGAACAGTGCAGCTTTCCAAATGGGATAGGAGATACAGCCTGCAACAACACAACACCAAAAAACTCAGCACCACATGCCTAAGCTTCTTCTCTGATTTGTCTTATCACGCAGCAGGTTAATCTGTTACATGAATTTTGACTGCAAAAAAGCATATCCACAATAAATGTCTGCTGCAACATAAACTAAATGGAGACTCCTGGACAAAAATACCAATTGTTCACACAGCACAATGTTTTCAGCGTATTTTGCAATCTCAAAGATGCTGCAGGAATCAGTAACTAGAAGAAACTCATTGAGCAGAAGCTGTACAGGGACATAAACCTATCAAAGGGGTTACAGACAAAGAAAGAAGGTCCAAAAAAAGCTATAAATGTTGGTTATTAAAGCAGACTTAATAGGTATGATTATCTCAAAAATTATGTGCATTCCTACAAAGATTTAAAAACAGCTACAAAGCCACTTTTGACCTTCTTAACAACAAAAACTGGGAAAAAAATCAGTGTGCTGTGAAAAATACCTTAGAGTAACACAGTCCCTAATATATACCTATATACTTTCTTGGGTTGAAAAATTACTTACCTGTCTATGGAAAGTACATATTCCAGATAAAGTTTTTATCTACTTCAATCCTTGTGACACTTAGTGATGCAAACTCCCTTTCATCCACAGTTAGTGCTGAAAAGTCCTCTCAAAGAGGATATCTTGTTTTCACAAAACTTGTAGTTTGTGAAATACATATATTCTAAGGTATTTCTGAGGTACTATCTCTCTGCAAAAGCAGCTTGTAGAGAAGTTGCCAGCAGAGTTAGGAGGTGGTGAAGGAAACAGCCATGCACTTACTTCAGACACTAGGTTTAAGGCAACAATTTTTCCTTTATCTTCAGCATCAGAACGCTGACAATGTTCCAAAACATTTCAGAAATTCAGCTCTAACAATCCCATAAAAACAACTTTCACACCCAATTTATAGGACAAATCACAGCCATGGACAAAACTTCAATTTACAGTTTAAGCTATCCTTAATTGGATAGGTGTTTTTATGTAACATTCTCTTTCCATTTTCAGAACATCTTAAGTGCCACAAATTGGAAAAGCAAAAGGACTATGATTTAGTTTGGACTTCAGTTTTGGAAAGAGAAGGTGTCTGTCTGACTCAAGTCCAGTATGCAGCTATTGAAAACCTTTGCTTTCGTTACAGATTACGTCGTATTTAAGGCACAAAGAGGAAGATGGCATTATCTGTAGAAACCTGATACCACCCCTCCTGCACCATGTGCAGTGTAGCATTAATTGGTATACAGAAGCTGGCTCCGTACCCCTCCCTCGAGATAGTACATTTAAACAGCAAAAAAACCCCCACTATATTATTGATAAGAACTTCTATAACATTATTTTAGTTTCAGTTTGTTTGTTTAATGTCCTCCTTAAATTAGGACGGAAATGACATCCTATCTCTTAACAGCAAATATAATGCTGGGCCTGGAGCAACTGCTGAGCGATGAATCTTCACTCACCTCGTATTTTCAGAGCGATGTCTCTCCGTAAGATACTACACAGCTCATCTCCGTAATATACATACTTCACATACTAAAAATCAAATGCTAATAACCTTGTTCCACAGCTGACCACACGCAACAGGGATGCCAACGTTGCTCAATTACCATATTCAGTGCTTTAACAGCACTTTTCAGCTTATATAAAAGTTTTCCGATTCGCTGTTCTCAACCTCTAATAATCGTAGGCCTGATGCCCACAGTTAAAGTCCCAGGAACAGCGACAGCACTGCAGGAAAATCCACCCAGCGCCCAACTCACCCCTCTGCTCCAGGACTTTCTCGGGGGGCAGCACGGTCGCCACCTCCTTGACCTCCTGCATGACCACATCGGCGTTGGTTCCCAGGATCTTCTTCAGCCTCTCCAGCTCCTTGGGCGCATTCTTCTTCCTCTTCTCCGCCCGCATCTTCCTCCTCCATTTGCTCCTCAGGCTCTTGGCCATGTCCCGCGGGGAGGGGGGGCAGTGCTGAGGACACTGACCCGGGTACGGACACGGACACTGACCCGGACACGGACCCGGACCCGGACACGAACCGGCCCCCCCGCTCACCGGGCCGCGCACGAGGCCGCGCCGGCGGCTGACGCATGCGCAGGATGACGCGCCAGGCCCGCGCCCGGGTAGGCGGCCGTCCCGTAACTCTCCGAGCGGGCGCGCAGCCGCCCCGGTTGCGGCTCTGCCGCGGGCGGGCGTGAACAAACAAATAAACACGCGCTTCATCACAAAAGCGGTTTTATTGTTGGCTACTGCAACGCATTTCTGAATGAAACCCTAAGGCAGAAGAGAGAGATCTTCGCAGTCGCTCAAACCAACTTGCAGTCGCACTTCAATAGCCTCAGTCCAGTTCCAGCAGGGAAAACACACGTTGTCACAGCTTGTGGCAGGGCGTGCATCTTTTTGCCTCGTGGTAAGCTCTCACGGACTAGAGGGGCGAGCACTACCCACACTGAACAGGAAGTAAGAAAGCGTCTCAGAACTGTTTTCACCCTGCCTGCCCCTCCAGGATCTCAATAGCTTGGGAAGCAGCCACAGTCACAGCACTGTTCCCCTGCCAGCAAAGGTCTGCAACGTGCATTCTCAGCACCCTGAAGCTCTCCAGTCTAGGCTCAAAAAAACAATTTTTACTGACACAATTAATATACACAAGTGGATAAAATCTCAGATTCTATCTCCAAATGATTTTTCAGGACACTGAAAGATAGGCAATAAATAATACTAAAATGAAGAACATTCTTTTTAACACTCTCTCAGCTTCCACAGTGACAATCCTTAACAAGAACAGAGTATCATCTGTCAGTGACACATAACAAAAACTAAACAAAACAAATAACAATAATGAAAAAAAAATTAGCTTAGTAAAGCATTGCACAATGGTAAACTCAGTCTACCCTTATGTGGTACACACACTCATGATCAATTCCACAGAAAACATTTCCAGCAGCTACAGAACAGCAGAGAAGCTTACTCTGGAGCAATAAGAAGTTTGCAAACTTTTTAATCATTAATCATGTCAAGTGCAAATTAAGTGATTAAAAAGCAACATTAATGACAGCACATTAATCGTGTAAAATACATGGTCTAGCAAAGAACTGTAGCTACATAAAAAGCCTTTTTTTTTTCCTACGGAAGGACCAATATTCGTGGAATGAAAAAATATTGAAGATTCAGTCTCTAGAAGACAGAACTACTGAGTTTGCAGATTATCCAAATGCTTCACTTTAATTGCACTGCAGTCAAACCACACTGCTTTTGGCTATTTTTTATTAAATGCCTCCAGTAAACGCAGCAGGTGTAAGAAGAGATTGATGATGTCCAAGTACAGATTGATTGCAGCCAGTATGTACTCTTCAGGGGACAACTTGTGCATCAGCAAATGAGTGTCATAAATAATAAATCCACAGAACACAAGAGCTCCAGCTGCAGCAAACACCAGCTCTACTGTCTCACTGTAGAAAAACAACTGGAGGCAGAAAAAACATGAAAAAAATATTTGTAAATTTCATTTTTAATATTAAAATCCATGCATAATAATATACCACACTTAAAGCACAGACTTTCTACTTACATGTACACACAAATACAGTATTATGATGACATTTCAAAGTTGTTATTCCACGTATTCCCCAGTCATAGTCTCTTTAATGAGTAAAAGTGCCTCCATTTAAGAGGGAGGAAACTCTGGTGTTCAGAATATTAACAACAATTAGAAAAACAAAATACAGCTAAAGCCCACATAATCTCCTTTCCATTCTCACAATCAAGTAGTGGATCTTGATTGACACATTTTGTCAATCAACACAAATACCACATTTACATTGGCAAGAACAGCACCCAACAAAAATCTAAATAGGAAATGAGTGGTTAAAAAATCACCAGTGTGATCTAGAACAGTGATGGATCTGGTCAGGAATTTTCATTTACTAAGTTATCTTGGGCTGTCCAAAACCTTTTTGTTCTACTAGAAGTTAGTAAAAGCTCAGGCTGCAAGCAACCTGGTCTAGTGGAAGGTGCCCCTGCCCATAGCAGGGGGGGTTGGAACACGATGATCTTTCAGGTCCCTTCCAACCCAAACAATTCTGTGATTTTATGAATATCTTTTAACTGTGAACACAAGGTATCTTACCCTCAGGACACCCGAGAAGATTAAAATCCACAAACAAGCAAAAAGGCTGAAATAAAATAATTAGAAACTGTTAGCAGCAGTATACTTTCTTTTAAACTTTACTTAAAATATCCTCCCTTCTTACAAAACCTCTTCTTAGATGCCAACTGTTGACTGGTGTCAGCAGTAAAAGTTTTACAAAGCTGTCAAAACTTAGGTTAGTTCTTTTTTTTTTTTTTAATATTTGAAACAGCTGCCTTCTGTCTCAGTGAAAAATCCAGGTTAAGTAATTTTCTAGTGCTTTTAAGAATCATAATCACAGAATAGAATCTACCAGGAAAGCAGAACTATGTAGAAATAATAATTTAAGATAAATAAACCCCTCACCATTCCCTTGTAGCAGGTTCTATTGACCTGTATTCCTTATTATACCTGCAAAGCTTGCTCTAAGAAAGGAAAAACAACCTTAACAGAAAAAATCATCAATATGACAAACATACCCTGCTCCAAACTTGCTGAAGTCTCTCTTTGACTGCAAGGTATATGCAGTCAATCCAAGAAATACAGCAGTAGTAAGAATAAAGGCTTGCAAGACGATGGAGACATTGTAGAAACTCACTATAAACAGACAAAGTAATCTGTCAATTAAAAAACACTACACTATGTATTTTATCTTTTGAGGAAACTGAAGCTTAAACTTTTACAGACAGGAAAAAAAAATCTTAACTTTGAACAAAAAAAAAGTGTATTATGCCTGAACTTGTGTTTGCACTTCAAATTCATGGTCATAGGACTGAGGGGCCTTGAAGTAGCTCAGTTTGACAGTTACTCTATAGCTGCAGCTTCTGATATGGAAACAACAGGTCTTCCCTAACTATGAAGTACAGAACCCTCTAAACTCAAATTCTCTTCAAGGAAACTGAGAGGAAAGATAGGGGTAATTCAACTTTCAGATCAGCTCTGCTAATAGCTGTCTTATGGGCTTGCTTGCTAGACTCAAAAAATGGATGGCACAACTCTTTTCTCACTTCAGGTTTGTACAGTTTCAGTTCTTGATCAGCACACAGTTTTCTCCCTTGATTCCCTGTTTTTTGCTAAACTTATATCACTGTCAGTATAATTTTTAAACAGGATTCATTATCATTTTACTCACATCTAGAAAACTCTAATGGCAATTAGTAGAACAAATTGGATTCCTTTTCCAAATTCTTTATGGAATCAGACAATAAGAATGGCTACAGTTTACCTGTGATGGCAACTGTCAGTGCTTCCAGTAGTGTCTAAAAAAGGCAAAACCAAAAAATTACACAGATGAAAAAAACCCAGACTACAAAACACCTCTATGGAGACTTCCCATGCCATGAGTCCCATTCTGCTACATAATCCCAGCAGATTACATTAGGCCTCCTGTTAAATCTTTGTATATGAAAACTTGTTTAGTTTTCAACAAGAAAATGGCAATCACACTGTCTTACTGTGCTAGAACCCGTGTGACATAAAAAGTAACTTGTGTTACTTGTTTACATACAAACTAAAAATGAGAGACCACCCCTACAGAAAAATGCCATTTACAATTTCTACTCTAAATACACAGCATTCATATTTCTGCATCAGATTCCTTTTCCCACTCATCCTTGTTTTGAAACAGCTAATTTTAAAACATATTTTTGATGTCTGGGATGAAGGCTAATATGGACCCTGAATTTTTCTAAATATAATTTCAAATTAAGTTTCAGCACAATAGAACATGAGAAGACTCTCTATGTCATGAATCAAGGCAGTTCTAAACAACAGAACATTTAACTTGTATTTTGTTTAAACCAATTTATCACAGAGAAATTTAAATTCTTCCATTCCTACACAAAGTAATACTTAAACTGTCATTTTACAAACTCCCACATCAAATTTTGGCCAAGCTATTATGTCACTCCTTCTTACAGCTGCTCTTTTTAAAAGTTTTTAAACATTTTATTCACCTGCAAGAGTTCAGAAGTCAGGAAGCATATCAGTGTGTCACCATTTAAGCAATCTATTTACTTACACAGCAAAGATGTCTTTCTGTTTTATCACAAATACAATGTAGGCAGCTCCTAAAGCATCAAATTCTACTTGAGTTACTGGAACTTTTCAGACTATTGATTTGCTACATTATCCAAAATATCCAAGAGTAACCATTAGTCTGTACCTACAAACTCACATCAGGCAGGGGACTGAAATTTAAGAACAGCCCTGACTGACCTGCCTGTGCTGTAAACATGCTCTGAATTTAGCATTACAACAGCTGAAGAAATAAGCACACAGGGCTGATTTGGGTCTCTGCTGGAGGCCATCCATTACACAAACAAGGTAACAGGAATGCCTCTTCCTTTCCTACTGTGCAGCTTCATAGACAAGAGCCTGACAACAGAACAATGAGAGTCGATACACAGACAGGTTGATTTGTACACACACAGAAACCTGACTTAGAGACTACTCAGAAACAGCCTGTGGGCAGAATCTCCAAGAAGTAGCACAGACTTTCATAAGTACACAGGATATCTTTCAAGGAATACAGGAAAACCAAATTACCCACCACTAGCTTCAAGTTCACCACAATGCAAGACATTCTGGGGACTATTAAAATTGAATTTATAAATACTTACAAATCCAAATAGCAGATATAAATTAACAGGGTGCTGTTGTCTGTAAAGGGTCAGTGCCACAATTATAGCCAAGGATCCAAAGACAGATATCAAAAGAAAGGCAGGCCTGTAAAGTTTCATACAAAAGAAAATAGTCAAAATTAAAATGAAATATCTGAAAGTGAAAAACAATCTATATAAACCCAAGTTTTTAAGTGATCATCTAGATACAGTTATCCAAAATAAATGCAATGGAAGTATATTATAAAAATATTCTAAAACATATCATTACAGATAATAAGTTAAAAATAGCATAGTCACAAGTAAAGAAAACCTTTTCATACTGAAGCTAAAGATTATCCAGGAATCCATTGCCAAGAAATAGACCCATATCAAAAAGATAACACTTTCAGTTTTGTACAGATGGATTTAAGTATATGTCGTCTTTTGCCTACTATGAACTCCACGTTCAGGGAAGTATTTTTTAAAAACACCTGAATGCAACAAACACAGGCACTAATTGCACCAAAGAAAATCAGCACTCACCAGTAAGTATCACTAAATCATTCCAGCAGCCCTCCAAGAAAAAAATGGACCAACATCAAACAAAAAATTACAATAGTTCTAAGTGAGCAGGTCAGTTTGGAATGATCAGATTTAAGTAAAAAAGCTGTAGTTTCACAACCTCTGTTGCATATACTATAGCTTATACAGAAAGTGAAACTTTGATATAGTGTTTGATCTTCCTTTTGCATTTTGGCTTTGAAGAGAAAGTAAAAGCAAATTCTGCAAGTGCATTTAGAGGAAAAGAGAAAGTGGATTCCTTTTCCAGCTGTTCTTTTCCCTGGCCCATTCACCATAGTTTGGATATTGAGGCTTGGTTTTTTATCATGAAAATCTGAGATGCAAAAAAAAGCAAGGCCTCAGAAATTTTAGCAGACTAGCTTTCAAGGAACCAACCAACCAACCAGCCAACAACACCACCAAAAAACCAAAAGATGGGGGAGGGAGGAAGAGGAGTAAGACATGATTCTGCTTTTTGAGACTGGTACCTATAAGCAACAGCATTCCAAATTGATTCTAAAAGTACTTAGACCACAAAACAAGAAATATCAGTAATTGGGATGTTCTGCAACTCATGCATAAGTTTACACAGCAGAAATACTAAAATAAGTGCTACTACTAAAGCATTGATGAAAATAAACTTCCACTATAATAAAATTTTCATAATAAATCAAAGAGAAAAAAGTCAGAAGAAAGATTATGTCCTAATCAAGTTGCAAAACTTCTATTACAGAATCAGAACACAGGGTATAAAAATTATTGGGAAGACCAAACTGTTCCAGAACAACAAACTACACAAACTATACTTAACACATGCTAAACATCTCAACATCATTTTAGTATTTACCTTTCATGAACAAATTCCTTCACTCCAGTAGAGTACAGGAAAATTGCAGATGTGACTGTGGTCAACAGAACTTGAATGGAAAGAATGCTGTAGACTTTCCGTAGAAAAGCTAGAATAAGGAAAATAAAAATGAAAGCACTTTTGAGATACACTTACGAAGTTCAACAGTAAATCAGATACAAGTTTTCACTTTCATAAGGAACCATTAGAAAGTCATAGTAAAAAGGCACAGAACAAACTTGTAAAAAGACATTTTTCCTTAAAAAATTGACACATTTTTTACATTTATTACATTTTCATTATATCTTGGGCAGGGCTCTCCCCATGTGGGTGTGTCCTTCGAGCCTGCACAGTGGATTTTTTAGGTGAGGCACAGCCTGTGCAGAACTGGCCCCACCCTTTAACTCCTCAGGTTCATCTGCCACGGCCGAGCGAGCCTGGACGGTGACAGTGAAGTCCTCAGGACCAGAACCTACAGCCCCCGGTATTGCCAGGAGGTCTCCCATCCAAGCACTGACCAGGGCTGACCCTGCTTGGCTTCTGAGATCTGACGGGATCGGGTGTCAGGGGGGCATTTAACTGCCTGAGTCACAGAATCAATTAGGTTGTAAAAGACCTCTGAGATCATCGAGTCCAGCCTCTGACCGAACATCACCGTGACAATCAGACCATGGCACCAAGTGCCACGTCCAGTTTTTCCTTAAACACCTCCAGGGAAGTGCACCTCTCCAGCGTCTATGCACCTCAGGCATTACGTTGGGACTCCGGGCAAAGCCAAGTCTGACTCTACACCGGGTTAACCCTTCTCCCGAGCAGCCATACGCCCTTTGGGCCCCAAAGACAGGGCCGCGGTGCCGCACCCTTGGTGCTCAGCCTGGACAAAGCAGCGCCCCGCTCCGCACTCAGCCTGTTCGCGCAGCCCGGCCGGGCCGACGGGCACACACAGGCGCCTGCGAGGGTCGGGGCGGCGCTCGCACCGCTCAGCAGCCCCTACCCATGCGGATGTGGACGCTGGCCGAGGCCACGCTGCTGCCGTAGTTGAAGTCATCCTCGATGCTGCTCTGCGGGTACCGCCGCTCCGCCGCCATCGCCGCCATCGCCCCCGGGCCCGCCCCGCCCGCCGCCAGGGCGCCCCGCCGAGTTCCGAGCGCGTCGATCGCCGCGGCCAGGCCTCGCCTCGGACAGAGTTTCCTGCGGCGGGTTGAGGGCGGGAGGCCTGGAAAGGCCTGGAAAGTCCTTCCCGCCCTCAACCCGCCGCAGGAAACAGCGGAAGTTCCAGGGACTGGAAACACCCGCCCTTCGGTTGGTGTTCGCGTTTGATTCGCCGCCGCAGCCGCGGGCACGTCCCGCTCGCAGGGCCCCATAAACAGCGCTCGTCGCCTCGCTGTGTCCCACCACAGAGGAGGTTCGCTCCGATAAACCTCTCTTGCAAAGCATGCTTGTACCGCGGCGTTCCCCGGTCTGTGTCCCGTCCTTGAGACTCTCTAACTCAACAGAACCCAAACGCGTTTCCCGAGCACTTCGCACCTTGTGCCGCTGCCCCCCAAGGCTCGCAGAGGTGGCGGCGCACCTGGAGCGGGTTTGGGATGTGGCCTGGGGAGTGCAGGATGTTATTTTTTTAAACTTGTGAATGTTACTTAGGCAGTTAAATGCCACCCTGACGCCCGATCCCGTCACATCTCGGAAGCCAAGCAGAGTCAGCCCCAGCTGGGAGACCTCCTGGCAATACCGGGGGCTGTAAGTTCTAGTGTCGAGGACTTCACTGTCACTGTCCAAACTCGCTCGGCCGTGGCAGATGAACCTGAGGAGTTAAAGGGTGGGGCCAGTTCTGCGCACGCTGTGCCTCACCTAAAAATCCACTGCGCAGGCTCGAAGGGCACCACTCACGTGGGGAGAGCCCTGCCCAAATCTTCATTCGTGAACTTGAGACGTGATGGTGATGAAGATGAATATTATCTAAAGTGTGCCGAGGAACTGAAGCGATAGAAACTTCAGAAATGTATATAACAGATTAGACTAGAAGTGCTTTTAAAAACTAGAGGTCTCAACTGTATACAGCTTCTCAAGGGAGAAATAAATCAATTATATGATTGTATGATAAAATAATTTTCAGTGTTTTTTCTACTGCCTTAAGATACTACATTTCAGTTGCAGAGACAAAGATTATGAACATGACTTTATATTCTGGGAAGTATTTATGGTTTCACTAATGTCATTTTGCATTTTTAATTGCTGCAGAAAAGGATGTTTCAGCTTTAACCCTGAATCTGGAGACTGATGCATTATTTGCATTGTTGAACAGTACCTGCTTTGCAATAGGTATGCTGAATAGGTATGCTGTCTGCTTTCTGGTGCGTGCCTCTGCAGAAGAACACTGGTGTTCTCCCTGAAGAAGCATTCAGAGTTCTGGCCAAGCATCTGGTATTGCCTTCTCCCAGTACATGCAGTGCAGTTTTTTTAAAATGCCTCTTAAAGATGCCTTCACTTCTGTGTGAGAAACCAAAAATTTCAAAGCATTGCCATGAAGTTGACTCCTGAAAATAGTTTAAGGCTACAGACAATTGAAGGACAGACATAATATTAGTCTTCAAATACTTTATAAAAGGCTGTTGCGGTTCTCCAGCTGTGGAGGAAGTATTACATAAGCAGTAGTATTGCTTAAACTGCAGAAGAAAAGATTCAGGATGAAAACTTGGGAATTTTTAATTTTAAGAGTTGTCAGGGTAAAGCTGTGGAAGAGTTAGCCTGGGATTTAGGCACAGGGAGATAGGAGATGGCAGGAAAAAGGCATGTGAGCCTTTGCACTTTCACACACCCACATCCTGTGTGGAAGATGTTGGTCTGAAGTAAGCCACCAAGAATCATTAATGAACTTATTCAGAAAGGCAAGAGACAAAGCTGCTGAATAACTCAGTGACGCCTCTGAGAAGCACAGTCTGCCAAAGTTGCTGCAGATGGGAATGGAAAATTATTTACATCTGTGATACTGATAAAGCCTGCGATTTTCATGCCAAAAGAGAGCATCATCTTGTCTTAAGATCTTTTTCTGTTACTTGCAGGCATATACAGAATGTACTGTGTTATGAGTAGTTCTTTGGAGTGACTGTACTGAATGAAGGTTTATTAACACTGAGCCTGGCTGAATGCTTTCGATGTCTTTGCAATTTTCCATTCCTCACTTGGGAAAGTATACCTTGTAAATTGCTAAAAATGCCTTATAAAAAGCAAAGTATGTTTTACAGTGCCTTTCTTTTCTGTATTTGATGTTTTCATAAACATACCTCCATCACACTATTTTTATTTGAAACCACTGCAGTCCCACAGTGACTGGCTTAGGACTGGCTAGACACTTCCACTCTGAGTGCGTGTGTGTGGGAGTGAAAGAGCTTTCTGTTCTCCCAGGTTCTGGTCTGGGCTCTGGTATGGGGAGAGGAAGCTCACTCTCACCAGAGGCCTGGTTAAGGACCATGAACTCCTCTGTGCCTTTTGTCTGCGTTACACATAATCGGTGGCTTTGCTGGAAAAAGTCCATCTGTTGCTTAGAGGTACTTGGGAAAGGTACTTGGAGCATTGCCAGGATTCTGCTTCTTTCCAGAGGTTTGTTTTTAAATCATTGTGCCAGAGCCCCTTCGTTTGCTCTAGCTTTGAGCAGTGTTCCCGTAGTGACCCCTCTCAGCATCACTTTGATATACATCTGTGTATCTTCACATCATCATGGCTATTGTTGAGGCAGAACTAAGTGGTCTCCTCTTCCCAGACTGCCAAGTCTGTGACCTCTGCATGGCTCCATAGAAATGCATCAGGCACAAGCACTGTAGTGTTGTGGAGCGTGGGGTGTGCGGGAGTGCACCGTCACACATGGGGCCCTGTGGCTGCCTGCCAGCCCTCCCACAAGGAGATAATATCCAGGCAGTGTGCATTCAGGACGGCACAGCACACACAGTTCAGATGCAAAGCAACGGGGGAAAAGAGAGGAGAGAAGTCTGACTATATAGGTGCATCTGCATGGCCATTAACCATTAATTTATCCCCAGGTGAATCTTCTTTCAGTTTCCAAATCGCTGGCTAGTTAACTTAGAGGGATCATTTTATTGTGTGACCCTGAGGAATCTTAATTTGAAGAAATGTGATTTATAGCAGCTTTCCAATACCTAAGGGAGGCCTACAAGAGAGCCAGAGGGGCTTTTTACAAGGGCATGTAGTGATAGGACAAGGGATGATGGCTTTGAACTAGAAGAGAGTAGGTTTAGATTACATATTAGAAAAAAATTCTTTACTGTGAGGATGTGAGGCACTGGAACAAGGTGCCCAGGGAATTTGTGGATTGCCAATCCTGGAAGTGTTCAATGACAGGTTGGATGGGGATCTGAGCAATCTGGTCTAGTGGAAGGTGTCCCTGCCTATGGCAGGGTGATTGGAACTAGATGATCTTTAAGGTACTTCCAACCCCGACCATTCCATGATTCCATTAATTTCTGTGAAATTATCCTTATGTTCAAAAATACACAGTTTTCCATGGGAAGTTGAGACAATCTTGTAATTAAGTTATTCCAAATTATATTTCAAAGTATGCAGTACCTAGCTGCAAAACCATCATGAGGGCAGGAAAAAACCAAAGAAATTCAGGGACAGATGTGCCATCTGTTGGTGTAAAATCCCTGATAGTGAATTTTCAAATCCACTGATCCAGGGAGGAGAGTTTATCTTCTTTAGTACTTACAGTTTCATGAGAAAGACTACTCTTTAGAAAGCAGGTCACGAAGCCAAGCTATTGTTATTGCGGGATGAAAAAATTCTTTCAATATTCCTTTGGTTTCCTAGGGACCACGTCTTTCATCTGCATTATGTATTTTTCTCATTATACCTCACCATATTGTAGCTCATTTAGCTTCCCCCCCCCGCCCCGTGCATTGCTGATATGACATGCCGGGTTAGTTTTCATTCTTGTGCTCACTGGAGGTCTCAAAGGCAGTAAGAAATGGGTTGTGCCTGGGGACAGAGCTATTTGGTGGCAATAGGCACTAGTCCATCAATGTGGGCAGTACAAGCTTCCCTGGCAGGGGGCACGATGTGGAAGTTAATGCCCAGACATTTATTTTAAGGATTATGAACAGCTCTTGAACAGCCTTGTTGGTTTGATTCACTCGATTTGGTGAGACATTTTGAATGGGGTCAGGGTGAGTAGGTTTCCTTTTGAAAACAGGATTTCAGGACAGATATATCTCTACAGTTAATAGAGTAGTGCTCGGAGTTAATAATCCTAGTGTTAAAAGTCTTTCGAGATGTTTGTCCTTTTATACAACTGTCATATCTTTCAAGGGTGAAATCTTTTTTGACATGCAGAAGTATTTTATATTTTATGGTCAGGATCAGTCTGAAATCTGTCTTTGCCTATAATGGTACCTTTCATATTTCAGTAGAATTTAAAAAATGACCATTACCATTTTATTCTATGTGTAAGACTGAATCCTAGAAAAATATGGAGTGCTACTGTGACAGCCCAGATATAGGTAATTTTTCCTCTCTTTATGTATGAAGGATTTTTTTTTCTCTTTCTTCATGCCAGTAATGTTACAAACTAAACCAATTTGATAGCTTCACTGCCATGTGAAATAGCAGACGGATCATTCTTGAATTTGTTTCTCTGAACAAAACATCAAAGCATACTCTGTTTGAGTTTGCTACTATTTTGTTCAGTTTCAATTTAGCAGTAAGAGCTGCTTGAATTTTGGGAGTGCCATATGGAGTCTTCTTATAAAACTCCTAACTACTCTTTCTGTACAAATTCCAATGTGCTTTAATTGTCTTCAGTTGTCTTCACGGCGCAGCCCACACCACCTGTAGTGGCTAGTCATTCTGTCATCTAAAACCTGAGTGTACTCATGTAAAGTAGTTTATCTTAACATTTGAACTCATTTTGTTGTGACCACTTTTAATTCTGAACCTTTTAATTTCCTAGCATTTTGAAAAGTTGAGGTCAGTTGCTTATTTCTGTTTCAGTGTCTAGTTCGATCCAATCCTGCTAAGAACTCCCATGTGTAATGACATTAATAATCTGTATGCTGTTAAAGGGAAAAAACAGTATATTTAAAATATCAGTGGCTTTTCACCTCTTGTTCAGGTCTACTCTGCAGAGATTGAAGAGCAAGATTCAGCTCCAGATGAAATCAACTGCATTTAGGAGTCTATGAATAGGTATCTACATGTGTACTAAAAGTGCCTAGGCAACAATTACTGTTGATGGAAATAAGGATGGCATGCAGATGCCTAAACTAAGTGTCTGGTGCTGTTTTATGGCCCTTGGGGTATCAATGTCAATTCCATTTGCTCCGCTGGGAAGGCACTGAGCTGGTTTCAATCCTTTGTTATACCTGCAAAGCCAAGCAGGTGCCTTGGGTACCCTGGAGTGTCCTAAAAGGCACCAGATGCCAATGCTTAAGCAATGGCACCCTGCATACATGGAACACGTATCCCGGGTGGGATGTGGCACAGCAAGGACAGAAAAGGGGGAGGAGGAGTAGGCAAAAAAACTGAAGGCATTGGTTATTCACCCAGAAAAGCAAGTCAGCAAACCTCCTTTCATGGAAATGCAGTCCCTGTCTCTGTTGGGACAGTTTTATCTGCACAGAAGCACCCACCGAGAGTGGCTTTCTTTATTCAGATGCATGTTGGTGCTAGCAGAGCCAGGAGAAGAGGAGGACACAGTTCAGCCTCAGGCATTGCTTGCACCCAGGTTTTGTCTAGAGGGGCTTCATAAGGCACAATGCATGCCTGAAATCACCTCATCTCCTCATGCTGCCATCACACACAGGTTGACCTCAATGTGCAGAGGCTACAGGCAACTCCTGTACAGGGAAAAAACCCGAGATGTTCGATGTCTTTCACCATCTTCAGACAAAAATACTAAGAGCAACAAGGGGCCTTGGGCCATGAGGGGCTTTTATCCATTAAACAGCCCTTAGTTTTTGCACACTTTTTTTCATAGTTGAGTGGCTTTCAAGACACTAGAGCTGGGGGTACACCTAGAGCTTCACAGCATTGAAAAATATGGAGAGAAGGATAAAAGTGGTGTAAGATGTTTTACTGATGCTGATGGAACAAGACTGTTGGCAGCCTCATGCAGGCTCTTTGGGAAGTGGGTCAGAGGCAAATCTTGCTTATTGACAAGGTTAGTTATTTAGCTGTCTGAAACAGACAGTTAAGTCTCAGGATATGTGTGCCAGATACATGGTTACTGCTTCCTTTGCATAAGGCAGAAACAAAGCTCCTGGTTCTAGACATAGCAAAATACTTCCATTTCACTTCAAGGCACCTCTCCAGAACAGCAGTCAGAAAAGACTACTACTGCAGCTTCCTAAATACTGCATGTGGTCTGGCAACCAAGAAAAGAGTTGAAGATGAATCTCTTAACTGAGTGTTTCCTAGTGTTAATATTTAAATATGATTTTTAAAACATCAGTGAATCTTGTGTAATCTTGACATTCTCAGATACTAGCAGGAAGAACAGTGGTTTCTTTGTCAGCCAGAGATTTGGATATTCACAATTGAATTTTTAGCTAGATGTTCCTTTTAAAACTTGATTTTGACTGATGTCCCCAAGAAATACTATTCATTGATGTGTGGTACCTTTGTGGAGACTATAAGCTGGACAATCATCTTTAATGTATTCAGTATTTTTTCAGCAGTTTTGTCTGGATCTTCCATGATGAAAATATTTGGGAAATCCCTACCTTCTGTGAAAACTACTCCTTTATACTTTCTTTTTTTTTTTCTTTTTCTTTTTCTTTTTCTTTTTCTTTTTCTTTTTCTTTTTCTTTTTCTTTTTCTTTTTCTTTTTCTTTTTTTTTAATAGAATTAGGGTTAGATGTTTCCAATGCTTTTATCCAGTGCTTTTAGGACTGAGATGTATGAATGCCAGAAGTTAATGCTGTAACTTAAAAAGCAGAAGCATTACTTCTGCAACAACAAAGCAGCTCAGCAGCCTCTGTTCCTGTAAAAAGAATGAATTACGTGTTTCACTGCATATCAAACTGTGGAAGTTTTGACTACCCGGACTGCTATCAGTGGCATTACCTCTACAAAACACAGAATGATCGTACAGGAGTTTGGTTTGGAAGGGACCTTTAAAGGCCATCTAGTCCAACCCCCTGCAAAATAAGCAGGGGCGGCTTCAAATAGATCATGTTGCTCAGAGCCCATCCAGCCTAACTTTGGATGCTTCCAGGGATGGGGCATCCACTACCTCTCTGGGCAACCTGTGCCAGTGTTTCACCACCTTAATTGTAATCTGCCAGCCCACTGCCACTTGGGATCAATATGTTCGCACTGTGGTTAGTAACAGCCCACTTGAGGGTATGTGCTGGTTGAGTGGGCTGTAGCATATAGGTCCTGTCTCGGTACTGTGAAAAGGTCCTCTTCTAAGGCACCAGCTGTGCTTGAGCTCTTGCCCTCCTAAGAATGAGGTGCCTAAATTACACAAACAAGGGGAATGGGTAAGTCCATGTTGAGACATAACCTTTATATCTTTTGCTTTTCAGGCAAGCGCAACCATATCAAATTGATAAGTCAAACACACTGATTAAATTTAAAGGAAGCTGTTTTTAACAGGAGTGTTTGGTTTTAAGCGTGTTTCAGAGACAGTTGATACTGAGCATGCAGAAAAGTAGCCAGAAGTATGTCCTAGTGGTAGTTATGCTAAGAAATTGTGTGATCCAGGTAAATTTCTACTTTAAATCCCTAAACTTGGCCTATATGTGTGGGATGTTTTTGACCGTTCTGTTGCATGCCACATTTGAAGCACATCTGAATTGTATTGCATCCTAATCCACTTATTTATTACTGCTTTTGGTTTTTAGAAGTCCTTGCCTGAGAAAAACAGATTTTAAAATTATTTCTGTAGGTAGTTGTTTTTGTAGCCATCAAAGTGATTGATTGATTAAATCTAATACTTGGTGTTAGACAGCTCATCTGATTAGAAACGTACTACCTTTGCTAAAATATTAAACATGTTCATTAATACCTGCCAACAAAATAATTGTAATTGCAATTGGACCCTTTTAATGGTGGTTTCTTGATTCCTGGCCAAAAAACATAATTGTTCACAACTGTTGTGCAGTTCCTTTAAAACACTAAATCCAGAATAAGCAGCTGTGTTTTAGATGCTACCATTTTTCCTTTGACTGACAATCACAGCTGGGGCAAGATTTTGCTTGATCATCTCTGTGAGGCCTTTAAAGGGAGCAACAGATGTGGCAGTTAAAGTATTAACATAAATATAGATATTTATGAGACTTCCAACTTTATGAGTTTTGGGGAACCTATCCCTTTATATTCAAACATAATTTCTCCATTTTCAAAAATAATTGTAACAACAAGAATCTGTCAACTGGTTTCTGAAGAAGCATTTCCAAGGTATTTTCTAAGTACTGGATCTCAGTCTGAGGACTCCTCTGCTCTAGTGTAAAGCAAGGCTGAGATACCTGATTTTACATCACTGAGATGCAAGTCACGTCAGGTAAAAAGTCAAAAAAAGGGTCCCAAACTCAGTGAAAGCTCCTCTTGTAAATTTAGAAAAAATAAATAAAATTCAGATTCAAATGCCTTCCACCATGCCTCAGAGCTTGTTCCTTCAATATGAGCAAATACACACTTTATGGACTTAGAAATCCTAGGGCTGCTGGGGCAGACTCTGAATTTCCCAGGTCAGTGGGGAGTTCCTCTGTGAAAGTCTTCCTTGCCCAGTATGAGTCCTGCCTCTGTTAGAGCAGAGGGATTGCACCTCCCTTGTCAGGTCTGGAACCACCCAATAGTCAAACTGATTTTCTGGAGTGCTTTACAATACACAGGGCTACACCAATAATTTTGAAGATCTGTGTACGTTTTGGAGGGCATGGAATAGGGCTGTGTTTCAGACTGCTTGAGCCAGAAGTTATTCCTGGAAAGGTGGGGTTTATGATCAGGCTTTAGTTGCCAACATTAAGTAGTAATTTTAGCAGAGTTTGCATGGATTTGGCTCTGACTTAAAACTTTACTGCCTCCTAAACTAGTTCACTTGTTTGAGTTTGGTATTGTTTACCACTGCATATTAGCCTATGTCAGAAGGAATGTGGATGGAAGTGCAGCAGCTCATCCTGAAGAACTTCAGGAGTGGACATTCCCAGAGATAAAATTTCACAGGCAACCATATTTTCATATAAATCCATACTGAATAACTTACTGTGTAGATCATAATCAATAATTGTAGGGGTAGGGGGTGGGGTGAGTTATGGCGGTCAGAAGAGGTTCAGGCACAACAGAATCAGAAGGCTTGAACTTAGAACAAAGAGCTTTGAGCAAAGAGCTTTAATTTTAGCTACAGCTTCACCTTTTATCTACTCTTGTATACAGTGTGTCATCACACTATTGGCTAGGCAGTTCACTAAGCATACATGGAAACCTTCTACTGGCTACCAGGTATCCCACATTCTACAGGTGGCTCCCTCCTCATTAACGGTGCGTTCCAAACTGCTTTTCTCTCAAAGATACACTCTGAACTCCCCAAGATCAATTCCCTCATCAATTACCTCAGACATCAGAGGATCCACAAACACACTGTCACCCCCACAA
>JAWWEV010000043.1:33184324-33432910 GCA_035583235.1 Hafferia zeledoni
TGAACTCCCCAAGATCAATTCCCTCATCAATTACCTCAGACATCAGAGGATCCACAAACACACTGTCACCCCCACAAGTATGAGCTGAACTGTGTGAGGGGTGCTTTTTGTGTTCACAAGAGGACAGTGATGGGCACACAGGGCTTGATGGCTGTTGCCTTTTCGGGTGGCAGCTTGCATTCCAGCAGCTTGAGCTAATTAAGAAGTCACACTTTTAGCTAACATTTGACCCAACTATTTCCTTTGTGGATATCACATTCAAATGTTACTCAGCATAAATTAGTCCTTCAATACTGTTTAAGTTTGGGGCAACATCAGATAAAATAACTTTTCCTGTGCAGGAGGTTGGAGCTCTGGTATACACCAGGTACCAGTGTAAAATTATATGGCTCAAGGTATGTGGTAGGACCTGCTGGTACTCAGCCATGCTGTGGTGCCAACAGTTTGAATATTTCTTTGCCAGTATCAGAAATACATGTTGTGGGTGATATTTCATATTGGACATCCTAGGACTTTTGCCCAGAGATGGAATTCCACACACAAACTTCTAAGACTTTGAAAACTGGCATATCTGCATCGATGTCCTGAGTGGAATGGATGACAAAAGTCAGATGTTATCTGGGTAGTGAATTCTCCCTTAAACTTTCTCCAAAATCACATTGCTTTTCTCTTCATGTTTCTATGAAATTTAAGTTGTTGCTGAGAGGTTGCACTGCTGTGGTTACACCCTGGGAGCACTTAGGAGGCAGCTGAAGGTGTCAGTCGTGTCAGATATGATTTTGGGTGAAGAAATCCCAAGCAGAGCTCCTCCATCTAAAATGCACATCTGGAACCTTTTTAAATTTATATGATTTTATTGAAGAGCTAAGGGGAACAAAAGTTTCTGACTTCATGGTGGTTTTGTTTTTCTAATACAAAAAATGCTGTAAATTTTGCAATGCTAGAAAATGTTGCCTAAAGGTTCTTTTTATCCTGTGTTCCCAGGAAGTAGAGGGTATCATTCACCTAATTTAAGTTTGTGTTTATGGCATTTTAGGGCAACATAAGGGAACACTG
The DNA here is from genome assembly GCA_035583235.1 of Hafferia zeledoni. Taxonomy (NCBI): domain Eukaryota; kingdom Metazoa; phylum Chordata; class Aves; order Passeriformes; family Thamnophilidae; genus Hafferia; species Hafferia zeledoni. The sequence goes on from JAWWEV010000043.1 coordinate 33,185,381, forward strand.
TTCTGTCTACTAGGCACTCCAGAAATACAGTAACTGCATGAAGGACCTCAAATACTCTGTAGCTTTTATTCCGAGAATGTGTAGAAGCAGAACTTGAGGCACTTATGCATTGTTTGAGAGACCAGTTGTAGCAGCGATTATGATGATCTTGCTGCTTGTACTCAAGAGTTTTCCAGAGGTCAGTTTGCAACATAAGCATTTATTAATTCATGTTTTTAATTGGTTGTGCTGTGCTGAATTTTGTAGAGAAATTAATACACTAAAGTAAGCAGTGAAATTCTAACAAGGTACTGATAGAAATACATAAAACTCAGCAGTTTCTTTTTTTAACTTTTAGGAAGCAATTAGTGTAGATGCATTCCTGAATCTCATCATTAAGGTAGAAAATACTGAAATACGCTTTGACTGACAGTTTCTAGCAGCACCAATGTGGGAAAAGATGCTTTTCAGCAGCCCCACATGTAATTGCAATTCTGATTGAAATTGTTTCTGTAAATAGGTTGATGCTGGGAATATAGTTTGAGAAACTCACAGGCTTTCCTGAAAGTTATGATTCCCACGATGGCAATAAATTACAAAACTCATATTAAGTGCCTTTGAGTTCTCAGAATACACAGATTTTTTTTTTCTTCAGATGGTTACTGACATTCTGCATCTGCAAAGTTTGTTACTTCTGCACAGGTCAGAAAGCAAATGTAGAACTGCTGCATTTTTGTGATTTTACACATGTTTAATTTGTCAACAATCTACCAATCTGTAGAGACCATTTCTGGTATTATTGATGATATTTCTAAATGCAGACTAACTTTAGCACAGTTCTATTTTGGTGTTAAACTGTATTTTTGTCTCTCAAGTTATGTCAGTGTAATCATTAGATGTGTATCACTGTGTCCCATCCAACTGATGGGACACAGTTTCCACTGTCCTGCAGTAACAAAGGATAAATCTTCTACTTTAATTAGTAAAAATTAACACTGGGACTGTGTTTTTCTGTGGTAGTAATGCCTTTTATGTGAAAAGCTCTTGATTAAGAAAACACCAGTCAGGTTTCTGACAATAGAGAGAGTGGATTTATGTATCAAAATATGTATTATTCTCAAATATTAAATTTTTAAAAAATTAATATTTTAAAGTGACATCAATTTTAAATATCAAAACCCCCCAAAATATTCTTCTTTCCTGATATGTCCATTACCAACTTGACAACATCACTCTTGTGACATAAATAAAAAAGTAGCCTAATATAAGGCTTTGTGAATTATCATGGTTCCACATCCAAAGGACAGAAAATCATCCACTGTACCTCTGGCAACATAAAAAAAAATATGAACAGCAATAATATTATGTTTTTACGTTGCTATATTATTGGCATATGGTTCTTATTGTTATTTACTTTTATTGCAAACCTTGTTTGGAGAGATTGAAGAAGGGGAGATAGAAGAGCTCCAAAATGCAGAGAGTACAAAAGATACTTAAAGTCTCCCATGTGTCTCCAGCCGTGTTCCTGCCTTCAGCATGTGTAGGTGGTGAGTGCCCAGCACCTGCTGGCACTGTTGGTGCTCCATCATGGCATTACTGCTCTGAACTGTGGTATCTGGAGAGAGAGAAAATACCATGTGAGAGAGCCTCATTTTTCTCTCTGCTTCATAGTCCTGGAGCCCAAGCTTCAGCATCCTCATACCACTCACTTTTCATTTACTGGTTTTAATTCTGTGGACACAGCAGTGAAAGAAGTGTGTAGTAGTGGTGACAAAAAGGAGAAAAGAGCCATGAAGCTGTTTTATTCTATAAATGGATGATAAATAATGCTCAGTTTTCCATGTGAAACCTTGCATGCCCATATCGCCATGCCTGTATCTGCATCAGAGGAACAGAAAACATAATTGAAAACGTGCTGGTTGGAGAGAAAATGTTCTTTGAAGTCCACAAATCAGATACTCAGAATCAAAAATATGCTATAAATTTTTTGGAGCAGGTGTAGAGTCAAAACAATGTTGCTTTGCAAAAGCAAGAGTGTTACTTTCCTAAGATGTTGTTGCCCAGTATTTCCTTTTCTTTGCAGCTGAAACAGTCTGAAGTTTCTTGGGCATTGAATGTTGCACATGGATAAGTGAGGGCTTTCAAAGAATGGATTGGTGCTGAAGGTATTAATGACATATTGTACATATTGTATTATTTCTGGCAGTGGTTTTGGTTTGCACTAGCTTCAATGATTTCATATGGAAATGTTGGACTGGATCTAACAGTGGGTTATGTCAAAGTAGTCCAAAGTGCGTGAAAGAATGCAAATATAAATAACGGAAGTTACTTTAAAATAAGGCTGCATTCTTGTTTAATATTGACAGTTGCATCTTTTAATAATGTGTCCTCCTCTATATCCAAAGCATTCATTTTTTGCACAATTCCATTCAGGAATTGCATGTTTTGTATGGGGTTTTATGGATAGTGTATGTTTTTTTTAGTTTTTCTTTATTTATCAGTGCTTAAGAAACCCAGAGACTTACTTTGCTTATAATTCAGAGTATGTTCAGGAGCAGCTTGAACATTTTAGAAACAGTGCATGTTTCAGTTCTACTGTTTCAAAATTCCTGTTTATGTTCAGGTTTGATTTCAGAATGTTTGAAGTAATAATAGTTTTCCTGCAGGTCTGACCAAAAAGAAACATCATAAACAGTACAACATTAAATAATAGAGGTTTCTTGAAATTTGGGAAGTTATATTAGCAATAAATACAAGTTAGTAAGTGGACTTTGAACCAACTCTGTACTGATGAAGGCAGAGATAATTAAGTGGGAATCAGTTGAGATGTGCCCTCGTGTTCTACTGTGTGCATGTAGAGTCTTTGGTGAGGGTAGCGGCCATCTCTTTGCTGGCAGGCCAGGCAGGTGGTGCAGTATGTAATCTGAGTATTTAAAGTGTAAATTTTATTTATGTGTATTTTGATGAGGGTTTTTGAGGAATGTGGGCTGGTTTTAATAGGAGGAAAATCTGAACTAAATGACTTGAAATCTCACTCCCTGGGATAAATGTTCAGAATAGAACAAAAGAAGAAGGGAAAATTAACTTGTCTTTTGCTGTCAATAATGTTACAAATAACTCTTTGATTGAGACATAAGAGGTGATAGGAAGTATCTGCAGATGATTTTATTTAATTTATGTACATATGGAAACCCTCTAATAATTTTCTTGGGGTTTGTGATGTGGTGGCATCATGTAATTTTCCAGCCATGACAGAATCCTCACCATTTCATCTGAAGAGGCAGAGGCTTTTCTGTGTGCTTGTTTTGGGGGGACTTGCTATCAGTCTGTTTTCCGTTAAAGATTGTTTAATTAAAATATAATTGCAGAAGAAATAGTGCTAATTAGCACATAGATATTCCCACAAAGTGTAACTTATTCCCATTCATTATGGACAAGAGTGCGAACTGGATCTCTTACAGCCGTTCTGGAAACACTCCAAATGCAAGAGTGCTCCTGGGACTTCGTGCCTATCTGCAAGCAAAGCAAAAGCAAAAATCTTTGGTATCTACCCTGGAATATGTTTATTTTTTCCTTTTATTCTGGCAAACACACACACTTCTTGCATGTTCTCCCGTGCCCTGAGCATTGGATGTAAGCGACGTAAATGACTTTGCATTTTCCTTTTATGGCAGTGGAGTTGCATCCCACATTAACAAGTCTTGCATCTGTGCATTGTAACTCACATACTGATTATATATGTTTCCTGGCTTATATATAGGCAAAACACATGAAGAAACAATAAAAACTTTCATTCAGAAGTCAAAGCTTTGCAGTTGTAAGTTGATTTTATGTTTTAGCTTTTCCTTTTAACATTAACTTTTTGCCAAGCTGCATGTAAACCTCCTTTGTCTAGGAAATGCAGTCTTTTCAGGAGTAAAATATTCCTGGGGTTAGCTGAAACCAGTCTTAACAGTGCTGTTCTTCTGGCTTCATGCCCATGGAAGTGATTAATGGTTGGAATTTATGTCACAGAACACATAATAATTTGTTAGAAGAAACTGGATTCAGTCACAGCACAGGCATTTTTCTCTTCCTGTCATTATATTTTGTGAGGACTTACTTATTTCCTGCAATCTTAGCCCATGTGAAGAAGAGAATGATAAAACTTCTGCATAATTTTTCTGAGAATACATTTATACTCCAGATGACCTTTGGAGTAAATTTGAACTATTAGATTTTCCCACATATTTATAGCTCTGACTGTGCATCTTTGCCAGCAAATCTTACAGACTTTATCCACAAACATTTATTTATGGTTAAAAAAACAATTTGCACTTGGAACACTATAGAAAAAGTTCGAAGCCATTACATTCAAAGTAAAGCTTTCATTTATAGTCTTATTTTTTTCTGTATTGTCATCAGCTAGTGTTACATTCAAACTCATAACACATTTACCTAAGATGACTCTTTACTTCATCTAATGCCTTTCTGTGCTGATAACTATTGTCTGTCAAAGTGGTTTTCCTGAGACCACACTGGCATATATAAAATACTAGTCCTTTTTTTCCTACTGAGTGATCAAGGATTCTAAAGTTACCCTATGCCTAGGTATTTTCACTCTAGATGACTTGAACTAGGAATGGGCTGTTCTGCTTTGTATTAAGAAAAATAATGCAGAAGTCTTAATTTACGAATAAATACTGGCACTACCATTTTGTGTCAGACTTTATAAAAATATTTGCTTATACTATACAAGGTATCCTGATGTTGACTACATTAAAATATATTCCAAAAGAAAAAAAAAGGTTTGATGGAGAGTGCTTTTGGTTTGAGAATTTTATCTGGATTTGTGTTTGGGATTTCTGCATCCATGTGTGGTTACACAGTGCTCTGGGCATCTCTCCACACCATGGTATACTGGGGCTGTTATGTTGCTTCCACCATGGACAATATCTGTGTAAGCTGGTTCTCAGTAGATAACATCAAATGATGATCCTGAGGAAACCTCAGAGTAGTGAAAGGAGCAACAGTTGGATGTGATTGAACAGAGAACCCCATGGAGCAGTACCTGGGTGGGAGTCCAGGGGCAGAGCATGCCTGGTGGCAATGCAGCTGCGGTACTGGCTGCGGCATGGAAGGAGTGTGGCTCTCCAAAGATTTACATTAACTCACGGTATCCTTGAGCAATGGCCATGAATGTTGTTAAGGCCCCAGTTCACCAGTGCCATTAGGAACTGTTTGTTTTTAAACATACCTTTAAATCTGGTCTCAAAATATATGTTTAAGTGCTCTGCTGAACTGTGGATTAAGTGTACTGCTTGTGCTATCTTAGAGTTTGGGTTTATGCATCACAGGCATTGAAGAGGGTCAAATAGGAATTCATTTATCCTAATTACTCTGATGTAAGAGGAGCAGCAGGGGGCAGACAGGCAAAAAAATACCTAATCCTGCCACGTACAGAAGAAAAGCATTTTCAGCACCCTTTCAAGATATGTGATGGCACATAATCTCCCATGTCTCTGCCAATACTTTTATAATTGCACTGACAATGGATTTTCCCTGTCAACATCAGCTGAGAAACCCTTGTTGCCAATAATTGAAACCTGCAATAGCAATAAATTTTTCCTGAGATTAAATGGACTTTGAAAGCCTCCAGTACAACTGATGTAAAACACTGTTACTACTGGTGTTTATACCAATCCCAATCTCCTCAATGTGTATTTTAATCATTGCTTTTTTTTGTGAAGGTAAGAAAAGAAGCCATTAAGGGTCTTGATATTGCAAATACTTCTGTACTTCTTTAACAGTAGTTTCATTATTTTGTACTGAAAAAGGGTAGTATGAACTTCAGCTCCTCTGAAAATGTTGAAATGTTATTTCTTAATTTTGATGACAAAATTCAACTGTGTGACATTTAACAGAGAAAAACAAATTAGACCACTCAGTTGGAGGGAATGCAGAGTAGACTGTGATCAAAGACTTTCAGTGAATATCCAGTCTACATTCAAAAGCAGAAGGGTAGCAATTATCATATGGTGCTTCTTTTAAGATTGACATATATTGTGTTTTTTGAAGTGGAATTTTTGTATTTGACAAAGTACCTACTTAGTGCTTCTGTTTTTGAAGTGACAGTTTCTCTCTATACTAGCAAACATATTTGAATATATTATTAGGAATAGCCAAAGCTTTTCAGTATTTGCATATTATCCAGATTTTTACGGTGATTTGTGACAGAATTGCAAGGTATGTCTTAAAAATGACATTTTCATACATGCTGTGTAGTATTCATACACAGACAGAGCAGTAGGAACCAGCATGGCATGACATGTATTTAGAAAGCAATGGCTCCAAAGAATATAACTGTTCAATTCTCTTAAAAATTTCTAGTTTTTAAATGTTTGGATTATAAATCACTTGCTTAGTGTTGTCCAGTTGCCTAGTTTTTTAAGCGCTCTTAGCAGAATGAAAGGCATTAAAGTTGGCCTCATTTCTGCTCAGCCAGGGGCCATTAGTCTGTCCCCAGACAAGTTGTAAGTGACTGTGTCTCCAGCCTTATCCCATCCCTGCCTGGCTGTGGACCTTATTCACCCATACCCTGACTTGCAGACTGGCGTTCCAGCTTGTCCCCAGTCCTGGTATGTCACCACAAGCACATCTGGCAGTGGGCTGGAGGGTGCCCCTGGCTGCCCCCCCAGCCTCCCAATCCCTTGCTGGGTTGGTGGGATGGGCCCTAGCCTGTTCACCTTCATGGAGATCACCCGTGGGTCTTCCCCATGGCTCCTTGCCCCTGGCAGAGACTGTGGGTGCTCAGTCCTCCCCTCAACATCATACAAGTGCAACCTTGATCCTCCTCAAATTTTTGTTGAGTTCAGTGAACTTGTGAGTGTAAGACATGATGTATCTGCAGAAGTTCTGTTGTAAAATGAGAGGCTGAATTTTGTAATTTTAAACATGCTTGGAACTTCATGGCTATTCTCAGTTATATGAATGAAAAAATTGGGCTAGAGTTCCTGGTAATCACTTGTGTCTTATCGACATAATGTGAATTCAGATGGCTGGATTTTACAGGAACCAATATACAAAGACTGGCTTTTTGCATGAGGCCAAATATTTACAATTGAAGGTCTAAAAGGAATTTGCTTTGGGAAGTTATGAACAGCTGAAGAGGGAATTTAGAATGGAAGTAACTATTATATTAGCCACGCACTACTACTTATAAATACCAAGCAGTGCAGTTGGGCACTGACCCAGTGTATGCTTATTTCAAGCATCTGTTCAGCTTGAAAATATTTAAGGAATCTCACTGAAAATTACAGACTTTTTCATCTTCATCTTCCACGACATGCATAGGTGGGATTTCTTCAATGGAGCTAAAATGCACAATAAAATATTAATGTAAGAAACAGGAAGAATTCGAAGCATTAGGAAAATATAAGCATTGAATTTTCTTTACCTGATTTTTCACCCTCCATCCCTTCTCTCCCTCCCTATCTCTTCCCATATACGATATATATCTATATTGATATAGATACAGATACATATAATTCCAGTACAAACATAATTTTGGATTTTGCTGTGTCATGCCTGAGATCCCAAGTGGTGGTTCATATTTGCACTGAAAGATAGATACAAATAAGCTCTGGAGATAACTGTCAGAGAAGTTACTAAAAAAGAGAAAACACTCACTAAAATTATGTCTAAGCTATGGAATAACAAGTATCAACTTCTGTACACTGATAAAATCTTATTTTCTGAATTATCAGATTGGGGAGGGGATTATCTTAATTTTTAAAGCTTTATTTGATTTTACATTAAATATTGTGGAATGAATTTACTATTATAAGGAATCTAAGCAATAAATAATAAAATTATTGTAAAATAATATTAAAAGCTATAGTTATTCATAGTTTAATAATGTTTTATGATCTCAAAAAAAATGTAGCTTAATTTTATAATATTTGAGAATATAATTGAAGTTTTGACAGCCTTTGAAGCAGAGATAAAGAGTCCAAAAGACTCTCTTGGTGAAAGTCACAATTCAAAAAGGCACTCTGTGTTCCTAATTTAATAATTTTTAATTGTGTCTAGGTTATACATTTTCTAGATAGAAAGATGTGATGGTGAACATGATGGAGAAAACCAGCTTTGCAAATGCTTGGTCTGGTACATCAATGTACATCATGTGCAAAGCCAAGGTCTACTGTGGGAGAAATTTGTATATAATGGTAGCTTTTATGATCAAAATGGTATTTTACAACAAGTAGGAGAAAGTCAGGAGCAGGATCAAAAGCTGTTCACAAATGACAGCATGGTCTTTCCAAATTTAAATCAGATACCAGTGATGGATGATGGGAAGATGATGAAATACATACCATTAAATGCCATTTTTTTCTATTTACTAGTCTTTTCAAAACCCCATTAATTTTCTCTGTCATATGCTATTATCAGGACGATATGGATTTGGGCACCAGTATTGCAATGTGCTGCTCAACACTGATGTCTGTGTGTGGAGTGGGAAGAGCTCCCAGCTGTGCTGTAGATACTCTGGAGCAGTGCATATGGACCATGGCCTATGCAAGAGCTGTACTGGATTCTGGTTTGAAAGATTGTCAGCACCATAATGGTGGAATGCCTTCACCTTTTCTCATTACTTTGCAATCCTTAATTTAAGTTAGGTCAAGGTAGAAGCAGATAAAAATATTTTTGCATATATAGTTGAAACATAATACAGGTACAAAGTTCTATGAAGACACAACTGGCTTAAGGATCACAGGATCACAGGGCACATCAGCTGGCCGGGACCTCCAGAGGTCTCTAGTCCTACTGCCTGTTCAAAGGAGGCTCAGCTGGAAGATCAGACCATGTTGCTCAGGGCTTTGTCTAGACTGGCTTTGAAAACCTCAAAGGACAGGAACTGTGCAACTTTGGACAATCTTACCCCTGCCTGACTGTCCCTCATTGTGAAAAGTTTTATATGCAGCCAGTCTGAACCTCTTTTTTCAACTTACACCCGTCCTCTCTTGTCCTTTCACTGTAGACTGCAGGAAAAAGCCTGCCTCTCTCTTTTTGATAACCTCTGCGTGGATAATGGACAGCTGCTATAAGAACCCACCGAAGCCATCTCTTCCTCAGGATGAAGCAGCCCTGGTCTCTCAGACCCCTCTCCCAGGGCAAGGCTTAACCCTTGTGGTGGCCCTTTGCTAGGTTTACTGCAGTTCATTGGTACATTCTTCTCGTGGTGAGTAGCCCAGATCTGGGTGCAGTGTTCCAGCTGCAGTCCAAAAATCATTTGATTTTAGTTGAATCATGTCTCTGATCTGTCTCAGTGCAAAAGCACTGGTGCCAGCACACAGCAAGGAGGGGGCCCAGGATGGTAAGGACAGCCAGGAGAGCAGGCTGCCTGTGCTGGCATCTGTGTGCACTCAGAACTGCTTACACAGCTCTTGTGTGGTGTTGGGAAAGGTGTCAGCTTTGGGCTGCCCACGAGAACAGGCCCTTCTTATATTGATGAGGCTCTCCTGGCACAAAAGAGTTTCAGAATCCCTCTTCCACCTACACCCCAATTTTTGAACAACCCCTTCCACACAATGATTGTATTTCCAGAAGAAAACCTCAGGTGGCAGCAACACCATAGCTTTTGGAACCGGTCCTGGTCTTCCTATAGTTCTTCCTTCTGCTATCAGTTATCAGGACTCATTAATGCTCTTGTTTAACAACATTTGCAAGTCGCCAACCAATGGAAGAATGAAAGTGTTTTTTCCTGACTGATTTAGTGATGTGCAGATCTCACTTGGAAGTCCTGCATCCGTGTTTTATATATTCATGCAAACAATGCATATTTTTTTTATAATCATGTAAGATGAATTTGGGTTTCTTAGGGTTGATAATGTGTTTGATTTGAGTTAAACCTCTTAGAGCACTCTCTAAAAGATTTTCTGTCTCCTTTAAGCTAGATAGTTATCAATTTTCTGGTTTCTTGTGTGTGACTGAATACCTTCTTCCTCCTTTTTGGTCACGTACAAAGATCACTAAAGGGGCAGCAGGGAATACAGATGGGAGAAATCTGGGAGGAGAACAAGAAACAAAATGTTAAAAGGAAGCATAGTGAGAAATATAGGAAATAGATACAAAATGTGCAAGAGAGGAAAAATCTTGAGCCTGGTTGGAATAAGAGTTGTTTCTTACAGCTCTGTTTTTGGAGGTCTTGAATGTCTGCTCTTCCCTTACAATATTTCAAGACATGGTGTCACAGAGATCAGCTGTGGGATTTCAAGCTATTCTCACTTGCAATGACTCTGTCTCTCCATCTAATTGGGTTTTTTAGGCACTGGACACTAGAAAATTCTTTCTATATGCTTAGGTTCACTGCCAGTGATCTTTGAAGGCTTTCACAGTTTCATCTTTCAGGCTCCTGCTGTTGAAGTATATCAGTAGAAAACAGTAAGCACCAAAACTTTCTGTTCTCTCCTCCCAAAACAGACAAGTGAGCAAAGAACATTTCTCTTGAGAACAGTGGTTCTCAAGTCACATTCCTGCAACTGGACAGAAAAAGAAAACAGTTAAAGAATCAACAGGGAAATTGCCACTAAAAGGAGACAGGTGATAGGCTGTTTCTCCAGCATGGATCTGAAAAAAACATGCTTCCTGATGTGCTCAGGAGCTTGCAAACTTCTTTCACCTGACTGTAGCATTAGAACAAAAATTTTATGGTATTATGGGAGTGAAAAATGGACAGCAAATTACATTATTTCCTTCTGCAATGGAAAATAAAGAAAATAGTGATTTTGTTCCATTTTAGTGGACTCTGGTGTATTTCTGATGCATCCACTACATTTGAGAGTGATTATAGCACAGTCTTTGATATTACAATGACCATCTGTTTATGTCACCTTGGCCTGGTTTTGGCACAGGTTAAGTCATTATTTGGATAAGTGCATGGGTATAAACTGACCAGAGGTCTGAGAAGGGGCAGCCCTACTCCCTGCTGCTACTTTAAGTATGCCTCAGTGCAGCACTAGAGGGTGAACTAGAGAACCACAGCCCTGGCTGGATTCTCTTTGCTCAGGACTAGGATGAGAAACAGGGGAGTAGTTTGCATCCACATATGCCATCTCTGGCTGTATGTGTTTCCTGAAGGAATATAAGGAAGAAACCTGTGGAAGGCCGCATGCATGGCATTACTGTTTTAGAGACTGCTGCCAAGTGGGGGTAATGCCACTACCACAACAGTTTGCCGAATGCCTCTAGGAAGCAGATAGGTTGCTGTGTAGTGTTAAGATGATGGTGGCATCTCAAAGCTGGTACTTTATTTCAGAGTGATGGGTGATGTCAGTAGGCTGGTATTCCAGCTCAGCATCTACAAACCTTGCATCTCATCATAAAGCAGGTAGGTAGGTGAACAAGGCCAGATGTCTAAGATGGTGCCCTGAAATGCAAAGGATGGCTATAGAGCAAGCCAGCCTGAACAGTGTGTTGTGTACCTTTGCTCACTAGGCTGAAGTACAGGAGCATTCACATACTCTGTCTAGATTGATGTCATACCTGAGCAGATCCTGCTTGAGTACCTGTTCCTCAGATCAGCCAGGCTCTGACCTGTGAGCATTCCCACGGGCAGGGCTACTCAACCCATGGCACAGCTGAGGACAGCCATGAAACTGGACCAGTGCTGCTGAATCTTGATGTAGAGCAAGCAGGGGTCTAACTCCAGTACCAGATGCTAAGCCCATCCTCCCCCAGCACTGCAGCACTCACTCCAGAGCCTTTTGGTCTGAGCCCCCTGTGGTCGTGTATAATAGGGCAAGGTAGGCAATTTTGCATCACAGGTGAAGTAAATAAGGCTCCAGTTGCTTCAATACTGGAAGCACTTGGGATAAAGCATGAAAAAAACTCACCATAGCATTTCCTTACCTAGTAACAGTTTTCCAAAAACTTCCATTATTTCTAAGTAATACACATATAAATAGACCTTTTAAAATTATTCACTGGAGATCATTTAATGTCATTTTATAAATGCACAATCTAATTAAAATACAATTGCCAATCTATTAAATACCTGATTTGCTCATTTTTCTTGATGTTTATTATTATGAAGCACGATATTTGAAATCATGAGTTGACTTCAGCACAAGGTTTATACTAACGTATAATTGTTGATTTGTACTTATATTTGTGAGGAAAATTGTGAGATTTCCCTGGACAACCTAATGAATATTTTGCATAAACTGACTGTCTGCCATTTAATCTTGCATAACTTCTTCCAGTTTTGGAAGAAATAATTGCAAAGCTTCCAGAGCTGCATGCATTTGTTACATGTCAATTGGTACTTTTACTGAATTTGGGTCTCTTACAAGGTGACCTGTTCTCCCACACACTGTATATTGTCCTTGGTTATTTTGAGGGAAGTTTCTGTAAAGCATTGATGAAATCACTGTAAAATGAGGGCATCTACACAGACTTGAGGATAAGAAACCTAAACTGACTAGAAAATAGAAGTATTTGGATTAATCTAGAGTGTACAAAATTATTAAAATTGGGTTCTGGCATGTTTGAGTTTTTTTCAGGTGCAATGGGAGGACTACAGAGTCACAAATGGATGTAAAAATAGGAGCCCCAGTAAAGGCTGTTTCCCTGCAATATGTGATAGGGAAGATGGATGAGGAACGCCAATGGCACCTGTATCCTCTGCAGTGGGAAGTTTTAGAGCTGTTTCAGCAATGTGGAAATAGTGTTGGTGCTTAAAATGGGGTAAACACTGCTGCAGACAGGCTTGGGGTACTTTTAAAATGTGTTATGGTAATCTCTCCAGATCAGGTCTCCATTTTCCAGCAGTCTAAATCCACCTGCTGTGCTCCTGGGCTTCACTGGCAGGGTGCAACAGTGAGAACTTCAAACAGGAAACATCTCAGCCAATTCAATTTCCTGCAGGGATCATGGGCCTTGAGACACTGAAGGCGCTGCCAGGAGTCTGTGTATGACCAGCATATGTTCAAAACAACAGCCACAGTACAAATGCACCTTCAGGCTAGTATGCCCCTAGGAACCAATGTCAGGTATGTAATTACTCTCCCCAACTTCAGCAAGACTTCTCAAATGCTTGATATTTTGAACATGTTCAAAGTGTGAGCCAGTGTCACAAAGCTGTGAGAGCTTGACATCTCATGCATAAGTGATTTGTGACAGAGGTGGAAGAATGGCCAGGTACTTTAAAAGACTTTCTTCCATCCCCTCTTCCCTGGAGGAAGGGAGAGCTTCTTTCTCCAGATAAACATAGGCTTATAGTGTCTATTTTATGAATTATTCAGATGTAGTAATAATCAGTCCACAAACATATATGTACTTTTCCTCTTTTTATGTATACTTTTTATACATATACAGAGGAACAGAAAAGTCACAGAAGTGCAGCACAGATAAATAAATAAGACTTTCAGTGGTAAAGAATTTACTGATTTCCTTAGAAATAGGTCTATTTAACAAGGATTCCTAGTTTTCTTCTTGAGATTCACCAATCCATTTAACGCTTGACTTTGGCATCTCTTTAGCTGCTAAGTCAAAATGTCGTGCTAGCTCACGTCTCATACAGATATTTACATGCATGGCATTCATACCACTTCCTTGAATTCAGATAGAGCTTAGAAACAGGATTATGCAAAAATATAGAGAAGATGGTAAAAGTGCCAACTCTTTCATCAACCTATTCAAAGTAAAGACTGGAAGTGAAAACAGGCAGCCTTAAGGTGTGAAAAAAGATTCATTTTAGCTGAAGAATCGGAAGGAAGCAAGGAAAGAGAGAGAGAAAGAAAGACAGAAAGAAAAAGAGAAGGAAAAAGGGTATAAGAAGAGATTGGACATGAGCAAAAATTGGGGAGAAAAACTTCCACCATCTCTGGGAGGGTAACCAATAAGCTATCCTGTCTCCCCCCACCCCATCGGACATTATAGGCATGAGCAACCAATTCTTACTGTGTTTTCCTATGCTTTACTAATTAGACTTTGTTAGGGAGATGGGTTGATTCCAAAGGGATGAGGTTTAACAAGACCAAGTGCCAAGTCCTGCACTTTGGCCACAACAACCCCCTGCAGCGCTACGGACTGGGGATGGAGTGGCTGGAGAGCAGCCAGACAGAAAGGGACCCAGGGATTCTGATTGGCAGGAAACTGAACATGAGCCAGCAGTGTGCACAGGTGACCAAGAAGGCCAATGGCATCCTGCTGAGAGTAATCCTATAGATAGGATCCTGAGCTAGGATGTCAACACTGAACTCAACATTACTGTGGGCACTAGTGAGGGCCATAGAAACCAGGTAGATACCAGGATCTATGGTGCTGTGAGATGCAGACCTTACTCCAGGACAAAATCTTCCCTCCAACAAAAACTCCCCATGAATGTGGCAGTTGGGATACATCTGTCCTGACAGTCCCAAGGAAGGAGCTGGAGCCATTTTCTTTCTTGTTATGGCTTACACAGAACAAGAGAAGCAAACATAAGTATTATTAAGAGATTGGAAGGCAGACACAGTGTTGACCACATTCCATGGAGCTGATGCCCATTTAGCTTTGCCCAGCTGAGAGGGATTTCTATGGCTTTGCTTCCTGCCCAGAATGGTGATTATGCTGGGAAGGATGGAGAGGTATCATTTCTAGTAACACTATTCCTCTGTGTATATAAATATTCCCTAGCTGGGGCTGGCTCATTACATTAGATGGCACTCCATGCTTCCCTTTCCCTTGCCTTCTCCCCTCCCTCCTCACATCTCTGCCAGCACAGCACATTCCAATAATAAACCCATCACTGTGAAAGCCAGGTGTCATCCAAATTCATTTGCTGCAGCGTTTGATCTATCCTCTGCTTCAAAATACAGGTTTCAGAGTATTTTATGAGAGGCACTTTGCAGCTTTGTACCATACAAGACATTCTGCAGCATTTTATGAGCTGCATTTTATAAAATTTTATCAAATATTATGTAGAATATTTTAGCAATAAGCCCTTTTTTAGGAGATCAATTCCTGTACAAGCTTGCATACATATGAAAGTGCACAGAGAAAATGTGAACATCCTCAAAACACTGTTAACACTTAACTTTCCAGAAGATCTTTCCTGTGCTGTTTATTTTGTAATGGAGCTTTTACAGTTCACAGGGATACTAAAATGGGATATACGGCACAGCCACAGCTTTAGTAGGGCTATTTAGCTTTACAAAGCAGTGATGCCTCAGTTCATCCAGTGTCCTCCACACTGTGGATTAACCTAGGAAGGATATGGGCTGAATAACATCACTTTATTCCTTACTGAGCTTCCCTCAGCTTTCTTGAACAAGCAACATACTTGTTTCCAGGTTTCATCAACAATCGACACAGCCTCTGTTTGGTGGACTGATGGTACAGGTGAATCTGCAGCTCTGACTCCTCTCACTGCACTTATCTGTCCTCCCCAGTGCTAGGCAGAGCACAGCCTATGCTGCCAGCCCCCACACATCTGCATCCACCACCACCCCTCCACCTTTCAGACACCCCCAAAGTACCATAGGAGCTCATTACATCAGAGATCTGGGCATCAAACAGTTCATGTCACCCAACGCTGGGAAGGAATTAAGAAGTGGCACCTGAAAACTGTGGGAATCTTTTTTTGTCATGTGTCTTGGGTTGAGCTGGTAAAATGCAAACTCCCCAAAATGAAACAGAAAACCCCAGTAATTTGTTAATTTTCTCATCTTGTATCTAAATCCTTGCACAGGTAAGATCCAAGGTCTATGGAGGGAAGGGAAGGATGTTTGAAGATCTCCTTGCAATTGCATGAGAACAAGACCAGATGCTGAGAAGCAGCAGTGCTTCTCCAGTCTTTTTATGATAGCGCCCTTCTCCACAGTCTGTGTGTAAGATCTTTGGGGCCATGCTCCCCAGCTTGGCCAGCTGAGAAAAGCCTCGCCTGAGAAAGGCTGTGGAGCAGGAGTCCCTGCATACCTGCAGACAGACAACTTAGACATGGCACATTTCTGAGTGCCACAAGAAGTCACTTTCTGTATAGTTCTCTAGAAGAGAAACACCAGTCCCATTTAGGAAAGTCAGTATGAAATATTCAACTTTGTGTTTAATTTTTTAAGTCTTTTCCCATTTGTTTAATGGAAGCTGAAACACTGCCATCACTGTCAGGCCCAGAAGCGCTGTTGCCTTGCCAGATCTTTTTGGGTTTACAGAAAATGGCAATATTCATACTTGCATTGCAACAGAAGAAAGTAAAATTGAACATGGCATTTACATTTGCAGCATGAAAATTCAGATCACTGAATGCAACATCAGAGTTATTTAAGGTCTTAATAATCTATACATGCACACTGCTGGTGTTGTGTCATTCCAGTTATTTTGAAGGATGTGCACTCTTTAGAGTTTCTGCAACGGAAAAGAAAAAAATGCTGACAAATAAAATCAATATAATGCAAAAGAAATCCAGACAAAAAGAAAGTTCAATAAGAAGAAATATACAATGCAAATTTCCTCCACTAATCAAAGGAAAAAAAACCAAATCCAAAAAATTCAGGGCTAGTTTTTGATAATTGATTTCTAAATTGCTTTCTGTCTCTCATTTGTAAAATCTCTGCACTAGTAACTTTCCTTTCACACATCAATTGCCATTCATTATTTGGTTATGTCAATGAAAACAAGAAAAACCTCAGGTAATGAATTCTTCTGTTGGAAGATGATAACGAATTAGACTACCTATAATAACACTGTAGCAGAGGATCATGAAATATTATCATAAAAATTGCACTGTATTAAATATATAGTTTAGGTGGTCATCATGTTTCAGGCTAAGATCTGATATGCTTACAGAGAACTGAGCCATTGTAATCCTTGTTCCTCTTCACAAGCCCTGTAAATTTTGGGAGAAATTGTCTCTAAGCTGGCAGAAGACTGAGAAAAGCATTTTGAAAAAAATGGTCTCTCATTTATTAATGTAACAAAGTGAGTCTGATGGCTTAAATAAAAGAATAACCCTAGTAGCTGCCGAGCTCTTACAACTACTGTTTTAATCAAAGGGGAAGTAAAACCCTATATGTAAGCTCAGTGACAAGCAGGAATCAGTAGTCAAGAACAAGAGTGGAGTAAAAGAGGGACATACAGCTATTGCAAAGACAGGCAAACAGAATATGTCAGTTAGGCTTCTGCTGTTAACACTGTTCTGTATTTTATATGAATATTTAATCCCAATTAGACTTTTTGATTCTATGCCAGTAGTCACTGATCTAAAATGCAAGTATAGTGTATTTCAGGAGCATACCCTGGTAGATTTGCTGATTAGCTAAGGGGTTTACAAGGAACATGAGGGATGGTCATCAAAAAAGTCAAACCCCTCAAAATTGTCAAGGTAACAAATTCTGTTCTGGAGCTGGGAAATACTCGAAAGCTATGGGAAATAAAAGATGTAACTGTTGTCCAGCAATTCAAAGATGAAAAATACATCTTAATCTTTCAAAAATATTACATAAAATAATTGATTTGGGCAGCTTTGAAGAGTCCTTTTGGCACAGTAGTAGAGTTTCTGGCTTTCCAAACTGGTTTTGGCTCAGGAGAAGCTCAGTTGCAGATGGAAGGCTTTGCGAGCCCCAGACTCCTCTCCCTCTCCAGGGACCAGACTGCTGAGAGTTTGCGCTGGAGCGAGGCTCTGACACTCCATATTTTGGACACTGAAACTGGCCTTGGAGTCTTGTCCTTCTCTGAAAGCAGATGCTGCTGCCAGGAATTGCAGGAGGGCCATGTGTGAGGCTGAGAGCTCAAGGCAGTGGCCAGCAAGGGGCATCCAGCAGGGCACTTTGAGGGTTGTGTGAGATCCAAAATCATGCCCATCTTTGAAGATGGGCACATGCACCTGCTTGGAACCTGCAGCTCAGGAGAGAGGCTTGAGGAGCTGATCTGGCATGAAAGAGCCATCAGAGATGTCCCCTAATACCTCAGGATCTGACTGCCCTGTACCAGCCCTCAACATCAGGCTTTGATCTTGCTCATTTTCTTTTACTTTCCACCTATGAATCCTTAATTTTCCTATGGAATTAGGTATCTAGGAGGGCTGCTGAAGCAGATCCTATGGGGAAGTTAGGAAGAAAACCACCCCAGCTCTGGATCCTCATTGGGCTTTGCACTATTCAGAACAGGACCATGTGCAGAGACATCAGAAGCTTTGACATAAATAAGCTGGGTACCCAGGGCTTCAATAATTCCAGAGTGAGGGAATTACAGAGGGGGCTTGAGTTGTAATTTTGGTTTTATGTGCCTAATCTTTGCTTAAATTCAGGTTCCTTCGAAGACTTTAAATCTGACTCTAATTTTAAATGCACTGCTACAGGCTCTTTTCTTGCTGTCAGCTGAAAAGCAAGGGCTCTGGGAAGTTGTCTGGCAAAGGTAAATCTTTTCTATCACACTGAGCTACTGGGGATGCCAAATAGAATGAGGCAGCTTTAAAGGATTTTCCCAAGTCAGTTCAGAAAAAGTGATTATATAGGATTTATGAACCAGCTTCTCATAAATTTAATAATGACTCACGATTTCCTCCACTTGCTAGATTGCTTTGCACTGACTTGGATGCTCTGATAGAGCAGCATTAATAAGAAACTGCATGAATTACCCTGAGGTATTCTCTGAAGATAGTTCACATTTCTGTTATCAGAAAGAAGGAAAATAATGCTTGCATAACAGAAGGTATGTATATAGCATGTTCAAGAGATAATTTTAACTGCTGTTGTCAGAGCTATTTCAGACAAATCTGAATTTCTCCCCTTAACCCTGTGACAAGTCAAGGAGAAAGCCAAAAAGCCCTGAGCATAGGTAACTGATCAGAGAGTCTCTTTAAGGTAAAAGAATTTAGGAAGGTAACACTTCTAAATTCTTCTGTCTGCTCACCTCATAATGTTTAGCATGAATACTCTTCACCTTTGTTGTTGAGAAAAATGGCTATTTAGCTTAAACTGGCATTGCAAGCTGCTAAACTAAACTAAGCAATACAGCACAGGAGAAGATGAGTGCTGGGAGAGCTGGGTACCTGCCTTCACTTGGGTGGAGGCCAATAGAGCAGGAGAAACAAATGGACTGTGATAGCATCTGGTTCATCTGACCACAACCTGAAGTCTCAACTTCAACATTTACTTTCATGACAACTGTCCAAAGAGTGTTTCATCAAGAGGTGGAATAGCCAGATAAACAATAATTCAAGGTATTGATGGAAATAATTGAAAACCAGAATCATTATTACTAGGAGAGAAGAAAAACCTTGTTCTTTACCTGACCCATACCATGATGGAAGATAAACATCCTCAAACTCATTGGGGTGTTCTTAAAACCACTAAAAATAATTTTCCATAAAGACATCCTTTTCTGAGACTTAGTGTTGGCACAGTTCAAAATACACGTTAAATTCGAGTTCTACTGGGATATGTGTTGTGGGAGAATGACCTCACTAATTTTCATTAGTGTTGTCTTTCCTTAATTCAGTATCAGATTCAATGCATGAAATTACTGACTACGCCTTCATTAGTAATAAAAACACAGTGAATATAAGTGTCTATTGATGCTGTGTTAAAGAATGCAGAGGCTCTTCTCTAAGCACTTTCAGCTGTGAACAAAAGTCAGAACGTGGCAAACTCTATTCTTCATTAGAACCAAAAATACCAGTATATTATCATGTAAGTATGCCTCGTGGGAACAGCTTTCTTAAATCAAAAGTAAATAAGTGAGAAGAGTTTTAAATTTCAAAATCTATCACATCAATATAAACAAATTTGTATGATTTTCTGAATAGCTGTTACATGTGCAGATTCATACACAAAGGAGTAGAAAGCATAAAAATATTCCTTTATTAGAAAACCTTTGCCACATGTCATGTCAAGAAGTAATTTTTTCTGCTTTACATCTTAAAACTAGCTTTTCAGGGTCATCTTATTGTTAAACAAATAATTCTGGATGGAATTAGCTCACTGTATAGAATATGTGCATTACTGTGGTTTGGGGCATTATAAACACTGTGTGAGTAGTGCTAATATAGAAGAGAAATCATGATTCATTACTAGCTTCATAAAGTGTGAGATTTACCAGTGGATTCAGGCAATGTTTTACCTTTATCACTGGAAAGTTGTAGGTGATAGGAAACATTCTCATAATTACTAATTGAAATTCTAGCCAAGGGCTGGTTCCTAAGTGAGCTCAGGTAAGACAGTGCTGCTTATTAAGACTGTTGGGTTTTATCCTTGAAAAACAGCTATGAAAATTCTGCCCTTCTTTCTTTGTTTTACATTAATTTTCTACTTTTTCTTTCTGCATCCTCAGGAAGAAAGGACCTCTCTTTCCTTTTGATGTTCACGTCTTCCTTCATTTCTCCATAATTTAGTATCTTCTAAAATTTTTCAGCCTACAGTTCCAGGTAGCCTCCAGATTTGCATGTGTAGCCCCTCAACCCTCCAGCCCTGTGTGCTCTGTCAGGGTTACTCCAGAGCATCACATGACTACAGATGCTGGGACACTGCAAATTCATCCATCACTTATAAGAGAAATCTTGGCTAATTTGCCAATATTAGAGTTCCACATTAGACTCCCTCTTCTACTTTATCTCAGTCTATTTGCCATTCATCATGTCAAATTTTATGTTTTAGAAGAAATAAAAAGTTCATTGGAAAAACTACACCAACAAAAAATTAGGAAACAGCCCTACAAAAACCAGAACATACAACTCACTATCTGCTAAAATTGTGTTTCAACAAAAGTGGAGTAACATGTCAGTGAGGAAAACAGGACAAAGTCCTGGCCTGCAGTGATCACTAAAGGTCTAACATGTTTCCAAAGGAAATTAACTGCAGCACTATATCAATCCCAAAACACAGTGCATTTTTACCAGACTCTGGCATTTTGCTCTGGGAAACTTAATTTGTGACGATCCCAAAGGGAGCTTTATTCTTTATTTTGCTTTCTCTGCTATGCTAAAAAAGCCACATGGTTTGGGCAAATTGGCTGTCATCCTGCATTCATTTTCTGTGAGGATCTTCTGATCCATACTAGATGCATGACCTAGCACAGTGTTATGTCAGCATTTTAACTTTTTATTAAGTTCAGAGCTGCCATATCCCTCTTGTCATAACTACTTCCGTTCTCCAGGTGGTTTATTTAGGATGGAAGCTGTCACAGAGAAAAATGCATTGTGTCATTAAATCCCATTTAATTTAAAATTCTCCTGACCTCTACACCTATTGCTGCTTGACAGCATCAATAAACAAGACATCACCACTCTTCTCGGTTTTTCTATTATCCACAAGCCCTTTGTATCAGAGTGCCTTACAAAAAAAACCCAAAAGGCAGAGTTTACAGTCTGATACTATCTATCCAGACCTGGAAGTAGCTGGGATGAATGGGAGGATTGTAAAGTTCTTTCCTGTAACACTCAACTCTGTTAGTGTCTCTTATCTGCTCCTTCTCCATCCCTTCCCTCCCGTTTGTAAATCTTCCTTGGAACCCTGCTTTTTTCAGCAGAACACCTATTGGGAATGGCTGTTTGGCAAAAAAGAGAAGAATTAAAATTAGTTAGAAATTAATCTTTGTATTCATTGATTTTGTTACAAAAGAAGATGAACAGTTGCATTTAAGCTACTTTTAGCTGTAATCCGAGCACTTCCATCTGCTCATTACGCTTGTAAGACCACATGAAGAACATTGCATTAAATTCATTACCAGAAAAGTATAGAAAAATTGGGGGCACAGTAACAAAGAAGGGCTAGTGCACAACTGTGATTTATTTATGAAGAAAGATTAATAGCTAAACTGAGGAGCCCAGCTGAAGGCAAATAATTGGAAGGGCTCTCAAAGGACCCTCTGGAAACAGGCTCAAGCCTCAGACTGTGAAAATGCTTACTCATTTTTATTTAGCTCTTGTTCAAGAAAAGCTCCAGTTAAAAATTAAACAGGGAGAAAGTGGCTACAAATATTTTCCAGATCTGAGTATCAATCAAGGGTTTATACAGCTAATGTGAGCAGTGGCCTTTGGTGGCAAACAGCTGGAAAGTAGAACTGTGTGCAGGTAAATGACTTCTCTTGGGTAGATTTAGTGGCTACCTCTGAACCAGAAGACAAAACAAGATCTGTTCTTTGGTCCTAATGCTGAACTGCAACAAGTGGGAGAAAAGCTCTCAGGACCTGGGCATCTTCTGAGATTGTGTTTGTTCACACAGGGCAAAATGTGCCAGGGTGCCCACAGCTGCATACAGTGTGTATGGTGGCACACCTCCACTCCAGCCTCTGCTCTGGCACAGGTTAGTTTGCAAATATAGGTGTAAATTGGGCCCAGAATCACATCCTGACAGCCATATAGTATCATGCCGCTGGCAGTAGGGTGACCTTCTGCTTGGGAATGTTAAAAAAGGCATACAATTAAGCACAGAACATACTAAAGTCTTCTGTCAAATCCTGAGGGAAATGTACACAGCCCCCCACACCCTTCACACCCTTTATTTCTCTCTGTTACCAGACAAATATTCTCAAAAAGCAAAGATGAGCAAGTACAGAACAGTACTTAAAACATACTTACTAACATCTGTTTGTTTGACAGTCTGAAAAGACAGAAAATTTACCTTTTCTAAGACCCCTTTCTATGCACTTTTGAGTTTATTAGCTAAATGTTTGCTGTGTGGTTTACCAAGATTGTAGAGACTACACCATTACAGAACAATATAGATCTGTAGGTTATAAACATAAATAACCAGTCTTGGATTCTCTTGCAAAAATGCAGACTTATGCAGTCCCTTTCTCCTCCAAACCATTAATTATGACAGGATCCTGGGGGAGGGAGGTGGGGTGGAATACAAGCAAACCAAAATATTATCACATGGTCATTAAAGTTACCCAAACTTTCATTTACAAATAGCACTGGGGGATTTCAGACATTTCTTAGGAAGGCTGGTCTTTGATTTTCTGGGGTTTGTTGGGTTTGTTTCCCTTTTTCTGTTTTCCTCAGCCTTTTCATTAATGGAACACATTGGGATAACAGTCTTTTTTTGATTTTTTCCTATAAGTTGCCAAGATATAGACTGTTTTAGAAAAAGCACTTCCAAGTATTATCCATTACGAAACACTGTTAAGGGACATTTTATGTCTTCCTGGACAATTATACAACTGTACTGGATTTCTCTCCTGAGATATACAAACCTCTAAGCATGACATGGAACCTGGTGAATGAATGTAATGTAGTAAAGCAGAAATCTTTGTACACATACATTTAATTATAAAAATAGTTACTTGGGTTTTTTAAGTCTGTAGCAGCAGCCATTCTATCCAGAAAGTTTTTTGTGTTGGATTTGCTTTTTCCTCCCTCAGACATAGAAAGTTATAACTTGTAAAACCACTTTTTAAAATTATCTGCAACAGTGTGATTAAGTTTAAGTGACCTTGATCCCACATCTAGATGAGGTCAACATTCTGTAAGGAGAAATACATGCCAGATGCTGTGAACATTTTGTGGGCTTGGGAAGAAAGCAGAAAGAGACTTTTCTTCCTGCTACCATTTTGGGGGGTGAAGTTGGCCTTGCAACAACAAAAAAAGCATTTTTGTATTTGCTTTTAAAAATGAAACTATAATGCATTGGAACAGCAAATAAATGGCCATAAAGAACACTGCCTGTAAGAAAGGCAGGTATGGGCTTATCAGAGCATATTCAGTATCCATTGTTTTGAATACCTTGAAGCTGGAAATATACTGAGTTTTAAAAGTAAGTCTAACATTCCTATAATACCAAGTTTTCAAGATTTTATAAAAAATATGGAAATTATTAGGAATGTACCTGACCTCAGCACACTCGCCACAAAAGTAACACCCTCATTAACACCTTATAGGAGTAGCAGGCCTCATTAATATTCATAGACTCTTGAATCAAGCTCATCTCTCTTGTGTCTGATCAAGAGAGAATGCTGTCATCTGTCAAAGACACTGTGTTCAGCATTTGATGCAGCACAAACTGATGTCACTGTGACATACTGGCAAACCCCATTTAGATATCTTGAAGAAATTTAGGATAGCTGCATTAATAGAAAAGAAGAAGATACACTACACTCTGCATTAGGTTCCTCAAGTGTTACTAGCCTATGAAGAGCATAAATGTATACAATAAGGTTTGATTATACCCAGTAATAGCTCAGCATTTGCTATTTGACATGGCAATTCTGGCTCCTACATTAAATATCACATGCCTTAAGGGAACACTGAAACAGCTTCTGTCTTGTGTTTCTTACAGACAAAAGAATGAGAGAGTGATAAGACACTACACAGAGCAATGAAATAAGAATCAGTAGTCAAGGCACCAAAAAAATCATTGCTATACTTTTTAAAAGATTAATTTAGTTGCAGTCCTATGTAGGGGACTATATGGACTAGGTAGAGGACTATAAGCTCTATGACATTACCAAACATGTTTGCTTCTCCTCTACTTTTTAGAAACAGACCTTTTTAAGTAGGATTTTTTGACATCTATTTAAGCACACTGCATCAAAACTTCATGAGTTTTTCTTGAAAAATTAAAAGGCTGTGTTGGTTTTTAGATTCTTCTGAAGCCTTTAATAGGGAGCAGTCCTGTGTCAGAACTTTGAATTAAATGGAAAAAACTTGCCTTGATTCCTAAATCTCTGACAATGCCAAGCATGTCTTCCAAGCAGAATTCAACATTATTACTAATGTGCTGCTTTACATTGGCAGAGTTCCAAGTATCTGTCCTGACCAGAGGGCTCTATACTGCAACTCTTTATGTTTTCAGAAAGCCCCTCTTCTAGGCTAAGATTAAGTATGCTGCAATATGATGTTCCTATAACAACTCTTTTTTTTTTTGCTTTAATGTTTACATATGTCTCAAGCTCTACTAGTCTGATACTTAATGAAGCCTATGAAACATATATATCTCATTCATGTTTGATATCTGAAATTTACTGTCTGGGGGAAAAAAAGTATCTGTGCAATTATCACTTTTTGCCTCACCTAGAGAAATGTCACCCAGCTATGAAGAGATTTTGCATGAGAAACACTGGTAAGTAACACTGCTAATTTATCTGCAGTCATTTTACAGTCCCTTTTCACTAGCCACCACACTCTGAAAGTCTCCATATGTTACCACCTGTTTATGGGATCCCTAGGTCTCCAAAATTCCCATACTCCCAATATTAGCTCATGCTGGTAGTAGCTAACAACCTCTGGGCCTCATGTTGTGTTCCAGGAAATGCATGATCAGCAGTAAGGATAGCTCACCATCGTTTGGGTCCAGCATTTCAGCACAACATCTCTGTCTTGGTTTAAAGACAAATATGGGGCCAAGAACTCCAATGAAATGAAACTCTTCCCCTTTTATTCCCTGCCAGTATGGAGAGGCAAAATGCACAGAGAAATAAGTGAAAAAATAACAGTTTACTGTCAAAGAAAAAAAAATATCAGCAATCACAAAGATACAAAGGAAACGGCTTACATTTTTTTCTAGCTTCCCCCGCAGCCCCCAGGGCAAAGACAAGAGACAAAAGAGCAGGGGCTGCTGCACTGGACCACACGGCTTAGGAGAAGGAAACAATATGGCAAACTACTTTCCATGGTCCTATGCCCTTAACCCCAGGCAGAACACTATGGGAAGGTGGGGCAAAGCAAAACCTGGAAAATTATTTCATCTGAGATGAGTTATTCAGCTGGAAAACACTGAGTGGTGGTTGAAGCAGCAGCCACAGCCCCTGTTGCTCACTGTGGTCCCGGTGGCAAGAAGCAGCGGCAAAGCAGCAGCAACTCCTGGCTTTGCTGCAGTCCTGGTGGCAAGAAGCGGCAGCGAGGTGGCAACTGGGACTCCTGGAGCAGCTCCGACCTGCAGCAGACCCCTCTCTCAAACTCCCCATGCCGGGTTGGGGAGTGGCCCCTTCTGATGACTGGATGGTATTAATATTCATTGCTATAGCTCCATCCCCTGGCTTGTAACCATAACATAAGCCACCCTTATTCTGTACCATTCATGCCATGCCCAGATTTATACCTTTCAACTGTATAAATACCTATATACACACATTCCAACTATATACATACATATATATATATACATATACACACATATAACTACACTAAAATGTATTGGTTTGGTGGTCACTGACCATCCCTTTAAAAAAAAGGTTAGTTTAGCATATAGGTGCGTCCAGTGTACAATGGCAGTGTCATCCAGCAACCAAAATCAAAAATATCTATTCAATGCAATACTACATATGGTTCTCACCCAAAATCAAATGCCTGAGGGACACATCATGTTTCCCCATCTTTCTGCATCACCCATGAAGTGCACCCAGGTCCTTGAGTGAAATCCACATCCTGTGGATGAGTTTGCCTTTGCTTGAGGCAGGATTAATCCAAATGGTCTTTTCTTGCATATTTCTCAAATGCACCACAGGAACTTTTCCTCCATTGACAGTATGCATGGGCTCTGATTGGGCAGGATCAGCTCAGCTGGTGGAGCCTCAGGTGTTGACTAGCCAAGCGGCCTTTGCTAAATGCAGCTCCCAATGTTTGAAGCCCCCCATCCCTCAGTGTTTTCCAGGTGGTTTTTAACAGTCCATTGCACCATTCAACTTTCCCAGCAGCTGGTGCATGATAGAGGATGTGATACACCCACTCAATCCCATGCTTTTTAGCCCAGGTGTTTATGAGGCTATTCTTAAAATGAGCCCCATTGTCTGACTCAGTTCACTCGGGAGTGCCATGTTGCCACAGGACTTGCTTTACAAGGGCCAAGATGGTGTTCCAGTCAATGGCGTGGGGCACAGGGTGTGTCTCCAGCCATCCAGTGGCTGCTTCTACCATTGTCAGCACACAGTGCTTGCCTTGGTGGGTTTGTGGCACTGTGTTTAATCAATCTGCCAGGCCTTTTCATATTTATTGTGATCACTGTCCACCATACCACAGAGGCTTCACCCACTTGGCCTGTTTGATTGCGGCACATGTTTCACAGTCATGGATAACCTGTGATACACTGTCTATAGTTAGATCCACCCCTCAGTCATGAGCCCATCTATACGTCACATTTCTTCTCTGATGACCTGAGGTGTCACGGGCCCACTGAGCTAGAAATAATTCACCTTTGTGTTGCCAGTTCAAATCTACCTGAGACACTTTAATCTTGGCAGCCTGATCCACCTGTTCCTTGTTGTGATGTTCTTCCATAGCCCGACTCAGACACAAATGCCTCTACAAGACATACTTTCACAGTCAGTTTCTCCACCCTGGCAGCAGTGTCTTGCCACATCTCAGCCATGCAGATGGGTTTTCCTCTGTGCTTCCAGCTGGCCTTTCTCCATCTGTCTAGCCACCCCCACAGAGCACTTAACTGCCATCCTCAAATCAGTGTAGAGGTAGATCTCCTTCAGCGATAACCAGAGGCAGCTGGATGGCTTTCAGCTTTGCAACTTGACTTGATCCACCTTGTCTCTCAGTAGCTTCTGCAACTCGCTGCATGGGGCTTCATACAGCTGCTTTCCATTTTCAGTTTGTCCCTAAAATACAACAGAAACCATCAGTGAAGACAGCATGTCGCTTTTCATTTTCAGGTAGCTAATTGTATGGCAGGCCCTCCTCAGCACATGTCACCTGCTCCTTGTTCTCTTTGGATGACAATACAAAGTTCTCACCTTCAGGCCAGTTTGTGATGATTTCCAAAACCCCAGGGCGATTAGGATTCCCTATCCAAGCTTACTGTGTGATTAGAGCATCCACTTACTCCACACATAGCATCAGTGGCATGTTGTGTAGAAGGAGCTTTTCCTTTGAACGTCTAGTAGTCAGGGTGCAAAAGGAGCTGTGTTGTGGTGACTTATCACTTCTGAGGGAGCTTGAATCCCTTCATAGGCTGCTAATATCTGCTTTTCAGCTGGGATGTAGCTAGCCTCAGATCCTTCGTATCTCCAGCTCCAGAACCCCAGCAGTTGTCCTTGGGTATTTTTTTGCCAGAGACTCCAAGAAGGACCACTTTCCCTGGCTGCAGTGTAGAGCACATTCTTCATATCCTGTCCTGTCCTGACTCGCCCAAGGGCTACTGCATGGGCAATCCCTTGTTGGTCCCACTTGAAGTAATTTTTCTCCTGTGTCACAAGATATGAGAGGACTTACAATCACTCTGGGATATGCATCCTCCAGAAACCTACGGCACATAGGAATGCCCATGATTCCTTCTTGCTGGTCAGTGGGGACATAGCTGCTATTTTGTTAATCACCTCTGTTGGAATCTGGCAACATCCATCCTACCACTTCACTCCTAGGAACTGAACTTACTATGCAGGTCTCTTGACCTTCCTGCATTTAATGGCACAGCTTTCAGGAGAATCTGGTTTATCTTTTGCCCTTTCTCTTCTGCCATGTTCCCCCATATGATGATGTTATCAATGTTCTGCAGGTGTTCTGGAGCCTCACCTTTTTCCAGTGCAGTCTGGATCAATCCATGGCAAATGGTGGGGCTGTGTTTTCCACCCCTAGGGCAGTCACTGCACACCCCTCCAGGTAAAAGCTCTATGGCATAGAGAAAAAAAATTATACCTTACTATCTCAAGAGGAATTAAAGTTTAAATCTTTCTCTGCTACTTCTGCCTCCTGCTGTGTTAGATACATCCCCTAATTTCTTCCTCTAAAGGGCGCCAGTTGACGATCCTGGAGAGCAGACTCAGACTTACTGCTGGAGTTCAGCAGACAGCAATATCTTAAATCACAGCAGAGATCAGGGAGCAATGAATACCCAAGTGAATTTGAGACTAGGGAAACCCCCTGGTCCTCCTCAGATTCAAAGATGAACTGCTAGCCGTCCTTGAAAGGGGATGTCTGGTATGGGGAAACACTAAAAAATGTAGGAAGTCTTACTTAAATCTTTAGGCTGGCTTTACTATAACCCTGCAGTGTATAAATGGTACCTGTCAGACTGTTCTGAAAATTGTTTTCAGAGTAGGATGTCACATACCTATTTAAAGGTGGAAGATTTATATGCGCATACTTTCTGTTAAGTGAAAACCTCCTACCATGTGTCAAGACACAAAGCAGTAAGAGACAGCAAATCATTTCTCCTTGTATTGTGACTTTGCTTTTTAGGGCTTTTTTTTTTTTATTTCCCCCCCCCAGAATGCACCAATATTGAGTTCAAATTTATAAACAGATTTTTTTCCCCATTGACAAGAAGGTACTAACTTCTTTAGTGTCATGTCAAATTATAGTTTAAGACTCACAAATAATCATGGCAGTGATATCGTGGTGCATTAGAAGGTAAAATTACAGGGTTGTCAAAGCATGTTTCATTTTATTGTACATTCTTGGGTTTTGGGCTGGAATTTAAAGTGAGACATGATGGAGAGAAAACTAGTCCACAAAGCTGACCTAAAATTTCCAAGTATTTCTCAAAGCATGATTAAAAAAATTCATGACAGGGAAATTTTTGACTGAATCTCCTGGTCTTGTTTTTAATGCTTAACAATCTTCTCTTGTATATATATTGTGAATTTCTAAATCTATAAACTGCTTTATTTATATATATATATACACACGCATATATATATACACACATATATATATATATATATATTACTCCTGTAAGTTTCATGGATGGAACCTTATATGAAGAGTTCACAATTTTACCACTGACTTTAGCCTCTATTCTCCAACTGCACGGGCAGCTGTACTTAGTAAGGGAACGAAAGAGAAACCACGCAGACAGGAACCTTAAACTTGGCAACACTGCGAAGATAAGAAAAATATTTAGTCCCAAATTTTCAAAAGGATCATCTAATCCTCAGTGCTTGCCCACCTAGCCCAAAACACGAACCTCACTTCACCTGAGCAGCAAATACATTTTTGAAAACCAAGGCTTATGATTTAAAGCTGGACACACGTAAAGACACAACACTGTGACTCGAAGCGCACTCGATGGTCCCGGCTGGCTGCCCCGGCTCCAGGCGGGCCGTCCTGTCTCCTGTCCCGTCCCGCTGTGTTTCCGGGGGCGGCGCTGGCGCGGCATGGCGGGGCGCGGACCGGAGCGGGGGGCTGCGCTGGAGCTGTGGGGGCAGCTGCTGCCGCCGCGGCGGGCGGCGGACTCGGAGGAGGAGAGCGAGGAGGAATGCGAGGAAGAGCTGCACTGGGTGGAGGCTGCGCTCCCGGAGGCTGCCGGGCCGGAGCTGGCGGCCGCGCTGCCCCCGCGCCGCGCGGGTGAGGGCGGTGGGAGCGGGCGGGGCTGGGAGGGCTCCGGGGCTCCTCTGTGCCCCCGGGTTGGGCTCGGCGCGGGGCGCTGCGCTGGAAAGGAGCGGCGGGGCCCGGCCCTGCGGGGATGGCTGCGGGGGCCGCGCTGGGAAGGAGCGGCGGGGCCTGGCCCTGCGGGGGCCGCGCTCCGCGGCGGGACCCGGCCCTGCGGGAATGGCTGCGGGGATGGCTGGGGAGCCGCGCTCCGCGGCGGGTCCCGGCCCTGCGGGAATGGCTGCGGGGATGGCTGGGGAGCCGCGCTCCGCGGCGGGGCCCGGCCCTGCGGGAATGGCTGCGGGGATGGCTGGGGAGCCGCGCTCCGCGGCGGGGCCCGGCCCTGCGGGAGCGGCTGCAGGGATGGCTGGTAGGATGGCTCGGGGACCGCGCTCCGGGCGGTGACACCGCAGCGCGCTCCTCCCCCGGGCGCTGCATTGGCTGCGGGTAAAGGCACAGGGAACAGACGAAGGGGATAAACCTCACACGTGCAGTAGAAGGGGAGTGTGATCTGTGCTTTTCTACGGGCACAGTACTGCAACAGTAAGACAACATAAAGTTGTTCCATTCAAGGTAACTTCACACAAAAATTACAATTTTTTTAAATGATATATAAGAGTGTTGATACTTCATGTTAATGATTCCTGACTTTCCA
This sequence comes from Hafferia zeledoni, assembly GCA_035583235.1. Lineage (NCBI taxonomy): Eukaryota > Metazoa > Chordata > Aves > Passeriformes > Thamnophilidae > Hafferia > Hafferia zeledoni. Next base: position 33,216,223 of record JAWWEV010000043.1, read on the forward strand.
CTTAGAAAAGCAGGTGAAGTTGGAGCAACTGCTGCCTAGCAAGAATATTTTATCCTCAAATTGTTTTACAAATGGCTAAATTGAACTAGGTAACAAGGGAGAAATGAATAAATAAGTTGTTAAAGACTCAAGAGCTGCTCTGGTGTTGCGAGGCGCTGCTAAATGTAGGTGCGCTGTGTTCTAGTCATAGCAATTAGTCCCCAGCTGGGAAATGAGGCGGCCAGTAAGGTCATACAAAATGTTAAGAGTTTATTATATTAATTGCAGGAAGTATTTGGTATACAAATGTATCTGAAGAGCATGCAGGCATTGTGATGGAATATTTTGTGGAACTGTTTAAAAATGAATTGTAAACTTGTCTTGGTATAAATAGTAAACCATAATATTAAACTGTATGTGTTTAATTGGCTTAATAAATTCATACACAAGATTTATTTCTGTTGCTTAGAGAAGCAGCTTTAGTACTTGTTTCTGAGATTGGTTTCACTTGTGTTTTTAAATACTACTAGAGAGACTGACTTCAGGAGTTTAGGAAAACCCTTGCTTTTATTACTGCAATTTATGGAAAAGTAAAAACAAGATTTGAACAAATAACATTCTTTTTAATCAACCCAAACTTTAAATCTTTGTGACTGTCAATTGACAGTGTGTTAATTTTTTCTTTTTAATGATTCAGTTATTATACAGGAAGATGGCACCAAAAAGGAGTATGAAGTAGTTGGACGTTTTCCATTAGTTGGCCCTTGGTGGAAAGTTAATGTTAAAGCTAAAAAAATTGGGTCCAAGTACTTTGTGGAAGGATATCCATCATATTTTCTGCGGACTGATATAGAAGAAAACAACCGACAAGTATTTTCACTCTTTCTTAAGGAATGCGATGTTCCTGAGAGTTTTAAAGAAAAATTTTTTGCTTGGCTTCCTGGGGAGTCTATGCTGAATTTTAGAAATCTTGAAGAAAAACTAAAACAGTTTCAAGTTGCACACGTACATCCAGGGAGGAGCCAAAGAAATACCAAGGATTATGACATCTTCTACTATGTTTCAAAATCACGTAGGTATATTCTGTGCTATTTTGATTGTCTTATAAGCTAAGGAGCTCTATTTCAGGTACTGTGTTTGAGCTAGCATGTCTTCATATGAAATGAATTTTGAACATGCAGTGATTCTTTTTTTAAAAAATATTTCATCCCAGTGGGACAACTAACCAATTAAAGATAGGCATACAGAAGGACTTTCCTAAATTCTGTAGGCTTACTAAGTAGAATTGTCTGTGCTAGGGATTCTCCAACCCTGGAAGTGTTCAAGGACAGGTTGCATGGGACTCTGAGCAACCTGGTCTAGTGGAAGGTGTCCCTGCCTATGGCAGAGGGGTTGGAACTAGGTAGGTAATCTCTAAGGTCCCTTCCAACGCACATCATTCTATGAGTCTGTGATTGTGATGCAAAGACTGTGGTGCTTTCTAAGGTTTATTAAGGTGAAATAAGGCTGAACAAATACATGTTGAGAAATGGTATACCTGCTTCTTTGTAGTATAGGGGAACAGTGAAGGAGTTCAGCATAGTCCATCCAGATCAGCACTAAATAGTTTATCTAAGTGTATTTGAATCCTGCCTGTCAACAGATTGGTATGGCTGAATGTGGAAACATGAGTGTCTCCACATGGAGATAGTTCAGGACTGCTGAGGATCCTGTTGTGGGCTGCATTGGTGTGCCTACATGAGTCTTAGAGATTGCATCAGGACTGTGCTTTTGAATAGACATCCCTCATCCCTGTTGTGATTTAGTCTCTTGAGAGTATTGACTTTATTCCTGCTGGATGAAACCCAAACAGTGTGTTCCAGTTGTGTGCTTAAGGTACCCCAATCCCTAACAGGCATTCAGTCTATTGGACCATAGCTGGTCTGAAGCAAAACATGAAAACAGAGCAGAAGTCAGGATGTCTGAGGTGTGCCTTCAGTGTTAGCTCTCTTGTTTTGCTCCAGTGATCTGTTTCTGCAGCCTGCACAGGCAGGTAGGGTCTATCTACTGGTGTGTAAGTGAACAAAGTCATCCGTGACCTGGTTTACTGGACATTGTCAGGTCAGACGATGGAGGTGGCTCTTTTGGGTGTAAAATCGTGTATAGCAGGAGAGTTGAGAGTCTCTACTGGACTTGAGCTGACTTGACTCCAAATCCCATGTGTAAAGAGAGGAAGATGTTCGGAGTTCTACAGACTTGGAGGCTTTTTGTTCTGTTTTTGTAATGGTGGCAAAGTTCTTAACCTTGATTTATGGACTTAAAATCTTTCCATGACCAGAAAGGAATAGGAATTGATAGTGGTAGAAACACAGATCTGGTTTGCTATGAGAGTTTTGATGTGATATATGGATTGCTTTTGGTTGAGGCTTGTCCAGTATGTTCATGAATCGTCAGGAGCAGAGATTGCACAGGATGCTTACATACTCTGTTCACCTTTCTTGTAGTTGGGGATTTTTCCTAGTATCTAATGTAAGTTACTTTTCTACATTTTTAAGCTTTCTTCCTTCTCTGTCATTGGGCAATATACACCATTCCCCTTCCCCTGCCCCCACTTACTACTTCTGCTATTGTAGATTTTTTTGGTTGTCATTAATTGTTATGGGCTCAAGCAGTTTGTTCCTCAAGCCTTCATGGTATTTTTTTGTGTGGAAATAGTGTAAATTAAGTACTTGCTTAAAAGGGAAAAGGTTTTATCTGTGCCTTTCTGCATAATACATATTTTCCAAGAGAGTACACTTAGTTGCTGGTTTTATATCATCTATTTACATTGGTTTTTTCCCAAGAATATTCAGGGAAAATAGACTTTAAAATAATTTTAAAAGGATTACAATGAGTAAGAAATGGAAAGAAATTTGAGATGTTTTTGATGTAGGGGAGGCAGAAGGATGAAAACCAGTCAGTTCAAACTGTCTTTACAAATCTCTGTGTATATTTTGTGTGAAACTGTGAAACTTTGTTTATGATGCATGCAGTTGCAGGGAAGGCAGTACTGGCAGCTCTGGCTTTTCCAAGGATACTGGAGTTCTTGCCGGTTCTTCTGCCACGCCATGTTTGCTGTCTGTTGGATACGGTGCATTGGCAAAGACAGACTGAAGAAAGGAATGATACAGATGGTGAGAAAGTAGATTTTCAAGACAAGATGCTAACCAAATTGGATGAGATATTGGAGAATGAGCCATGGAAACTTGGATTCAGCAGGGTAAGTAATGCTAAGCAGGGTAATAATATGGTCTTTGTTACATTTGAGCTTCGTTAGACTACAGTGCTATGTTCAGTTTATGAAATGAGCATTTGTAGGGCCTAAGCATAGTCCATTTGGAAATGGATGATGTACTGGACTCAGTTTTAGCAAAGAGGTTTGTTTCTCCTGTTGGTCTACAATAAATTAGTCTCAGAAGATTTTTAAAAGTGGTTTTCTTACCACCATTTGTTTACAAGGAACAGAAAATTAACTGCTTGAGGTAATTGGGCCCTAAGTAAGAAAACTATTTAGAATCCTCAATTGTCCCCTTCAGTTTTATACCGCTAAATGAGATTTTCTGTTCCTAATACATAGAACAGTATCTATGCTTTCACAGTAAGGTAGATAAATTTCTCTTGGAGAGGACCTCTGGTTGAATGATTTGTTTTTTATAATGGGATTTGCAGGGGTTGCTTACCTTCCTGTTTTCCTTTGCTGGGCTTGCTGTGCAGCTTTGGTGCTGCACCTCACCTTAGCACTCCCGTACCTCAGGTGGGAGCTGTAGCTTAGTAGTTCATAAATATGGTTGGTTATCCCTCTGCTTCAGCCCCTGAGTGCGTTACAGATGGATGTTCTGCTTGTCTTTAAGACCTCCAATTTCAGATATTCACTAGTGTACCAAATACATTCCAGTGTTTCACATCCATTCCTTTAAAAGGATTTTCCTGACGTCCAGTTTGACTGTTTCTTGATGCAGTAGGGACTTGCTGCTCTCTTGCTTCTTGTACCAAGGACCTGCATTCTCACTGCAGGTGTTTTACTGCTTGAAGATGCTCTTTAGCTTTTCCTCCTAAGACTGAGCAAGTGCAATTCATTATTCCTGCCCTCAATAGTTCATCTGTTTTGCACTTCTCAGCCTTACACTGGTTTGTGGTAGTGTCTGTAAAGATTGTGTATTTCTTGAAGTAGCATGTTCAGAATTGGGTACGGTGTTCTGGCTAATGCCTTTCCTGTGCTGTGTGTCTATGTTTTGTGTACCTTTACTTGACATTGTGCTATGAGGTGTGCACAAGTTCTCCCTAATACCCAATTTCTGTGCCAGGTCTTTATTTTTAAAGTCCCTGTTTCATACAGAAGGGTGACTGAGATGAATTATCATTCCCGCTTACTTTTAAATATGTAGCTTGAAAAGCATAGTTCTATACATTATGGAAAAATACATACATTTCACAAACTTCCACCCTCTGAATTGGTATTGATATTTACTAGGAGGAATGTTACTCAGCAAGACACTAACATCTTGTGAAATAAATATGTGTTTGCTTTTATTCTTTTTGGGGAGAAGATTATCTATAAGGAACTGAACCTTTCTTACTGTGAGGCAACGTGGGCTGCTTTCTGTCAGTGTGAACATCTCCTCCAGAAGATTCCTGACTTGCAGAAGAATGCATTGATTCTGTATGATCAGCTCAAGAAACGTTGTAGAGAAATGGGACACACATATGAAGATCAAGATGAATTGGCTCGTTTTGTATCCAAAAATATGTCCACTGAGCATGTTTGGCAATCTCTTAAGTTTTTGAAAGATCAGAAGGTAGTGATTAGGGAGAAAAAGCTGGTGTTTCTGCCTCATCTTTACAAATCTGAAAAAGACATTGCAATGTATATAGGTGACCTCCTGTCAAACCACACATGGAAACTGGATGTTGATGTGAGAAAGATACTTAACATTTCTGAGACATCAAAAGAAACGGTAGATAACAAAATGAATAATATGCAGGCACGTGAAATGGATCATCTGAAGGAAGATAATCCAGACAATCATAGTGGTGAAAATCACTTTCCTGAAAAGGAAGTGGGGTCTATATCTGGCACCCAAAGTAAAGCAGAGGCAGACTTAGATCAGGTTATTGCTGTGGAAAAGATTTGTTCTAATCCTGTCACAATCATAAGTGGAAAAGGAGGCTGTGGGAAGAGTACAATAGTTAGCTGCCTTTTTCGTCATTTAAAGCAGATGGAAAAAGAAGTGGAAGCTGCTTCTAAGGACTTTGAAGAAGACTTGGATGCATCTGAGGAATGGAGTACATATGATCATCACTGGGAGTCAGAGAATATGCATGCAAAAAAAAGTTTGAATGTGCTGTTTACTGCACCTACAGGGAGGGCGACAAGTCTTTTGAGTGAAAAAACTCAGCTTCCCGCATATACACTGCATCAGGTAAGGTTTGTTTCTTGTTTGGTTAGTTGGGTTTTCTCAATTAGGTTCTGAAAGACCTTTTGGCACTGTCCATTCTTGTTTTGGGGAAAAAAAAGGTTGTTCTTCCTTCCATTATGAAGTATGTAGCTTAGATACAGCTTGTCAGCATTTGAAAGTGTTACATTTTGGGGAATCATAAATAAATAATTTGAAAACATCATTTACTGTAACTTTGGGGTTTTTTGTAGTTTTATACATCTCACATTTGTGCCTCTCTAGGGCATCTGGTCTTTTTAGCTTCTCAGTTTAGTTTTTTATTTTAATGAAGACAAAAATATTTTCTAGGTGGTACAGCTGTATTCTAGTATCCTGTTGCCTAGCAATCATACTGATACCAGCACATACATGAAAAGATCAGTAGCCTGGGGAGAAAAATTTCATTTGCGCAGTGTTTTCTTAATTACTGTTAGGTATTGTGGAAATTTTTTTTGAAAAAAGTAGAGAGCAACCTCCTTGTAAATAAACTCAAGTCTGTTCTGTCCTAGGTAGCGAAAGGTGCCAAGAAGACATTGGAAGTATGGAATAATGCATATAAATAAAAATTATAACATAAAATGTACTGTTGGCTTATTTTGTCTTTGGGGACTGAATAGTTGCCTGTTCCTTTTCCCCATGCAATGTTGTGCATTTATTAATGTCAGCAAGTCGTAGTATGAAGTGTTCTGTTACTGAGCAACTTAATGGCTTACCTTGTATCTTAAATGGTACCTGCAGAAAAAACCAGAGTGTATTTCTATGCTTTTTATGTAAGTCAGTGTCAATAATCTGAGTTAGAAATGTATTCACTGAGGAGGAAAATAAGACTGAATGGTTGAGTCCTCTGGGTCTTTACAGGTTTAAGTTTAGAATTTCAGATAAAAGCTCCACATACAGCATTAGCAGGTACCACACTGTACTTTTATAAGACAGTTGTTTACAGTTGATTAATGTGAGAGCTTGCTTTATTTTTATTTGTTTCTAGATTATCTATAGTTTTAAATCGTGGAGGCAGAGTGAACAAGCACAGCCGTGGAAGTTTTCTGCTGTTACAGTTCTGATTGTGGATGAAGGAAGTCTGGTGTCTGTACGTGTTCTTAGTTTAGTTTTAAAACTCTTGTGTGAGCATGCTCAGCTTGCAAAACTTATTATTCTAGGTAAGTGAAACAGCAAATTTAGCATTAAACAGTATTTAATAACACAGAATATACAGTGGTATACAGAGCTCCCACTGGTCTCACTGAGTCTCTTGAAAACCCTGCAACGTTACATTGTCCTGTTCTTGGATATTTCTGCTGATGGTTAAGGTCAGGTGAGACAGTTTGCCAGCTGTCAGTTCGAGTGTCAGTATGAAATTATCATCATCTCCATTCCCTGTTTAGCAGCATTTCTTGTGATTCTGAAAGTATTATGAGTTCCATATGCTAGCTTATTTCATCTTGCAGCTGGAAAACTTTTCTAATTTCCTTAAATTAAAGAAGCCAGTGTTAGCATATTAATCATATGTTAGAAGGGAGGCTTTATGTAATTCTTAATGCTAGGATCATCTTGTTCTAATTCAAAAAGGAAAGCAAAAAAATATAAAGTCAAATTTCTATGCTTTCTCAGAGGCTTTCTTTTTGACATGCCATTTAGGGTATTTTTTAAATATGTAGTTTTCAAAATGTGTTTGAATAAGATGTGACCACTGTCAGTGTTCATTAAACAGAGATCTGGATTTGCACTTGCTAGTAAAGCATTACTGAGTGAGGAATATGAAAAACTTGAACTTCAGCCTGATTCCCTAAGTGTTTTAGATTCTTGAAAGTGTTATTTCATGTGAATTGTATTAAGGATGTATGTTATTATGTAGAGAGTTAAGTACTTTTTCATTCCAGTGGGGTTTTTTTCCAAGACAGCTTGCAACACATGATCCTTCTCACAGACACTAATTTGCATTCTGTTTAGGTGATACTAGGCAGCTACCAAGCATAGACCCAGGGAACTTGTTAGCTGATATCTTTGAGGGTCTTAAATCAAGAGGCTTTTCTGTGGAACTGCGAACTAACCACAGAGCTGAATCACAGCTAATTGTAGATAATGCATCAAGGTAGGATATCCTTATGTATGTATGGAGCATTCTTGTAGTAGGCCTGGCCTTTTAGTTGCAAAATAGCAGTGATCCAGATTTAACTCCTTAGTACCACTTCTGTTAAGTTTTTTTGGTCCAAATCAGTAACATTGGTTTTAAAAACAAACAAACGCCCAAAGCAACAGCAATAAAACCCTAGAGATTTTTCCAGAAGTAGATATATTGGGGGGAAAAAAAGTGTGTGGTGGAATACTCTTGAATTTTGTACTCTCTTGCTTTCAAATGAGTTGTAAATGCAGAAGTGACTTCTTGCTTTCTGAAATGGCTTACAATTGCTTCTGTAAAAAGGAATTTTTAAAGACATCACTGGTAAATGTGGCAACAGCTAAAACAGACTCTGTTGCTTTGAGAGTTTAGATGTCAAGGGCCATAGTTTCTTTTTATATCTTTCTGTATTAATACCTGGAGACTCTAAATGTTTCCAACATTTGCATTGCTTTTGTTCTGGAAGTAGTTCTGTTTCCTATCAGTATATGATTTCTTTTTAAACCTCAAACAGCAAAATCTAGGTTCAAGTGCCCAAAACCTTTGAATTTTTTGAGAATATTCTGAACATTTGCAAGATTCAAACATTTGCAGTGTTTTACACACATCCTCACTTATATTTTTGGTAACACTTCTGTTTTACTCCATTCTGCTTGCGTGGGAACTGTATGGGTAATACGAAGTATTTGCTGCAGTGCTGGGGGGTTTAGAGAATAAATTACCAAGCTTTTTAATGTGAAATTAAGTTGTGCTCAGAGGAAAGAGTTTTTACTGCATGTAGTGTAGATGACAAATAAGTTTTTAGTGGTGATCAAGCTGATGCAGATGATGATACACTGGAATCCTTTAACTGGAAATAACTTTTCTGTTTTCCCTCCTCTGCTCTGGTCAAGAATCTCTCACCGGCAGCTTCCTGAATTTGATGAGGTGCTGAAAGTTCCTGCTTGGAATAAGGAAATGACAATTCCAAGCCCAGAGAAGAAATTTATTCTTATTGCTTTGCCTGCTGGAGGGCATTGTGACAGTATGTGTTTACAGTCAGTTTCTGATCTTGATTTTCCCTTTGGTAAAGCATAGGCTGTTGTCTGGAACTAAAATTTTGGGAAGATTTTAGTCTAGGTTTTTTTTTTTTTTTTGTGGGATAAATTTAATTGCTACATTCATAGTTTTATCTTCTGCCTTCTGCAAGTGCACACAGCAAAATCCATAATGCAAAGAATAGGCTGTAGAGCTCCAGCTCACCAGTTACATTTTGAAATGGGGGACAGATTCCACCAGGGTAATCACATGTGATTGTCTTTTTATGTTGTAGCTGGAGCAGTCAAACTGTAACAGATCAGATTTTTCAGTGGTGAATCATTTGAGTAAACAGCAACTGTAACAGGATGGTGTGCTGGACAGGAATGTGCTCCCAGCTGTAGAACTGAGTTCGGAAAATGGAAGCAGAAGGGACACCAGTGTTTCTTTTAAAACGTTTTGGGGTCAGGGTTACAGCCATTGTTTATTGGGAATTTTTGACATTTATTTGGTATAGGTGGATTGAGTGGCCTCTATTTTATATGCATCAAAAAGCTTCAAGGGGGATGAGGAAAGAAAAGTAGTGCAAACATCACCTTTTCTTATTATAGTAACATACTCAGCAAACAGAATACTAAAAGTAGATTTCTTCTGTGAAATCTTAAGTGTATAGGTCTGTGGCTTGAAAATGTTTTATCTTCTTTAATGTGCTGTATCAAAACCTTGTTTTGCATGAAATTTGCTCTATGCAGCAGTTGTTTAACACAGAAATAAGAATTTGTCTCTGTATCACTCTTATTTCTCAGATTTTAATAGTGGGTTAACTGCATGATGCTTTTTTGGGAGAGTGTATATGTGGGTGTTTTGTGGGGTGATTTTGGTTTTTTGTGGGGTGTGTGGTTCTGTGTGGCTTTTTTGTTGGCTTGTTTTTTGTTTTTGTTTTAAGCAAGTCGAAATGTCATTGAAGCAAAGGCAATTTCATATTAAATTATATTGTTCTTTCTTTAATTGTTATGCATATTTTTATGCTTTACCTTTTATGTCTTTTAAAACAGATTTGCAAACTGCCATAAAGGCTTTACTTAAAAAAGGGCCAGGATTGGAGGACGCCAAACTATCACAATTCATTGCTTTCAGAAGGTAATGGAGTATACGGGCAGACATTGAAAAAATCCTTGCTAGCAGCCACAATCTAAAAATAACTGAGTGTGTTGAGCTGGAGAAACCACTGACAATATCATAAAATTACTAGACGAACAAACAGGCTGGATGCCTCTCCCTGTACCTTCTGGTTGCCCCCAGCCTGTCCATGATGAGTTGCTTCATTTTTCTCTCTTCTTAGCATTATTTTTCACCATGATTTCTGCCTTTGTGCTCATGTTCATCTTTATTGTGTATGTTAAAGAAGCAAAGGATGGGCGTAAGTGGTCATTTTTTGTAGTACACTGTGAGAGCCTGTGCTCTGGTGTTTGCTAAATCACAATGCAGTGTTCTTCAGAAGCAGAAGGTGAGAGCTTGACTGTAGGAGGAACCAACAAAATACAAAGAAATAGGTGTATTCAAACGTATCCCACTGTGGCAGATGTGAATTCCAGGCTGCATGACGGAATGTATAACCCACTATCTCTTCATGGTTCTGTCACAAGTGGGCATTGACCAAATAACAGAAGATACTTGTGTTTTGACCATGTCTCAAGGGTTAGATTTAGTCATATAATGTGATGGGCATTAGTGCTTCTGCTCTGCAGTGACAAAGGCCTGCAGATTAGGTGCACAATACGCATCACTTAAGAAGGTGCAGGATGCAGGGCTCTAACATGCATTGAAGAAAGATTGGAAACATTTGTAATCCCAGGAGCATGAACAGTATGGATGATTCACAGAAACACTGAAGGGATAAATGTAATGTGCAGTAGTACCAATAGTCCATAAACTTGCAGTTCTGCACAGGAGAGTACTGAAGAAAAAACTCTTCCACTTCTATTTGTGAATAACCTTTTCTCAGTAACTAAAACACCCACTATTTACAGGTTACCAGTATGCAAATAAGTAATTTTATAAATTTTAGCTAGTTCACTTGTTTGTTGTGAATACTGAGTAACTCTGACATCAGTTTTATTTGTCCAAGCTGCATTTTCATACAGTATTATTATTAGTGATTTTTGTGTAGGATTCATCTAGAAAATAGGTACTAGACCTGCATTTAAAAGTTAAAATCCCAGGTCTTTAAAACACAAATAAATCTTCTGGCTGTATTTTGCATATATTCACAGACAGAAAATAATCGTCCAGGCCTTAGTTTTTCTTTAATTTTCTTCTTTATCTTAAATCAAATCTAGTTAATCTAGGTATGCAGTGAAAACATCCTTGTCTCACTTTCTGTGGTATTTAGACAAAACTGTTTCTTTACTGCTCTGTCTTCTAAACTGAGTTGGTGATTGTTGTTAATTGTTGGTGGAAGATCATCAGAGCTAAAAAGGGCTTTTTGCATTATTTATAAATTAATGGTAATGTGACATTGCCTGTAAGTGTATATTTTGTACATCAAGATTTTGTTCATGTTCTTGTTTTGCATGATTTAGGCAAGATTGCGATCTAATAAATGAACTTTGTTGCCAACACTATTCAAATCATTCAACCAGGTAAGCCAGTGTTTTGCATTTTTCCTGTGAACAATCACATTTTGTTTTTGAAAGTGTTATAGCCAGGCCAATACCCTAAAACAAGATTGTCAAACTTTCAATGTTTGATCTGGATCTGATTGTATTATAAATAATTTATATAATAAACTTTGTATGGTGGGTTCTTTAATGTCAATCTGGGCCATGAACAGTGGTAAACTGCCCTTCATATAAATTACCATTATGTGAATTCTAAGATTTTAAGTTACAGTTGAATATTCAAAATTGACATAAAAGCAACATGAAAAAAACCTCTCCAGTGTATGATTCCTGAAAAGATTCTGAAATATTTTTGGAAGCAGGATTTTTGAGCTGTCCTGTATTACTTTTTTTACCAAAAGGTTTTACAAAAGTTCAAGAAATAAATGTGTGTTATTTTAACTATTTTGAGTATTATCAAGGTTTTTAATCTGGGCCAAGTGTAAAGAGTGCGAAGAGAAGAAATACTGAGAGATAAGTACATACTTTGTAAATACATTTCTCCCTTTTTTTTCTCTGACCTAGAGACCATAAAAACCGACTTTTATTTCAAACTGGGGACAAGATTTCCTGCACACGGAATGCGTACCTGAGGGATCTCTTGCCAGGATGTGGTTTCAGCGATGGTTCTAACGGCAATGAATGCAGAAGTGGAGAAACCACCCTCACTGCAGAGGCTGTTGAGGAGGGCAAGCGACTATGCAATGGAGATATATTTTTCATAACAAGGGTAAGTCCTTGCTGAAAGAACTTGCACAAAAAAAACCCCTGGTGGTAATTGAATCAGTCCTTATTGAATCCCCAGAACCAAAAAATTCACAGTTTGTAAGTTTAGTCGATTATACGTACTTAGTTCTGCTAAACTATCACGTGAAAGGCAAGAAGGAGGCAAGCTGCAAAAGAATTTAAAAAACTCAACTCCAGGCCTTTCTGTAAAATGTGTTTCAGTTGGTCTGCTTGTGTTCAGTGTAAATACAGTCTGAAATGGAGAATGTTTTGGATATAGGCAGAAACATAGTATGAAGTGAAGAATAAAGCTAATGTTAAAACTGGAGCTCTCCCTGACAGAAAACTAAGCTGACCTGAAAATACAGCAAAAACCCCTGTATTTTTCTGGTGGGTTCAGGGAGTTGAGCAGAGAGGCCAGTGAAATGATCAGGAGTTATGGTAAGCCCTGTACAGTGAAACTATTGAAGGTGATCAGTGCAAGATAGCAATCTGTTCAGTGTCTTCTGAAACTATTTTACTTGGCTGACATTGCAGCTGTTGTAATTTCAGGGAAAGCTAGAATAGGGATGCACACAGATGTTGATCAAACTGCCAATACAAGCTCACTGCCGAGTATTGTGTTATGTTTTTAGGATGTAGAAATTGATAAACAGCGCTTACTGACCATCAGCAGCACGTATGGCTCCACGTTCACTGTGAAGTATAAGGCACTGATGAGGCTATGTCACATAAAACATGCATGGGCCAGAACTATTCACACATTTCAGGTAAAAATATAGCAGCTCTGAGCTGTATTTTCGCATGAAAGAGTAGAAACTTTTTTGAAACTACAATTCTTTGAATGCAGGATAGAAAATATTCTTGAAAGAGTGTCCAGTTGTCCCCAACTTCCTCATTCTTGAAAATCTTCCTTTTTTTTTTAAACTGTTTACCGAAGATCTTACTTTGGAACAGCACTCATGGGTAAACATGTTTCAGGGTTCCGAGGAGAAAACTGTTGTGTACGTGGTTGGCAATCCGGGTCGGCAGCACTGGCAGCACGTGTACACGGCCGTGACCAGGGGGCGCTGCCGTGTCTATGTTGTGGCTGAAGAGCTGCACCTCAGGAGAGCAGTCACCAACAGGAACGTGCCCAGAAAAACTCGCTTACAGAGATTTTTGAGAGAGGCAATTGCAGAAACCAGCAACTGTCCCAAACAAACGTCCTCTCCCCTGATGAAGTGCTCCCAACGTGAAGAGCTCGCAACTTCATCGGTTTCTGTAACTCAGGGTGCTCCTGACTTGCCTGAACCTCCAGGTGACCTCGTGAAACAGGAAAGGTCATCAGATCTCAATAAAGAGCAGACAGACAGTTTGCAGCAAAGTCCTAGTAAAAGACACCAAACTTCTGCATCTGAGGACACTACAAAAATACCCACTGTAAGTATTGTCTTACTGAGGAAGTTTAGAACAAACTTTTGCGCTCTCACCACCACAAGTCACCTGGATACTGTTATGATTGTTTTATTATTTAACAGTTTTCAAGATGAGCAGTAATTGGTGAAGCAGTCAAATTTGGAAGATCTCTTCCCAGAGTAATATATGACTAATATGGAAAAAAATAAATTATAATGTCAACAGTAGTAAATTTGTACATATTTTTGCTTAATTGAGTGATCCATTGACCACCTTAGCCTATATTAGCTTATTCTTTGTGCACAGATGGCAGTAGTTAGGTGACCTGCTGTGAAAGATTTATATAAAATTTAATCATTGAAGTTGATTTTTATACAATCAAACCTGCTTAACACATGCTTTTCTTCATTATATCTAATTTCTCAGCTCTGTGATGGAGAAAGAGCTTTTTTGAAGATGCTAATATATCTTAGGTTTTCTTCAAACTTGGATAACATTTTTGTTTTATTTTGACAGACAACAGTAGAAGAATCCCCACTCGGATCTTCCAGACTTAAGAATCTAACTTTGGGACAACCAACTCCTAGGAAGCTTTTCAAAAAGCTACCAAACAATTATTAACTGTCCTCCTTATGAAACTTCTACTGAATCTATTCTGTTCAGGATTTTTGGAACAGAGAAGCTGAACATGCAGGTGCTTTTCCAAGGCTTTCCTGTTTTCACATGTTCTGTGAGGAACAGCTGACTTTACACTGAGCCTTTTACATTTTCAGTGATCTGTTTTTAGTATATTCATTGGTGTATTAGTCATCAAAATATCTCACAGTTGTGTTTTGGTGAAGAATGAACTTAATCTCTTACAGGATCCAGATGTTGCCATAAAAAATACATGAGGATCTATTTTGATTTAAAGACTCCTTGCTCTCCGTACCAAGATTTATCCATCTCCTAATGCTACCGCATTGATAAGATGCTCTTCCTGATGTGCCAAAACTGTAGTTGGCGCCTGAGTAAAAATGCAGTTTACAAAGGGAACTTCGGGTTTTTCTAATGTGACTGATTTATGGGCATGAGGCTTCCATGGATTATGGCTTTTAATCTTGTTATACATAGAACAAGAAAGTTCTATCAGTGACATAGAAAATTTTCCCCACTTTGTACTTGAAAAAGATGTAGAAATTGCTATTGCTGCTTTAGCTAATAGTTATATGCTGCTGATGGTCTTGTAAGAAGAGAAAAATTCCAAGTCAGAGTCCAAATAACATTCCACTTTCAACCTTTTCTTGTGTATTATGTGACTTGCTGCATTGTAATTTTCAGATTAGTAAGTTAAATGTTAAAACATGAGACACATTGTACTGAAATGTCTTTTAACAAATTTTTTTTCTTTTCACATAGAGTAAGAAAACGTATACCACAAATATAAATATGGTATATTTTGCTAAAACTGTGGAAAAAATAATATGGGAAAAATATAAAGCAGAAAAATACCTCATTTTAATGTCTTTAAATCACTGTTTATTTCAATTTATACAGTTTTTCCATACAAATATTTTCAACAGTTTGAATTTCAAAAAACATAACATAGACGATAAATATCATGCTATTAAAGTATTAAATTTGTACAAAAATACTTTACAGTTTAATACTTATTTGTTCCAAATAAAAATACATATTTAAGTGACTCATGAACTTCGATGTTTTGGGTTTTTTTTACATGATTCAGCCTTGAATGTCATTCTGACCTTTTCTGGCAGTGCTGAAATAGAAATTGGAGATACTTGTGTGTGCAGGGCAGGTGAGCTTGTTCATGTATTGGAAACAGCAACAGGGATACAGTTCAACAGTTTAAATTGACCAGAAACAACTCTGTAAGGTGATTGCTTAGATATGGAGACTCTACAAATGTACAAATCCAGTATCTTTATATTCACCAATAACAATAATTACTAATAACAACTTGAATACCAGAATAAACCAAAGCACCTGCTGGTGAGCATATAAAGCAACTGGCAGTATTTTATTGCTTGAGGGGAGAGGAGAGAATTTGTGTGATGTGTTTGTAAAATATATTTACAGTTTTAAATTCTAAAAATGTGTTGCAGGGGGGTAATGTTTATCGTAAAGGCTGAAAACAAATCTTATTAAATAGGACCTTCATGCCTTCAAGAAACTGTTTGACTTAAAAAGCTCACATGTGCCAGTACAAGTTTACAGGTTTATGGATCATTAAAGAGCTTTTGTATCAATCTCCATGGACATGGTTTAAAAAAAGCTGTTTTCTTTTAAAAACGTTCCTAATTTATCTGAATTCATTTCAGTTTTTTCAGTACTCCTCCTTCAGAGGTTTGATCCCATTAGAAAAGTCTCTGCTTAAAAATCCCCACAGATTGCAAGATACACCATTAAATATTTCATTGCATAGGGAATAACATAGGTGCTAACAAAGTTTACCAAAGTGGGGGAGTAACGTTCCCTGCAAATTGCAACTTCCTGCAAACATTTTGTTAAAATATCTAAACATTGCTGATAGTGCACCTGTCTTGCCACTGAATAAAGGTTTCCAAAATTAGGGATGGAGCCATTTCACAAGAAAACCCAGTGCAGTAAACCACTCTGCCATGTCCATCAGACAGCAGCACCTTTCTGATAAAATGTTTTTTAAAATCAATGTAACCTGGACACCACTGTTTGTTAGCAGAGGTGAACTCCGTGCTTTTCCCTCAAACAGCTGCTGCTGCTGAAGGGAGAGGTACATTTAAATCATCTTTACAACACCTCCCCAGGTTCTTAGTTGGGGGGGAAAATGGCCCTTATGATTTTTCTTACTAATGTTAGATTGTTTAGAATAGAATGACTTGCCTTAATGAAGAATTAAACTATTTCAAAAGGAACCATGGATTAATAGAAGCCTTGAGACAGACAGACTGACCTCCTGTGCTTTTCAGTGCTATACAGCATCTGAGCCTCAATCTCAGAGAAATCTTAAATGGATTTAGCACCATAATTATCTTTTGTTACTGAATGTCCCACTAAAACAGTTTTCTGCTATAATGTATTTGTGGGATCCCGTGTCTCTGTGTTAACGTGAGTGTGTCCGCTCTGCTGGAGGAAGGCATTATTCGGATCGCTCCACTCCCCACTCAGTGAAGGATGTTGTTCTGAGCTTCCTTTCTGAGATGCCAGTGGGTTTCTGCTAATAACCAGTTCCAGCTTGTTGCCAGATTCTGCAATGAGGGGCACAACTAGACAGCAGTCAAAGTCTCTGGTACGAACATGGTTTACCTGAATGATGAGGAGATTGATTTTTGTTACCATTTATGGAAAGAAAAAATGAGATCACAAGAGAAACAGATTTATCCTTGAGAATATGGAGAGTGATGTAACTATTCTAGGTAGAGAATCACCCAATAAAATGTCTGGAAATGCTCTGGGAAATTCCAGCTTCCCAGTGAACATCTGTATGTCTCCTTTCGAGTTCTGAAATACCTAGTATTCTGAGGGAATTCATTTAAATAAACATGACTACACAGGAAAATCCAGCCTTAGTGCCACTGCATAAAAGCCTAAGCCTCCATGAGTGCTGCCTTTTCTTACCAAGGCTCTAAGAAATGTACACAGCACAGCCTGTGGCACAGCGCAATTGTGATCATTTGTCCTCCTTTGTGTCCCCATACAGACATTCTTTCCCAGCAGAAATACAAACAGTAGTGCTCATTATTTAAGGTATAATAAGCAATGTAGATAACAGAACTGTTCCAAATAAGTGATGAAAATACTTTGAGCAGTTTTCTACAATCACATTTGCAAAGACAGATACCCAAACACATTGTCGTGTGGTTACATATCTTTTTACAAAGTAACCTTTATGTCACATCCCTTCATGCCATTTCTGGCATCCCAACCTGTGTGATGCCAGAAATCTTACCTGTAGAAGTCTATCATAGGGTTTTAAACCTCCCAGATCACCAGGGCCAGCTGGTCGAATGTTTTTAACATATACTCCTTTTTCCAGTAAACCATCTGAGACACTGAATCCAAAGTCTTCTCCATCAGAGTCCTTGTACAAGGTTACCTGTGGAGGGGATGTGACATGATGAGAAAGGAAAAAAAAAGTTTGTCCCCATTTCTGCAAGCATTACGTAGGTTTTCTTCCTAGGAGGATTTTGGTAGTTTTTGTTTTCACATTAGAGAGATCACTTACCTCCTATTTGGTACTTACAGTATTAAAGTTGTCCCCATTTTGACATTGTGTTACTAATCTGAAGTTGTGTTGGGAGGTTTAGGTTAGATACTAGAAAAAAGTTCTTCACCAAGAGGGTGGTTGGGCACTGGAACAGGCTCCCCAGGTAAGTGGTCACAGCACCAAGCCTGACAGAGTTCAAGAAGCATCTGGACAATACTCTTGGGCACATTGTGTGACTCTTAGGGGTGATCCTGTGCAGGGCCAAGAGTTGGATTCGATGATCCTTGTGGGTCCCTCCCAGAAGGAGGCTGATTCTGAAGTTCTGTGATTCTCAGAAGCCACCTTATTCTTCAGTAATAAACAGCTTTCACTTCTGCTTGTCAGCTGGAAATTTGTGGTATTTAGCCCACCTTTCCTGATACAATTTTTTGAGTCTTAGTTTTTTGTTTCCCTGTTTTCTAGCTGCCAGGATCCGAGTACAACATAAGGTTTAGTTTTGCTTCAGGTATGAAGACCTGGCCTCAACCAAACAGTAAGTGTCTTCCAAAACTTCCAGAGGGAGTAAAGACCACTGGCCTTAGACTATAAGCCTTAGCCTGGTTTTGGCCAGGCAGTGGTTCACCCTGTAAAGCCTAATCTCAAAAGTGCTCAGTATAAGAGTTATAATGCAATCTTTTAAGAAAGTACAAAAATAAGGCTCCTTCTGAAAGAGCTTGCAGGCAGTGTTCTTACAGTTACATAGCCATGAGGTGGTCATTCAAAAGCAGGAAACAGAAGTTAATAAAACTGTTAGAAGGTTTTCCAAGTGTTCACAAAACAAGTCCTCACAGGTAGTTTAATGAATTCTGATATTTGACAAAAAAGATAGACACTTCTTTATAGGTAAGTGGCATGCTTAGGTTTGTATTTTTTCTTGCTTCTCCCTTACATCAGAAGTGCCAACCTATGCAAGTACATTGTGTGAGTCAGTGGTGTACCATCTGACTGACACTGATGGTGTATGGACAGATGCAGTCACACAAAAAAGCTGTGCTTTTAATGCTAAAGCTTATATCATCTTGGATTCAAAATACTGGTTTTATCATACCTGGGCTGATAAAACCAACAACATCAAGTGTTCCATAGTTTTGTAATGGCTTGGTACTAGTAATGCTCCATATGCTGCATCTTTGTGTGTGCCAGCCACTGAATTCCTTCCTGATACTTCTGAATTGTGGAATCATTCAAATTGAAGGCGACTTTGGGAAGCCTGTAGTTCAATCTCCTGCTCAAGGCAGGCTGAGACCAAATTCAGATGGGGCTGCTGAGGTCAGTATTTCATAGAAGGATGCCCAGGCACAGCAATGCAGGGGCACAGCACTGGTTGGTGCTGCCTTAAAAAAGCTGCTGAGCTCCTCTACCTTAACTGCCATTGTGAAAAGTTAAGCAAGAACAGACCGGGTTCTCTCAAAACAAGAGTAATGGATTTGGGTTTTTTTCCTGGTCTCTGCAGTTTTCTTGACTTTACTTGGCCTTAAGGGTATATAATCAGAATGAAATTAGACTCGCTACCAAGTTTGGTAGCCAGCCTGGGCAGCAGTTGAGAAGACTTAGATACAATGGGAGCTACTGCAGTATAAGCACTATTTTATCTAGATGTGGATGGCGGATTGCTGGGCTGCTGTGAAAACATCTGTGTCTTTTGCTGTGGTGAGCACCAATACACCCATACAGTGTTCGTCCCTGAATTTGTATCAGCTCGTCCCCCTCCCTATTTTTTCTCCCTCTGAACAGCACTGCGAAGCAGAAAGCCACACCTAAAGAGTCCCAGAACTAAGCCAAAGGCTTTCTTCCTGCCACTGACTTTTTTGGGTATGAACAGTCACTTTAAATTTCCCAGAGGCTTCAGTGTTTAAGGTCTTTGCCTTCTCTTTCCCAATCTTACCCCAAAGCAACGTCTTGCTGAACGTGTCATACATCCTCCATCTCAGCATGAATTTTAGGAGTCAATGGGCATTTCAGCTGCTGAAAAACGTATTTGCAAATTCAAAATAGTTCACCATAGAATGATTTTAATTGGTATCAACAGCTACTAATACCAGCAGGACTCTGGAGAAATTTTAATAATTTGTTAGGAACAGAGGCTTTTGTTTGTCATATCACAGCACATCTATCATGGCTTTGATGTGAAGTATATTTGAAGCTGCTACCAAAATGCCGTAATGCCACCATTCTGCAAGACTGAAAAAAATGTAAAGGAGGAAGATCTATTTTATTGACAGATTTGTGTGCGCTGCCTGACAGAAATTAAAAATAATTAGCTCTGGACCAAGACCTAAATTCTCTTAAAAAATAAGTAACTTTTTTTCCTCACCATCACAAAGGATAAGAGTGCTTCAAGTTAACTGCTTCTTAAAGAAGCCTTGAAATGTACACATAAAAATGTACTGAAGCGAAGACTTAAAACACTCTGTACTGTTCTAGCATAGATGGCACAATTTTTTGAAAGGAACTTCCCTTTTCCACTTTCTCCTTTTCCCCTTCCCCTTTCTTCAGGCACTGGAGTTAAATGGAGCTGGATCCAGCCCCAGATGAACTACAAAAGCATATGAAATAGGACTCTTTGAAGTCATCTAGACTTTACTCTTGTCCTAAGGCAGGATCAGCTGCCCCTAAGCCATTTCTGAGAGAGATTTCTCTGTCCTGCTTTTTAAAATCTCCAGTGATGGAGACTCCACAGTCTACTAAAGCAATCCCTTCCACTGCTTCAGATGTTTTCCCTGGGTTTTAAACTAAATCACCCTTTCTGAGGTTTAAGCCTGTTGCTACTCACAGAGAACAAGATCACTTTATTCTCTCTTTCTCTGCAGTGATATGAAATAAGGCCTGTTTTACTGTGGACTCTGTTCAGATGGTTGACATCTTTGATTTTCAGACCCCAAACTGGACATTATTCCAGTGAAGACCTTCTCAAAGCCAGGCTGGAGCAGAGAATAATTCACCACAAATGGTGGTTCTGTTCATACGCTGTATGACAGTATTCTTTTTTCCTGTTCTTAGCGAGTGATCTATTAGCAAACAAAATACAGATAAATTTGGCTCTTGAGATCTATAGGAAGAGCTATTCAACATTAGCTCACCCTAATTTGTGTCTTGTCTGTAATAATGGACATGCTACTTCATGCTTACCTTGTGAGACAAAAACCAGAGCATTTCAAATGATAAGGGGCATGAAAGAGGAGTTTTGATGCAGAGGGACAGTGGGAAGTTACTGCAATGGAGGGGGGTGGGCAGGGGACAAGGAAGGGTGCAGAACTTGAGAATGATAATTCAAAGTCTTTTATTGCCCCTCTGCTTGTTCAGGTTGGACTTTCCTGATATATATGGACTGAGCACACTGGAAGGGAATTACTCACTGCCTCACAACGACATCTTTTATATTTCAAAATATTTTCTCATTTTTGTGGTTTTTCAGATCTACAGATGCTAATTGTTTAAAAACTATGTTCCTTATGGATATCCTCTCTTGACTTCGGTATATTTAAAAGGAGCTTAAAGAAACTGACACTTTTTTACTTAAGGGATGAGGTAGGAATTTAACTTTGGTGCAAGTTTTAGAGCTGCCACATGTTTTAGATGGAAGTCATCTGCTGAGAACTTTCTTTTGTATTACAGGTTATAATATGGAGGCTACTTCTTTTTTGTGTAGCATATATTCTTCAAAGGGAATCTCAGATAAAAGTTCTGCTATGTGAAATATTCAATTTTTATTTAGTGATGGGTATGGGCAAAGCCCTACCACACAGATTTCTCATCTTCACTTGCAGCAGCCCTGTGTGAAGGGAGTATGGCTGCAAAGAATTTATGCAACACCTAAATCACACTGGTTTATCTGTACTGCTGATCATAACTCTTTGGAAGGTCTGATCTCAATAACACAATCTCCATTTGGGTGATTTATTAGACTTTTAAATTTACATCAGGAGCCTAAGGGAAAAATAAAGCTGAAATGGAAATTTAATTCATATTTCATAAGCAATTAAATAGTTACAAATTTAAAACAGAAGCTTACATATTCTGAGTCCATGTCTGTGCTTCTTCTCCCTCTCAGATCTATGGGAAAATGTTTAATTTAAATTCATACATCTTGCACAGATCAGCTATTGAGGTATTTTAACTGACTGTAATTTTAGGTTAATGACTACTTGCAATAATAATATTGAAAAATTATCTGATCTTAGTGTATATTTTTGTTCTCTGAGGAATGCGTGCTCTATGAAACTTTTTAAAAATGGTCTGCTATGGTTTTTAGAAAAATATTACTCTATATTATTACCTAAGTAGATAAAATCAGTTAAAGGCATTCATTAAATTGGGTACTGATAAAGCAATACACTATCCAACTAAATTAAACATTACTTATTAAACCATCTAGAACAAATGTTTGAAGAGGTTTGTAGCACACTTATCTCAATCCTACCTTCCTCAGGACAACGACAGTTTAAATGCACAACTGGTGACTGCAATGTGGGGAAGGAAGAATGAGCGGTGAAGAATCCAGGTTAACTTGCTGCAAACTGAACTCTGATCTATGAGGGACATAAGCCCTGCCTCAATGGGGATGCAGATTCACTGCACTGAGACAGAACAAAGGTACCTGCCAGAGAAACTGGAAAACTCAGCAGCACAGAGTCAAGTACATGCTTGAAAATCTTGCCAAGGTAAGTCTCAAGCAAGCTTTGTCTTAGCTTGTATTGCAAAACTGTTTATACCATCACAGTTTTCCAAAACTTCCTATTTTTGTCAGTGGCCCAACTAATTAACACATTTGCCAGCAGAGGGTAGAACACATTTGCCAGCAAAACGATAAATGAAAAATACTTCAATCAAAGCATTTCCATGACTGAAGTCATTCCTGTGGCATTGCAGCTCTTTTGGAAAACTATCATTGGACAAGCTGTCCATGAGAAGTAGTAACTGAACAGGTTATTAGTGATAAACTAGAGGTCTAGAGGTCTAATACAAGAATGAAGGAGAGAGAAAGTAACAGGCACACTACTACACAAGAACCAGTAAGAAAACTAACAAGTAAAACTTGCTAAGATGGGCATGAATACAAAAGCAATTCATGCTACCTGAGTTAACCTGCATGTGTGATCATAGGGGTAACAAGCCTGCTTTGGGGAATCAGACCATAAGATCCACTCACTGGTTTCTATTTTTCTTGAATTACTGTTTTAGAAAGGAAATTACTGAGTGACAGAACAGACAGTAAAAGCAAACTGGACATCACTTCAGCAGATGGAGATAGTGGGTATATTGTCTGAACGAAAGTGGGAAATCACTAAAATGGAAGTCAAAACAATCTTAAAAATTGTGGCTTCAACTGAAACCAGAGAAAGCTCAAGGACAGGGTATTTTGTACTCTTAAGAGCTATCTACTATCAGAAAGCCACCAACTCATTAACAGAAATCTGATTAGTCCTTTCCAGAAAATGATTTATTTTATCATGAAAGGCTGGTTTTATAATCCATAAGAGAAAGCTATGCCTTTGGTGAATGTGAGCACACTGTGAAATGCCTATTGGCGTACTTTTGTTTTTTATTTATTCATCATTCAGGAAAACTGAGCACAGTAACTAACTCCATTAATCACTTCACATCAAGCTGGAAATATGAATAGCTTACAACCATCACAACACATCCTATTGACTGTTTACAGTGGTGATGAATTCATTTACCATATATAGGACCAATTCTCTACTACCGTCTACAAACATTCATTTAGCCCATAATCAGCGAGTCCTTACCTTAGTGAACGAAACTGAATGAACTACAAACTAAACTCAATCTATTTCTGCAGGGACTAGAAACCAAACCAAATCCCTTGAGAATGACCACATGTGACGTCTAAATGAAATTTCTCCATGATTCTGCCTCTTCTCTGGAAAGATCTCAGACCTTTAAGAGGAAGATAGGTGCAAGAACTGGGATGCTCATTCCCATCAAGGAGAACAGCCTTATAATGTCCCTCCAAGTTTTGGAAATTTCCCTGGACTTGAGACTTAAACTTGCAGGGTGTTTGCTGGGCACATCTAAAGATACTTTATCCAGTACTTCCTTGGCATACAGAGCCAGCTCCATGTCACCAGGTGATTTCAACAGTCTTGAGCAGTAAAAACTACATAGATTGAAGATTATTTATCCTCTTTTAAGCAAAGAAATTATAAAAAGAAGCAATACCTAATTTGAAATAACATTCTATATTATGTACATCCAGTCTCATGTATTTAATTCAAAATGAGTGTTAATTTGAAAAAGGACCAATGGGAGCCCCAAACCCTCATGAGTGATTTCCTAAAGAAATGTGTTTTCTTGAAATTAAACACATTTTGCAGAGAAGAGCTATTGGTCTTGTCAATTCAAATTACTAGTGCATGCTCTTTTAAAAAGAGCAGTGCCTTTTGAGGATTTATTGTAAAATGAAATAGTAGACAAGGCTGCATCTTACTTGTTTGTTTCCCCCCACAAGGATCTATCATTAATGTGTTTCTAAGAACTAATATGCATGGTCCCCAAATTAAATCTGTGGAGTCATTATAAAAAGTGCTTACTGTGTTGCCATATAATTAGATTTCCTATGTTGAATATATTATTTCAAAGTTGCCAGAGAAAAAATTACAGACCTTGTGTAACTCCACAGGAGTTGGTGACATGATTTCTTTCATTTCTTGCTTAAATTTTCTGAGAACCATGGACTTTCTCCCCACATCTGACGGCAATGTGTTGCTACGAGTAGCTTGACTGTAATGTGGCCTTACAGAGCTTCTTTCCTGGAAGCTGGCTTGTCTTCCCAGCTGGTTACGAGGTTGTGGGTTTTCATGATTCAAACTCATTGTACTTCCTGACATAATTGTGGCCTAAAGCATTAATGAACAGGTTAATTTGTAACACAGAATGTGGGTTAAGTAAGTAGTTAATTCATTGCAGTAGGAAAAACGTCTCTATTCTTTGTTAGAACACAAACACTCAGGGCACAGCAAAAGGCAAGAGGATAGATGTTCAATCTGCTTGCAAGTCACTATAAAGGACCACAACAAAACACACCAACAATATATGAAACCTATGGGCAAAAGTTTTCAGATGGCATTTCAAACTAAAATACTGAGCACTAGAATGGCTATGTTTGTAAGCTAGCCCCCTGGGAGACTGAAGAGTCTGTAGTGTAATTGTGTATTTTAAAAACACTTTACACATAAATAAAATTACATTTAGGTTGTGGGATAATTGCATTTGTTAGAACTGGAGTTAGAGGAAGGCATTTACTATTCAGACTATGCGTTCAAGGTAAAAAAATGTGAGTCAGCAGAATATGTAGGCAGCTCTAGAGCCGTCATGGGCAGAAAGCATCCCCAGATACCACCCCAAACTGGGGAAAACTCAGTGCAGGTAAGCTCACTGCCTGAAAAGAAACTTTGCATGACATGCATATTGCAAAAGTGACTGCCTTAGCTTAGCACTAATACTGGCCCTTGTCTCCTGCTGGTTTTAATCTCAGTAAAACCCAGCCTTTTGTTTTAGATGCCAGAATACAAGGAGGATGAAATCCTGAAACATGATGATGGGAATTACTTCATCCCCTGAGTGAAATGGACTGACATGAAAAGCACCCATGCACCACAAGGAGCCTCTTCCCTTGCAAAAATTTTCTGCTCCTGGGAATGGGGAGGCAAATGCACTTTGGCACAGCCACTGTACAGAGGTGCCACTGTGGGGATAGGGTATGCTGGATTTCCTATTATCTCTTCTGATGAACAACTGAAAAGGGAAATTTAAAGTCCATAGCCTGAACTCTGACTGGGACTGGATGCAGGGAGCCTGCTTGAAAATGAGACATAAAAAATAAGGGCAAAACAGGCAAATGAATGTTTGCTTATGACTCTGGTAAACATGTCCGTCACCCTTCTTTCTTCCAGCTGCAGCACTACTTTCACTACAAGATAATAGACTGTAGCCATAACAGTCTCTCTTGTGCTCATGTGCTCAGTAATGACTGATACTACTGCCTGCTGGAGCAAAAGCATCCAGAGCACTTGACAAACTACAGTCTTCTTTGCTCTTTGGCTGAAGACCTTGAAATGAAAAATGATAAAGAGTCCTTGACTATGCAATGGCACTTCATAAGATAGAGGCATCGCCATTCTCAGCATCCTGTCATCCTGAATGAGTCTGGCTTTCTTTTCAGAGCTGGGGATTGTGCAATGAGGCAATGCTATAAATGGTACAACATCTATAGTTATGAATTTCACTTTCATGAAAGGCTGAGGAAAATTCAACATGCTGAAGTAACTGAATTCTGGTCAGCATGAATGACATATTTCCCATTTGGAATTATCTATTTCCATATTCGTTTATTATGCTCTGAATACTGAAAACTGCAAGACAAGCCTGCAGTACCAAACCATATCTAACTACAGAATTAAACCAGTATAACATTTTCTCCTACATTTCTCTGGTTGGCAATAACAAATACATGAGAATCACATTTTGCTACCCACACATGCAACACAAAAGCTGTAAATCTGAGGAAGTAAATTAATCTGAACTGAAAAACTTTCACCCAGTTATGCCATTCACATTCCTCCTAGCTGCTAAA
This sequence comes from Hafferia zeledoni, assembly GCA_035583235.1. Lineage (NCBI taxonomy): Eukaryota > Metazoa > Chordata > Aves > Passeriformes > Thamnophilidae > Hafferia > Hafferia zeledoni. The sequence continues at coordinate 33,242,393 of JAWWEV010000043.1, forward strand.
GGACTTTATATAAAATAAAAATGAAAATGAGATTCTGCCAGTTTTGCAGCTCCAGGAATTTAAAAGAACATAAAAGAAAATATTTTAGGGCCTTTCATTCCATAGCTCTAAGTGGCAGAATAATCTCAATTGTCCTGATTAGACAACTTAGAGAAAAGATGATTATAAAAATAAATATTCAGAGTTACTCTGTCTCTGTTTCCTTTCCCCTCTGCCCCCATCACTAACTAGCACAAAGCACGGTTACACTGCAATCAGCTTCAGGATGAAATGTAAAAATTCATTACATAGTGAAGAAATTGCTGTATAATGAACATTTCTCACATTTGCCAGCTTCTCTTTTTTTTTTTTCAGAGTGGTAAGATTATAGGTAAGCATTTTGAAAAGCTGATTTTCTTTTATGTTCATCTTAATCAAATTAAGTTTCAATTTAAAAGACAACCTGCAACATGCTCAGAAAAGCTGCATGAAGCGTCTGTCAGAAAACAATGCACAGCTGCAGGAAGTTCTGTGCCGTTTGCTGCCTGTGCAGACAGCATCGATGGGTATGCACAGCAGAAGCTGCAAGTCAAAAGCACTGGGGTGAACACGTTTATAGAATTTTGCTTGCATTGCACAAAAGAAAACAGCTCTGTTAGAGGCAGGGGAGGCAGCTGCACAAGCAAAAATATAAAGGTAAAGGGTAGGTACCAAGAGAGTCATGTTTCTCAAACACAGACGCGTGTCAGCCTTGTCCTGTGGAGAGGGGTTAAAGCTTTTAAATGAATTGGTGTGATTAGTGCAACTTAAAATTAAAAAGGAGAAAACAAAATGAATGTAAATCAAATCAAAACCATTATATTTCTCTATAATTGGAAAGAAAGGTTAAGATTTTTCTACCTCTAGTTCCCTCAGAATTCCTGACTGGCCACAGGTCTCTAAATCCTCCAGAGCCTGAGACCAGAAATTTTCCTCCTGGTCAGCCTCGGTGTTATCATGGGTACCTGTAAAGCTAGATTTACAATGAGAAGTTAAAAAATGTGGACTTTTTTTCCCTTTAAAAATATATATTACACACGTGCCTTGCCACAGATTGCAACTTGAATGACAGAAACACAGGAGAGTGGGGAAGAGTCACTGGTCAGGAGAGGCCAGATGGACATGCAGAGCACATGACAGACAAGCCTTCTCATAACCTGGCAGTCATTAGCAGCTGGCAGGGTCTGAGCAGCGAGTTGTTCAGTAAGGACATAAATAGATTCCAAGAACAATTCAATACACATTTTTACTGGATTGAAACTGGGACCTCGCTAAGAAAATGGACAAAACAACCCGTAGTTGTGTGCAGAGCTGCTCTGTGCAACAAACATTTGCAATAAAACCTTTCAACCTCACAGGCTTCTCCCAGGCAACATGGAAAGAGTCTTCATTTTTTCAAACAGCATTTTGCAAAAGAGGGATGGTGGTGCTTTTGACACGATTCCTTCAGCCTAAGCTGCATTTATCATTATCAGTTTAAGCCACCTGACTGCCATAATATAAACTCCAATAATTTCATACATAAACACAGAGAAACTTTCAAAGATGCAACTATCTTGCATGGAAACTTAGGTCTCTGGTGTTTCATAAATGCACCAAAGCCTTATTACAAGCACTCTTGAGCAGATGTTGGTGACACCGATGCTTAGGGAAGTTGCTCAGCAAGTGACGTCTGAAAAAAAATGCAACTCTGGGCTGCAGCAACACAGCCCAAAGCAAAACCACTAGAGTGCATGTATGTATCCAGTTTTTTTTAGCAAGGGGAAGCAGCTCAATAAAGGTTCACACAAGCATCAGAGCTGCTGCATGGGAGAGGGCTGATTATGTGAAAGGCACAGGGGAAGAATGATGAGGAAAGAAGAAATGACAATTCGCCCTTTTGGTGGCAGCAAGCTGTTACTTTGGAGCAGCTGCCCATGGATTACAGCTAGTGGTGCTTAACAGCACAAAACCAGAGCAAACACTATTATGGAAGCATCTGAGGCCTTGCTTGACGCACAGTGTGCTACTGAGAATAGCATGAATGTAACTGTGTTTACAGAATAGCTTTTAAATATGACAATTGCCCAGCACAAGGGACAACAGCTTGAATATTTCACACACATAGTACTCTGCCTCAGAGATGCTTTCTTACAACTACAATCAGTCAAGCAGATAATGGTCAGCCATTTCAATCTCTTATTGCAATGATTCTTCACCTAGCATCAGTGTCTCTTCTAAAATATTGCAATAGATGCAGCAATGGCGAGAATACCTACTCAGATCACAGATGCAATTCCTCCCAGGCAAGACAAGAAAGTATTTAAAACATGATTTTAGAAAGATCCTCAACTTCGGAAATGAGCTTTTTCAATAAATCTAAGTATTTCTTTCAATAGCCAATGGTGAATGCACACTAATTTAATCATTACAATACCTCTTGTTATATTGCACACTAATGATATCGAATGGAACTTGAGCTAATGAACATGGTAATTTGAGGCAATTGTCTGTTACAGCAGTCCAGATTTCCTAAAACTGGAGGTCCATTTCTTCTCTGATTTCTGTGAAACATGAAATCATGATGCCTATCTGGACCCCTCAGCTGCAGCAGTTTCTTTTTCTGCCCTCACCTCCTGTTTTGCCCTTTCCCTGAGTCTTGTCTCCTGGTCTGTGAAATCTCAACTTTTGCATCTTCATTACAGTCACATGAGTATTTTGTAGCTGAGCTACTGCACCAAAAAAATGAAAGAGGTACCCAAATAATTTCTCTTCTAAATGGCTTTTTTATCTGAAACCTGTGAGATGGATTTCAAATCCTATGAGATACTGTTTGAACGATAATGAATATATTTGTTTTTCTGATGCTTATGAAAAGAGCCATCAGAAGTTTGGATGCATAAAAATACTGGAGGAAAGGTAGTAGGATAGATAATGAAGACATGGATGTCTTATTGCCATATAAGAGACAAATCTTTTTTTTTTTTTTTTTTTTAATCAGGAGGTGATAGGATGTTCTAGGATCTGGCAGACTGCTTTAAGTAGATCTTTTAAGTATTGTTTCAATGTGTAAAACATTATCTCTGGAGCAGGAACTGTAACAGACTTGTCCTACCTGCCAGTGATAGGTAGACACCAGGCTACAGAGGGTTTAAGCTCTCTGGTTTCGTTGTCTTACTCACTGAAATTTCATTGTCCCTCAATGGCATGTTAATTTGTTGTTTTCTGCTTTTACCCTCTTTTTCTCATTTCAGCTGTTTTTCCTTTCTTTCCTGCTCCTCTCATGTCCCTCAGCCCCATCTCTGCCTCAGCCCAGCTGGATCTCACTTTTGTGCACTTTTTGTTTTCCTACCTGGAAGTATTCCAGTCTTCCAGCTGTCCCCCACCTTTCCTTTGCCCTCCAGAGGCACCTTTCCACATCTTTCCCTCCTTCTTCATGCTCCTGGTGGTCTCTCCACTTGATCTTTCTACAGAAGTTTGCTTTAAATGGTTTTCTTGGTTCTCTCCCAATGTCTCAGACTCGTTCTGCTGCCACACATTCTTGGAAGCTGTGCTACACAAAATAAAGGTAAGAAAATATTACTTTCTAGTGTTAGAGAAGAAAACAAATTGCCTAGCTAAAACTGGAAGAGAGAGGTGCTTTTCTGGGGATCCTTGTAACAGGCTGGAAGAAAAGACATGCTGTTCTTAAATACTCAAGCACTTGGTACAGGAACACTATCAAGTGTGACACAACCCATTTTACAGATACAGGGTTAAAATAATAATTATTTTAATTTGTACTGTATATCTCAGGTGTAAGTCACACTGGCAAGTAGAACAAGACACTTCAATGTGCATCCTTTCTGCTGAACAGTGCTTTAGGATGGTAACAGAATACATGCTTTTGATTTACCAATTCTGTAATTACAGTCTGGTTTCCTGATTCCCTCTCACCAACTTTTAACCCATTACTTACAGGGCTGCAAAACAGTAGGTGTTCTGGAATCTGTGGCTGCATCTCATTTGACAAAGAAAACATGAGCTTTAACTGGAGCTAAGGGTGCTGCTATTAAACTGAAGGCATCAGGTTATCAAGAATGGGCAGTATGAAGAAAGCCATCTTAATTCCCTTTATTAAACATTGTCCACTGCTGGCCTATGGAAACTCGTAGTGTGGTTCTGGCCACGAGGGACCAAAGGAGCTGGGTACGGACTGAGTTCACACTTGTCTAGATCTTAGCTATCATCTTGCCAGGCTTGTCTCCAGACAAAATGCCACTGAGCAAGCAGCTGTATCAGAGGATTTGCAATTCAGATTCTGAAAGCAGCATATAAATTTTGCCTTGCTTTGCACTTCAGAGGTAACAGCCTGGACCTTGTGGATTTACTTATCCGGTATGTTTATATAGGCACCAGAAAGGTTTTCTTTAGTACTCAATCTGAATTTTCACAGACTGGGACTTCAGGCTCATTGTGCTGGTACACCAAGAAAGTGTATTTCTCAAGAAGGACCTGCAGGTCCTGAGGATGGGTACAAAAAGCACAGAAATCTCTCTAACTGTGATGCCTGTCTTTCCGTATCTAAGGAAGAACTGGGTTTTGGCAGGAATTACCAAAGTTTCTGCAGTGGTTCCACTAATGGATCAACCTTAAAACAGAAAATAAGAGATACTTGGGTCTTTCACTATCTCCAAGAATTGTCATGTAAGAAATTTTCCCTCAAGAAGTTCTTTTGTCTGCAGAGAAATTAACTGAAAAGGAGATTTATTTCTCAGAAGAGGAGGAATAAATGCATGGCAAACTACCATAGCTTTGGACAATACATTTCTACCTGGATCACTCTTTTCTCCTACTTAATCACTGTGGATGTTTAAGGAAGAAGACTGTAATTTGCACTTCTTTGCCCAAACTTAAATGCATTTTCATGGAAGACAAAAAATTAACATGTCAGTTGCCTTTAGCCACATTGTTTTTAGGTTTATTTCTGTAGAGTGAAAATAGATCGGATTTTTTCTGAAGCTTGCCCAGGGAAATGCCCTTATTTTTTTGTTTGTTTATTCCTAAGAGATAAATGCTGTGTTTTTTAGGCTGAAGTAACTCAAAATAAGTACATGCCTTGGTTTTGTCATCATAATCCTCCATAAAGATCACTAATCTACTCTAATAAGTTTCATGAAGTATACTGTATCTCATATTTAAAGGAAGAGCTCTTACAACTTCATTAGAAAAAATAATTTCATTCCAGACAGTAAGTGTTAAATTTAGGGCACTGATGCAGATGTGCACTTACAACATGTCTATTTTCATTCTCTGATTCAAGGTGACAGCTCAGTTACAGGTCCATTTGTTTCCCACAGGTGATAGAGGCAGTACTGGTGAAAGATGATCAATGGGAATTGGACAAGGCTGTCCAGCAAAGTTTTTCATATGCCACAACCTCCCAGGTGCAACAGCACCACATCACAGAGTATTCTGAGTTGGAAGGGACCCACAAGAATCTTCAAGTCCCACTCTTCAGTGAATGGCCCATAGGGGGACTGAATCCACAACCTTGGCATTATTAGCACCAGGCTCTAACCAACTGAGCTAATCTGAAGGTTGATGCAAATCAGGAAACAGAAACTCATACAGGAACTTACCTGCTTGCTGTAGGTCGATCCCATTCATCATCACTCAGCCCTGTATCATGAAATGGGTGGTTTCGTGGTTTGCTTGGAGGGGACAAACTAGTCTGTTTAGGACTCCTCCATTCATACGCATTGAAGTTGTATCCTGAAGCCTGATAGGTGTGTCCTAAAAAGATAAATTCTATATTTACAGCACTGCATATGTTGTAATGGCAGAAAACCACATCTCTGAAGGTAGGCTCTCCGGAACTTGTGGATTCATCATTGTTACATTTTTGTTTGCAGTTGTAGCAAGATTATTTATGACCTAAATTATATCTGGAATTAGGTGTGCTCTAGAGCTTCTTCTGTAAAAGTCCACTGAAAGCAAAACCTTAAATATATCTAACACTGTTCTCCTACTGTTTATGTCTCAGCTGTTTCTATGTTTAGTTCTAGACACTGCCACAATTGATGAATTTCCAGTTTGACATTCTAGATCGAATACTAGTGAATAAATCATATGTTATGGACGTGTTAAATATGTGTTAACACAGTCATATGCAACATGCTCAAAATTAAAGCTATGTTACTATAAAACTGAGCTTCAGATTTATTGAAAAAAAAGTTTTCAATTCACATACCCTTTTTGCTAGGGCTCTGAGAGCTCAGAAAAAGCCCATCTCACAATGGATACACATTCCCAAGACCAACATAAACCCTTGGAAAGTGCACCTTGCAGAAAGCCATTTCTCTATCACCCATTTCCAAATATCTCAAGGCTGTATAAGTGGCATTAGGTAGCTTTTATACCTGAGGAGTTTGTTTCTGGGTGCTTTTATCATATATGCAAAGCAGGTATTACTTCAATAGTATTTCTTTTACTCAACTAGCTGTACTTTGAATTCCAAGTAGGAACCAGTTTCCCCGTGATATATCAAGAACACATGGATCAACTGGTCACAAGATGATGCTGAACTGGTAAGCAAAACCCATTATGGTGGAGCTAATATATATATTTATAATATACTTCATCTTGATATATTCCTTTTTTAGCTTTATCATTGCTGGGTTTTGATGTGCATATTGGATTAGGAAGTTCTATTTCATTGATAGCTAACAATTATCACTGCTGCCACTCCTCTAAAGAGGGTAATTTGCTTCCATAAATCAGTCTAGACCTGTCTCACTCAAATCCCATGTAACTACAGAGCTGTGTGCATTTTCTAGATAATTGCCAGACATTAACATACTCCCAGATTGTAGAAAGGGTTTTGGTTGCAAAGATGTGGCTGCTGTGTGGGAAGGCTACAGATTAGTAAGGCAGACACATGAGACAAAGCTACAAAATGGGGTATTAATTCAAGGAGAGAAAAGACAGCTCACCAGCATTAAATTGGTAACTAATAGGATAAAGAATTATCTGGTGCTCCAGAAACATCCCCCAAACTCCTCAAATCTCTCAGTCTGTGCTTATTGTCAATAAAGGTTTGGAGAAAAGCCAAACTCAATCTGATAGGTCAAGACAGAATGAACTTTAATAGAAATGTGGGCCACCAACACAGCAAGAGATAAAGTCCCAAATCTGCTTACACTCAGGCTTTTTAGCAGAAGTGCCATGTATCCAGACAGGTCTGGGTTGATTTTTTTCAAGGGAGTTAAAAAAAAAATCTGCTTTGAGATACCAGTTTAGTTTTGACATGGCATCTGAATTATCAGGACTTTGGAAAGCATTCTGAGCCTCAATCCTTTCCACAGCTGAACAATTTACTCCAAATATCATCAATTCACCCAGGAAATGAGAATTACCATTCTGGCACTTTTTCAGCAATACTTCTCCATAGAACTTAAAAATATCAGAAGAAAATCTAAAATTACTTATTTTGATAAACTGATCAACACAGCTAAAAATGGAAAATGGGGAAAATTGATCCAAACTAAGTCCAATGAAAAAAGTATTTGAGGTAAAGATCTACCTGTCCAAATACCTGCAGGTTGTGGGAATACATGCTTTACTATGGAAATAAAACACCAAAGCTCTAAGTTATGTTTTTGTTACCAAGACTATTACAAGATATGTGTATCCCTCACTGCCTAAATAAACATGTGTTACAAATTGGGATTATTTGAAAACCCTATCTAAAACAATAGTCAAACAGAAGTAAAAATATAATTATGGAAAATCATGTTTTTAAATATTGTTTTTGACAGATGAAAGTTAGTTGTTATTACTGCAGGAATGAGGAAGAAGCAAAAGACTTACAAATCATAAGCAGTGACTCATGTTCTCCTTAAGCACCTTATAATAAATCTGTTGGCACTTAAAAATTACTGCATACAGGCATCAAATTCATGAACCTCTCCAGGGTGTTCTGTGCCTTGCAGTGATCTGTATTCGAAGGATAAACTCATTTGGTTGAGGATGAGCTATGGACCGGGCTATTTAGATGTCAGTAAAGCTAACAAAAGCCTGTTAATGTAGTGATAAATGCTTCATAGCACACCACATCCTCATGAAAGAGTAAATCTGAGGTCAGCCAAGTGCAAGAAATCATGCTGCCTGATGAGGAGTATGGTCATAATGAGACAGCAGCACATTACGAAGTATAGGGTTTAAAGTCAGTAGAGATAAAAAGTTCCCTTTAGGGCAAAGGAAGGTCAACCATAAGGGCACTAATTCCTATTTTAAGTGCCAATTGCATTCTTGACAGTACCTTGATTTCCAAAGCTGGTATCAATACCGGAGCCATCCCACGACTCTACTGCGCTGTCAACACTTGGGACTGTAGTGGAATAGATGTCCGAGAGCTTGCCAGATTTCTGTGCAGCAGAGGTTTCATCTTCAGCATCGCTCAGTTCACTCATGTGACCCACAGGCACAGAGAATTTCTTGGGACTGGTAGCTGAATAGAATTATTTAAAAAAAAGGGGAGGATGGAGGGGATGGTCACTGTTTTACTGCAGTTCTAAAAATCTGCTTGTTATTACTGACACAATACTTTTCCATAGATGGCTTAAATGCTTGTTAATCTAACACACACATTAACAACACACACATTAAGTACCACTGATGGTACCCTTGGCCACACTCACCATCTGTTTGCTTCTTGATTTTCAAAGTGACAGTTTCTCCTGCCATCTGTAATAAATGAATGGCTTCACTCAAAGGTTTTCCTTTCAGACTGCTACTATTTATTGCGAGGATTCTGTCTCCTATGTGAATTGCCCCAGTCCTACAATAAGGGAGAAGTAAAACACTGACAAGAGGGCATAAAAAGCAACAAAGGCAATTTCTTTGCATATTTAGAGAATGAACATCTCATCTCCCTTTTTTTCATATTGCTTTTATAGCTGTGTTACAGAGTAACTATTTTGTTAGAAACCCTTAAAGCAAGTCACCTTTGGTGTAGTGACAAAGGCAGAGCTGAGGCATGAAGATGTGGATTTCTGTGTTCCTGTGACTGTTTAGTTAATCACCTGTGGATGATATTCATTGCAACCCATTTGTTTAAGAGCAACCTCAGACTGCTCAGTAAGCTCTGAAATGAGCCAAGTTTCTAAAACTCTCACAACATAACAAATAAAAGCAGTGTGAGCAAGTAACCAGCTATTTCACCAATGTGGCTTTCAGGATGGGTCAATCAAAAGAAGAAAAAAAATTTTTTGCATAAATGCACTGTTGGTTCTGGCATAGTATTATGTGTTGTGTGTAAGTTCTCTCTGAAACCACCACCAAAGGTATCAGTCGCAATGACTGAACCAATTTTAGAAATAACAGGTGACAGAAAACTTACCATTTTCATTAGTTTCTATTACTTACCACAAGGAGCATTTCTGCTCCTCTGTTAATATTTGCTATGGTGTATGGAAGTGCACATACAGATTGCAGTGGCAGATAAATTTAGATCAACTTAAGACACAAGAAGTGCTTTCTGTACTTATACTATACAAAGGTAGTGCTTTTAAAAGGCTGCTAAAATGTTCCTACAACTGAGCAGTTTGATTGATTAGTATTTCCTTGGTGATTTATAGTAAGGACCACAATCCTCTGCTCTGCCTTGTGCAGAATGTACAAATAGATTCTGTTAAGATATCGCTTATCCTTCTGAGCATGGTAATGATCAAAAAAACAATAGCAAAAAGATTATAAACTCAGATGTGTAGAATTATAAAAAAATAAATTTCTAAACCATAAAAATTACCATTTTCAGGTAAACAAAAAAAATCTTTATCTTGACAAAGAGAACATGTAAAAATAATTTGCTTTCCAATTTACCTTTCAGCTAATCCTCCTTTTGTAAGGCTGGAAATGATTATGGGATCAAAGGGCTCTTCAGTACCAGAGATTGTAATTCCAAGAGGCCCACCATAGCGCTTGAGCTCAACAGTATAAATAATTGCTCCAGAGCTCTCCTGTTCATCTGCAATAAATGCCAAGGGGATGCAATTGGTTTCTTATGGAAGAGGGAATGAAAAAAATAGCACATTCAGTCTAGTGACTGGTAATCAAACAACATTTTCAAAGGATTACATTTCAGATACAATTCTTAATTGTTTTACTGGATTATTTTGGAAAAAAATTATCTATTTTCAATTTCTTCTTTATTGCTAAAACCTGAAAACAAGTTCTATTAACTTTCACTCTGTTTAAAATCTTTAGATATTTTTTTCCTATTAAAATATAACTTCAGGCTACTTTGTTACAGAATCGCAGAATGATTGAAGTTGAAAGGGACCTCTGGATGCCACCTTGTTCCACCTCCCTGCACTAGCAGGGCCAACTACAGCTAGTTGCTCAAGATTGTGTCCAGATTGCTCTTGAGTATCTTCAGTGATAGAGACACCACAGCCTCTCTGGGCAACCATGCTAGTGTCTGGTTGCTCTCAAAGTAAAAAAAGTGTTTCCTGATGCTCAAACAGAACATGATGTTTCAGTTTGTGTTCATTGCCTCTGGCCCTGTCACTGGGCACCACTGAGGAGAGCTGGGCTCTGTCTGCTTTACATCTTCCCTTCAGATATTTATACACACTGATAAGATCCCTCTGAGCTTTCTCTTCTTCAGGCTGAGTGGTCCATCTCCCCCACCCTTTTCTCATAGGAGAGATGCTCTAGCCCTTTCATCATCTTTGTGACTCTTTGCTGGACCTCGTCCACTATATGTCCATGTCCTCTTTTATTGGGGAGCCCAGGGACCGGACCCAGCACTCCAGAAATCTCTCACTAGAAGGATCACCTCCCTTGACCTGCTGGCTGGGCTCTGCCTATTGCAGGCCAGGAGGCTGTTGGCCTTTTTTATTGCAAGGTCACATTATTAGAGAAAAGGCAAGTTACTACTATGGTATAAATACTGATACTCAACTGTTTCTTCACCTGAATGGAAGGTATTTAGAATAAAGGTAATTAAAAAAATTTAAACCCAAACTTCCTTAAAAGAATGCTGGGAAAAGTCAAAAGTCATTATAAGATGGGCAGCGGTGTTAGGAAAAGAATCCATGTTTTCAATGGACATGTTTTAAGCTTTTTGCAACAGAATCAAAACTAGCTTCGGAATACTGAATTATCAACTAAGTTGAATAATAACACCATTAGATATTATTTCATTATATTGCATGAAGTTATTTGCATTATTTTGAAATTTTAGTCTCATCAAACAATCACCAGAACTGGAGAAGAATCCATCACTGGGTAAGCTTAAGTACAACATAGTTCCTTAAAACAATACTCAACAGGTGTTGCATTATCATGAAAGGTGCCTGTATCTATACAGTGTATGCTCTTTACATATTAATAAAAAAAAATCACAACAGGAGAGCAATCAACTGCAGCATTGTTGAATTGTGAAGTAGTATTTTAAAATTTAAAATGTCATTACTTCTCTTCAGATCAAAATTACAAATGCTTTCTTGCTCATGTTCTGATATTGGTGTTCAGCCAGGATGACTGGTCTGGTGGGCAAATTTTCCTAGATCTGTGGGTAATGACATTTTGAGCAGTTCGGTGAACATGGAAAATGTCTAGGATGCACATTCTGTAAATGTTACTAAAGCTAACTGAGACAAGTTAGAAAATTCAAATGTTCCTATTTCTGTTCCTGTAGACAGAAAATCTTTGAAAGGAAGAAAGATACCTGCGTCACTAGCAAAGGTTCAAAGAATTAGTTGCTTTCTTCTAATACTGAGCATGGTACTTAGGCAGAGCTGGAAGAGCACTAATAACTTTGGAGCTACTTTGTTTCTTCCTAATTTTCAGAACATTTAGTTACTTGGCTTCCCCCCACCCCAACTCTGACCTATTTCCTCCTTGCTATCCACCTAAAAGAAAATGGTACATATAGAGAATCATAGTAGAGAATCACACACACAGACTATTCTCAGTTGGAAGGGACCCACAAGGATCATAGAGTCAACTCTTAAGTCAATGGCCCATACAGGGGATTGAACCCATAACCTTGGCATTATTACAACCAAGTTTTAACCAAGAAGAATTAGTGGTATTTACTCATCAAAGAATACTGGGATTTTTGTGCCTACTTGGGGCACTGTCTTCAGTGTTTTGGCACAGTTTACACCAACTCTGCACTTTATCTGACATGCCCTTTCAAGAAGCACCCAACTCCCAAGATGCCACTGAAAAACTCTGGCTAGGCATGTAAGCTGCCACTGTGCAGCAGAGGAATGGCACTTCTTGCTTGCTTCTTAAAGCATTTATGGAACAACCACAAATTCCCTGGGATCTAATGCTAGTACTGTTTACGCAGGTGTGGCATTGACACAGTACAAGATTTCAACTGAAGGATGGAAAGTAATCCTCAAAGATAATTGAAACTGCACTAGCCATTGTATCTGTTTTCTGGTGAGTTGTAGGTCAGAAATTAATGGCAGAATGCTATACTGTTCTCTTCAGTGCTCTACAGGAAGCAGGAATGCGAGCTATCCAATAACAGGGCATGAATGTGGCCTGAATTCACCATAACGGCCAGTTTTGCCATTAAATCAAAGAACGCTGATATTCAAGAAAGGGTGGTAACCATTAGGTTAATCAGGAGATAAAAATGTCCTCAGTTTGGGAAGCTGGCAAAAAAACCACAAAAACAAAAACCCACAAAAGAGAAAAACTACTTAAAACAAACCTCCATCTGGGGACAAAATATAATCAAACTATCATGATTATGGGTCTCATGGTTTTGAGATTTTCCATCTTTCTTTTCTTGTGATGCAATTGTGGATAATTCTTGGAAACCACATTTAATGAAAGTAGATCCTCTGTGCTGCAATGCCTCTGCTCTGTCCACTAGTCTTGCTCTTCAGAGTTAACACCTTACCAACACAGAGAAAAGGACAAAGAGCAGCATGGGCTGGGGAGCATGTGACATGTACCACCCTGCTGCTGGCCTCACCTGCACAGTGGCTCTGAGGAACACACCTCTGAGACACATACAACTGTCTGGAGAATGGAGGAGTTGGTGAGACAGCAGAAGAATGAAAAACAGAAGGCAGAAAAAATGGCTAGATGCTAGAAATCCTTGAAAATCAATATAAAAAGAAAGAGTTTGAAAGACAGAGAGAAAACAAGAACCTGGGGGGGAAGGACCCCTGCTCCCTTCCTTGAGTTCCTCAAAAAGGAATGCAGTGAAAAATTTAAAAAAAGTTTAAATCTTATTCTGTGATTTAGAAAATAATTTTGAGTGCTTTATGTCTACTCATCAATTAGCATCAGGCTTTTTTTTTATCAGGGAATTATGTTTCTCTGTTGAGTTTGAGCAGCACATTTTTTCCCTTTGTGAGAAAAAAAAATACTTTCATAAGTAAACTAATGGCAAATACACAAAAAATTAATTTTAACTGAGGTACACTCTTTGCTATAACTTTGCTACTGTTTTGCCACTGTTTCTAAAACATTTTTTCTTTATCATTTCAGGAGACACTAATTCTAAATTTCAAAATACCCAAAATCTGCTATAAATGCTTTCAATTAGACTTTGACACTTAGTCAACTGCTACAAGAACCATTTGCATAAAGGATTTCTTTCTGTGGGTCTCCGAGTAGCTGTCCATTTACATTTGAATTTGTTAAGTTGCACCAGTCATATCTGGATAAGACACTGTAGTAATGTGAGAATCTTAATACAGATATATGAGGTAACTATAAAATAAGCAACTGTGTAAAAGAAAATCTTGGAATGGGAATCCCACTGAAACTAAAATTTGTACCAGGTACCATGATGTGCAATACCTCAGAGAGTTATTTTACATGGGTGGAGATGGAAATCCACATTTCAGTGCCAGCAACAGAAAATTTGTACCAATTTCAATGGAAATGGAAGCTGTCCTAGAAAAAACTTATTAAGTCTAAAAGGTGAGGGGCTGGGGAGGACATGACACACCACATACAGGATAAATCCACAAGAGGTTACAATTGTGGGAGAAATTACTACTTCTACTACATGGCTCTAACTTGTGCTCCTCTTTTATGATCTGTTGGTAATTTCTCTGCAGGCTTATAATCAGAGTCTCCCAACTGAGGGGAAGAATCTGAAGGAGGGATCCCATGTGCCATGAACAGTTAAAAACCAGACCCCTTCTTGTGCAGAAGAAAAAGCAAAACTTCCTTCTTGTCAATCTTCAGCCAAATGAAGTTGCATTTTTGCTCTTTGTAACATACCTGGCTTGCTCAGTTTTGCAAAGAAACTGTCAGGTGTCCCTTTGGATGCATAGCCCATGGCCAGTTTGGCCAACCTCTGTCCAAGATGGACCAACTATGTGTAGCAAATCCCACTTCATACCTGCAGGGACCTAATGACAATATCCTGCCAGGCACTGGCTGCTCACTTTCCTTGGTCAAAATTTACTTCAGAAAGCCAGTTTGCACAAGGTACTAAATGCATCTGCCTTTGCTTTGTACAGATCATACAGAGCAGATACTTTGCTTGATTTCAAAAGCAATTAAAGGGAAAGAGAGTTCTGGTACAATTTTAAATGCCAGTTCCATGGTTGCACTTGATGTCAAACAAAAAAGGGTGCCAGGTTGTGACTTTTTGTTGTAAATTGTATAGAGCTGAAGTGACTCTACAGTTCATGCTTTTGTTTAACACTGTAATATAAGTACCAGCACTAATAGTAGTTACACCTGTCTAACTTCCTTTGCCACTACAATGTGTAACAGAACTCACTTTATTATCTCCAGGTGTGCAAAATTATGGCAGGTCCATTACTTCTATTGGACTGCTCAGACATGGCTCTTCCATCAGCTATTCAGTGCAGTGTGTAAAGTACTACTTACTTTTAAGCATGTGAATAGCCACACTGAAGTCAAATTTGTAAGTTTATGGAGAAAGCATGCACTTCACCACTTTGCTGGTGAACTGAGGCCTATAGATCCATGCTTTGATAACCATGATTCCAATATTAAAAGCGGAGAGATTCTCAATACTCTGGTAAAGAAACTTGTCAGACCAACTTTATATGGCTGCACTGGGGGAAAATTGCCTTTCCAGAGAACTGAAAACCTATTTTACAGTGCAGTTTCTGCAGGCAATTTAGCCAGTGAGAATATCAAAACATTTATATACCATTAGATTTTTTTGGGGTGATAGTTATTGAATATCATTAGCATAAAACAGGCACGTTTAGAAAAAACATTTTGCTAAAATTTAAATGTAAAAAACCCGCCCTATGTTCTAGAACTCCTGAAAATACACAGGAATCTGCAATACGCTCATTGCTAATACCGGAATTATCTTCATCTTTGCGGATTTTTAGCTTTACAAGGTCTTCACAGTGCTGAAGGATCTGGACAGCATCTTCCATTGAGCAATTGTCAAGTCGAATGTTATCTATTGCAAGCAACTTATCACCCAGTTCGAGTGTCCCAGTCCTGTGAACAAGCGAACAAGCTTACATGAAAGTCTAGTAACATTAAAAGAAAGGTATCTTAGAAGGTATGAACATTATTATAGAAATGAGATAGATTTTTTTAAAACTTTATCTCTTTATATGCTAGGCATTAAATTTTCAACTAATTTTTTAAAAAAACCCCAAACAACAAAAACCCCAAAAAGCAGTCTCTTACAATCTCCCTCTGTTTAACTTGAATCTATCTGGTTACACAACAGAAACAGATTTTTACTGGAAGCTTGAATGTCTTACCTGTGAGCAACACTTCCTTTCTTGATATCAGAAATAACCAGAGGGTCTCCTGGTTTTCTGCTGGATGGAGCTGGAATAAAGAATATACACAAGAATTTGGTTTTATTTCTAGATATGTAGTATTATATTCCTCCCTTCCCATAAATTATATGTACATATAATGTAAACAAACATCAGCAGCCTGTAACTAAGGCTGCATATTCCTCAAAAATTCCAAAATTCCAGAATTACAGTGATCGGTACAAAGTAAACTTAGTCTGACATTTCTGAATTCTGGGTTAGACCAGGACTGAACAACGTGAAGATATCACAGTACAGGTCCAAAGATGTATCATCAAATGCTGTTACTATGACACATAAGGAAGACTTTTTGTGAGTAGAAACTTTCAGCACAACTACTAATGATGGTCTTTTCCCAGAATAAATCCTGGTTTATTATATCCCTGACCAACAGAGCTGCTCTGGCAAAATACATAGAGTGGGCCAGCCCATGTTCTTGACATCCACTTTAGTCCCATCCAGTGCTTAAGGCAGAGGTATGAAGATAAAGATTCCTGGGTGAGAAGAGAAATACTTCACAATGAATGAGATGCTGTGGATAGTGGGCACACATACTACTGGGCTGATACACAGTTATCACATTTGCACAGATGCAGCTTACATCACACAGGTGCTTGCTTCACTGTGTCTCGCTGCTCCCTCTGAAGTAAATGTGTGCCTCTTTTGATGAGTAATCTTGCCCCCCATACTGCTTCTGGGCCTTAAGCAATGTGGACTTTTCCCATTTTTGTACTGGGGATACCTACTATAAAGTACTGGAATTCCAGCAAGGGTCAGTTTAGTAAAAGCCCCACCACTCCTCTCCTTGCACACCTAACTCATCTATTTTTGGAAGCATCTGACATTAACTGTTAATTTTCTACCTGTCCCTCACGGTAAAAAGGATGCTCTGCTCTTCAAAGCCAGTCATTGCAATTCTTTACTGACTTGTGAAAAAGAATTTGACAAGTTTCTCTTGGACAGGAAATTCACTAAGCAATTTTGTTTGACTTTTGATTGCACAGGAAGCAGTTAACTAACCCAGAGGAAGACAACAATGATTACTGGCTATTTCCAGAGGACTGGTTCTTGGCGTGGCTTCACTGAGTGCCATGTTTTGTAGTATTCATCCATTTGCTGACAGAAGACTGCACTGAAGACCTGCTATGGTAAGCTGTGGGCTTAAAACTCGCAGGTGATGAAAGACACATTTTTAGACAATTGTGTGGCACGTGCTGACTCCCATTGGGAAGCTTACCACCTAGAGCTGCTCCAGCCAAGAGGTGGTCCATGTGGTGAACACAGGCTGCCTTTTGGGACTGTTGTTAACAAAGAGTGTGCTAATATTGAAACATTGCCCTGTGCTATAAGGCTCTCAGTTCTCCTGAAAGTGCTAATGGGTTTTGTGCATTTAGGGTTCTTCAGTTGCCTCAAGCCATTTCTGCTCTGCGTACTGAGCCCTCTGCATTCATTCACAGAAGGTACTTTTCCATTAGGCTCCAACGCCAAACTGACAATCACCCAAAAAGCTGCCCATATTGGAGGATCACCTAGAAAATCCTGATGTCAGTTACTTTAGCAGCTCATGAATCTTCTCTTTGATGGAAAATGACAGATCTTCACCTACAGCAACCAAAAGGTAAATTAATAGTGACATTTCCAGCACAACATGCTAACAGATCTTGTTAACCTTAGCTGCCTTGACCAAGAAAGCCTTTGAATGTCCAAAGGGACTGTTCAAGAATTGCTAAATAGCCATATTTCAAATGCAATGTCTGGAAAGTCTGGAAGACAGATACACAAGGACCTTCAAGAATTTGTAGAAACTTGTCTGAAACAGCAGGCTTTCAGGAAATGTCTATGCTGCAATGTAGGGAACAGTAATTAACTTTTTGCAAGATTTGTCATTTTCACAGCTTGTTTATCATACTTCCATGTCATGGGTCAACTGTATCTTATATAACAATTCCATGATTTACTTGAATTCTTCGGATTTGTTTCACCAATTAGTATCTTGTTAAAATTGTAAAGTATCACTTTGGTGAACATTTTTTTTTATTCTATGTTTTAACCCTCTGGGTTGCCCTGTAAGTCTCTGAGGTTATATGCTACCCACTGTACATTGTCTGCAGTCTAGAGTTTGAGTATTGAAATACTTTTTCTGAAACCGTCCTATCAAAATTACCAGCACCTAAGAAAACAGCCCATTATTGTTGCAAAAAGAAGAGAGAAGGAACCAAAATGGGGGGGAAAGAGCACAGCTCAAAATACAAAGCCACAGAGTATATGTGGATGCAAAGGGTAAGACATTGCACAAAAAGTTATCACAGTTTCAAACTGCGTAAGTGTCAATCAGCAGTATTTTATTACCCTGGGCTATCACTGGGTCTGTTGGATAAAACTCTTTTTGTAGGCACTAAACACAGCTCTGTGAGAAATTAATCCCCCTACGCTGACAATAAGAGAGTACACCACACTTCACTTTATTACTGTTCAATGCTTATGATATACTTACTACAAACTATTCAAGTTGTGTTGCAGAGATAAAATCAATAATTTCCTCCTGAACTTTTGTTCTGCACATCACCAGAACCCAAGATTGCCTCCCAAATCCTGGTGAACAGATGCTGTACCCAACAAGGATATTGAGTACTATTATCCTAATTTGACAAATAAGGAAAGGAAATATAGAAATATTTGGGTCAAAGTATGAGTTTTTGGTAAGCGATTTCAAGTATTCATGCCTTTATGTCCCACAATAGTTTGTAGAATATAACAGCTTCTATGTCCAAACCACACCTACAGGCATTTTCAGCAACAGCTGCAGATGCTACCCATTTCTTCAATTGCAACAACAGGATCTAAACAGTTTCTGCAGAAAATCAAGCAGCCACCACCAGAGAATCTTCACTCCCACCTCCAAAAATGGCTTGTCTCTCCACAAGTCTATTTCAGAGAGAGGGAAAAACACCCTAATTTCTACAGGGCAGCATTAAACCATCTTGACCATGAGATCACATCCTTTGTCTTTCTGCAGTCCTCCACCTCATTCATTATGCAGCCTCCATCCCCTTTGTTACACACCAATTTCATCCCTCCCCAGAGAGCAGAGAAGCAAGAGTTCCAGTGAGAAAGCAGTACTTGATCACTTAATTAAGATACTCTTATCAATTAATGCAAGTTTGAGGTGACACTGTACAGCTTCAAGTCTCCCTTTTTATGTTTAATTTCAGAATTATTTTTGTTTTTAAGAGGCTATTAAAAACAAAGCACCTTACCACTCACCCACGTCCAGCCCTCTTGTTCAAATCCCAGCTGCACCTACTCCTGATCAAAGCTCAGTCTCTCCTCTCATCTGCTGTCTCCCTGTTATGGCTCTCCACTCATTTTCTCTCTTTGTCCCAGTTTGCTTGTCCAACGAAGATCTCATCCTTTCTCCTCCCTGAGCCAGCTGTTAAGTCTACCTAGTGTTCAGCTTTTGCAGAGACATTGTGCAGTCTGTATGAAGAACTACAAGTGGACTGAAGAGTGCGTAAGCTCGTACAGGTATCAGATTTAGTGTTGCAACTAAAAGGCTGTTCTTAAGCAAGTTGTCTGTTCTCTCTCTTTTAAATTACTTGATGATCCTAGATCTCCATACCAGTTTTCTACTCTGTTTCTACTACTACATCTTCCATGCCTGTCCCCTGCCACTTGAAAGAAAGTTCAAGGAAGTGTTGTGAGTTTGGTAGATCAGCTGTTCCATTAGGTTACAAAAAGCCCTCAAACAGTGCTCCTTTCTTATTTCACTGCTAATAAAAAAATCCCCACAAAGTGACTTAAGCAGATTTTGGGATGGACATCTCACCTACCACCAAGGCAAAACTCACTAATGCCAGCCTGGCTTCAAGCTTTGGAATTTGATCAAACTGAACGAACTGAACAAGCAGAGGAAAATGTGTATGTAATGGAAATATATTTTTTATACAAAGTCAATCAATTTATCTACAATGCTGGTTAACAGCTACTAGACATTTTTAAAAATAGTGTGATTATTAAATACGTGAAAGAGCTTTTTAAAATTAGACTGATGCAGCTCTTTTACTCTTTAAGGATTGTTTCTTGTACAGCAGCTGAGAAATCTGCTCTTTTTCTCTGTCTTGAAAATCATTACTTGTAACATTGCAAAATGAAGTAGAGTTTGCCAGGTGAAATTCCAAAATATACAGAAACATGCTTTGGAAAGTAAATTCTCATAGTCGATGCTAAATATCTGTAGATACTTACAAAGCTTGTTTCCAACTAAATACAAAACCAATATATCAGACTACAGTATATCTGCTAGTCAAAATGACTTAGAAAAACTGACAATTGTTTTGGTGAGATTCTCATATTCTTATAAGCTTTGTAGCTTCTTATTTCTTGAGTAGTCCCATTAGTTTCAGAGAGACTATTTATGAATCATAGTGCTGCAGTTCATTACCAGTAAGGATATCAGAATCTTACTTAAGAAAGAAAAGGGAAAAAACTCCAATCCTGTAAACTACAACTACCAGAATCTACTAGTAAATAATTTTATTGGATATCATTCAATGTATTTAAAAAAAAAATTAAGTCTATGATAAAGTAGCCAGTTGCCTCAAAAATATATCTTTAAAAAAAAAAAATCTATATTCCATTATATGGTCTAAAATCAATGTCACTGGCAAATAAATTGCAATAGATTTGAACAGTACTAGACCTACTTGAAAGCCATCCTTCTTCTAGGGAATAGTTCTGTTATGAAAGTAGGGACACTGCTTTATATATTATCTATTATTTATATATATATGTATATTAATATATATCATTAATATATATTCTTTATTACTCATGTAATGCTTTATTTTTATTTTATTTTTTATTGTATGTTTTATAATTTTAAAAACTGAGCCATTCTAATTGCTCTGAACAGGCAGCTGGGTGATGATATCTGAAGCATGTAATATATAGTTCCTTGTATTTGCAAACTGTGAAATTGGGTCTTCATTGAGTGTAAGTATCTATAAACAGAAAAATTAGATATTGCAGAGATAAGAGAAGGATGATAGGAATCCACTGTGTGTAAGAAGGGAGCAGTGGTCAAGGCCTACCCTGAGGTAACTCACATGCACTATCCAAAATTCAGAGCACTGAATTAACATTACCAATGGTGCACTTGAAACTTTCTTCTGTCTTGCTTTCTGGGGCGTTTTGCTATCTATGGGGATTTCACATTTTTTTGTATTATTTTTCTCTTGCATTACTAAATCTGAAACTAAGAGAAGTCTCTTCCCCTATTACATGCCTTGTTTTTGAAAGGCCATGAATTAGCTTAATTGTCTTTAGTGATGCGGGTTACCTCAGATATGCCCTCAAGTACCTGGCTGTAACTCCATGCAGGCACACTTGGTGTTCATTATGAAGCAAAACAACACAAAGAAAGGGAAACAAATTCTTCTTCCAAGATGTCTGACTCCTAACAGCTGATTTAGAAGTAGTCCTGGACTTAAAATAGATGTATATGTTCAGGTGCCAACCCAAGGTAAGGTTACATTTCCTTCCTGACAAAAAATATCTGTCTTTTCTCTGAGGTCAGGTGATTTCATGACCTGCCCATAAAAATCCCTAACTAAACTGGGGATATGGAAAGCAAGACTGGTGTTTCTCTGTAACCTTTTATTACCACTTTCTCATTCACCCTTAACTCCACTAACTTGAGAAACGAGAGAATGGAACAGGTCTATAGTACAAAAGTGATCTGATCATGTCCATTACTGGGCATACCACTTCTGTCAAGTTTCCCTTAGTATTTCTTTGTAAAGAAATCATGCATTTTTCTGGAAATACCAGTAATAAATGGCATGCTAATGTGCTAAAGTATCCTGACAGAAATTTGATAAAATGAATATAAAATGCTTATATTCATCCAGTCAGAGTGCTTCATTTAGGTGTTAATTAGGTAGAACAGAGCAAAGCACTGAAAAGCAAGCATGAAATGCAGCAATTCAAGACTTCTACCAAGCAAATGCACAAACTTTCAGTTATTAGTATAAACCCTTTAAAACCAAGTAAATAATTACTCCCAGATACATTTCATATGCATTAAATACTATTATTAAGATGATTATATATACACCAGAAAATTTAATTTAAATATTGAAGATACTGCAGTATACATGTAAGATCAATCATATGTCACTCTGATTATATAAAGCACTAATTTTTGGAATTGAGTTCCAAGTCAGTAAACAGGCAAAGTTAGGAAGAGGAGTGCTAAATGCTAAATTCCCAAAACACTAGCTTTCCATTAAAAGTTTGTTCCTACAGACACAAAAACATACACTAAGTCTGAATTTTAAACAGCAACACAAATCATATTACTAGGAAGACCCTATTTTTTTTTCAACAATCTTACAAACCATTACAGATCCTAAGAATAACATTAAATAGAACAGCCTCACTTCAGGTTTTTTCATTTCCCAATATTTTCATTTGCACAAATAAATACATGTAGACCTGTGACTTTACTTCATGCATCACATCACATCTTACAGAGTCTAACAATTAATCATTCCAGCGTGCAACGCAAGCAAACACGCCTGCAGTGCCTCTCATTTGTTCCTCAGATGTGATTCTTAGCACTGAGTACTCTGCTGTACTTCTGATTAACCATATTCCATTCTGCTGATAAAAGCTTTGAGAATACAAGTCAAAGCACAACCTTCCCCCAAGAAACAAGAAAAATATTAAAGGAAGACTAATAGTCTAAGAAAGGCCACAATCATAAAGGAATGTTAAATCTGATGACATCAGATTCTGCAGTGTCAAGCACAAGCCCATTAAGTTTGATATGGATTGTTTTTCCTTCTATCAAGGGCTGAACTCAGTATACTGGAGTTCACATGGTCAAAATCCAGTCCTAACACACCATTTACTGTCTGCTCCCAAAATAAATATAGAAACACTTTGATTTCAAACAACAGTAACAAATATTTTTTGAGAACCGGACTAATGCAGACGCTTGCTACCTTCTTTGGCAGTCTCTAGAACCCCTACTGAAAGGGGATTTTGCTAAGTGACCTGCACATTCAGGACTGCCATTAGTTCTAAAAATTGAGAGTCTTGGTTCTGAAGCAGAAATAATCCCATGTATGTGAATTCTCGTGCCTGTGAGAACCCTTGAATTTTGTGGGATTTCTGTTCAAAAGCCTGTGAAAGACCACGACAGATTCTGCTTTAGACTTCACAGCTATGGAAATAATTTTGCATGGATCTAATTCTGTTGACTTGTTTTTTTGTTTGTTTCTTTTCTTTTTAATAAATAATTTTAATGGGAGTTAAACATGTACTGTGCATGAAGGAATAGGTCAAGCATTAGACCTGGCAAACTTTTGGCTTTGTTAACTACTTGAAGGCAAGTATAAATATATTATGGAATGGCATTCCCAAGAGAATGAGCAAGAAAAGAAAAAGAAGCTAGAAAGTGAAAAAAGAAGTTTATAACAAAAGAAACAAGAGTCTGTAGCCACAGGACCTACTCTCTGCAGATTCTCTCATAAACATGACCTGAAAAACAAGCACTTTTACTTACAACTTATGGTGATGCCAAGTTCCACATTATGCTTCTTTGGTAGTTTCACATGAAATGTTCCACTGCTTGGTATAACTGATTCTATAAAAATATATTTAAAATGTTAGATCATTTATAAGGCACAGAAATTCCAAGTGCATGGAACTACATGTGTAAGTTGATCAAATCACATCAGAATCACAAGGCATGGATGAAACACGGGTGCTGAAGTGAAGGAGGTAGGACACACGAAGTGTGATTTATAACTGTACTGGTAATTTCATGGTAACTCAATTTTTTTTAAGGTTTAACTGAATTTGTGGAGATTGCACAGGCCAGCAGCCAGCTGAGACAGCAGGTTTTTAGCTCATATGCAAGTTCTGTGAGCGCATGTGAAAATTTTACTGCTGGCAGATAATTTTTAATTAAAAGGACAGGAGATTGAGTAGTAAGTATTTCAGGCCTTTGTTACTGCAGGACTAACACTTTTCTAACTGTCTACTAAGGTAACTGCCATGGATTTTACATCTATTGGGAAGAAAAGGAATCAAAACAACGCTAAAGGAGAAGTGCCTGGAGCTGACTGAGAAAAAACCACACTTGAACACAGAGTCCTGACTTTTGGCATCACTGCAGCCAAAGGTTTGGCACTTGACCTGAAAAGGAGCAACTAAAATTCATGGCTATGGAAAAATTCAAACATACATGTGGCAGAGGACTCTAACCATGAGTATAACTCTGCTGTCATGGAGCAAATTGAAGAAGCACAAACAAGTCCAGAGACTGAAATACATGTGACTTCAAGTGTATTTAAATGATTTTCTCATTATTAGGTTTTATTTTTCAGTATTTTGTTTCCCATGTAGATGAATGTATTTAACTTTTTTTTAACATTATTAACTAGATGGATGTGTGTACAATTACAGAATATACAGAATTACTTTAGGAAACTTTAGCCCACTTTTGACATCATGTTTTATAATACCAATAACAATAATTGCACTACGCAAAATACAGCACATCCGACATTGTCATGATGAAAAAGGAGCCACTATCGGATTTAAGAAAAGTCTCAATAATTTTTGCTATTCACATCGTTAGGTAGTGCACACGTGATGTGTGCTTGTTTGATATACACAATTTATGATTTTATAGATGTATTCTGTATGCTTAAATATATTACAGAATAAAGGAAAGCCATTAGTAATAATAAAGACTCATCAGCAACATTAACAATGATTCTTCTGGCCTTTATTAATTCAGTTTCTGTTATTTTATTTAGATTGTTGGTTTGAGATACTGCAGGTGAAATTCCTCAGAATTTTCTGTATATCCGCCCTTTTACGATATTCTTCTATCTAGCAAAGCCTGTAGATGATTTGTCTCCACACAGCAGAACATTTCTATCTTAGGGCAGAAAAATGTCCTGAGGTATCTCAGAGGAGGGACGGTCACCAGATCTACTGTCATTTCTATCTGCCTTCTCAATGCACTGCATGGCTATGTGAAATGAGAAAGCTGTACAGAAAGATACAAGTTCAAATAAGTCACCTGAAAACTGAATTGTGTAGATGTGAGAAGAAAGCCTCCACCTTGGGTGCCTAATAATCACAATATACTTGGGATTTATTCCTTCATTTTTCTTGCAAGACAGAATAACAGGACATTCATACCTGCAACATCAAATTCTATTTCCAAAGTGACCTTGTTGGTGATAGAGGAGTCTCTGAGCAGTTGATTGGCCTCATCAAATGTGCTGTCTTCTGTTGGGATACCATTTATTGACACTATTCTGTCTCCTATTTGCAGCACCCCACACCTCGGTACACAATGATACAAAACAAACATCAGACATATATGTTACCAGAACCACCAATACCACAGAATCACAGAACTGTGTAGCTGGAAAAGACATTTAAGGTCATCAAGTCCAGATATTAACCCAGCACTGCCAAAACCACCTCTTCTGCATGGAATTCCCACATCTACATGTCTTTTAAATATCTCCAGGGATGGTGACTCAACCACTTCCCTAGGCAGCCTGTTCCAGTGCTTGACCACCCTTTTCAATGAAGAAATTTTTCCTAATATCCAACCTAAACCTCCTATGTTGCAACTTGAAGCTGTTTTCTCTCATACTGTCAACTTGTTGCATGGGGAGAAGAGGTTAATACCCATCTGGCTACAACCTCCTTTTAATTAGTTGTAGGGAGTTATAAGGTCTCCCCTTGAGCCTTCTTTTCTCCAGGCTAAACAACCTCTCGCTCAGACACTCCTCATGAGACTTGTGCTCCACACCCTTCACCACCCTCGTTGCCCTTCTGTGGACACACTCTGGCACCTTAATGTCTTTCTTGTATTAAGAGGCCCAAAACTGAAGTCAGGATTCAAGGTGCGGCCTCACTAGTGCTGAATACAGGAGGATGATCCCTGCCCTGTTGGTCACACAGTTCCCGATACAAGCCATGAGATCAAACACATTCAACATAACCTTGCAGGAAAACTGTGGTGTAGCAGCTCAACAGTCTACCCAGGCAGAGAGGGGGACAGAAGCTGCCCCTTTGCACCAAGACTCTACTGAGCACTCCCAGCATGGGCTGTGCTCTCTAGGTTCTGGGACCCAGGAAGAGGGGTCTTCATGCTTCCATCCCACCCACTGACATCACCTCTGACTCTGACCCTGGGCTGCAGTTGAAATGGCAGCAAGTACTTGCTTGTGCAGCTACTATTGTTCTCATAACATGATTAAATACATACGGAAGGGTAAAACTGCAATTGAAATGCTGAATGAAATAATTAGTAAGTCAAAACTCTGGCATCCTCTAACATTTGATTCTTTACCAAAACTGAGCAGAACTGGGTACAGCCTTCCTCCATGGCACAATTAATTATCACTATTTTGACTTCAGAGATGTTTCTGATTTTTTTTTCCTTTTGCATGAATACAGCTTCCAGTCTCCTGCTGGAGGACTCTGGATGGTAAGAACTGGTGCTTGTCATTTTTGTTATAGCTGATCAAGCATATGAAATACCATGGTCAGAACAGAAAGTTTATTACTTGCCCCATTTCCATTGAGCAAGGCCCTGCAATTCATCACATATTGAAAGCAACAAGCCCAGAGCACCCTGAGGAACACTCACCAAAACATTCTTAGCAGTCAATTGAAAGAAACTCACCTTTCCGCCGGGCTGTCAGACTCAATATAGGAAATGAGAGGTGGAGAAGACAAGGTCTCGGTAGCAAACACACTACCCTGGAGCTGTATCCCAAACCCCACTATGGGGTCAGCTGTCAGCACTACTTCTGTGGTTTCTGTGTGGACGACCTGCCCAGCCAAACCAACAGTGCTAGAGGCTAAAGACACTATAAAACAGAGCAGACCAGCAAGAAAGACATTCATACACAGCAGAAATTTCATTGCTTTTTGAGAAAATTGATCAATGAGTCAATGAAACATCTCTTTTAAAGTCAATTTAGGCTAAAGTTTATAAATTATATAAACAGTTATGACATATAAAAGAACAGAAAACATCTGGTTGTATATTAGAATGCAAAAAGATAGTTCTTGTACTGAGTAAAATAAATGTGTTTGATATCCCCACCCCAAAGATCTCAAACATCCTTGAATTCTGTTTGCATTAGGTTTGAGGCATAGATGAGCAGAATTTTCGCAGGAGCTAAGGGAATTGGAGGCACAAGTCCAGCTGTTATTCAGGCCAATTCCCATAAGCATTTCTTAACATCTCACAGCAATGCATTTTTATTAGCAATAAAGCACATAGACCAGGCTTGTTTGCAAGAAGTAAGGATGCCTTCTTCTTGTACATGTTTACTACCAGTCAGCAATTTGTCAGGTTAACTTGATGCAGGAACAAAGTTGAACAACCCATACATCTCAAGAGATCATGAGAAAAAAGTTATCTGGAGTGTCTCAAAGTCACTGGGGGACCCTCCTGTGAGAAACAGAGGCAGCAAATTCAGTTCTCCTGATTTACTCCCTCCCTCTATTCTCACTCTTTTTCTGAAAGGCTGCAGTACAGAACAAATAAAGACAAAAACCATTGAGATTCAATGCAATTATGTATGAAAGGAGGAGACTGCACCTTTGCTTTCCTGATCTCTGCCTAAATGTCTATTGTATCATTGTCTGAATTCCCCCAGTGACAAACTACTGCCTGTCATCATGTCCTACACAGAAAGCTAGTGTTTCAATTCCTGTCCAGTAGTGATAATCCTCCAATGCCAAGGATTTGGAACGATTTTATGTTAATAACCTACGTCATTACCTCTGCACCTCTAATTTCCTTCAAGACCCATTTCTGCTGCAATAGGTACCAAGAATTAGATTAGTTCATGGTTTATCTGAAGGATAGTTTACATATGGATTTTTTTCCTCTCAGATGTGGGAAGAATTGATTTGACATTATAGATACTATTAGCACAACTGTACAAAGATGTCAGAGGTTATATAAGTATTTGGAGGGCCGCAAGCATTAGACTTTTGCTCTGAAACAGTATATAATCTTATTGATGTGGTACAGTTGGCAATGACAGTTCTTTGTCAAAGTTTCACTTGCCAAAAATCTCATGGATTTCTGTTTTCCTGCAGCAAAGCTCCTTTTCACTCTGAAATCATCTTTACCAAATTACTGTGAATTCTCCTGCATATATTATTTTAATTTTCCTTTGTAAGAATTGTGCATTTCAGTTACTGAATAGTTTCTTTCTTATTGTTTCTTTTATTTGCACTCAATAAGACAGGCTTATACACAAACTGCCACCAGCTTTGGCATTTACTGCATGTGAGAAATAGTTTCCTCCAGTCCTCAGTGCTGCAGAGGCTAAAATATTACTAAACCAAATAAATTCAGAGTTAATATAATACCAGATTCCCTAATGCATCTTCTAGAAACTTCTAAATTTAGGGCATCCAATCTCAGAAAAGTTCCATTTCCTCTATCTTAAAGGTCATGTAACAATTACTTGTTGACTTCATTTTTGTTTCCCATCACTTAGGTGTCTATTCCCCCATGCACCAGGTATCTAGCTGACTCTGTAACTTTCTTACTCTTTTTATAATGCCTTACCAGGAATCTAAATGTCTCATAAAATTTACTTCAACTTTTAGGACAGCTAAAGTTTTCATTCAAACTGGAAAATTAAGTCACTATCTATGGGATTTAAAAGTCATTCTGATAAACATTTTGATGATGTTGACACTTAAAAGTGACAATTAGGAAATCCTGCCACTTTCAAACAAAATTAAAGACAAATGTGACCCCCCAAAAAGCAGAGATGAAAATATCCTTTCCAAATCATGTAACAAGAGCTATCTGCTAAGCCTTTATAAAATGTCACAGGTACCCCAAACCATGACAGAGAATGCTGGGGTTTGTAACTCAGCCATAACTGCAGCAAGGAACACTGCCATTTTTTGGCTGCTTGATGGATTAGAATTTTTAGGCCAGGAAGCAGCCTCACTGACTTAAAAGGGGGACATGGATGTATATGTACTTCCATTGAACCCTGGTTGCTACTGTCAGAGGTGCATTTCAGCATATTTGTATAGTTGTTTGTTACCAAGTCTTGGGGGCTGGTTTGCTGTATGCCCTACAGTTACGCAAACAATTATCTCAAATTTGAAGATTAGGTACTTGTTATTTTTATTCTTGCAGTTATATGAGCAGAGCAAGATGTATTTAAAGGCACATATATGGATTTTTATGTTTCCAGTCTCCCACTCTGACCTTTAAGAAATTGCAAAATATTCACTATTCTCCTGGTAGCGGCTGAGAAAACAACACCCATGCATGTCAACACCCTCTTCAATTTGTACCAGATATGCAACCCTAATAATGTAAATTGATATAAATTATGTCTCTCTTTCAACTACTAATATGGACCCTTTACAAAATACTTCAGGATATAAACTTTAACCAAATAATAATCTAAGTGTTTCCACAATGAGTATCATACTTTAAAATAAATTTTAAAACTCAGTGGAAGAATAAAAACTGAAAACAAGTGGCATAAATGAAGCATGTGCCAGCAGGGCATGCCCTCAATTTTTACAGCCACATGTTTGGAAAGATCTGTGTAACTAACGCAACAATTGTAAAATCATGGTCATAGAAGTCTTGTACCCCCTGTGCCATCACACTTCATCATCACATTATGTTATGCAAGTTTTATTAAATAATTGGCAATGTAAACTTTATAGCACCCTATATACTATTCTTCCCAAGTGACATCCTTAAAGATTTATTAAAAGCTACATTAATACAATCCTCAAATGATCCAACTGGATTAAAGAAAAAAAAATCTCACTAAAATTAAGAGAGTGTGCTATTTCTTTTCTATGAAAAGTCCAGCATTCAATGTGCCAGGTTCTCATGAGTCTCCCACAAAGGGAGAGTGTTTTTTCAAGTTTTGTTGATGGATAGTGGAAAGGTACAGGACCAGACCTTCTCTCTCCTGGCCACTTGTAGCACATTCAGAGTACTGTGGGTCTCTTAAGCTGCCTGTTACTACTGTCACAAGTGTGGGTGTAAGTCTAACAACAGTGTAAAGAATTCTGCCTGGGCTGATAAGCAAGCTCTCAGAAAGAGCAAGCAAGCCTTGCTGGCCAGCCAATTCCTCCAAAGGAGGATGTAGTCACTTGCAGTGAAGCACAGACTCAGTGATGGGACCAGTTCCACATATTTTGTAATGCTCTATATCCAGAATTCACAATGCAAATGCATAGTAAAAAATCTCACAACAAAGCCTCATTCTAAGTTCTCCTAGCTAGAGATTTGTTTAATCATAGCAGCCTGTCTTCTCCAGGACCTTCTGACATGAAGAGTCTTTCAGGTGGGTTGCAGTGCTGATGTGACTGTCCCACTTATGTACCACGTCACTGCCTTTGCAAGATAACACACCATTGGGCAAGGCTTCCTTGAAGGAAAAATACCTGAAAAACTTAACAAGTAACAGCTGTCTCCATGATCCATAACAGCACTAGTGTTCAGGATTTCATCCTTTGTTGAACAGTTAAAATATAGCAAAACTGAAGAACTACTTTTTGCATCGATTTTCAAATTGATATTCAAATAAACTACTACTAGAGTAACACTACTACTGTTTCTCATATGCACATGAGAACATGTAAGACCTGGACCCTGCTACTGACATTGTAGCATGATGGACATAGTATCTCCCCAATGACCCAAAAGAATGCATTAGAAGCTAATATGTCAATAGATGAGCTGTGAAAAATGGCTGATTGGATTAAAAATAAAAAATGCATTTACAGGCAAAAGTTATGCAAAAATATTTGTTTTACAAAAGAAATAGGAACAAGCAAGCAACAAAAACTGCAAGAAAGCAAAACCTCAATTCCTCTCTAAAGTGTCCTCACAATTCCATAGTGACCAGCCTTAGTTAGAGGCTGCTGATTTGCTCTGATTTTGCTATGACAGGGGAAATCTTTAAAACAGGGCAGCAGGACTGTAATGTGCAGCAGCTCAGTTCTTCCAGAGTGGATCTCTCAGCACTGTTATCCAGAGCAGATAATTTACAAGGCAGTTCTCACCTTCCTGCTCTGGAGGAACTAAACTGCTGAAGATCACACAAAAACGGACAAGCCAAAAGGAGAGGTGGCAGGTACATGGAGTCTGGGAAACAATATGCTGACACAGCCATACTCTCTCTGATCCTGTGAATACTTAGCAATATGCAAAGTGGAAGACCCTGAAATATATCTGCCCTGCGCCTTGGGAAATTACTGACTCATAGGAAATCCATGCTTTGAATCCCAGAGATCAGTCAAACAAGGCCATTTAGTCTTCACTGCTACTTGCTGCTCTTCCACACAAAAATAACTGCACAGGTTATGGTGTAGATGTAAACATTAGAACCACCTAGGAGGTGATGTGGCAAGCTCTTTGCCTTCCACAATGCGATAGCTAATTGAGCTTACCAGCAATATGTTTTTGCCTATTCAGCTATGAATTCTATTTCCTAATGGAAACTGGAGGAATTGAAAAGGAATTTGAAAATCACTTCAGTAACGGTACAACAAACTCTTCCAGAACTGTCTGAAGAAATCATTCCTTCATATATTTCAGATGAGATAGTTATTGCTGCACAATATCTACTCATCTCATTTTAGCATTGGACAAATATTTTTATGTTGATGTTTGCCTATATCTAACAGAAACTCCAATTGTTCTCTCTTCTGTCTAGAATACATATATATTAATTAAGGTACCGTGTACCTTTTTTTCTGTATCTTCCCCCTCCTCCACCCATTACTACACATTTTAAGCAAAGGCTGTTACCACCTACAGGAGCTTTTGAAGTCCTTCTTTTTCATCCTCCGCCTCATCATTGTCCCACGTGGGCTGGTGGAGTAGAGGCTGCGAGGTAAGGTCCCCATGTTCAGGGAACTCAGGCTGTATGCACTCATGGA
This sequence comes from Hafferia zeledoni, assembly GCA_035583235.1. NCBI lineage: Eukaryota > Metazoa > Chordata > Aves > Passeriformes > Thamnophilidae > Hafferia > Hafferia zeledoni. The sequence continues at coordinate 33,274,186 of JAWWEV010000043.1, forward strand.
GGTAGGAGAGAAGGATGAAGACACCAGAGCTGCAGTAAGAAATCAAACACTTGGCATACAGCACTCAGTCTTCAGGGAAGAGTGTAGTACATGTCTGTAACTCATCAATGAATCAAACATTGTGTGTATATGCTGTGTATGACACACAGGAATGATTTGTGTATTTCCAGTAACAAAGATATTAAACCACACAGGTGACCCTAGCAAAAAATATAGCTAGCATTTCATGAAAATTCCTGCTGGAAGCTAACAAAAATAATCCAGATACAGAAAGTACATTAATGATATACAACTTATTTTAAGAGAAGCATTTTAAATTAAAATTTTCAACACATATCCACAAACTAATGCAGGTCAGTATGTCTAGATACACTGATTTCAGAAATGCCTTTTTGTAATAGGTGATTTCTGACAAAAAATTTGTAAGCAATGCTTTGCATTCAGAAGTCATGCTTTATATGCACTACTCAAATCTAATGGTCTACTCATATATAGCAGAAGAGCTGAATCATTAAGAATTTATAGCCTTTTCCTGTCTACAAATCTGCTTTGTTACAGAAAGGAAAAGGTATAAAATGTCAGAAGTAACCTAACCTTGGCATGGTTATGAAAAAGTGTAGCATCCATAAAACTGAAAAGGTTTTAGAGCCTGAAATGGGAAAAGTATGAATGAAAGAAGAGGGGAGGGAGAAGGAGGAAGAAGAAGAGAAAAGAGTATGTCAGCAGGAAAAAGTGTGGAACATTACGAAGGCTTTTTTGAGGAGGCGCTTTCTGGAATTTCAAGGCTGGCATCCTGCAATGGTCAGGGTGGTAGGTGTTATAATGCTGATAGATGAGGAGGCTGCTGTGGCTGTTGGCACACAAATCCCAGGTAAGTTGCCTGTTGCTTCTTTGAACCTCCACTGTCCGCATGAAGGGATGATGGAAAATCAGAAAACAAAAGGACCAGAGAAGAGGTAAAAGTAACTGAACTGCACAAACAAAAAATCAGAAGTAAAAGAAAAATAATAAATTGAAAATAAAATTAAATAAAATTAAATGAAACAAAATCATAAATTACCAAATCTTGTCTTCTTATTAGGGGATGCTAATTTGAGTAGCATAAATAATAGTTTTTCTCAGAAAAAATGCTTCTGTCTGGTTTTATTTTCTTTTTTTTTTGTATTTGTTTTTAAAAAGATGACTACTGAATCAATTTCTAATCTCACTCTGGCTTAGGGGCTAAGATGGCGAAGTTTCTTAGAAAATACTAAGTTACTTCATATGACCACTAACTGAAGGCTAGTAAGTCTCTGCTTGCATTCATCTACTTTTAAAAAACCAAGCAGATACTATACATACCACTGCTTAGAATGAAGATGCTTACTCGCCATTTTAATTTTGCCACCATCTATTTTTAATATTATGCTATTCTGTGCAGTAAACGACTTCCTGAAGCCAGCAGCTGGAAAACTCTAGCCTGAAATTCGGTTCATAAAGAAAAGAGGTTTTATTGATTAGTTGGAAGTGCAATTTAATGGTTTGGGGCGTTTTTGGTTTTTTGTTTTTTTTTTTTAAACTTGATCTTCAAAACTTTGAAATGGTCCTTCACTGGATGAAATTTGAAACTATATTTGATTGCTGATTGTATATATGTGGAATCTGGGACATGCCAAAAGTGAAGACCAGTATTTACCAAGAGAATGGGAAGCATTTCAGTTGATATGACAAATCTTAAAGGAAAGCGACTGAAGTCCCCTTTGATTAAATACAGAATATCATTAAATTCAGCATGTGCATATCCTTGCTGAACCACACAGGAACAGTTCAAACTGGGAACTATTCAATGAATTCTTATATTAAAACACCAAGGGATTCACCCATACTACAAAATCATAGAGTGATTTGGATCAGAAGGGACCTTAAATATCATCTGTTTTCCAACCCTGCTGCCATGGGAAGGGACACTTTCCACTAGACCAGGTTGCTCAGTCCCATCCAACCTGCCCTTGAACACTTCCAGGGATGGAACATCCACAACTTCCCTGGGAAACCTGTTCCAGTGCTTCACCACCCTTACAGTAAAGAATTTCCTTCAAACATCTGATCTAAAGCTGCCCCTTTCCAGTTTCTGTGAAAGAGAGGTGGCCGTCTTTGGCCCATGAGCTGCAGTACCTGTGCCCCTCTGCCACCTGCTCTGCTTGTGACGGCTGCACACATGCATGTCCCCATGCTGGATTTCAACAGTAGCCCAAAACATTGAGTGCTTGAGTTGGACCCAGACCTTGCGTTCACACCTTATTCCATGAGACGAAGTATGGGGGAAAAGGGGTAGGCACAACAGCAAGTCCTGTGCTGGGCCAGAAGGAAAGCATCCTTTTGTTTCACTTCATTTGACATGAGTACTGATCTGCTAATTGCCTGACTCCACTAACTCTGCTCTGACTGAGGACCAATGCCCATGGCTGCTGGGAAGTGCACACTGGGGCAGGGAGAGCACAGAGGAGCACAGGGCACACCTGTCCTGGCAGTGTGGGGTCTGCCCTGTGCCCTTGGTCAGGCTGCCCCAGAGCTGCGTCCCCCTCAGAGCACCCTGCTGTGCCCTGGCACGTGTTTCAGTCTACAGAATGATTTTTTTTGCCCCACAGTAGATATCAGAGGTGAGCGAGGGTGGTGCCAATGGGCCAGCCTGGTGCTGGTGTTGCAGCCCTTGGAAGATCTGACATATGCCAGAGAAGTCCCAGAAGCAGCAGCAGCCTGATATGGCCACATGTACCTTACACACTTATCTTGTCTCCTTTGATGAAACCATCTCTTTGATTACAGGCCCAGACGGAGAGATTTCTGAACTTTAACTATGCTGCAAAAATTAAAATCTGATAAGAACAATGTGGTCAGGTGGATTTTCATTATTTTCAAGCTGCTGTAAGCCTTGTTTAATTAAAAAGACTGCTTCCAGCAGGAAATTATCTGGTAGTCTTTGAGACTTTTTTTAATGTTTTATTTTCATGCTGAGAGTAGAGATAAAAATGTCCTACAAAGTGGGAAGGTACACAAATTCAGTTTGCTCAGCTTGCAGAAGGATAATCCCAATTCAACAAAAGTTCTGTAAAAGAAAATCCTATTGTGTGTAACCATAGTAATTTAGTGGTAATTTGAGCTACTCCAGCCCTGGGTTGTGTACAGCAAACATAAAACTAATGGGGCAGCAAGAGAAATGAATGTCAGCAACTCAGTATAAAGGAAAAAAAAAAACCATGAAAAAATCCAATCTTTTATAGTGCTGTTCACTTTATTTTAGGGCTAAAATTTCAATTTATTTTATATACTGACTTTCCTGTCCATTTTAAATTCTTAACATGTTCCCAGAAGACCAATAACTGAGCTCAAAAGATACAGCTTATCTTAATGACTCAGCTTATCCCAGACACATAAAGGGAGATTTTCAGTCTCTGCAGCCTCTAGGCCATACCACACCTGATGAAGGTTGTTTGCAAGAGAGTACTTGCTTCTATAAAGCATGTTATATCTTGAATTGGTCGTTATATTGCAGTAGCACCACCTGGTGAGGGGCTGGGATGGGCGGTAAACATCCCAGTTATTCTGCCTTACTTAAGAAAGCAAACTTTATTACCTTAGGGATAAGATGCTCTTATATATCTTTTGCAGATCACCTTGACATGATTTGACATGATTTTGTATCAGCCAGTTCTTAACTCTGGCATAGCAAGAGTTTTGGTTTTTTCTAAGCATCTGCACATTAAAAGCATCAATCTCTTTTAAATGTTGGTTAACAAACCAACTGCTTCAAGTAATACAGTCATCTATACAAATCTTTGGCCCTGGCACTTGTCTTCCCAGAAGAAACACTCTTCAGGGGTTCTTTAACCAGGCAGAAATTAATTGTGTGACATCTTTGCTTCAAAAAAATGAAAGATCTGTTTGCAATGTACTGTCATAATTGAAAAGAACGAAAATATACCGTCTCCATCTTATTTTGCCTAGGCAGTATCACACTCTGCTCCTTTGTCCCTTTAACAGTCTTAAGGAGAAAAGGGAAAGAGCTGAATAATGGATGAACATGGAATTGCAAGGGTTACTTTTTGTTCATCCTTGTCTAGGAGAAACCAGTGTCTCCTCAGTTGCTAGTTCAGTATTCACCATTCTGAGAAGCTGACTAGAGCATCACTTATCAAGGGACAGCCTGGATCTTAGAGACACATCCAAGAACATTTACCATCACTGACGTTTCTAGGCCTCAGAAATCTTGTCTTGGTCTAAAGGAGGCAGAAGTACAGTACCACAGGCTCAGAAAGGCTCAGTATTTGATAAGCTTTTTTACTTCTTTGATGTCCATCAACATGCAGTATTTGGACTGAATTTATGAATACTATGAATTAGCCACTTTCTCAGGATTAGTCCGAAGACAAGACAGGCAGACTCCATCTTCAAATACTAAGACATTTTATATATATTTGATTTAAAATGGAAAGCCATTCCACTCAAGAATGTTTGTTATGAAATAAATATCCCAGTGAAAAAGGTCTGGGATCTAGGGAACTGTTTCCAAACAAACCATTTCCATAAGCACTAACAATGAATCCAAGAAGCAAACTCAGAAGTACTTTAAAAGATGATGGCAATAAATAATAATGTCATTAACAAGAAAAAATAAGGAGTGGGTTAAGTATTTTAGGGGAGAACAGGTGTTATTAATGAAGAGAATAACAGACTATCAAGTCAATATGCTGAAAATAAGTTGGCTGTGATTCTTCTTCCCCTCTCTAAATTTAAGAAGCAATTTAGAGTTTCATTTACTTAAGTACCTTGTAGCCCCTGCAAGGACTGCAACAGTAGAGCCCACAGGTGCTTTATGTACAAGTGTGTGGAGCCACTTCTTAGCAAAATATTTCCCTCCCTAGCCATAGGAATCTTGGAGGGTACATTAAGATTGAGAAAACACAGAGTTGCTCAGATACTGCAGAAGCATAATATGTAGCTGAAACAACATTTACAGACATAACTGCTGCAATAGCTTTCTTGGCCATTCAGAAAGGGCAGGCAAAGTAAAAGACAAAAGAGGCATTTGGTGCTACAGATCCTCCTACCGTGCTCTGGGCCTTTCAGTGCTAGCCGTGTCTGGTGATGAGGAAGGATCTCAAGCTTGACATTATCCGCTGCATTAGCCAAAAATTGCGTTGCTTCCGCCAGCGTGCAGTACTCCATGCTAGTGCCATCAATGGACAGGATATGGTCTCCTACATGCAATGCACCACATCTATATAAAAGGGGAAAAACTTGGTATGATCAGGTATGCCTTTTGCTTGCAAAGTGAGTTTTTCTGCCTTCATGACAACTATGAACGTGTTCTTTTGTTTCGAGAGACATTTGTGTTTTGTAGGCACTGTCACTGGTCAGATTCTACATCTATTAGTACAAACCTTAAAAACAATTCAGTTAATACAATATATGCCAAGACATCACTCACAGAACTGGAATGGGGTAGCTGACTCTAAAAATATGTGTGAATGGCAGCAGGATAAAATGAGAAGAGCTTTAGGGAGACTTAAGTAACTTGGTCACATATCCCTCACACAAGCACCCAGTTCATCATTTTTTGAGTATAGTTCAAACATTTATTAGTACAAAAGCTGTAAATGATGATGAAATTATGCAGTAGTCAAACAAATAATGAAACCAGGGCTAGCATGGTGACTTGAGGAGTAGGGTGGGAAGGGGGCTATCTGCTAAATCTCGCTGCACTCAAAAGACTGGCTACTGGATGAGTTGAGAAATGCAAACACAGCAGTCAGCATCCCGACGTACCAGTCAAGTGGACAGCTCCTTTAATTGGTTACCCCCTGCGAAATGGGAAAAAACAGAGGGAGAAAATTAAAGCATCCTGCACCATTGAACTGGAGAACACCCCTGGATCAATGGCCGTCACTCTCAAAGTTTCTACTGTAGGGAAAAGCCCACAGAGGAGCTGTAGACTCACTGCTACAAGTGGGTGCTACCAAAAGCACCATTGGCAAAGAGGAGTTACAAGGTAGGGTGACTGGGGACATGCAGGAGGAATTTGCTGCTGAAATGTAACATTTAAAAAAATTTTAGGTAGAGATATGTATACAGAAATATACTGTATATGTATAAACACACACACACACGCACCCCAGAAAGGATCCCACAGCTCTGTTAGAGGTTCAGAGCACTGGGGAAAAATACCTATGTTTTTAATGGTTTAAATGGTTTTATTTAAAGGTCTAAATGAAGTGGAAAAATTACAGCAGAATAACTTAAAAATACAGAAGCCAGTCTTCCTAATACCTTACTTGTATTCTAAGATATCAGTAAAAAATCTAGACACAAGGATTTCCATTTCACTGTGCCACAAGAATGAGTGATATATTCTAAAAGAACTCTTCAAGGTTGCAAAGCCTCAAAATTTACTTCTCTTGACAGCTGTTCCATATTGTGTGCTTACTTTAAGAATTTCAGTGGGTTATTTATTTTTTAAATACTAATCTCTGCCATGATACTACATTTAATAGCCAGAACAGACCTCTAAACTCCTGTGTTTCACAGTGCAAGCAGCTGGTCACATATAACACAAGGGCTGGCTTATGTCACTGAATAGATCAATCAGCTAAAGTAAATGGTGTCCTGGAAGTCTTAAACTCATCAGTATGGAACAATGATCTGACAAAGCGCTAATTCTAAGACGTGCAACCTTGAGAGCATCTGGTTCAGTCATTTTATCAAAAAAGGGAACGGTTCCTTTAAAACCTGACCAAACAGAAATAAAATGGATGTGTGAACCTGCAGTGTCAGCCCTCTGTCACACTCACCTGTCTGCAATACTTGCAGATTTGATTTTGTCTATGACAATGACCTGTTTGTTGCAGCACATCGAGGTAGTTAGTGCAACCCCAAGAGCAGCACCAGGAGTTTTGGCAACTTCAACCAACAGTGGTCCAGACGCTGTTGCTACTGAATCTGTTAAAATTAAGACAACAAAAGATCAGTATTGTGGTATTTATGCCATTTTCATATTTTCAAATATTAACGTTTTTCTATTAACAAAGACTTATGCTGGAACAAAATTACCAAATGTCTTGCTACAGCAAACAGGAGAGGTTTGTATTCACAGCGTACTGGAGCCAGCTGTAAGGATACCAAGACAACATTCAGGTGGGATGTCTCAGAAGTCACTGAGATGGAAGATGTAAAAGAACTGCAGCTGGGCTTCCAAGTATGGAGAAGAGGACAGATATAAGATACTGCATTCAGCCTTAAATCTAAAAAATTAGTCCAAAAATGTAATACTGAAACAATATTATCGTTCAAGCAAGCTATATGATGATACAAGCAAGCTATATGATGACACAAGAAATTGAATGAGAGAGTGATTAACACTCAGTAAGGGTGCTCTTCCTTGTTTGACAGTAATATAGGTAAACTGCATATAGAAACAGAGGGAAAAAGGTGCTTGGATGGAATAACAGGGAATTTCAGAAAAGCATCAGTTAATTATTAGAGAACTCCTTTTTCCTCCACAACTTGACATAATTTTTATATTCCTGGTGAGTTTCCTTTTCAAGTTGGAAACCCAAGGGTTTGAAGGAGAAATTCACTACTTTTGAAAGTGCCCATTAAATCTGAGGGATTAATTTTTATGCCCAACTAGGACTGACTATAGGCTGAACTTTCACAGACACCACCAAAATAAGCTGCACCAAAAACCTCAACTAATTTTTAAATTCTGAAACCAAAGAAGAGAGTCCACCCTGTAGCATTTCTGCCTGGAGCTTCAAGAACTAAGTAGCTTTAAAGCTGGATCAACTGCCCTCAGCAGCTACCTGTCTTTCTCTAGTAACTAAAGGAGTTTATTGAACTGCTGTCTTAGATGTCTTGGTTATGGTCTAAGTAAGGCAGGATGTATGCAGTGACTTGCAAACAGCCAAATAGGCATGTGCAGCCGAGCAGAATTTAAGTATTCCCTACTCCCTTCCTGCACTGAGAAACAATTATTTTCATCTTGAACATTCCAGTGGTTTCTGGAGCTACAAAAAAGTCTCGCATTCACAAGCATACGGGAAGAAGAAGAATGCTTGTCATCAATACCTTGACAAAAGTTTTAGCTCACATTGATCCAGAAAATGGCAGAGCCCAACTTGCTACTGACCTATCATAAGTTCTTTCTGCAATGGTTGCCTCGTGGAGAAGAAACTAAATGCAAAGATCTGTTGAGAATGTGTAAATCTTTCAAGATGCTGGTCCTTTTTCCAGTTTCTTGAGAAATGCATCATCAGCTTATGCCCTAGTGTTATTTCCCAGGTGCCTGTTGAAATGCAGTGGGAAGGCAAACCAAGGCAGACAGAATGAATAAATAAGATAACTACATTAGAGGAACCAGAAGAGAAGAAATGGAGTGTGTCTAACAGTGGCAAATAAGCACAAGGAAGAGAAATCAGAAGGCAATAATCAAGCACACATTCCCTGACAGAGAAGGACTAGATTTCATGTTGAAGTAAATCATGGATATGAAAAATGAATCATACAGGTATAAATTATTCATGTGTGAAGATGTTTCAGTCATTAAGATATTTACACCATGACTGAAGCACTTACACACTATGTTGATTTATTGACTATGTAATTATGTAAGATACAGTGATGAATATTGGAGTGAAAGACACTCTAGATTTTTGATTTTGTTAATAATTTTTCTCACTTTAGAGCACTGCATCTCAATCAGTACAAGAAGCCTGATTAAAACCTCCCAAAGGAACCAGCATTGCTTTCTGCATGCTAATACACTTCTGCTGCTAGACAGCAGCACACTTTTTTATTTGACAGCTTAAATCACTGGCAACAAGGGGTTTTATTCTGAATATACTTTTATGATGTGCAAATATACTATTCAATACAGAAAAAGTTTTGGATAAAACAAGCAGAGTAAGCTCCCCCTGCCCCTGCCCCCTCAAAAGATAATCACAAATAATTGTGAAAGTTGAAAATCTGTATTTTTAACCTGATAAAAGTGATCACATTACATGTGTTTCTTTATGTCCTTCTAAATGTGTGGATCTGTTAATCCTTACCTATCCTCATGGCAAGTTAAATCGAGGTCAACAAGTGGTGGGTGGTGGAAGACAAAAAACCTCTGTAGGATTCCACCACTGGGAAGCCAAAAAGCGAGCTGCTTGTATTATGCAGCAGAGGATCTACTTGTGAAACAGCAATGCTCCAAAGAGGAGAAAGGTTCAGTCACGGCTTGCAATCAATAATGATGCTAAATCCACAGGAAAGCAAATTATTTAGTCGATGATGTTTTGTTTTTTCCTTTCCAAAGCAGCCTTCTACTCAAAGCTAGGAAGCACTGCTATTGAGCTTGTTCCTGTAGGAACACCGAGCTCTGTTGCTATCTCTGCTCTGCAGGTTTTCACTTCTCTAACTGGAATATTTGGGGTGTTTTTTTAATTTTTCAAAGTCACGGCAGCAGAAGGTACAAATAATTTTTTCAGCAGCTTAAAAGAACTAGACATGGAAGAAGGACATCAAAACAGATTTTGACCCCAAGGAGCCAGCTAAACCAACTGAAACACACAGTTTCAGAAAACTGCTATTGATCTTGCCTGGATGCTGTTGTATCTTATAGCAGTGACGTGACAAGCAAGTGAATACCTTACTATCTCACACTAATTTTATTTTTGCTTTTTCCCTATTAGGTGTTCACAGACTAACAAGTTTTTCACCTTAAAATTGTATATAGCAGGTCCATGTAGCCTTCCCTGTTGTGACTCTGAAAGCAGCTAAAAAACCCCAAACAAACAGCAAGGTGCTGGTTTAGACCAGTAAAAAATGCGTAGCTCTTCAAACGTTGCAGTTTTTGCAATACAAAGTTTCAATGCTTTTGTAGCAATGCCTTCCCAGATCTAACTGTCTGTCAAAACTTGAAGATAGTATTTCACAGAAATAGTTTTCCTTGGTCAGAAAAGGATGCTCTCCTGCTTCTCACATCTCTTTTTGTTCCCTTCATACAAAACCTTTGCATCCTACAGATAGCAAGTATGGATGGGTAGACAGTTGGACTTCATGATCTTAGAGGTCTTTTCTACTGTAAGGATTCTATGATACTACGTAGATTAAACTCTCCCTCCGGTAGGAGCTTCTGTTTCTTCATTCAGTTCTTGTCACTACACCTGAATCTTTATCCTCTTTCTCCTTTTCTGTAACACTAGTTTTTATACCCAGTACCTCTGTGCCTCGTGCTCAGACCAGTGGTTCACAGAAGCATATTTTAGTGAAGTTAAGGAAGATTGTTGAGAACTGGAAAAAAAACTGGAGCTCTCTGACATTTTCAAGAGCAAAATGTTAGAACATTTACAGCAAATCAGTTTGAAGAAATGAGTTTAAATTACCCCCTCACTCCCTAGATTTTCCCTAGAATTTAGGTAAATTACCTAGACTGTATTCTTGCTTTCCTCTGTTCTCCTTGTGCTCTTGTTTTAATTCACGAAAGTCAATGATTCTTTTCCAGTACCTGCTTAGCAATCATCTATGCAACAGCTCTGATGTATAAGGGACAGTCACTGACTGTTCCGCAACGGACTTGTTGAATAAACTCTCATAGAAGGACACTTGCAAATCCTTAAATACATACATACAAAAATACATCACTACCTCCTTGAATTTACTTTCTTTAATAAAAAACAAACATAATGTGGATGGTCTGTGTGTGTGTTTATGTATATGAGCCAGAGTGTGCTACAAAAAGGGTCCAATACAAAACACTCCATTACAGTCAGTTCCTACTGTAGAAATGTTAAGACAACCAATGTGTCACCGTCAGCACTCAGTGCACAAGTGGAAGGTACTTCAAAACTGCAGTCAAGTCTGGTGTGCAAGGCACAGAGTAGGATGACAGCAGACCCAGCTTCTACAGCCAAATCTCTGCTTTTATTTGACATATTTCAGACTCAGTTCAGAATAACATAAAATGTTGATTGCCAGAGAACTTGCAGAGTGTTTTTAAGAAATCAAAGGGCTTGTTTTTTATCCCTGTCTTAAGAAAAAATAAGTATGAGAAGTTCTTTTATACGTATGTATCTATCTAGCAGGTTGCTCAGAGAAGTTGTGGATGCCTCACCCCTGGAAGTGTTCAAGGCCAGGTTGGATGGGGCTCTGAGCACCTTGGTCTAGTGGAAGGGGTCCATGCGCATGGCAGGGGGATTGGAACTACATGATCTTTAAGATTCCTTTCAACCTAAACCATTCTACAATTGACAAAATAATTGATGGTGGGGAATGCACAGCAGGTGTGGTTATGCCAGTCCATTCAGAATCAGCATGGTAGGGATTAGCACCCTTGTTTTCTTTATTAAGTAGCAAGAGTTGACCTGTTAGAAGCTTTGGTCTTTTTGTAACAGAAATAGATCAAGATTTCAGGTGTTGGACATACCATAGGCTTCTCATCATGAGTTTTCAGTATTTGCCATTCCTTTGGGAAGCTATTGCTGAAATGCAAAAATCAGAGCTGATACTTATCTTACTGGCCACTTGAAATCCACAGCCAGTTGTACAAACTTAAGACCAGGCAACCAATACAAAGAAAAGGCAGAATTTCAGGATTTCTAGCAGACTTGATGAATTTTATTTCTAAGACTTGTGCCTTGAACAGTGACGCTCTCCATACAGACCAGTTTGCAAGACTGAGTTTTCTCAGTTGACAGTGGAGTAACATAAAAGCACTCAGGGACTCCGTATGCATTTACATTCACATTCTTCATTAACCCACAGAGTATTCATCATAGTCAACACTTAATGAATCTTGTCATCCTCTGTGTGGTTTGCTTACTGTATGCTTAAGGACTATTTCTTTTACATGAATACCAGCTCAGAAAAAACACCTTTTTGTGTGTGTCCATTAAAACACTCTCTCAATAAGACTGACAAAAACTTGTCCAACTTCTCATAGTCTAGTGGCAAGATTGTATCCCTGTCTGTAATAGTGAGACTCATAATCCTCTATTGTACCACGACCCCACTATTCCCCTTCTCACGTTTCCCCGAGACTGCCACAAAAATAGTCAACGTCCTTCAACTGTCTGCCTTTTCCATGATCTCTTAGCAAAACAAGAGCCACAACCAGAAATGCATGTGCAAGAGAAAGATGTGCTGGGAGTGGGGAAGCTTTTCTCAACCTTTCTGCTTCCTTTGTGTTTCAATCCACTACCACCTTTCTTCTTTCTCCAGGTTCCATCACCTCTCAGATGAAAAGAAATTAAAAAAATGCCACTTTTGGACCTGTTCTTCAGGTCCTAAAACACTTAGGTTATCTTGCTAACATTTTAAATTGCATTATAGGGGCATTTCATTCACTCATTTTTAACACCAACTAGATGAGCAGCCAAGTCTCTTACAGAGTGCTTAGTGATGGTTATTTAAATACTAATTTTTCAGAAGGGTGGGGGCAGAGGGATGGGAGGTTACATATTGATGTAATACCCTTTCCTTGACTGCAAAGATAATTTGATCTCCATTTTGCAAAGAAAACTACGTGTTTTTAAAGAAGATCTAATTAAGAAATTGAGATTGGGATCATGGGTCAATGGTTTCAAGCAGGAAAGTAACAGCAAGAAAGAGAGGCAGGAATAAGACTTCTGCAGTGTTTAAAGGGCACAGGAACAACATTCAAGATGCCCTACAGCTGAGTAGCACCATTATGACTCATTCAGAGTAATATCATTTGATTCCTCATACTTTTGTGACTGTAAAGGTCATAAATGAAACACACACAGGGCACTCATGCACATTACTAGCTTTGGTATTCTGTTCTACTAATATTGCAGAATGTTTGCACCCTGGCTTTGTTCATGCTTCATTTAGAAGAGCAACCTTTTACTCATCTCTGATCTTATGGGGAAAATAGAATCATTGACAGCTAGCAAGCTCTAAAAAGGATTTCTTAAAAGCTAAGAAAACTGTGATCCTGTTGGAGTAGGTCCAGTGGAGGGCCATGAAGATGCTCAGAGGGCTGAAGCACCTCTCCTGTGAGGACAGGCTGAGAGAGCTGGGCTTGTTCAGCCTGAGGAAGAGAAGGCTCTGGGGAGACCTCATTCCAGCCTTTTAGTACTTCAAGGAAGATTATAAAAAAGATGGAGAACAACTTTTTACACAGGCATATAGTGATAGGACAAGGCAGAAGAGTTTTAAACTAAAAGAGGGGAGATTTAGTTTAGACATTAGGAGGAAGTTCTTTACCAGAGGGTGGTGAGGCACAGGTACAGGTCACCTAGAGAAGCTGTGGATGCCCCATCCCTGTAATCATTCAAAGCCAGGCAACACAATCTACTGGGTGGGAACCCTGCCTATGGCAGAGCAGTTGGAACCAAATGGATGTTCAAGGTCTGCTCCAATCCAAAACATTCTATGACTCTGTGAAATAGAGTAAGCTGGCAATATATTGCAAGCAATATCTGGGGAGAAAGGATGGCAGTTTCTTTAATAACAAAACAACTATTTAAAAATTAAATATTGTTTTTGTTCAAAGGGTCAGTGGCACTCTCCAAGGCCCAACGTATAACCTACCATAAAATATATGTGCTCCTTTTTGTTCCTTTGATTATGGAGTATGGAGTGTTTCAGGCAGGCTGTAGAGTAAGCAACAGTTGTTCTAATTTCACCCAGATGAGCTAGAATTAGAGGGGCAATAACAGTACTAAAAAAAATATAAAATGGTTTATTTTCCCTTATTGCCAGTAACAGCACAGCACTGGAGCTGCTGGGCTACTAACTGAAAGAAGGATCACAGACTTCACAGAAAAAACCCCATACACTTGCTGCTAAGGAAAAAAGCCACCAATGGCATTCTAAACCCTCTTACCTTTACAATAATCCAATTTCAAAAATGATAAATCAGAATAATTCCAATAAGATGACAGCACAATGAGTGATAGTGAAATCAGAGGGACCTCTCAGCTCCAGAATGAAAAACTGAGACATTATTCTCCAACCAAAATGTGCCACCTCTCTCCTCCCCCATATACAAACAATTTAATATTCTTGCCAACAGACTGACACAGTCTTTCCATTTTCCTCTTCTAGTCTAATTCCATTTATATGCCTCTAATTCAGCCAAATTCTTCAACCCAAAAGCTTAGGAGCTGCCTTTACCTGATTTCATACTTTGTAACCTCAGCCCTATCATCCTTCTCAGCTAAGAAATGTCGCTAACCAATTGAAAGAACCACCTCTGCCTTCAAAATGCTCACACCAGTGTGGGCGTAGATATACTCAAAATCCTCTTGGGACTTTCTCAAGTATTTCCCAAGTTCAGACCACAAAAACCCACCAAACCCCTTTTGCACAAAAGACTTTCCCCTGTTCTTGGGATGCTGCTTCCTCCTAACTCTGTTTCACGTTAAGACAACACTTTATTTTTACCAGGCCTCTTCCTTGAACAAAAGCTGTATTAAGTCCCAATCTCTTATCCATACCCTTCTTTCTGTGTGCACTGTTAATCTAAAATGCAATTTTGTCTACTACACAATTTACAACCAAAAAGGGGACATGGTAGATGACCCCTGTACAGAAGATCCTGGATCTGCCTCCTTGAGGCTAGTCTGAATGGATTTTAAATAAGCCCAGGCTCTGCAAGTTCCTTCCTTTATTACCTTGAAAAAGAACACCACACAGAAAATTCAGGTGACACTTAAAGAACTATGAGGAACTCAAATCTCTACCCCTGATGACAGCACACCATTTCAGAACTTGGGAGACTGTAAGTACAACCTGAGCCTCAAACACCACCTTTCTGTTGAAGGATGGCTCCTAATACAGCATTAGATGGATTATGAAATGTTTGCAGAAGTCAGCAGCAACGGACTTCCAGGAATGGAATTCACAAATAATTACTTTTGAAAACCATCTTCCAAAATGAGACAGAAACCCACAATGGTCAAATAATAAGCGATATCTTCAGCTGAGACCTTGCAATACAAAACTCTATTTGCTCTATTGCACAAAGCATAGATAAAATCAAAGAACCATTGAATCATAGAATGGTTTGGGTTGGAAGGGACCTTAAAGATGATCTAGTTCCAACTCCCCCTGCCATGGGCAGGGACACTTTTCCCTAGACCACATTGCTCAAAGCCCCATCCAACCTGACCTTGAACACTTCCAGTGATGGAACATCCAAAACATCTCTGGGCAACCTTACAGACAGACCTGTACATACAAAAGAACTTCTCATATTTATTTTTTCTTGCAAGTAGGTCACGAAATAAAATACACAAGAACTTTGACTTCTTCAAAACACTCCATCTCTTGCATGATTTTGTACCTGACTAATCACAACAAACAGAAAAAATTAAGATAATATAATCTTCATTTCTACCTGCAAACTAAGACACAGCTGGTGTGTCAAGTTTTACATCTGTCAACCTTGAAAGCATGCCTGAAAATAAACAATGTAGATAATATAAAAAGCTGCAGTACCTATCAATTATATCTACTTGCCACAATGACCTTAAGTATCCATTTAACTGGAACAGTAATAATTAGAGTAGGACTGGATTCTCTTCAAAAGCCTAGACTCACTGCTGTCACTTCACACGTGGGAACAAACATTGCAAATACCCAAACTTTTCACTGAGCTGACAGTTCCCATCTGTCCAGGGTTCTACCATGACAGGACATCTCAGATAATCCCAAAAGCTTCAGAGCAAAGGTGCACCATGCATACTTTGGACACACTGATAAGAGAGCAAAAGTATGTGAAACAGGTAAGGCAAATAAAGACGTGAATGCTTTGTTAGTGAAGTACCTGTCTCACTGCCACAGCAGTGGGAGCAGAAGCCCTGGAAGCAATGTGAGAAAAATTCTCGGCTCAAAAATTTTAGAAAGAGACGAGTTAAAAGAGCAAAGCAAAAATGAGGTTTAATGGCCAATACCGTGCGCACGGGGTGCTTCACCACGGCTAAGTCACCGGGAAAGCACACGGAGGGGGGGGGAGATCACCCCAATTTATGACTTACACGCCACGCCCCTTCCCTCCCCTTAAAGGGTCAGTCTCGTTTTCCAAAAGCAAATTAACACAGAACCTTTGAATTCAACTGTTCCATCAACCAAAAACCCTTCTTTCCCTACCTCCCACAACAAACCCTCCCTCATTATTTCTCACAGCAACAGACCCACACCAGTGAGATGCTGGGCCTGTGACAGCCACTCCTGCTTGTCAACAGGATGACTGGCCCAAGTGCAGCATCATTACCATATGGCTGGGCAGCTACACTCCTCTCCAAGGTCTGTTAGGCGAGTATGAACCAAAAGAAAAGAAAAATTAAACTTTACATTGTTGTCCATAACAGAAAATACGAATTTCTGATCCTACAAACATATACTATCAGTACCACTTTTCCCCTCCCACAAACTTGTCTCTTTTCAATAATCTGTGTTGTTGTTTATCTGGTTTATAAATTATTGGTGCACTGGCACAGCCACAGTATAAAATGCTACCATGCAGAAGGCCACGGCTGAAATCTGACCTCAATGTTTATGCATTGAGGAGAAGAGTGAAAGTTTTGAAGCTCTTGGGGGTTGCACAGGATATTTTGCCATTTCATGCCAACAACTCATGAAATAAAACTTCGGTAGAATGAGTCAGGAAACAAGTGTATTAAGTTCCCTCTCTTTCCTCTTTGGTATTGCCTGAGCAGCAGTTCAGCAAAACTATTTCCAATAGAGAAAGTAATTTAGGTAAATTGCCCACAAATCCAACACAGAAGCCATGGTTCTAAACATAAGTTCTTTGATCCCTCATTGCAAAAATAATCCAAGATTGCTTACCAGTTGCCTAAATATTTCCAGTTTTTCCTTTCCAACTGCCTGTTCCAAGCAATACAGAAACAGTACTACTGGGAGTATTCACACATTTAAAGTAAAGGAAGTTCCATTTAAATTAAAAAAAAGTTTCTATATCCCCTGTTCTCTGCAGCATGCATTTCCAGCAAAACCAATTCCCCATATTTCTTCTCCCAAAATCCCAACTAAGCAATAACCTCTAAAAACCCAGGTGGCCCATAACAGGTAGAGTCACAGCAATGAGAAGGGCACTCTATCATCTGCCTCCTCAGCAGACAGCCTGCCAGCTTGCTGCCAGGGTCACCTTTGGCAAGATTCCCATGCGGCTCCTCCTTTGCTGCAGGACAAGCCATTTACCTCCTGCCAGAGCAGCTCCTGCTGCCAGGCTCAGAGGGACTCCAGGTCCTCTCATGCCTCTGCCTGATGATTTTTTTTCTTTCTGAAGATGTTCCAGTACTCATAATTCAGTAATTACTGAATTTATGTAAAGGAGAAACTGTGAAAAGTCATTTTTATCTGTGTTCTTTCTGGTCTGTTTGTTTTGGTTGTTTCTCTTTCTTTGTTCGCTTGTTTGTTTTTTACCACTGACATCCACCCAAATATATCTAAGCTGTAAAGATGTTGAAAAAATTAAGGTCACAAGGCTATTCCATACAACACTGCTGAGCTCACCATACCAGAGAGACTGTGCTTGTGCAAACGGTGAAAAACTCAAATGAAAATTTGATTAAAATCTGCAGAGCATCAATATAAATCATCATAAAATACACATACATCAATGAAGCTCAGAAGTATCTGTTTACAAACAGAATGACATTAAAAGGAAAATATTACAGTCACCATGTGGGCACAAAGCACTTCAAATGTAACGATACTCAGAATGAATATTGCCCGGATGTACTTATTTTTACCTTCCTTCTTTTATTAAATAAGCACATACACTTCCTCCTTCAAGAGCCTATGCAGAAGGTAGATAGTGAGTATTTAATGAGTAGCAACACTTTTTCCTCATTTTTTTTCCCATGCTCATGCCATAATCACTACAACAGAAACTTATTAATGATTTTGTCTTATAACCACCTGGTAGAGCAAAAGCATGGCATTTTCCCCACTGCACAGACAAATGAGGACCGAAGAAATGAAGGTCAAAAGCATCCTTTTGTCTGGAGAGGATGATTGGAGACAACTACACTAGTGCACCAAAATGCAGGCAATCTGTGCAGCAGACCTGAGCCGAAATGCCCTCCACAACCATCCCAGAAAAGCGGCATTTAACAAATGTGTTTCACTTGCCCTAGTTTAGGTATCTGCATCAAGATGAGATAAGCTTTTATTTAGAATATTTCTCTCATTTGTCAGATCACTTAGTACTATACAGCAGGTGACTGATGAAGGGAAAATGTATGTAATCATTCTAATTAAAATCTGTATCATAACATATGCTCCAGGACATTTGAGTAAGACTGTATGGGCATCTTTAATTCCTGCATTTTCAATTACTGAAGAGTTGAACTGAAAGGAACTTTGCAAAGACAGGAAAAACTTTCCCCATTATACACAAAATCTTTTGGAAAAGTTGGAAGAGGGCCACAAGAAGAACCTTAGTGTAAACTGTTTGTCACTGTTCTTAAAACCATGGTTTTAACTGTGAGTCAGTTTACAGAAGTCTCAAAAAAGTCATTCCTCCAGCAAGGGAGATCTTCAAGAAGCACAACCTTTCTTGCTTGCTTCCTCTTTACAGCTGTTTTCTAGTTTAAACACAGTAGCTGATGCTCCTCCCACACCCGATATCCAATTAAATAATGGCAGGATGGACTGAGAGACCAACAGCACCAATGCCTTGCCATGATTTATAACATCAAATGCTGTTATGTGAAAGACAAAAAGTAAATAAAATTAAATGCATGGTGGCTGTTCATCTAACAATTTCTTTGGCATTGTTCAAGGGTAGAGCATTTTGCTGTGATCTAGATCCAAAGTGAGATGCCCTATAAAATATATCGCAAACCTGGTAATTTCTTGCATGTAGACCCTGTTTCCATGCTAGAATGCCAGAGGAGAAACATCTTAGCAAAGGGGCAAAGAGATAATAGGCCTGGCATGTTCTCTCTTCATTAGTAGAAAGAAGAGAACTGAGTGATAACTGGGTGTACAGTCTAAACAGCATAATTTAAAAGTAATCTGCACCAGTCAGGTCCTTGCAACGCAAGTCTTTTCTACACTTAAAACTTCAGTGTAGAATCCCCAGTTTTATGCTGGCAACCAAATGAGACATTGATTTAGTGGTGCAACCAGTGCTTAAACTGTAAGACTTTTACACTGCCTGAAGACATTTTTGTTTGTGTAAACTGGGTGTCCACTCTGGGAGAACTGAGGAGGGGGCAAACACAGCTCTTCTGTTTATTTCCCTTTAAGCAAAGCTCTTCCAATGTAGGACAAAGAATCACATAACAGGTCAGGTTGAAAAGGGACTCACAAGAATCATCAAATGCAACTTTTAGCCCTGCGCAAGACCCTCCCCAAGAGTCACACCATGTGCCTGAGAGTATTGTCCAGATGCTTCCTGAACTCTGTCAGGCTTGGTGCTGTGACCACTTCCCTAAGGAGCCTCTTCCATTGCCCAATCACCCTCTGTGTGAAGAACCCCTTTTTAATATCCAAACTAAACCTGCCCTGACACAACTTCAGGCCACTCCCTTGGGTCCTGTCACTGGTCACCACAGAGAAGAGATCTGTGCCTGCCCCTCCTCTTTGCCTTAAGAGGAAGTTGTAACAGCAGTGAGGTTTCCCCTCAGTCTCCTCTTCTCCAGGCAGAACAGACCAAATGACCTCAGCCGATCCTCACATGGCTTCTCCTCCAGGCCCTTCACCATCTTTGTTGCCCTCCTTTCGACACTCTCTAATGGCTTAATATCTTTCTTGTATTGCAGTGCCCAAAACTGCACACAATATTCAAGGTGAGGCAATCCCAATGCAGAGCAGTGTAGGACAATCCCCTCCCTTGACTGGCTGGCGATGCTGTGCCTGATGCCCTCCAGGACAGAGTTGTCCCTCCTGGCTGCCAGGGCACTGCTGACTCATATTCAACTTGCCATTGACCCGGACCCCCAAGGGCCTCCTTTCCATGGCAATGCTTTTCAGCATCTCAGTCCCCAGTCTGTATGTATGTACAACCCAGGGTTGCCTCATCCCAGGTGCAGAATCCAGCACTTCCCCTTGATGAACTCCATATGGTTGGTGATTGCCCACTTCTCTGATTTGTCCAGGTCTCTCTGCAGGGGTTCCCTGCCTTTGAGGAGTCAACGCTTCTCCCAGTTTTGTGTCATCTGCAAACTTGCTCAGTATCCCTTCCAGTCCTGTGTCCAAGTCATTTTTGAAGATGTTAAAGAGCACAGGGCCCAGGATGGAGCCCTGTGGAACCCCACCAGTGACAGGTCAACAGTCTGATGTTTTCGCATTCACTATTACCCTCTGTGCTCAACCTGTAAGCCAATTGCTCACATGATGTGTTTATCCAGCTGTGCTGGACATTTTATCCAGAAGGATCCTGTGAGAGACAGTATCGAAAGCTTTAGTGAAATCCAAAGAGATGACATCAACTGGCTTCCCTTGATCAGCTAAGTGGGTTACCTTGTCATAAAAGGAAACTAGGTTTGATAAGCAGGACTTTCCTCTCATGAAGCCATGCAGACTGTGACCAATGACTGCATTATCTTTCAGGTATTTTTCAATACCTCCCAGAATAATCTTCTCCATAACTTTATCAGGCACTCAAGTGAGACTGACAGGCCTGTAGTTTCTGAGGTCATCCTTCTTGAAAACTGGGACAACATTTCCAGTCAGCTGGGACCAAGATAGCTCAAATATCATTAAGAAAGGTTTTGCGATGACATCCGATCGATTTTTGAGGATTCTTCGATGAATTCCATTAGGCCCCATAGATTTGTAGAGATCCAGCTGGAGCAGCAGATCCCACACAATTTCAGGGTTGACTCAGTACTGATAATTCTCACAGTCATAGTTCTCTGGCTTGGGGTACCAAGACCCACTTCGTCCATCATCCATGTGGAAGACAGAGGCAAAGAAAAGTGTTAAACACCTCTGCTTGGTCTCTATCCCTGTTTGTGAGGTGACCATCCTCAGGCTGCAGGAGGCCAGTGATATTTCTGTACTGCCTATTGCCATTAATATATTTGAAAAAACTCTTTTTATTGTCGCCCACGTTTCTGGCCAGCTTCAACTCCAGCTGAGCTTTACAGTGGCGAGTAGCATCTCTATATTCTTCTTGTGTCACTTGACTTTGCTTCCACTGGACATACACCTTGCTTTTTTGCCTTATCTCCAAGGAAGATCCCTGCTCAGCCAAGCTGGCCTTCTGCCTCACCTGCTTGACTTCTGACATTTGGTAATTGCCTGCTCCTGTGCTCTTAGGAGGTGATGTTTAAAAAGTGACCAGCTCTGATGGACCCCAGTACCTGCAAAAACGTTTTCCCAGAGGACCTTACTTACTAATTCCCTGAGCAGCCTGAATTCTGCTCTCCTCATGTCCAGAGTTGAGGTTTTGCTGGCACATTTCCTCCTGTCAACTTGATCATTTCATGGTCACTGTGGCCAAGATGGCCACCAATCTCCACTCATGAGATCCACTCTGTTGACAAGCAGCAGATCAAGGAGCACATCTTTCTGAGTTGTCTCCCTTAGGACCTGTTCCAAAAAGTTCTCATCCAGGTTTTTTAGGAATCTTCTGGCTTGGGCTGTACCAGCTGTGTGATGCTCCCAGTTGCTTTCTGGTAAGTTGAAATCCCCCATAAGGACATGGGCAGTTGATCTGGAAGTGTCCCTTAGTTCCTCAAAGAATAATCCATCAGTGTCATCACCCTGGCTGGGAGGTCTATAGCAGACTTTCACAATAACACCCATATTATTTGTTTGCCCCTTGATTCTCATCCAGGGTCTCTCAACTGCACCATTGTGCGCTGGTTTAAAGGTAAACTGGCAGGAGAAATGAGCCCAACACAAAAGAGATTATAAATCAGAATTACAATTTAATAACAATATCACAATAAATACAATGGCACAAAGAGAAAATTGGTTTTAACCCACAAAACCCCAGAAGTATGACCCAGCACCCTGAGGCACAAACACAAAGGGGTTTGTTAGCCCCTGTGCTTAACCCCATGTGGTTCCCCCAAGTCCAAACTAAAAGGAAGTGAAAAACCTGTTGGTACAGCTGACATTTGCAGTCTGGTGAAGAGTGGTGGTCTCCTCCTTCAAGGTCCTCCTCTGGATCCAACAAGTGATTGATTCCCTGAGGTCTTCAAACCCCGAGATTATGTACCCCCAGGTCCAGGTGGGAGCACCCAGTCCCTCCTCCCTCCCCCAGGGCAGGGAGTTACATGATGGGTGATTGCACTCCGTGAGTCATGGGGTATTCTGGAATCGTTGATGGCCCATGAGCAGACACGACCCCTCAGGCTGGGTGTGAAGGTGCTAATGACTCCCTGGAGGGGATTTATCACAGCTCTTATCTCACAGGTGTCTTTCACACCCAGCTCACGGCCTGAGGGGTTGGGTGTGTCCTGGGCAGCTGCTGCAAATTGTCCATTGTTAACAATTCTTGGGAAATGAATAGAGGGTGTGGAATACATAGCTTTGATCACCCACACACAGTGATAAACTGGTCCCACCTGCTGAACTAGGACACATTGCCAACTGTGAGCTCCATTCGTTCTAACCCTTCTATTACACAGAGTACCACCCCTCCTCCCCTGTTGCCCTGCCTATCCTGCCTGAAGAGCCTGTAACCATCCAACAGGACACTCCAGTCACAGGTCTCATCCCACTAGGTTTCACTTATGCCACTGATGTCAAATCTCTGGGACAGAACCAAAGCTTCGAGCTCCTCTTGAGCTAGGTTTTTCGCCTTTGGGTCCTATTTTAAATCCCAACTGAAATCAATTAAAGAAAGTCTTTTGAGTCAAGCAGGCTTGGACCAGGCCTTGGCTAATGTAATAACTGGCACTTGCTGGCTGATCTGCAGGTCAGTGGTTTTTGTTCTCCTCCTCAGCACTTATGACAGCACATGGCAGCACTGCTGTGGCTGGGGGTTAGATGCAACTTCATGTGCATGCAAAAACTAATAAATTCTAGGGAAAGGGTCACCTAGCAGAGCATATTCAACAACGAAGATAAATTATTCCAGGTATTTAACACCTGAATTAAGCATTTATTTCCATAGAAAGAAGTTAATTGTGAAACAGCAGCTAGTTGTAAGTTACTGGTGGCCTCCCTCAGCCAAAAAATAGCAGGGAGAATTACAGGGAGAGTTTGTTTTAGATTTTCTTTGCAGCTACGGGAGATGTGCCAAAATTATATAATGACAGAGAGAAAACCACAGGCTCTGTGTGTCTGCAGTTCAATTTATTCTCTCTCTCTTTTTTTTTTTTTTTACTTTAAGCTGCTTGAAACCTTTAGATTTCAATTAAGAACTCAGGCAACATTACTTGAATCAGCAACAGCTTTTGAACATAAAATAAAGGATAAAGAAAAATCCAATGAGCAATTTTTAAAGAAAATGTTGAGGGACCTCCTAGATAACACAAGACACGTCACAAAGCTCTGCCTCAAGGTGCACACATTACCACCTTTTCATGTATATAACCTTTGGATTATCTGCCAGAAAAAAAGGAAAATTAGCACTGTAATTCAGAAGCAATTTGGGTTAGAGATGCTTGTGTAAATATAATAGGAAACCTTACTCTAAAAAACCCTTTCTTTTTTATTAGCATCCTCATCTCTGTTCCCTTGTTGTCTGTCTCTTTTTCTCTCCAGAGCCTCATTGCCTCTGAAACCCTACAGCCAATTTCATCTATTGGCAAACCCTACTCTGCTTCCAATTTCATGCAGCTAATCTGAGGGTCTGGATCACCACATAACTTGAGGCACTTCCAAAAAAGAATGCTTTTATACTGGCATGGGTTCTGCATGTAAAAATGCAACTTTATCAGCCAGGGAAGGAATGCCTGGAGGCACTTAAGAAGAAGGAAGAAACTTCAGCTTGCCACAATTTTACCTGTAACCTTGGGAAGCTCTCATATCCTTCATTACTTATCTCTTCAGGAGGGCCCGACACTCTTTGTTTGGCTGCAGTCAGCCATGACTTTTCTGATAGTGTAAGAATTGCAATTAAAGATGAAACTGGTAAATGGTTTAGATAAGTACCCTTCATAAAATCACTGCCACCCTCTTCTCCTTCAAGAAGAAAAGAGGTAAGATTTAAATGAAATCTGCAGTCATGTGCTTGCCTTTGGTTTAGTCTGAATGCAAGTACAATTATCACAAAAACTTAATTTCATTATAGTCCTCCAGCACCCACACTGAAATAGCAGTGTGACCAATCAATAGTAGCACTTAGAATATTCTGGCCACTTTCCTTACAAATGAAAATCATGGGACTTGCAGAAGATCAAACAGCACTAATGTAAGTCACCAATGAATTGATTAAAAAAATAAAAATCCAACAATTTTTGGCTGAACATAAGGTAACAGAAAATTATTTTTATCAGTACTGTTTCCCCAAAACACTCTGATAAATATTGAGCTCATCGGCTATGAAATGATCTTTTTAAATGAACAAAGAGTGTAAACACGGATTAAGGAAAAAGATACAAAAAGAGAACACTATGGGTATTTAAAATTACTGTAGGGGAACGTTGTTTAAACAGCAAATGCACTGAGAACAAAACATTTCACTCATTGTACAGATGAGCCAATGCCACTGGAAGCATAAATAATTTTGTAAGATGTGGCATAGATGCAACTATTTTTGAGTAAATATGTTGGTTTCAAGATAAATCCATTAATTAATATTTTGTTTACACCCCCCCCCCCCCCCCCCCGCCACTTTCATTTACAGCTCACAGGCCTTAGTACTGTCTTCTCTGAGCAGTATACATCTCCCACATATATGGTACAATCTCACAGGATCTGCTTCAGATCTCATTCACACCCCTTTCACACTAGAACACCATTAATTGAGATTGTTCGTATTTATGGGCAAAATACCTAAAAATATTCCTACTTTAAAATCCATCCCTTTTCAGCCTAAATGTTCTGCAAAATTAACCATAACCATTAACCTTAGTGTAAAAGGGATAAAAATCTGCCCTACTGCATCCCAATTTAATCTCTTCATTTATTATGGTACAGGCATTCCAGGAAACAAACTGAGGGATTCTTGGATCTTCTCCCCTTGGCCTAACCTGTCAGGCACAGTCTGGGTGTCTTATACTTATGACAAAAAATCAAGACAATGGCGTAGTTCTATTCCAGATTTTTTAAAACATCTCCCTAAAGGAAAATCTTGGGAAACATTTAGTGTTTTCCTCTCCCTGGAATGGAGGCAGGAATGGTGCCTTTGCTGCTCTTACTTCCTTAGAGATGAGCTCTTTTAGAGACAGATTCTGGGGTTACAGCACAAGTTCTACCTAATAAAAAGAAAATCAGACCTGTCCCTTATTTCTTAGTCTCTCAGATGAATGCAATGGAATTAAACCAAACCCAGGGCTGTATTTTTATAAGTGGATTTTTTCTGATTACAGCATTTCTCTTGCATTGAATTGCATGGCACACACAAAAGATCCTTTCGTTTCCATGAAGCTTAACTACCACCTTATTTGTAAAACTTTCACCCCTGCACTCTGAATTTAAGTACTTCAGCTACCTGGTTAATTTTTTTTCAGGCCAGCACAACTTGGGATACTTCATCATCCTTGATAGTCTGTGTTGACCAGCATGCTAAGTAACAGGTAAGCCAACTTACTGACCCAGCTGATCAGAGATATAAGCACATAGTAGAGACTGTAATTCCCTTTCATACTGCATTTCTTGGCATGTCTGGACAACCTACATGCAAATGGAAAGATATGATGAATTCTTTTTTCCCCATCTTTTACTAAGTATCTATGAGGGTTATTTGCTCCTTCTCTGCTAGCTTGAAGCCTAGATGGCGGACAAGAGAGATTACTACAGCAATCTCCTCATTCCATCCTTTGCCTTTAATCACTTATAAAAAGAAGCACAATAGTATACTTTAAACAGGTAGAGACTGCTTCAAGGGCAGTCTTGAGGATCCAAGTCCTTGAATTAGCATCTAAAAAATTGAGACCATGTGCTTTGTAAGAAGATACCAGGATAGATTAGAAAGGCTCTCTTTTAATGAATGCCCATCACGAAATACATTAGATATTTTAGATTGATTCCTCATAATTGTACACTATTAGATTAAGAGCATAGAAGTATAGGTTTCACCTTCCTGGCATGTATTTGAAGACAAATTTGTCCATTACTCTCAGTACCCAGTAAGTAAAGTGGAATTTTCATACACAAAGTGGAACTTGGAACATAATACTTCCCTCCCCCTTTCTAGTTATTTATGGCAATTAAATGGTACCTTTAGTTTTCTGTTTCAAGGACATTTCATTTCAGCTTAACAGTTTTTTCTCACATACAAAGCAATATTTATTAAGCTGCTTTTAATGAGGTTATAGTTTCAAAGTATTAATTGGACCTGTTAGAGTAATTTGTAACTTACATGGTTCAGCTAAATAAACTCCATTTATTTTTCTTTAGGGATCATCAAGAAGTTTGTAAAGAAAGAAATCCCTGTAAGATTTATGAAATCCTTGTAAAACATGACAACTCCTCCCTTCTGTAATCACCTACTAGCAGCAGGGCTATTAAACTGCAGCAGCAAATCACACTCAGAAAAAAGAAAGATAAAAAAAATTCTATAGGGCAAATATACTTGGGAATCATGAAAATCATTCTTTTGTCATTAAAACTGCATGGTTTTAATTGCTTATAACTTGTGCACAGTACAAAAATTTGGTGTTATTTTTTCTTACAGCCTCTCTCAGGCTGTACTTCTTTTCTCTCCTTTTAGTTATTTTAGCTGAAATAGGTCATCTGTGTCTGAGAGCATCATTAGGGAAAGCCATACTGTTTTGCTCCACCTCCCCTACCCTCCCTCCTGAAAATTCAGTAAGCTTTATACTGAAAATTCATGTTCTTTATGTGTCTTCACTACCTGACAGATCTGGCACAGGGAAATCAAGTGAAGAGCCAAGAGGAGGGAAGAGAAGGACTTCTGGACAAGAAGGGGAAGAACTGAGGTGAGAGGGTTATTGAACTGAAAAGCAGCTGCAGTACAAGAAACTTGGGAATGGTTTGCTACGAGACAGGGACAGGAGAAAGGGCTAAAGAAGGACATCCATGAAAACTGCAAAAGACCTTCAAAAGAGGGAAATCAGCAGTGTGAGAGAAATGCGTTGGAAAATTACCTAAGCTTTACTTGGCAAAAGACAGAAGAAAAAACTGGGCTGTAAGGAGAGGGAATAGTATGTTGGGGATTTAGGACCTTCTAGAAAACAAGACTCAAACTAGGTCAGTAAAGAAAGGGAAAATCAAGAAGCTACTGGGGAAAAAAAGACAGTAATGCGGCTCAGAACCAGGATAAGAACAAAGAATGGAGGAAAGAAGCATCACACTGGCATGAAACGGAAGGAAGATGGCATCCTGAAATTTTACAGTTGTTCTCAGCTGTCAGAAAAGGTCTTTGAAGCCCTCTGGTCACATAAGTATCAAGACTTTTTGGGTCCCCAGAAAGCACATGCACGCTGTGCTGGACAGCTGGTCTCATAACCCGACTAACAGAGAGCAGACTGGTGGGTTTAGTGACTCTCACACTTTTGAGGAAATATTTGGATACAGATGTCAGAAGTTCAAACTTTTTCCTGTACAGAAACCTAGGTAATAGTACATAAAAATGTGTTAACACTGTTGAAGACATAAGCTCACATAAATATTGGGAAACCACAAATTGAGAGCTGCTTATGCACACAGTGATAGCATTCATTGGACAGAGAAGTCTGTTTTCTTACAAGGCTCCATTCCACACCTTTTTCAATGTTCAGCAGTCCTCACAATGAAACAAATATTCTACCCTTAGGAGAAAACAGTAAGTTTTGAGCGAGCTAGCAGTGAATGAGTTGGGTAGCAGGTGTATAAGGCACAGAGAAGGAACCACAAGGAAAAGAAGGTTGTATAACATGTAGGGAACACCTGAATGCTGCTTTGAAGCACCACCTTCTCTTTCTGTCACAATTTCTGTAAAGGCTGAAAAGGACCAACTGCATTGGTCCCCAATTGCAAGCATTTTCTTACTTCCCTATCAGCAGTCAGCAGCTGTGTCTCTTGATCACATAAAGAACTGATCAATGAAGAACTGTGTTTTGAATTTGCCAGCCTCAAAAGTTGGATTTTTTTTAAACCATAATGCTTATTTATCTTAGGTTTCTATGCTACCCATTTATCTCAAGAGGTGTTAAAAGGTATTATTTCTTTTAAAGCAGATAAATAGAGTAGATTAAAGCAGGCAAGAAAGCAGGAATTGATGCCAAACTGATAGGTATCCCTCACCTTTCAGGCTCTTGATGAGACTAAGTGAAGTCAGCATGTCATATTTAATAGCATCATGAGAGGCAAACGGTTAAAAGGAATAATCCCCACTTCGTAACAAAAAAGAACAGTCCTGAAAGTCAGAAAACTTGATAGCAGAAAAAAATCACAAGGACTGGGCTTCTATAAAGGAAGAACTATCTTCTTGAGCCAAGGATAAGTCTTATGCCCAAACATGTACCTTTTGCTAGATGAAATGATAGAATCACAGAATGGTTTGCATTGGAAGGGACTTGAAGGATCATCCAGTTCTAACTCCCATGCCGCGGGCAGGGACACCTTCAACTAGACCAGGTTGCTCAGACCCCCATCCAATCTAGTCTTGAACACTTCCAGGGATGTGGCATCCACAACTTCTCTGGGTAACCTGTTCAGTGCCTCACCACCCTCACAGTGAAACATTTCTTCCTAATATCTAATCTAAACCTACTCTCTTTCCATTTGAAGCCATTTCCCCTTGTTCTATCATTACATCTTCTTGTAAAAAGTCTCTCTCCATCCTTCTTGTGGGTTCCCTTCAAGGGACTGGAAGGCTGTAATTAGGTTACCCCAAAACCTGTTTTCCAAGTTGAACAATCTCAATTCTCTCAGCTTTCTCTCACAGGAGAGGTGCTCCAATGCCTCTGATCATCTTGGTGTCCCTCCTCTGGACTCGCTCCAACAGATTGGTGTCCTTCCTGTGCCGAGGACCCCAGAGCTGGATGCAGCACTCCAGGTGAGATCTAACCAGAGTGGAGTAGAGGGGCAGAATCTCCTCTGTTGACCTGCTGGCCAGGCTGCTTTTCATGCAGCTCAGGATTTCTGGGCTGCACGTGCACATTGTCAGCCCATGTCCAGCCTCTCATTCACCAGCTCCCACAAGTCCTCAGCAGGGCTCTCTCCATCTGTTTGTCCCCCAGCCTGTATTGGTCCCAGCGGTTGCTCTGACCCAGGTGCCACTTGATCTTGTTAAACCACAGCAGATTGCCATGGGCTCACTTTTTAAGCTTGCCCAGGTCCCTCCGAATGGCATCCTGTTCTTCAGTGTGTCAAATGCACCACTCAGCTTGGTGTCTTCTGCAAACTTGATAAGGGTGCACTTGATCTCTTCATCTATGTCATTAGTGAAGATATTAAACAACACTGGTTGGAATACAGATCCCTGAGGGACACTACTTGTCACTGATGTCCATCAGGACTCTGAGCCATTGACCATTCCTTACCCATCTAAGAACAGTTCACCTATGGAATCTATCTCTCTCCAGTTTATAGAGATGGATGTTGTGGGGGAATATGTCAAAGTCTTTACAGAAGTTCAGATAAATGACATCTGTAACCCTTCCCTTGTCCACTGATGTAGTCACTCCATCACAGAAGACCACTAGGCTGGTAAGACAGGACTTACACTTGGTGAAGCCATGCTGGCTGTCCCAAATCATATCCTTGTTCTCCAGGTGCCTGCTAGCACTACAAAGAGAGAATTTATTTATTGCAAACATCCACACCTGACTGTCAGTTCGTGCTAGTGTCAGTGATGCAGGAATCTGGCACTGACAGCAGAACACACAAACAGTGTGTTTGATAAACAAGGATATTGCACAGTAAGACCAGACACTAATGCACCATAGCATGTAGATCTAAATACCTGCTCAGTGAATGTGAATCACATATTGGCCTCCAGGAGAGACAAAAAATCCCGTGTGTTTCACCCAGTGACACATCTTTGAGTGGATATTTCTGGAACTTTGTCTAAATGCAAAGTTATTAATTTCCTGGTATTTTTTTCCTCAGGCCCTAATCCTGCCACAGTTTGAGTGCTTCAGGCAATATGAAGATCTCAAGGAGAAAACCTCAGTGTCCCAAGGTCATTCCAAATGTATTGGATTGTTCTTAAGGCAGAAGATGACATAGACAAGGATCTGGGCAATGGCTTCAATAAGCCTGTGGTCACGTACTGAAGACAGGAAGAAAATGCAAAATTAATATCTACCTAAAAAGCTTATAATCTGTCCTGTGGGTCTTGTGACTGCACTTTATGGTCACCTACCTGGACAGCGGCTGAGCAGACACTCTCAGTTCTCAATTCACATTTTCCCACAGGCACATTCAACATTTTGACTTTGAACCCTGTCTTACAACGTAATTCGTGTATATGTTTTGTATCAGTATTTAAAGTAGCTTATTGTTTCAACTAATACATCTATCCTGATCTTTGCATTGCACATGAATTTTCATTCAGTTTGTCTCTGAAGCAACATAAGACATGAAATGTTCTTTAAAGGTTTAAGAAACTAATTCACATTTTGAATTTCAGGAGATCTAAGCCTGTTCCTCTGTGACAGCCTGGAGACCAGCAGCTGCAGTCAAATGCTAGAGTATTCTACCTATTTGTTCTGTCAAAAACTTGTAAGAGACAAAGGAAATGTTCATTTTAAGTTTATAAAGAAACAGAAGTAAAAAAGCAGTGTGGAATCCTCCAGGTTTCCTGACTTTCCTTCAACTTTCAAGGTCTTGCAACATTTATAAGGCTTATGAGGATCTTGAGTCTGTCCCTGGAGCCTCTGGAGCTCCTGTTCCTTTGGGCTTGTAAAACTCTTAAGGGTCTCCACAGCTCTGGATACTCCTGAGTGATACTGCTTTATGAAGCTTAAGGAGCAGCCCATAAGTTGTTTTTAATTCTCTATTTCTTGTCTTGCAAAAATTACTGAAAGTCTACACTTGACCACAGATGACCTTTCCTGATCTTTAAGCTATACAAGTTTTCTCTCCCAGTGCTCTTCTTATCAGGCAGAATTACTGAAGGGTGAGTTGGAGTTCTTTAAATGTACTCTCAAAAGACTGTTACAGCATTAATGAATTTATGTATGTATTTAATGGGTGAACTTCAAGAAGCAAACTGCTTAGATGTGTTTTTTTAAAGATTTACTAGCAAATGACTGCATCAATAATCTGATTTATAGAAAGCTCTATCAGTGTTAAACATTGAGGTCAGAAAATTGAGGGTGTTGCTCTAGTTAAAATTGACCAGCTCTATGTCAGGATGACTCTGGTAGGCTTGGACAAAAAACCTAACTGACTGTATCTGTTTTGTGGAGAACACTTACAGGCTGCCACGTTAAGCAAATCTGTTCTGGCTCAAATAAGTGCAAGAACTGTTAAAGAAGTCAGAGAAACATATGGAATTTAAATGTGCAATATGTTCCTTCATTCCTGAAGAGGACAGAGTGGTTTGAACTAACCCAGTAAAGAGAAGAGTGAGAAAGATGTTGAGTGTCACAGGTGTAAACAGCTTGGAAAAAAGCTTCCTTTTGTACCAAAGTCCTGGCAAAAGCTATCCATTTTGTTTAACTACAGTATCCTTGATTCAAAGTTTACCCCAACAAGAACACCCAAGAATTAAAAAATAGGTTGCTCAAAAGATCATAATCAGCAATTTATGAACTAGAGTTACATAAAAATGTTATGGGCCAGAATTTCAACTAAAGGTAGCCATCACCTTCAAACCTGCCTGCATGCTCCCTTTCAGAGTTAATGTGGAAGATTACCTAAGCACATGCAACCCCTGCTAGAGACACCGCACAGAGCCCTGTGGCATTATGGCAGATTTGGAAAACCTGAAGGGTAACTGCATCTGCTCAGTTTCAGTGAAGTGATAATTTTTACTTCTTGTTTTAGACAGGGGCATTGTGAAACTTTGTTATTAACATTGCATTCTAATTCTCACTCTAATTCTAGCTGTGAGCAGCTCATTAGCAAACTTCACCCTGACCACTGTCAAATAGTGAGAACTTCAATATTCCCAACCTAAGTTTATAGTTTGGAATTAATATTTGCTATTTGGTTGTCACAGCAGAAGATCCAGATTGCAAAATTATTTTGACAGTGGCACCAACACTGCTAGCCACCACTTTGCCTCTACTTCTCTCCCTCCACAAAATGAGAGGCACAGGTGTAATCATAGGGCACAGAGAGCTGTACTATTCAGACCTCTCCCAGGTCTAGATGAAAATAGGTGATGCATATGACCAGAGAACTTGGACAGTTCAGGTGTAAGGATTACACAGAAAAGTGATAAAGCCCACGCAGATTATGTTACTTCCACACAGTTGAGTGTAGAGCAAGTCACCACATCCACCTCCTCAGCAAACATTGAAGTGCAGCATTATTAAAGCCTCATAAAATTAAAAAAGTGCAGGTAGTTTCCTCTAAAATCAACAAGGAGTATAAGCAACCACACTGCTTCATGATCAGGAGGTGTTCTGGAAAACAGAAAGACATTTGGAAGACTACAACCTTCACAATTTCAAATGCAACTTTTATCAGGTTATAAAGTATTTTCTTAGAAACTATGTATTCCTGTCTTCTTTAGATACTACCTTGGTATTTTCAAACTACTACTATTTCAAAGTGTCTTTGAAACTACACAGCACTACACTCCCCACACCAACCTTGAAACACTTCCATCAGAGTTAAAAAAAAAAAAAAATATCTTCCAAGAAGCTGAATTGACAAGTTTATTTCCTAGGACCCAGCTGAGCAGGATTGTTCAGGATGTACTTAAGCAAGCACAAGTGTAACCCCAGAGAGTTCAACTGGAATAGCCACATCTACATTATATACACACTTGCTTACCCTGCACAGAACCCCTTGATGCCTTTTTTACTCCAGTTTGTCTAGGTTCCAGAAACAATAAAATGTACAAGCTTCCCAAGTGGCCTCTTGAAGACTTCAGGCAAAGGAACTAAACTTTGAGAAATACAGCACCTTTGAAACAGCTTATGCTTATAGGAGTAAGAAAAGTCAGTTACACACTACAGGACTATAGCTGAAAAATAGTTCAGGATTATTTTCTTCATCTAGTGTAACCTTTTCAAATCAAGTTCCAATTTCATGCTATCACAATGTATTTTATGGCTCTTTCCAGTTCAGGCCACACACAATGCTACTTTACGGGATATAACCATCCACAAGGATATTAAAGCAAACAATGCTATAATTATATCTCTAGGAGTAATATATGCTACTGCAAGTTTATATCAGAGGCACCCTACAGAGTGCACTAGACTTTTATGTAACTTCTGGATTATTGCCCCTCTGAAGCAGGCTAACCTACTCTAGTTTCAAGCATTAGTTATTGATAAGCCACGTTACCTAATCCTTCCCTCTTGTTTTAGCCTATTTTCAAATTCACATCAACCCTTAGCTTTACAAATAGTCTGTGGGTAACATAAGAGTTGAAGAATCTAGTAACATTTCTGTAATTCTTCACTTTTTCTTCATGGGTCCTATCCACCCTTACATGTTACCGCTGACTTTCTTCACTACTCTTGAGAAGAACAAGGAGAAGATTCAAATTTTCCTGGGCGAGGAATCAATGGATTAGGATGAATGATTTTCAGCCTTTGCACCACAGTCATAACGTAACTGCAAAAAGCAAAGTGAGCTTCCCAATAATTGTTTTTTGTTCACACTGCTGCCAGAAAACTATGCAGAGTAGGCAAATTGGGTAAAAACCTCAAACCTACTAGGACTAGATAAAATCTAGAAAAATCATTAGAAAGCCAGTCCACGGGATCCCTCCTTATTTCTTCTTCTAGACTCTGCTGGACCACAATCCCATACATTTTGCAGTGTCTGATTTCCCCTTCCTTCCTTCCGACTCCACAAGTCTCAGATTCTTCTACCACACTAAATTTCTGTAGAATAACACCTTCATTGCCAAGAAGGCAGGCATGATAAATCAAGATTTGTTGTTGAGAGCAAAAGAGAGTTTATTCAGAGACAAAATGACAGGGAGAGATCAACTGGTAGGTGCTGCCTTTACATTTACAAGCCTGAAATTTCAAATTAAGTTCTGTATCCTCCAGCACTGAGCTCTATCCAGATAACAGTGAAAAGAAGGTTCCTGCCTTGAACAAGCTGCAGTTTAGAACACAACAGAGCTTTTTATCATGTGGTCTTCTCAAAAAAAACGGCAAAGATTTCTGAAAGATCCTCAGTGAAATGGAGACTGACTCCTTCCCTGGGGTGTACAGGAGAATGGGGATGGGAATTTTCTCTGAAATGGAAGTTTGCTGAGAAACATGCCTGAATAAAGCCAGGGGTTCATTTGTCTATGAGATCTCACTTTTAGAGAAGTGGAGTATAAAGAATCTTGTTTCAACTGTGGTGGTAGATAGGGTTTGGTTATCCATCATTTCCCAAAGAAAAAGAATAAACAAATGAAAACACCTAAATTCTAGTTCTTACCAAGAACTAGAGCTTGTCTGAGCTGTTTCCACCTTTCTGGACATGAACCCACATGACTGCCCATCAGGCCTGCCATACACCACACAAACCTGCCGCTTCAATTCGTCATAGCTCAGTAAGCAGAGATGTATATTGTAATAATAAAAAACCCCAAACTCTGTAGCTCAGAGAAGAGTAAAGAGGGCTGTTTCTGAATAAACAAATACCTGGCATTATTCTTTTCAGCATTAATCATTTCCAAGGCTTTGAAATTTGACAGTGCTAGTTCACAAATCCCTAGGAGGCTGCTTTACTGCTGGGATAGAAACCTGACTGTGGAGCTGAGGAGGAAAAGAAGAGAAAGATCCCGAATGAGAGAAGAAATATTTTAGTTTGACTGATGAGTATTTCTATTTCTTGCTGCCATGAATTTTCTGTATCTTGAAAAAACTGAGGGGATATGACAACTTCCAAACAAATGGAAACAACTTAATGCCAAATTGTCTTCTTAAAAATTATTTTCTCTACTTGACTTTCCAGAGAAACTTTCCATATTTTCAGTGAGTTCAATCAAAGTTTGTATGAAGTGTAAGCTCATTTTTCTAGCTGTGATTTGCCACCTGTGTGTTTCTTGACAAATTTTCTCCTCCCTATTCTTTTCTATGTGATGGTCTTGTGACTTTTTAATTATGGCTTGGCCATCTAGCAGCACTGGCAAAAGGCAAAAGAATTCTTGTTAGAGCAAGCATACCCCTCTTTCATGTGACATAGAAATGCTTACACTTCATTAACCTTTATTATAAACTAGTCACTGGAAAAGTTACTTTGCTAGAATCCACACTACGGTTTCACTCTACAAACCATGAAATGTCAGAATGCTAAATTACAGTAAAATACTGCTCACCTCCTTATGAACCCAAGATTAATGATACGATGCAGAAGGGAATAGCAGTGCTACTAGAAGCATAACAGGTCACAATTGCTTCTAAAATAGCTCATCAAGAACAGGCAGCAAAACATTACAGATGGCTCCCAGAACTAAAGCCCCGCTTCTCAACTTACCCATCACTGAGACATCATATTCAACCAGCAGAGTAGCCTCCTGTCCGCATTGTTTGAGAATACTCATGGCTTCAGCATGTGTTGTTCCCAACAGTCGGATCCCATCAACACTCAGTAGCCTGTCCCCAGGTTTGATTGTGCCCTCTCTGAAGGGACATGAAATGAATGATTTTTGTTAATATAAGATAAATTGATATAGAGATAATACCATTTTTATGCAAAGCAATTCTCTTGAATCCTCCCTGACATCCATTCCTCGTGCCTTAACACTTAACATTTACTTTGACAGTGAGAATGTTCAGAGGGCGCAGTGGAAAGGAAATTGCTTTAATTGGAAAGTCAGCGACTGGAAAACAGCTTACCACATAGTGAAATAATCAAGTCACATTAAATTGCAACTAAGTATAGCTTCTGCTCAAACATATGCTTGCTTTCTGCCTGTCCACACTACTCTTTTCATACATACAAACACCTCTTCCTCCGATACTTTCTTAAAAGCAAACATGAGGTACAAACACATGGGTGCAGAAACAGATTGCAAAATATGAATGTCCATTTATTTTCTTTAAAAATATCTCTTGGATAATACAGTTTTTCTTTCTATCCAAAAATAATTTGGCTCTAAATGAACACTATCTCCTAGGCATATCTTACAACCTATTCAGAACTATAATAGAAAATGAAGTACTAACAGTGTCAGCTTAAGAATCATGGAGGCAACAAGAACGATGACAGAGAGAAGAAAGTGATAGAACAAAAGAAAGGCTTTCTTGAAACTTCTCTTCTCAATTAATGTTTCCAAGGTCAAAAATGTCAACATAGGCTACAGAACATCAGCCTTCTTTAAAGAAACTGCTCTTTGAGGTTTTTTAATGTTTTGAGGACACAAAGGCCATTTTTGAAAATATAGCTTATACATAGAAAAGCCTATTCTTTCTTGATATAAATATAAAATGGTATTACATACAAATATGGCCAAAACATAAATATGTGTGCAGAACTTGTCCAGTTATGTCTGAACTCAGCTGCAGATATGTACAAACATCTTAACAGAATAATGAAACAACACTCAAACACAAGACAGTATTATTCCGAATTGCAAGAGAAAATGATGGTGGTGTTAGAGTATCAAAAGCATAATTAAGAACGACACCCATTGTCTGAAGGATGCAAAGAAATGTGCTCTCACCTACTGCAGGCATTTGTTCTAATTATGTTAGGTTAATTTGTGAAAGCGTTTAATGGGAAAGTCTGACGTGCAAGATTCTAAGTTAAAGTTAACACACACTGTGATGTGCTGAGCCTCTGTGGTTGCCCATTACCATTGTTGTTATTATTATTGTAACAACAATTAAAGGCTAAATCATGAATTTCAAAGGATTGAGCTTGAATACATCTATTTCACTCCAAATCTTAATTTCTGTCCCAAATAATTCACCTTTCTCCATTTCTCTTTCACATGTACTCCAGAGAAAGATGAATTGTACCTGTCAGCAGGCCCCCCAGGTCTAACACATGTTATTACAACAGGACGAGATTTATTTCTGTCATCGTGTGCTCCACCTAGAAAGAAAAAAGAGAAAGTACACCTTTATTTTATGGTTTTTGTGAAATCTCATTTCCAAAAGGCAAGCCTAAATCTTGCTGTATGAACCTTTATAGATGGGCTAAAAAGATAAAAAAATGGCCAAGCCATTAATATGACCCTCCACTGAATGTAAACGTCAATAAAATTGACTTACTCTATGTATAGATGAATCTTTAAAAAACATTGATACATGTATATTTTTTTCTTAGAACCTTTACTCTGCTCGGCTCTCAATGTGAACACTTACTGTTCTGTAATGTTTGCAACACAGAAAAAAAAAGTCCCTATTTTATGTATACTCAGAATAATGAATGGCCACTAAGGAATTTATGTATTAAATAAAAACAGGTTTTCCTTGAAGAAACTAATAATTTGTCATTGCTGTATATTATTTAACAGCTGCATGTTTTCTTCTGTTCTCTAAGTCAGTAATAATATTTTAGCTGTACTATTTAGACTATCGCTATGATTAATCAGATTTTCGAACTAATTTATATAAACATTATATGTAAATTTTTTTAAGAACTATGATCTTCATGCTGATTTCAGTGATAGCAGAATCTGGTTTTATGTGAAATGAAGTTTATCATGTTTTCTTGGCACAGTTTATTAATTAAGGTTCTTGCATAAACAAAAATTAGAGCAGTTCATAAAAGCAATACATAAAGGTATGGAAAAGGTAACACATTGACTTTTACAAACTGTAAAACATAAATTTTGACATATTTCTGAGTGTTATAAAAATTATCACTTTTTTGCTTTTTTGAAGAATACAAAGGGTTCAAACTCAGTGATAACTCACCTCTTATTACAAATCCAAAAGTGTTCCCCTCTTTATGTAAAGTAACTTCCACAGTTCTAAAGATGAGACCAGATCCTTGTACAGCTAAAAGAAATATAAATTAAAAAAAAATCCAAAACTTAATTATTATTATTTTTCTAATTATACATACAGACTTACACCTTTCACAATTTAAGATAGGCATTGGGTCATACAATTTGAAAGACTCAATTACAGAACAGTCAGATTGAAGGCCTGTAACTAAACACAACTCATCCTCTTTTTGAGAGAATTTTGAACCATTGGCAAAATGCCAATGGTTTCAAAAAAGAGACATAGATCCATATAACAGGTGAGGAATTTGAGTCTTACTCTTTAAATTATGGTATAATTTTGCTTTTCTTATAGTTAAAGAAGAGTGGTAGAAAATATGGAAATACACAGTGAAACGAAAATGGCAACTGAAATTCTTAGAGCTACTTATTGAGCTTGTTGTTCAGCTTTGAAAACGTTTATTTTTATTGCTTAAAGGGCAGACAATCCACACTTTTGGGCTATCCCTAGTATTTCTAATCCCAGATTACTCAATTAAGATGAAAAATGTATTTTGTAGCATAAGAATTTATTTTTTTTCTCTTTCAAAATTGCGCATGCTCTCTCATCATTGGTGAGTGAGCAAAAGAATTCTTGACTTCCAGTCTACTTAGTATTTTTTCTGTAAGCACTAGAGGAGTGGTGTGCAGCTGGATTAGAAGTGAGAAGCCTAATGCACAGACCAATGCATTTGGGTGTGATAATCCACTTTAGAGAATTTGAAATCACTGCTGTTAAGAGACCAGCAGACAGTTTACTATTAGCTTTTACAGGAAAAACTTTGGCAGGGTCTAAGAACTCTCTTTTCCAAAGGGAGAAGGACACTGGGTAAAATCACACACACTCACATTTCCCATCATCCAGTCCATTACTGCAAACAGCACAACATCATATGAAGTTAAAAAAGCCAACAAACCAACCGAGCTCTATAAAACACATGTTCTGTGAACAACAGAACTAATAAAAACATGTCATTTAATGTTCCTGCTTGCAATAATCAGTTTCCCTGTCAGGGTACCCTGAGGGGAAAACGGACACCACAGGCTGCCCTGCACTGATGCCAGCCATGGAAGGCGCCAGGAGGAGTGTGCCCGCTCAGCGCTGTGTGCCCCTCTCGCTCTGAGCGCTCCCCTGCTCAGGGCACTGCTCGAGGGTCTATTTCCAGGAAATGTACTGTACTGTGCTTTCTTTGGAGTTTCTCAAGCCCAGTAAAAAAGTTACTGCAGGGAACCAGAAGAACCACTCGGTGAAATCACATAAATCTCATTTCCTAAAGAAAACAGGTGAAAGATGGCCCTCCAGAGCACTGCTCTGTGCTGCAGTAATTCCTGCTACAGCTTGAAAATCAGGACTGTGGTACCAAGTCCATGTAGGTTGGTTTTTTTTTGGCTAGAAACACTTTCCTGACTGAAAAGGACTGAATTATGGGGAGGAGTAGACAACTCTTGCCTTCATTCCTAGCAATAGAGAGTGGCCTGGTGCGTAGCTCCAGAGGAATCCATGCTTCTTCATCTGTTTGGAGTGGCCTGTAACCTCCACCAGGGACAGGCAAAACCTGTAGTTCAGCAGCAAGGAATGGCAGGTGGTGTACATCCTCTTGGGCAACAGCCATTTAGGGGGCTGTCCTTCCACCCCAGCCTCAGCCTGGTGTGGGAAAGAAGTCCTTAACCCTTACCAACAGCAAAAGGCAGGGACGAGACAGGCACTGCCCATGTTCCAGTTTTAAACCCTGAGGTGGCTCATGCTGAAAATAGCAGCTGGATGCTCCTGCTGTGAACACTGCCAGACATGGAAAGACGCACTAGGGAGAGTGGGGTTACCAGTGCTAAGCCAAATTTAATCCATCAGTATCAAATGACTGACATTTCCCTGCTCTGAAACCATGATAGTCCTCTCTCCGAGGAGGCAACCATGAGAACAACAGTAGAATTTCATTAAGTATGGGGCCCATGAAGAAAGTGCCAGAACTTCACCACATGACTTACCGGAAACCTTCTGTGTGTAACAAAAGCACCGTGTCTAGCTTGTTCACTAGAAGTTAATGAAACAACTAGACTGCTAATTATCTCCAACTTTGTTATCTTTGCTTGTAAGAAGAAGTCAGAAATTTCAAGGCCTTAAAAATAATGTTACAATTGCTACTGGAATTTAATGCATCATGATCTTGTTTCAGTGGACAAGAGTGGCTCATATGCTAAAAGGGGATGAAACAAAAGAAAACTCACTTTGAAAAATACAAAACAAATAATGCTGGTAAAACAAATACATCTTCAGCAAAGTAACTCTGAACTCAGCTAGCTTCATTGACTCAGATTCTGTGTTTTGAAACATGAAGTTCTGTTACCGCAAGCAAACACTCAAACATTCAAACATATTCAGAACATTCAAAATATGTTAAGGTGGTTGTCAGGAGGTCCTAAAAACCACCAAATGAGTAATTGTACTAATCCTCCAGATGCTAGAAAGCAGTGGGGAGTTCATCATTATCTGAGCACCAAGGAGAGTGAAGGATTTTTTGACTTTTATTACAAGGAAACTCTTAATTTAAGGAAGCAAGAACTTCCTAGTTGGCACCAGACATTTTTCTGGCAAACACCAGCATACCCTCTCCAGTGAGCAGCATGAAGGAGCACACACTCTTTCAAAGGTGCCCCCTGAGACTCACTCCTTCACTTTAGGTCCCAGTGAGGTTTCTGACTTGAGGTTTCCAACTCACTGTTTCTCTAGCTTTCACTTCATACCTGATAGAGTTGATTCCCACTGATTTTCTCCTACAGACACACTGTTACAGATGTAAGTACATAAGAAAGAGCAAAGGAGAGACAAGGAAAGCATTCAGAAGCACTCTGTGACTTTGGTGTCAGCATAAACTTGTATTTTGAAGAAAATCCTGCTCAGTGAAAAGCCTTTGTTTCAGTCACACCATTCTTGCAAATTTATGTATCCTCATGAAGTATTCCATTGCATCTTCTGCTCTAGAAATTAAGCATTGCCTAAAAATGATGTCAGAGAAGACTGGAGAAGTCCCAAAGAAGGTTATTTATCTGGGAGAGAGGGAGTGTGCTGCAAGTGAAGATTTTCACTGGTCTCATCTCAGAGGATCTTACTGTAACAAGAAGGATTTTCTTGCCATGGAATCTACCTAATCCAATTTCTAGTATTCAAAATTGCAAACAAGCAAAAAACCAAACAAATAAACAAAAAAAATAGTGGAGATTGACAACTCTGCTCTGTCATTGGTGGGATTTATGTTTCTAAATCATCTGAGAGAGTTTCCCTTTACTGCCAGTTCTTTTGTACTACTTCAACACTGATGAGCCACAGGAAAAAATAAAAAATAAAACTAGAACATAAAAAAAAAATCACTACCCAAATGACTGTCATCTACCATGCCCATCTCACTGCTGACAATGTCTGCCATTCTGCATAGGTTTCAGTTGGCTCTGCAGCTACTTACAGACTGGAGGCAGCTCATACTCCACTTCTAACACAACCCTTTCACCAACATTCTTGAGCAGGCTGATGATCTCATCATGACGAAATTTCGTCAGGTTGATTCCATTCACAGATTTGATGTAGTCCCCTACATCCAGCTGGTCACTCCTAGGGAAAAGTACATATTTCTTTTGTTAGACAGATGTGCTGAACCAAACTAAATGCTTCAAATTACTGTTTATGATGGTAAGAAATATTTTTTCCATTAATCTATATTAAAACAATTGATCTTTCTAACAGAAAGTGGCATTTTAAGATCATAATCTAATCTAGTTTGTTAAATATTTAAAGAAGATCATTATTCATTCTTGATGTACAAAACCAACTATACAATAAAGGAGTTGGATGATTGGACTGGTTTGGACATAGGATCAGGGAAGTCATCTTCTTCGTGTCCCTATCTTTCCCTCTCTTTTTGGGCAGTGTTCAAAACAATGGCTGCCTTCACAGCTAACAACACAGCTACAGGATATAGGCCACAGCCCAAAAGCTTATGTTCTGCTTAAGTTACTTGGAATGATTTAGTTCAACCTTTATATTTTGACTTGTCTCACTCACGAATAACAGTTTTTTCTTTCCACTGCAGTAGTAAACAAGGTAGCTATGTGTTTAGAGTCTTTCTAAGCTTAAAACCATCTGATGAACTGTTAAAAAAAATTAAACTATTGTGGTGCTACCCTTAGTTTTCCATTTTATCTTTCTCCCTCAGTATGTTATGCTACTTCTCTCAAATTTTTGTTCAAGAACAAAAACCAAAGAAATAAAACATATTTAATTTAGAATAAATCTCACTAGTTTTTCAAATATCTCATTGGTATTTCTAGTTTTTATCAAAGTAGCCTTGAGCGAAGAGAAGGATGAGCTGTTGCCATTTCCCTATGAGGTTCTCCAGTGTAACGGGCTGCCATTATAGATGCATCCAGTCACATACATTTTAGTGACCTTTCTGAGGCAGTACATATTTCTGAAGCAATCACATCTTATAATGCATTCTGTGGCTTGAGTTGTGGTTACCTAGCAGCGATTCCTCCTTGACGAAGGTTAGATACTCTTGGTTTCCCATCCTTGTCAATACCACCCGATACTGTAAGCCCTAGGGTGGTGCCTTCTTTTTTCATTAATTCAACTATTGTTGAGCCCTTGAATTCCTCTGTTGGAAGAAAATTATTGACATTATTAATATGTAAGTAATAACACAGATGTTGCCTTTCTAACATGTCATTTAGTTCCCTAGAAAATCTTTTATGTGTTAATAAGAAATAACATGTACATCTTGAGATTATTTGTTACAATTCACAAGCACTGTATGCAAAGCTCTGCATACAAATAAATTTTGAGACATATGTTATGTAAAAGGTTATTAAAAACTATACCAGTGTACTAGTATGCTATACAGAGCCAATAATAACAAAGTCTGGCAACACTTACAACTAAGGTTGTTCTGCATTTTAAAAAAGGTACCTTTTATCATTTTCTACTCTCTCCCTTTGACCTCTGTGTTCTATAAAGTACTTCAACTGATTAAATAGAAGGCTAAAAGATGTAATGATATAACACAACTACAATTTTAGATTCAGACTCACTTTGAGGCCATTAGTAGGTGTCAGTGTTAATAAAAACAATTGTACATAACAAGAATCCAGATAGAGATACATCACATCTTAACAGTTTTATTCTTTATTCTTACATGAATATAGCTCCACTGTAACTCTTTGCAATCTCCACAGAACAGGTATAAAGTAAGGGAAGGGCTTTCATAGTCTAAGTGTATACCAACTTTCCCTCACATGCTGACACACCCTCTTCTGCAGTTTCTCCATTTAGCTTATTTGGAAAATGCTAAGTCAATCCCAGAGATCTCAACAAATGCAGGTCACCTGCAACATAAAGTCTCAAACTTTCAAAAAGAGATGCCTTTATCATACATGGATGGACAAGATAATCAACATATGCACAGTTCCAGCAGGAGTGCAACTGTTTGGAAAGCCACAAGGCAATCATACCACATGTCCACTGTTTTCAGTCAGAGAAGACCCATAAAAATCACCAGCTGCCCAGGTATTCTGGAAAATGCATGAAATCCTAAAGATCCATTAAAATTCTAGAAGGATAGCCCATCTCCCTGATCCTTTTCAGTGTCAATATGCAGCTTTCAGGCGAATTGCTGGGTTACAAACATCATATATGCACTGTAAACAAACAGCATGTCTGCACTGCACTAGCAAGCTTGCTGTGCTGGGGTGAGATTTAAAGATGAAAAGCCACCCAAAATCAAGTGAGTTCTTTGTATTAATTCAAATGTTCATCAGTAAGATCTAGAAGTAGCACTATACAAACACCAACAAGGCTCTGCCAAAATCTTTCCACATGATTGAGAAGATGACCTAATACATTTTCACCTTTTGATGAAGAAATGCTGCCCTGAACAAGAACTGCCAAACCTACCACCATTACCTCTGTATTTGAGGAAATGGTGGCAAACAGAGGAGCCTCCAGTCATGGTGGACAATCCTGTAATTCTTGGTAGTACTTTTAATAGGATTAACTA
Organism: Hafferia zeledoni; assembly: GCA_035583235.1. NCBI lineage: Eukaryota > Metazoa > Chordata > Aves > Passeriformes > Thamnophilidae > Hafferia > Hafferia zeledoni. The sequence continues at coordinate 33,318,325 of JAWWEV010000043.1, forward strand.
CTGAATCTTTTTCCAGTGTAACATCATCCCACGCAATATTTCTGCTCATTTCCAGGTGGCTGACAGGCCATTTCCATTCTAGCTGACGATGACCCCACTTCAGTTATTCACATTTTAATCATTATACAGTGTGACTTAAGTGCTTGGGCAAGACTTCTTCTATGCTTATAAAGCTTCTATTAAGACAAAATTCTGCAGTGTATTCAGTCAGCAGCAGGGACTGTCAGAAGCAGACAGCAGCAGAGCTACTTGATGCATTCTCCAGCTTGGCTGACACCAAACCACCTTTCGGGAACCATTTTAAAGCTGTTGAGCTTCCACAATGTTTGCTCACATCTGGCCTTTTTGACAGTTCAGAAAGAACACATGTGATTACCTGCATCTGAACATGTAGACATGTTGCAGCGCTGTAGGGAGGCTATGGACCAAAATGCTGCTTTCAGTTTTATAAAAACCTGTAAGTACTGATAATGATTACAAAAGTTAGTTATGGTACTCACTGAAACCAAAATTACTGTACATTTGTACCCATGATGCAACAAGCTTTGCCAGTGAGTGACACATGTTTATTCAGGGTTTACTCACTTGTGAGATCTGGAGTCAAAAGGAGAATTACCGTCTCACCTCCCAGACTGAATCCTGCCTTTGTACTTCTCAGTAGTGCAATCTGGTTCTCAGGAACCATCTAAGATTTTACATTTTTTTTAAAACAAATACTTTGCCAGAATATGTATATGGGACATCAATGCATGTCTAATCTTTTGCCAGAGTACAATACTGTTGTGGCAGTTTTAGTTAAGCCTTAGTTTTGGTAGGTCTCAGTTTAGTCAGCCCTCATGGTGCTACGTAGATATGAAGGGACAAGTGTCAGCTGACTTAAGCAACCAAAGACATATTTCATATCATCTGACATCAAATCAACTATAAAAACAGTGTAGGGAGGAGTTATCTGGGTCTTTTGCTCATGGCTATGGGGGTGAGTGAACCTGCTGTGCTGTCCTACGAGGACAAGGCCTCACTGCTTCTTTCCACTGCTTCGCATCAGTTTTATCTTAGGGAAGTAAACATCCTTATTTTTACTCTCTCCCTTTTCCTTGCTGGGTGTTTCTCGGGAGAGTTTTTTTTTTTGGTGTTTTGGGGCTGGGGTGGTGGAATTTGTGTTCAATGGGAGTGGGGAGTTATTGTTGGGGGTTTTTACATTTGTATATATGTGTTATATTGCATTTTGCTTTTAATTTACCCTCTTCTGTGTAAATATATAAACCAGTTTTAAGTTTTAGTTCTAGTTTTTTTCCTCCCTTCCTTTCCCTTGAAGGGGGCACTCTCAGACCCTGTAGTCAGCACCTGGCATTTTGCCACATCAACCTACTTCAACTGTCATGTGTTTTTATCTTTTATACAGGTTCTGAGTTTCCAACCCAATGCTAGGAAATACTCTGTTGCCTGACATGGCATGTGGAATAGATGATCCAATGCAGTATCTTAAGCTGGCTAACAATTTTACAATTCCCTTCAACTTGGAATGGAAAGTGATGACCAGGCTTGTTCCTCCTCACCACCTATTCTGACAAATTTCTGTATACCTCTGTCACAGAACAGGGACATCCACTCCTCTTTGATAGGCAGAAGGGAAAGATCCACCAACACTGCAAGGGAGGTGTGGTGGGAAAGGCTCATTGTTAACTGACAGATAAGGTCATCTAGGCATGCACAGTAGTTTCATTAGGTTTGCTGCTCTAAAGGATTTTATAGCTTTTGTTGTACATAATCATACCAGGAAGAAATTAAACTACCTAAGCTGGTTTTGCTTATAAGAGATTGTTATCCCTGGAAGTGCTCTGAACTAGGTCCATTTGATACCCCCACCTCTGTATTTTTCATCTTTGCTTTCTTAAATCACACATGATTACTGTTCTTATAATACTATATATTACATGTTTACTCATCGGCATTGCTTTGGCATTATTATTATCATAGACTAATCCCACTGGAGTATTACTGAAATGCCCAATATCAGAACAACCCTCGGACTTCATTACCAATCCAACACAACTGCTTCAAGGTCAGTCTCTATTCGCTAGTTAAGACAATGCTATTTTACTCTTTGTGGGTTAAAAAAATCAAACTACTTCATGTATCTTTTCACTCATAATTCATTACTTATGCCAACCAGCAAACTTCTAATTAGTTAGAAGTCTCTAGGGTGTGTTCTTTCCTACATGTCCTCCCACATTGCCAATAATATTAGCATAGCTAGCATCAGAAAGGAAATCAAAGAAGTTATTTCCAGATTTCTTACAACTTACAGGCTCACACAGGGACCTGCCTTCCCTTCACCTGTGGAAGGTTTCAGGACTGCCCCAGGACTTTCATTTGCTCCTGCTGCTGCAGGAGCAACCCCAGCACACGCCCATCCATGGTGCACCAGTCACCCTACAGCTTTCCTGGCATCCACCTACCATCAGTATGGGGTTCAGAAATCCCACTGAATACCAAAGATGGCTCGGCAAGGGCAGTGCAAAGATACACAGTTGTACACACACACACACACTTACATGCACAGCCAGACTTCTAAGATGAAAAAGAAAAGTTCTGCTCCAAAGAGCTTCCTTTGGATCTCCAGTTGTGTAAAGTGGAGCACACACTGCAGCTGAATTCTAAAGAAAACATGACACTGAACCTTACTGCTGTTTTCTAAATTCCTGGTCCAGATGCTTCTCTTAGATTTGCTGTTGCAATATCATGACTGTGTGTGACTGACTTGCAGCCAGGTCAGCTGGTGTAATAATACTACGGTCTGCCCTGAAGTCTAGTAGGCTACAGGGATACTCAATGTAGCACAAGAAAGCTTCAAAGATAAGCAGATGCTGAAATTCAAGACTGGGTAAAACTTACTGTGAGAAGTTGAATACATGGAAGAACTTGCAGATAAGTAAAATCCAAGAAACACCATGACTAATTTTTCTTCAAGAATAATGGTATCATAATAAACCTTGTAGTATTTTATACATGAGCAGACTTTTTGTCATTTTATACTTTTGATGTATATAAATAATACCTTTTAATGAATAAAACTCATGGAAAATTAATTCTCAGGAGATTTATGAACCTAGAATATATTCATCTCTTCAAAAAGAAAATTAAATACTAGATGACAGAAGAGATTTTTTCACAGGAAAACATTTGAAAGCTAAGAGAACTCTTAGTCCAAAGTTTTATTATTTATTTTCTATACTACTATAATTTTATATCTTATTTTACTTAATAAAGTAAAACTTAAGATTTGCCTTCATTCTAGATATTGGGTCCCTTCTGTGAAATTTTCATTTTAAATTCCAATGAAATGCCTAAAATCTACACAATCAGGTCAAGTGCTTGCTTCTATCCTCCACCTAGTGAATGAATTTGTTCAGTGCAGTTGGAACAGGGCATAAAAGGAACTTAATCTAAAAGTAAAAAAAATAGCTGCTATTGATATTTTGCTAACAAAACCATTCATAATCAATAAATAAGTAATTGGTAAGTCTGTTGAAAATACAGCCAATGCTCTCTTTGAATGGATTTTCCCTTGTATTGTCAGTGGAAATTCTGCAGCGGCAACATTTTGCTTCACATCCCAGTAGGCATCTCATGGCTGAATAAAAAAATCACATAAAGTCAATTCTTAAGAAACAGACAGCAGTTTGTTATATTGGAGACATCACATCTACTCAGTGTTTCAAGTCCTACAGGTTGTGTATTTCTGTTAGCATGACAAGAGGGATGTCAAGAGATGATGAACGCTCCATTCCTTGTTGCCCTTTTCCTGACTGGCTGCCACTAACTTCTGTAACACCTAAATTTCTATTTAAAACAAGCAAACAAAACCACACTGTTGAAGAGAGTCTGAAACCGTGGAGCTGATCACCTATGCTGTGCTGTCTCCTCCAGCCCAAAGCAGCCCTAGTTCTGAACGCAGCAACCCACAGTGGTGGGAGGTGCAGCAGAGCACATCTAAAAGGCACAGAATACCACATTTACCAGTGGGACTGTAAATTTAAAACACTGACAATGCGGGTTGTCTTGGGTCAGCAGCCAGGTTAACCCGTATAAATGTACGGGTGAAATGTTGTACCATTTTCAGTGAAAGCAGGAGAGCCGAACAAGGCTCTGACACTTGCAAAACTGCCTCAAATAGACTCAATTTATACCAACAAGTTGTTCTGATTATGGACAGGACATTAGATGATCTTTTTCGTCTTTTTTTTCCTTTGAGCTATAAGAGCATCTACAAGATGACTTTGCTGCTGCAGAAATAGTATCTAAAAAACAAATATCTCCCACCAGTACTGCTGCCTGGCTAGGTATGACACAGAAAAGCAAATAATGATATTTATGATCCATCACAGGTCATGATATACATGATCACAAAACTCATTGAAAACACAAGGCCTGTAGGACAGAGCAGCACAGTTCACACCTGGGTTCATTGGTTTCTTGTCTAAAAAGAGTTTAGCTTTTGTGCTATTTGGTTTTGGGTACATTTTTCATATTCTAAGGCACAGAAATGGATACCTTGGCAGCCAACACTTTCTAAATCCCAACTGAGGGATTCAACAGGGGTGGCCTTCACTATAACATAAAACATAAACATTATATTTGAAATTCTGTATCTAACTAAAAGATCAGAAATTAATATAATTATCAGAAGCCTGAAATCAAATAACTACCAACTGAAAGCCAGTTGCAGACAAAAAAATGTTCCTTCATTCTTAATGGCAAGAATCTTATCAATTTCTCAGCAGAAAAGTATGGGAAGAAATACCTGATATATGACACAGTTATCAAAGAACAAGACAGTAACTTCAGTAGTTAATTTCAGGAGCAAAACAGTGACTGGAGTTAAACTATTATTATCTTCCCAGGACTTACTGTTTCCATCCAATAACCCACAGTGCAGTCCCAGTATTTCTCGAGCAGTAGCACAGGGGATGCTACCAATGACACATGCTTAAGATAAAACATTCTGCTTGTGTCTGAATCCACTGCTCACAGACAGAAGTATTAGTAAATGTTTGCCAGAAAATGAAAAAAATGGCATGGTATGGCATAATATGTCATGGTGTAAAATCAGTTTGCACACAAAAGCAGCTTCACACAGAAAAGATAAGAATGATCTCTGTACAGCTAACTTACAAGGCACAGCTTCCTGTGAGGATGTAAAAAAAGGCTGCTTTGAACTCAAGAGGGAAAAGTGGTCCATGGCAGCAGCTGTGTAAGAAGCAGAGAGGTTCCTCCAGGCACACTGTGGCAGACGTACAGACTAAAGAAGGAGCTGGATAGCCACATCTCTAGGTGCTCGTCCAAACCAAACAAGTGCTGGTAAGAGAACAACAGGCTTTTGGTCCTCTGGATAGTCCTGCTTGAAGAAATTCCACAATGAGGGACAGTTTTCAAGCATGGCACGGAGGAGTGGTGGTGGTGTTATTGGTTTGTTTTGTTTGCTTTTATTTGCAATTGAGTTGCACAATAATGCCAGAAAACAAACAGAGGATACATGTGGATACTCAAAATCCTCCCAAACATTCCAAGTACTAGCAGCCCAAAATTATGACATTATTTTGAGAGATACTGTGCATTCAAAGAGGTCAACTTAAGTTATCTCAATACAGATGACAGCATCTGACTCCTCTAGGTGCTGGGACTATTAGTAATTTTTGTCAGTGAACACTTCTGGATTCAGAAACACTTTGCTTTTTGCCACGGACTGGAAGTATCAGGCCAAACACAGTCATAGCAGCAATAAATCATTCCCTCTCTACATTTTGTTGAGGTGGCTGGTGACAGGGTTTATGGAGGAATGAAATGAGTACAACTACTAAGAAAATCTATGAAATTATTTTTTTTTATTCCACCTATTTTGGTACTGTGTGGGAGAGCCTAATGGTGGGAAAGGCCAAAATAACAGCCACTGAGAAAATGTTTTTAACTTCCATGCCATTTGGAGGTATTTTTAATTTTAAGGTATATTTCTGTCACTTTTTTGCTCGTATGCTCCCTGTTTACTTAATTTAAATACATGCCCATAAAGGTGGAATGTAATAGACTGCATAACATCTGTGCAGAAGGAAATTGAAAACATACAAGTTTAACAATCCTCTGTTAGAGGTAAAGAATCAAATTACAAACTTCAATTCTTGCAGATGTATTGAAGAATAATAAACAAACATTAATCAAAATGGATTTAGAAAATAAGACACATTTTAAGTGTCAAAAATCACAGAATTCATAATCCCTGTGCAGGGAAATTCAATGAGAGGAAAAATTATTAAAATAATTATAAAAGGTTAAAACATCTGGCTTCAGTAAATATGAATACTTTAATATATTACTGAAAGAAGATGTAGGTTTATTGCAATCACAACAAAACCCTTCTTTTCTTGCATTATTGCCTACAGAAAAGATATTTTTATCCCTGCCATGTCACCTTGCAGTAGGGTTAGAATAAAGATGCAGTGCAAACTACAAAAAAGCACGTCTATTCCTTGAGCTAGCTGGGAAGTTCTAGTGTTTTCATTGATGCCTTTCTTTGGGAGAGTATCTATACTATCCATCACTGATCACTACTTGCATTCTTGAAGATTTGCAACAACCAACTTCCTTATCTTCAGATGAGGACCTGCTCCACCTTGAGGCACTTGCTAGGTTTCAGAAAGTTTAAGCACTTTTTTGCTTCCACATTATCTATCCTGGCAAGTCAGATTCCTCAACGTGTGCAGTCCAGAGCAGCTTACTAAACTGTCAAGGTGGAGCTTTCTGAAGTAAGGACACTGGAGGGTAAAAACAAACATGGTGATGAACCATGTGATGGTCTTAACCTTCACCTCTTCAACAGCCAGTACACACCTCCAGAACTCAAACCTCTTTTCTTTCAAATTGTGTCTTTTTTGGCTTGGGTGGGGAATGGGTAGTTGAAGGTACTTTTGAGCTGAGGCTTATGCTCATAGTTAACTCAAATTTTCTATCTCCCACATGAAACAAGTATCTCCTACTTAAAATCATGCTTCATGCTATAAGCAATGAAGTCTGAACTCAAGAATGGCTTGTGCATCAGCAGTGCTACCCTAAACACCTCTGCATGTCTCAACACTACTGATGGATAAAGGACAGAGCTCCATGACATTAGTCTTTTCTACATTTTTGTATGAATAGGATAAAGGCTTAATTAACACTCCTCCCTTGCTAGCAGAAATCCTGCTGTGCAGAACAGCATAGAGCTTTGACAGTGACTCTGATTTATAAAACTTCTTCCCACAGTTCTGATGAATTCACCTCCAACTTCCTCTCCATTTCCTTTATCATGAAATTAACACCAACTCTTGCTAATCTGTGCTGCTTTGCACTGATATGTCACTACTCAGAAAAGCAGAGCCTGACTGTACCAGTTTTTCTGCCTTCTACAGTTACCAGAATGGATCAGGCAGGATTGATTACAGGATTGATTGCATTTGTGCACTTCGAGGCAGGAAGGAACCACTGAGAACAATTCTCTCCCTGATCTCCTGAGTGACACAAGAAAAGAAACATGATACAGTGGTATCTTCAGCTACAGATTACCTTTTAAAAAGATATTCAGTGTGGCTTTGAAAGCATCATGTGATGGAAAATCTACATGTGCAGGTAATGTCTTTCTGAACTGAGAGGAGACAAGCCTTCAAAACCAAGATCTCATTATAATACCACCATTACATTCAGATGTCCCTGCAGATAAAGAACTGTAACCTCTGATCAAATCATCTCTTAATCTTCTTTCCATTCTAGATTAGGAACTGTCTGAACATCTTGGGTTTTTGCCATTTAAGACACATTTCGCAGCTTCTTCCAATGTTTTAACATCCTGTGACTACCAGGTAAATTTCAGCCATAGTGCAATTAAATCCCTTTTCTCCATTTGAGCTGTCATTTATTTTTGCTAAACATATTTTGCATTGCCTGTCATGCTCTACAGCTGCTATGTAATTTAACGTTTCATTTAATACAAGACATCTGTTTTCCTTTCCATGACATGGAGCTACGATGGCAAAACTGAAGCGAAGCAGTAAGGATGAGAGAAGGATATAGTAAAAGTGTCACTGCTTTTTAGATAAAGTATTGTTCAGGTATTCAAGTAATAGATGGTGTATTTTCAAATATTTGAACTTTGGAGGAATGGACCAGGAGAACTTTTCCTGGTACTTGGATTAAAGAACAGATATTTAAGTTTCTAGGGGTCATATACCTCTTTGTTTGTAAAAAATACAAAGTTGAATAATACAGACACTGTATCTTTCTACTTGATAGTACTGAGAGAGATTCGGCATGACAAAAGGGTTTATCAAAGTCTCTGTGTAGAAGATTAGACAACCCTTGGAAAAATAAGATATATATGAAAAAAAAAAAGAGAAAAATGGAAAATGTGAATGAATGCTTCATACAGATTTTACCTTTTGTCCTTTGTGCTCAGTGATCACTGATATCTTTGTGGTTTGCTTACTCTCTACCTTTACAGAAAACCACAATCCAGAAATACTAGATAGTACCTCAAAAACAGGCTGAAAGAATGCATAGCTATCAATGTTTTAGAAAGTGATCTGTCAATGACTCATTCTTTTTTTATACTTTGATAGAAAACTGAAGTTACAAGAATGGCTTCAGGGAGAATTTACTATGCAACACCATCTGAGAAATTGGACGCACTGATTTTTTATTAGTTGTTTAGAGTAGAAGAAAAATGTGTGGGACAAAAGGATCATTAATTTACTCAATATTTAAGATGAAGAAAAAAAATAAAGTTAAAGCCAATGGAAAAGCAGGGCTGAAGAACTGCAAAATAAGCTGCTGGCTTATATTACTATTTACCAAATCACAGAAATAGTGATGAGTTTAGCTGTCAATAAGCATTTAAAATCCACAAGAATTTACTATTCCTTTGAAATAAGTATGCCAACAGGAGGAAAAAGGGGAGCAGAGGGGAAGGAAAAGGAATAATTCAGGCATTTCTTGGCTGCTCTCTTATACTCTAATCAATCTCTGTACTTATTCCCTGAAGTTTCATGTGTACATAATGAACTAATGGCAAAGAGGAATGAAGACACATGCCTTCTTTTGCACTGACTAGTTTATTAGATAGTCAAGTTTGCTGAAAAAATCACTGCAGCAAAACAGTAAAATACACAGCAGCACCTGAATGTACCTTTGTGATTCCTTCTGTCATCTAAATTGCCACTATATCCCATCGAATTAACACAGAAACTGGGATGGCATCATATTAGCACCTAGTATTAGCTAGGTGCATGTATTAGTCTGTGAGACAATAGGAGCATTTTACATCCTCAGGTCACTTCAAGAAACTGTTTGCAGGTCTTGTCAAAAATCTGAATGTGACAACAGCATAAGAGGTTTATATTACCCCAGAGCAGCCTCATTATTATATGCCACAGGAAAAAAAGTTTTCCTCTGTCTAACTCCAAAACGTGATGCATGTTTCACAGGGAAGTTTTTTGGCTTTTCTTTCAACATTTCCTCTTATCCTCCAGAAACTTCAGGTGAAAAGGAACAAGGACTACACCTACCTGTCACCCCAAAAATATTAAGACATGCTAACTGTATATTCTGGTTTGTCTCTATTTCAAAGACACATCTTGTCTTCTGTGTCTATTGCAAGGTCTTTGCCTTCTTTCCACGACCAAGAGATTAAGACAAAGACAGGCAGACAAATGCTTCTATGAACTGGAGAAAAAGCTAAAATCTTCAAACAGACTGAAATAGATAGAAATTCAGCTAAAGTACTAACTGGATGCTTCAATAACATCTTTTGTTTCAATCACAGGGCAGATTCTCAACAAGGATGCAAACAGGGGAAACTGCTTTACACAGCTTAAAGTATGGCTGTTGAAAATACTTATTTTAAAGTTAGACCATCTATGATAAAGAGCTGTCACTTAATGAAGGCTGTTCTTAAACAGAAGGAAACTGAATGTGAGCACTTCCTCAGGTTGCTGACTCCATGCAAACAACACACAAGATGTGACTGTCCCTGTTTCTTTCTCCTCTGCTGTTAAAGGATACACTGCCAATATTTTAAATGGAAATATTTAAATTCTAAATTTTAAGCTTACAAAAATCACTTCAGGAACCTACCAGACCTCTTTCAATAGAAATGCTTCTGCACAGAGATTTCTGTTATCAGTGACAATAAAATTTGCTAACCAGAACTAGAACTACCTAAAAACTGTGTTTTTACATTTTGCGTACTTCCGCTTTGGTATCAAACTTTGCTAAGTTACACAAACAAGTGCATTATGAAACTTTTTTCTTTTCCTGATAAACCAAAACATGAGTGCTTTTAAAACGAAATAAACTTCTGCTCCCTGTGGTCCACATCTTCTTGCTTTGCTGCTGCTTACACCTGTTTGCCACCAGCTGTATGCTGTGCCGAGTGCCAGAAGAAGCCTGGGAAGGCTGCGGCCTCCCCACCATAACATTGGAAGAGTTGTCCATGTGTGGTTCTCTTCTCCTTCATCACTGAATTTATTAACTACCCCAGTTTAAAAAACCAATGTTTTTCAGCTGAGGTCTCCATCAATGGGAAACTTCTGTCTAGATCAGACACCAAGCACCTTCAGTTGTCATTCATTTCACCTGAGAAGACTGATGCCCAAATATTTTTCTTTGCTTTAGTATGCTGTTAAATTGCTTTGAAAGATTGTTCTAGGTTTACACACTTGCCTGTCCTAAGGATGGTATCAACTGTGTCAACTTCAACTGGTTGGATCCCTTAACTTGCATTTCCAGACACTTTAATGCAAAAAAAGTGCCATGACTTAGACTTTAGAAATATAAAAAGCTAATCCCTCCTACTGTCAGATGAACACTCCTCTATCAGATGGACACTTTGACAGAAACAACAAATCACCTCATTTGTTTCCCTTTAAACTATTACTTCCTGGGAAATAAACTGACGAGAGATCCAACTAAAGCCTCGAATTTTGCAGCTGTAACTTCCAAAATCTTCGAGGGTGTCTCTCCAGTCCTTCATTTGTATCAGATACTCAGATTTAATGGCTTGGTTTTTATATAATTTACAGTCTGTTCTATAGCTTGGCACACATTTAAAAAAACCTAGATGACAAACATGCAGACATGTTTAGCATTTCTGCCATTTCTGTAACACCACTTACCTTAGCACTGTTAATGGGAACGTATCATACCAGTTTGAATGTACCTTACCCAGCCAAAATTTACACCAACAAAGACTATCTGGCATGAGAGGATCTGTTTTTCCTTGTAAGTATGCAACAAACAGCTCCTTAAAATGGCCAGAAATATTAGCATCACCTATAGGCAAAATCTGGGATTTCCTATGGAGAGCAGAAGAGGTTGCTGACAGTATCTAATACACCACAGAACTGTTTACCTAAACTGGAAAATTAAGAAACACTACGATAAATATTTCTAGACATGACCTACCTTAATTGCCAAATGTAGCTTATTCTGAATGTCACCTCCTCCATGATTTTTCTGACTGAAAATAGGTGGGAAAGGTAATTTCTGCCTGAACAAAATTATCTGCCCTAATTTTTTCTCAGCATTTGTAAAATATAGTCAACTATTGTGTCCTCTGCATAAACATCTTTAATGTTCCACCTACAAAAACCTTCTCTGCTAAGGGCAGATCTACACTAAAAAAAGTACCAAATGTTACTGTGTAACTGTGGATATAATGTCAAACCCTCCCAGGAGAGTCATAATGGGTGAAAAAAGAAGCCAAAAATTTTCGACAAATTTGTCAAGCAAAAGAGTGGCAGCACTTCTGTACTGATGTCAGTTTGCCCACCCTGAAGCTTTGCTCATACAGAAATACTGCAAAAGCCTTACTTCTGACCAACCCAGCTTCACCAACAATGTTTTCCAGGAAGCACTTAAGTTTATAGATCTTACAAAATGCCTATAATAAGAGTCTTTGCAACCTTCAGGCAGGTCAGACAGGAATGCACATTCATCTTTCCTTTCTCAGTGAAGACCCAGAGAGCTTATGATGGAGATAGAGATACCAGCCTAATGTTAGCTGCTATCACCTCGTAAGAGTAGTTGGTATGGACTTGAGTTTATAATGCTTATTTTTAAGCCACATATGCATTAGAAAAATACAAGATGATGCCCTGATTCCTATGTTTTGACTAGCGGTCAACAATACTTTTATAGGGCAGTGGATACAGTAAAATGTGCACTGGATCAGCATATACAGTGTTCTAGTCTACTTCAACTTTGTATATAGATAAAATTGGGACTATAAAATGTATTCACAGCTTGTCAAAAATGCTCTGAGACTCCCAATGCCGTTAACTCAGTCCATGAAAAACATGTCTTACCATACATCATAATCATGTCCAACTATCATCTTAGTTGGCTAGCACTTACACTAGACTAACTTAAACAGCTTTACTATTATTTTCTGTGGTGTGGCATTAAGTCAAGATTCATGATTGTATATATGTTCCCACCCACTATATGCTCTCTGTTGCACCATTACCTTTTGTTAAGGGCTAAGGAAAAAGCTCTTGGCTTTAATAGTCTCATTAGAATTAGGTACCACCCTTATCATAAAATTGCAGAAGTTCCTTCCTAGGCATCTCAAATATACTTGCTAAACTTTCAATTCCAGAATCAAATTGGAAATCTTTTTGGAAGAGTACTTTTTTTTTTTTACTCCTATGAGTATGTTCCATACAAGTTATTTAGAAATTATTAACTGGGGCATTATCATTGTTGATAAATTTGCTCCATTTTGTTGCAGTCTTAGTATAATGGCAAGATTTGCCCATATGACCTCTACCAATTGTTACTTCTCACTTTCACTTACAGAAGCAAAATTTGGGGGATCAGTACTCACACTCTGCTACCAGGTATGATCACTCATCATTCATCAGTGATATCTAAAATTCAGCTGGAGCATGTGTCTCATTTTTCTATGACATTGGGTCTTTACTACCTCAAAGGTCAATGCCCATTTTCTCTATCATTTATCCAACAACTATTCAGGGACACAATGTCATCCAATATGGGAAGAAGGTCTTGGCAGGATCTTATCTCAGTTAACTACTAAGTTGGGCTCGATTACATCACTGATAAAATCAATTAGCATTGAAGTTTGGCAATTGTTCCTACTTGGGTTGATATTCACAGTGCCTTCTACCAATGTCTTCTATGAATAAGAGTAATTAAATCTCCTGATTTTGGTTTTAGTGTTATTTTCCCCAATGTAAAATATTCCTTGTTTTGCTTTCTGTACTCTTTTCAGTTTGTTACTAAGTGATACTTTACTTATTAGAAGGCACCTTCTTTATGTGTTTATTCATACAACATTAGCAGATTCCCCAAACTACACAAAGTGAGAATGATATCTGCAATTTAGACAAGGACAATACAGCTAAAAAAGATGAGTATCTGCATTCTACTAGCCTGTATATCACCTACAAAGTTAAAAAAGTTCCTCATTCTATTACTGTGAAAGATATGAATTGATGTGTGCAACCATATATAAAAAAACCCAACCAGTGCCCAGTAAATTAATTAGGAAATTAATGTTTCCAGAAAATTACTTGGGAACCCTCCCAGGTGATCAAAATTCTAACTGGCCACAATAACTAATGCAAACTATGAATACATAAACAAGACAGTTTAACACAGTAGTATTTAGTCCATCTTTGTGTTTAGTGAAGTAGTGACTGTCACTCAGATGCTTTATCTCCTTGTGATATGAGTCACCAAGATTATTAGTAACAAAAGAGAGGACAAGAGAGTTGCAAAACAGTTTTCAGACCAGTTAAAGAAAAATTCCTGGGAGTAAAGAGCCCAAATCCACAATTTGATTACTTTAACAAAGGGAAGATTAAATAGTGATTTCACAATGAAGTAACTATAAAGAATGAAGGGAATTTTGATGAAAAACAACTCTTCATTACAAATGAGGTGAACCTGAAGTTACGCATACTCACGCTAGAAATAAAAGCAGAGATACTACTTAACCGCAACAGGCTGTGATGGATTTTGTATCACTAACAACCATAAATAGACTCAGTATTGCTCTAAAGTATAATTCAAATACAAGTTGAGACATAAATAACTTCCAGGAAGTTGTACGTTTAAAGGGTCACCAACACCTCTCTGGCCCAGGGATGCCACGTAAATTCACAGTAAGTACATAAAAACCTGAATGGATGAGCTCTTTGTTCTGCGCCTTTAAATAGAAAGGAAATAAAAGCTGTTGGGATTCACAACTGAAGAACATCAGGCCTCAGCAAGGATTCCCAGATGATAAGACTTAATCCAGATTGCAGCCCATCTCTTGTCTCTGCATTTGACAAGATCTGCACTTTTCTGTGTATTCCCTGCTTTGTATGAAACCTGTTTTGAAACATCTATTGTTCCCCTCTGCCTTGTGTTCATGAATAATGGATTAGCTCTAGATACCGGCTCTCCCCATGATTAACATCCCTTAGTTTACATAAACCCTCCCATGTTTAGCATAACCCTGCCTCTCAGTCTTGCTAGCCCTATATTAGACTGAAAGTTTTTACAATAAATGTCTTTGTTCTTCCCTGGGATGGAGTCTGCATATTATTGACCATAACAAAAAGCTAGTTTGCAATGAGGCTACAATTAACTTGTGGTCCTACAGTTCTTACACAAATCACACATATCTACCTCTTTTATTCTACACTATGAGGCATGGCTTCATATTTGTCTGCCCCATGTATCAGGGATGTGAAAAAGCACCAAAATATCTTTTCCTCTTTTGATTCTGTGCTATTAAAAGAAACAAGCAAAGAAACAACCTTTCCCCTATCTATATGAAACACTTTAAGCCACTTCATATTGGCAAAATGTACATATAATTTTGAAAAAAAAAATAGATTTTTATGTAGAAGTCAAAGCTTAGAGTGAAAACAAGATCCACTGAAACAGTTGAAAAGAACAAACAAACTACTACCCAGATCTAGGATAGCGTATTTTGGTGTGACAGACCTGTTATCTTGGTAGATGATATATTATTTCCTTGCTATCTTCATGCCCTGAAATTACAGTAACTGCAAAAACTGAAAGGGAGATCAAAATAAAAAACAGATGGAAATCATGAATTAAGTCCTTTAAAGGGGTATTAGAAATGCATTAGGAACACTAAAACCATCAAGTTAATTATCTATAACTGTTAGAGAGAAAGAAATTATTATGTGCAAAAAGACTCAAGTAGGCAAATGATAAAACATTATCCTCAACTTCTCAGATCAGCAAACTCTGAGACCTTTAAGAACATGCCTGGAATTCATTTGCTAGTTATATGCTTTGAAAGACAGCAATGCCCTGCTAGGTCAGATTAACACTCGATCTGGCTCTGTTCCATCTTGGAATGCAAGAAAACAAGGTCCTGTTTAAGGAAAGAAGGAGAGGCTGCCTACGTTGTCCAGTCCAGTCCTGCCACCCTTTCCCAGCATCCTGTACTGTCACATTAGAGGGTACAATGATTCTCAGTCTTTGTAATATTTACATATGAGGCTCTTGACAACTAATTTACTCATTCCCTTCTGAATCCACTGACTCAGTCTGTATACACACATTTACTCCTTACTCTTCCTCTCTAGTGATACTGGACTGATGAAGACTGGTGATTGAATGATATAGAAATAATTTTTTTCTGTTGAATTTTTGTTGCAATACCAGGCTGATAACAGTATTTATAAAAATGTTTGAATAGATTTCCACCCAGAGAAAAAGATATTGCCTGAAATTTTCTGAATATTTTTAACAACTTCTGAGCTTACCTTAACTCATGAAGCCTTTGTTATATTTTCGCTCCTCTATTCAGTTGCAGAGGGAGTGATAAAGTAGCTTTGGTGGTGTCCTAGTTCAACAGCCGGGACCAGTTTATCACTGTGTGGTCTGACCAAAGCTGTGTATTATAAATCCTCTATGCCATTTCTCATGACCTGTTAACAATGGACCACTTGCAGCAGCTGCCCAGGACACATCTGACCCCTCAGGCTGTGAGCTGGGTGTTAAAGAAGCCTGTGAGATAAGAGCTGTGATAACTCCCCTTCTGGGAGTCGTTAGCACCTCCACACCCAGCCTGAGGGGGCGTGTCTGCTAATGGGCCATCAACAATTCCATAAATACCCCATGACTCACAGAGTGAGATCAACCATTGTGAAACTCCCTGCACTGGGGGAGGTGCTGGGCATTCCCACCTGAACCTGAGGGTATATAGTCTTGGGGTTTGGGAACATCTGGGACCCACTCATCAAACGCAGAGAGGGACCAGAACCTCAACAGGACTGCAACCACCACTCTTGACCAGACTGCGATCGTTATCTGCACCAACAGCTTTTTCTTTCCCTTCTTTTTACTTTGTACTCAGGGAAACCATGTGGGGCTCAGCACAGGGGCCAATGAACACCACTCTGTGCTCCGGGGTGCTGGGTTATACTTCTGGGGTTTGTGGATTAAAATCAATTTCTCTTTGTATCATTGCATATATTGTAATATTTTTATTGTAACTCTGACTTATAAGCTCTTTTGTGTTGGTTCGTTTCTCCTGCCTATTTACCTTTAAAATAGCACAGGTGGGTACCTGGCATCCAGCCAGGGTCACCTACACCCACTACACCTACAACAACAAAGAAACTCTGGTAGTTGTAATGGGCTGCTCTCTTCCAAAAGGGAGAGTCAAAGTCCAGTTTCACAGAAGAGCTTTACTACAACTGAGAAATGCAGTGGTTATGGGGATTGATGAGTTTTGTGTTCAGCCAGGAATGGATTGTGATCAGTTATACAACCCCCTGGTTACAGATCTGCCCTCTTGACATGACCTTTAATAAGCATATGGCTCTCTTCTCTCTTTACAAGCTCACCCAGCCTGTCCAGTGTCTTGTTCAGAGACTGTTTCCATACTTCTCTTTCAAGTCTAGTCTTGGCCATCCTTCTTTGGGTTTTTCCTAGTTTCTCTCTCCTCCCATGTCCTCTACAGCATGCTCTTGTAACAGAAGACTTCAAAGGAGAATAAATTTTTCAACAGACACCACCAGCACTTTGATTAAAATGAATGAAACCAATCACCACATGGATATTTTCCATTTGTGGTACTTAGAGAACATATCAAAATTGTGCAGGAAAGCAGCTGGGAGATGGAACCCCCAAACTCAGGAGATGCACTGATGCTTCCCAGCCTATTTTCAGGTTCCAAGCTCCACTGAGAAATCCCATGGTATCACAGTGACAGCAAAGCCAGCATGACGGACTTGTGCTTCAAACTAGCAAGTATCTGACAGAGTACATGCACACGAATACACTGCAGGCACATTTGCTGAGTACAGAATGATTCACTCAGAATTGCCATCTCTGCCCCCAAATGTGCAAGGATTAAATAGTGGAGACAGCTTTTTAAATGATGTTATAGACACTATATTGGACTTCATCTTATACTACATGTAGCTAAACTGATCTTACTGGAAAAAACTGCAGCTGCAATACATGAATACATTTTACTTTGAAGGACTGAAGTCCTTCAAAATTATATGCAACTAAATCCAAATACACATCAATGAAGATGTTTGATACCATAAACAACAAACACTGCTACAGCACCTTTTATACAGAAGTGAAAATAGTTCAAAGTTGGTTAACTTTTCAGACCTCATATCAGTCGGATATTTTAAAAAGTGTGTGCTCCTCATGTACAATATTGCTTTCAATGCATTTTCTCCCCTTTTATGCTAACTGAATGAAATTAGATTGTTCTCTATTCTAATAGTTTTCAGTATTGAAAAGCACTAGCATGTAGGAAAGCTGTAAAGAACATGCATAAATAAATCATCAGAAATCTCAGCTCGGTAAGAACCTGGTGACCTTTTTTTCATTTTGTACAACAGAAAAATTTCTTTAGGGCTTTATCTGGTATGGAAGTCAACCCAAAAAAGTTATTTTGGTGAGAATGAGGATGAGCAAGAAAGAAATCTTACTTCTTTCAGTACTAAATATGAGAAAGCAAATTCAGGAATTTCCAGTGGGAATGAAAAGACATATAGCTCTGCAGCTGCCTCACAGATAATTTGATAAACCTCTGGCAGGTCGAACAAACACACAGGGAAGCCTGTAAATGATACAGCAACTGCAGCCTCTCATCAGACATGAAAAGCAGCAAATGACTTTGCAGATATAATAAACACCTCAAGTGCAGAAAAGCTTACTAGTCTGTGATCTGCATTTCACAGGTCAAAACGCTTGCTTCTGCTAGGAAATCACCCAGGATCATTACCATGATAACCATGACTGCAGAGGTTACTGCTAATGGATTTCTAAATGCTTAAAATCTCTTTAGTGGCATTCTGTGCTGATTTTTAAAAGTACACAGTAAAACTAAGTGTCTATGAGACAAATGCAAATTAAGGGGGAAAAGTGCTTCTGTAGACACATACTTAAATTTCCCAATCCAGCTTTTACTGATGTAAGTTTTATTTTCATATCTTATGTCTGCAATGAATACTTTTTCCTCACTATGCAAACTAAGAAAAGGGTCGGGGATGATTTAAACAGGTTTCCTGAGGCAAATAATGCTCTTGAACTGCAAAACCAGTTAACCAGTGAAGACTATTTAATATTTTGGTGGAGGATGAAGCATTACCTAAGACAGCACTACATCCGTGACATCAGAACGCTTACGAAATCTGAGGGAAGCTGATGTTAAAGGCAAGGAAGGTTTAACTTTTGATGAGGATGGAAAAGGTGACTGAGGTCTGCACATATCAGGCAATGTTGCTTGAGAAGGTGATGGCCCTGTAGCAAATGATGCAAAGGGGGCTGCTGATATTAGGAGCACTGTGCCAAAAAATAATGGGAGTGTTTAAATCTTCTGCGGTTTTACTCAACACAGGAGTTTGAGGAATAGGACCCAGTTAACTGCAAGCATGAAAACAGCAATTTTTGAACATCTACTGTCTTGCCAATGCTATATTAATCACAGAGGAAAACAAAACTGGCACTGGAGGTGTGTTTGCACACAGGTAAACATCTACCCACTGCGGATGGATCATCCATCTGTCACATCTGTCAGTCACTTGAACCTGGCTCAAATGTTAAGAACTGAGCTATAGGAATAACATGTCTTGCTTCCTAAGCAGTGTCATTTAATTGAAGTTATATCCCAGGATCACTTCAGAAGTATAATTTCTTTTTTAATCATTGCGGACTTCTTTTAAAAACCCTTCTGTCTCCCTGTATTACTTTCTATATTTCTCTCATTTCTGAGATTATCTTGTAAAAGAAAAACAATGCACTCCATCTTTTCTAATATTATGCTATGCAGTATAGAGCTTTTCCTCATTTAAATTGTGGGACAGCACACACAATATTAAATTCAGCTAATACAATTTTATATTGGCAACTCAAGGACATCATAACTAAATCACATGTTTTGTCTCTAACTGTAACCTAGACTGTATCCTGGAATTATATTATGTATATATACCCTCAATAATTTTCTTATTTCTTCACAACCTTTGCTTGTTTTGTGATAGTAATATATTTTTATCTTCAGGATTAAGCAGACATTTCTAGATTTTACAAAAACCCAAAAATCATAGTGAAGAAAGTAGAAGAGTTGTTAAATTTCTACAGCTTCCAGTTCACCTGCATTTGAGTTCATTAGTTGTGGGCAGCAGACAAACCCCTCATGAAAGCCAAATTTGGTGTAGCCTGGGACAGAATATGGACATTTGCTGCACAGCAGGCTGTGGGTCAAGGAGGGGGAAAAAAGGTGTATCTCTGTATTTCTGTAAACACAGCATGACACCTGGATGTGTTAGAGCCAAGGATAAGAAGAAAAGTGCCTTACCGCTTTCTAATGACATATACATTGTGTATTTAAACATTTCAGAGCCTGAAAATTCCCAAGATGTTAATTATTTGGTTTATTACAATAATTTAGTATTTCATAACTTCTCCTAGGAATATTTTGTGTCCTAAGCAATTACTGAGGACACTACATCATACAGTAATTACTATTTTAGTATCAGCTCTGTAAATATTATCTTTGCAAGGCATTTTAAGCTTCTTTGATATGTGTGTGCTCCCTTCTAGCTCAGTAGTTCAAAATTCAGCCTACTCTAAAATTATGTTTGTTTAACATTTTATTTTTGCATTAAAATCCTGTTACCAAACTCCCCCCAAACAAGGCTGTAAAACTGCTACTAACAGCAATTCCAGAGCTTGAACCATTGCAGAGGATGAGCTCAGGGCTGTATATTCACCCTATTTTCCATTCAGTTTGATGGCTAGCCCTGTTTTTGTGATCAAACACTGTGCTGAAATTGGAAACCTGTATTATAGCATGCTTCAAAGAACCAGGTAGTGTGGAAAGAAAGTGCAGTATTTACACATGTACAAAGGAACTGAAAAATCTAGTAATTTAAATTTCAGACTTCAAAGTTTTGACAATTTTCCTTCAGAATACAGTGATCTATTTTAACAACTGACCTGTTAGTACATCCCTGCAGCTGCATACAAAACTTGCAAATAACACATAATATTTAAAAACTGGTTAGAGAGAAAAAGCAGGTCTCTATGGTGCAGAAAATGTCAAAAGAATGATTTATAACATCTGGGTTTGGTCTTTCCTGCTTGTCTCTATAAGGGTGGGCATGCACTTCCACCATAAATCCAGACAATTTGCCTGTTCAGCAGATCAGTTATCAACGTGGAGTAGAAGGTGGCTGGAATGAAACTTGGGAAAGCTCCTGTGGGTCCCAGAGGCTGGCACAGCTGGAGCACAAGGGTTACATGGGAGGAGAAAAAACAGTGGGTAACAGACAACACCATGAGGACAAGATTTCAAGGGCCTTTTGCTTGGTGTGTTGAGTAGGGCAGAAGGCAGGCAGCTGTGTTTTTCTTCTGTCCCAGAGAAAAAGAAACGTCCTTCATTTAAAGGCAATATTTCCACTACGTCTCTTTGTTATTTAGTGCCAGTTCCTGGAACAAGAATTTACTTAGAAAAGACAACTACACAACTGCAATCCTCCTACCTAAACCAAATCGCTGAATTCACAGATGATTCAAATAGCTCTCCCAGTATATAGTTCACGTTACAGTTTTTCTGAGGCCTTGACTACTTCAGGCAATGAGACTTCACATGTCTAGAAGTCTACTATAGTGCAGATGATTAAGTCAGTAGATGCAAGAACTGAAAAGTATGGATTTTTAAAACTTTTTAAATTAATGTCAACTAGATTGGGCACAAATTCACTTTTTGTGAAAAAACAATTGACTTTTGATCCATTTGCAAATTTTACTGAAACTTACTAATTAATTCTGCCAATAAAAATCAAACATGGAGAAGCTGAAACATTTCATCTTAAAAAACTGTGGGGTTTTTTACTATTAAAAAACCCCCAAAACAGTAACTTTTAAGACTCAATAAAAAACATTTCCAGAATTGGACTAAAAATAAAATGAAACATTTGCTGCAGATTTTCTGGAATACTTTAATCAGTCCCAAATTTATGGTGTGTTATTTTTGCTTCACAAAGGAATTATTTTTACTCTTGTGTCAGATCATTCCCTTCCACCTCCCCAATTTTCAGTAAGTGAATTGAAAACAAACAAATAGATGAATGAAGTGAACAATTTGCAGAGCATTAGTGTTGATTGATTTATCCATGTTGTTAAAATAGATAAGAGGGCATTGGATTTTAGTCTGGAAAGCTTGGGAGTAGCTATTCAGCCTGCCCATATTCAGGACAGCACTGACAGCATGCTTATCTGCAAGCAAATGTTAAGGTCTCCTTGACTTCAAGTGCCTCTTGAACACTGCTATCAGCTCTTAACAGTGTATCAGTGCCACAGGAACATTTAGAAGTCCTTTTTAAAAGCTCCTGCAGGAACAAGCAATCCCAGGAGCGATACCTTTGCCACAAGAACTATTTTCCCAATGCTTGTCCTTGGCTGGGCACTGCTTGGACCCTGGGTAAGCCAAGCAACTCCAGTCCAGGAACTCAGTGGAAACTACAGCCATCTAAACCCAGGGATTCAAGAGGTTAGCTAACAAGTGAGTATCAAATACTTTATTTTAAAATGAAAGACATTTTTAATTGCATCTGTGATTCTGAGGGAAGGGTCTTACACATGAATTCTGAAACACATTGTTTTCATTTATGTGCCCTAATGCTAGTCCTGCAGAGATAGTTTCTAGAATGGGGCACAATAAACACACCCCTAAGCCTTTGTAAGGGGCAGGTAGCAACAAGGTTTCGTTATATTCTGGTCCAGTCTAAATTAAAGCACAAATTCTGTTTGTTTCTGACTTTCCAGGCTGCTTGTCATGCTGGCATTACCTTAAGTCTCACTTTTAAGTTAAGAAATTCTGACTGTGAGGCTAAGTAAAACCTCAAGCAATCATGTATATATAACTGTAACTAAACACCAACACATATGCAAAATTAAGTCCAAGTTTCAAACTGCATTATATTAATGCATATAATTTAAATTAACTATAATTTCAGCAATTCTGTAAATCCCTTTGAAAGGATCTGTTGCTTGTTGATTTTGCACCATGTGAAGACACGGTAAATATAACATGTAGTCACATCACATGAATAATGCATTCTGTATCACAAATAACTAAGTTCTGCTCCAGGAAACGCTTAATCCATTCCTTCCTTCTGGGGATGAAAGGAATTAAACTCAGTGCACTGATCTCACAGTACGTGCTCATTTGACTTTAATTACAAAATGACTATTTCAACACTTTCTCCTGTAAAATAAACTGCGCCTGAGCTCCACGTAACCTCTATAGAATAACATTACTTCTCTGTGCACTCAGTCATTGCTCATCAATACTGTGCTTTCAATACAGTTTTTCACACAGAAGGATAAAATCCACCTCTTCGGGCTTACAATTGATATAGTAGTTTCATGTCTCATAGTAACAAAACCTCCCCTTTATGATAGCTGGCCAAAAGGGTGGAGTGGTGGAATCCTTTAAAGAGAATTCAAATGTCACGAGAAGGAACTTTCACCAGACAGTGAAATGGATGCCACGATCCATACCAAGTTGGAAGAATTACATTGCACATCCTGTAGATATATTTTCACTAGTGTTTTCTCCACAGACTGTTCAAACCTGTGCAAAATTCTGCATAAGATCAATTATCTGGCCAAAACCCAGAAGTTTTCTCTTGGACGATTAAAAAGGCAGAGCATTCCCTGGGAACAGGACATCTGTTGTTCATGTCTTAAGAATGACAGAGCATCAAGTGGAATAGACATCCACACTGGCAAAAGTACTTACATACTTCAAGCTTGAAAAAACAGCAGTTCAGGAACATGATGTTTTATCAGGCATATCATCTGGGAGGAATAGAAATGAGTGTTTCTATACTGAATAAGCTCTCCTTGTAAGGATTACTGACAGTAACTCCAGCTGACATGTTCTCATCCAGGTCCAGAAGAATTTACTAGGTTCATTGCATCATACTTTCCAATTCAAAAGCTATTTGGAGCTGGCCTACATGCTGTCCAAGGGTGATCCTGCCCACAAGTGAAAGTGACTACACGACTTCTGGTTTCATACTAGTTAATACAACTAGTACACCTCCTACTGCCAAACCAAGCTGGCTAGCTGGGATGCTTCTGCACTTGTGTCAAGATTAATCCATAAGGTGGATAAAATGCCCTACAGACAAGTAAGAACAGAAGCTATTTACAAGGTGCTAGTTTACATATAAAATGTCGGGTCAAATTTTCTCAGCACCCGAGTGACATAAATGTTTACGGTTTAATTTCAGAAACTTCTGTCAACTCCCAAATCTTCAAATTAATTCTCAAAATAATACGTAGTTTTGCAAAGCCATTTATTATTCAAACCCGTAACATCCCTTGTATTACAATGTGAATTCATCAGGGATATGAAAAAGTTTTCAACTTTATTTTTTTCAATATCCAACTAGTGGAATCTCATTTATCCTTCGGGGCTCTTAAGGTCTAGAGATGCAACAAGGCATTCAGATAAATGTCAAAAGCTGAAGAACATACATAAGATTAGATAGGTTATTTTTGGAACACCTGAAAGACAGTAAAGCTCATCTCACTGAACACTTGTTAATATTATCTCTGAATAAACTGTGACTAATGCAGAGTAAAAAATTATCTGCAATGCTCTCAAAAACTCCAGAAAATACAACAAAATTGTAAAAAAAAATCAAAATAAATGGTGATTAGTCATGATGACTACTCAACACCTGAAATTCCTAATCTTACCAAATGCTCTAAAGAAAAACTGTATTAGTTCAGTTTTCATCAAACCTTTTCTTTAAAGAACACTAGTGCAAATCATCAGGAGTTCTCAACATGTCATGTGAAACCATGAACTTTGGTCTGTACTCGGACCTTGGCATAAGTGTTTTATAAATACAGTAACCACATCATAAAGAATAATTACTAAGGTCTCAGCAAAAAAAAAATCAAAAGACTGAATGCTTCCAAGGTCATAAATATTACTGACCTATGAGCTAAAGCATTACTCAAAAAGGTACCCTATAGAGGTCCTAATTCACTCTGAAGAACAATGAATACTGATTTGCATTGTCTTGGATTAAAAAAAACCTAGTTGATGTTGTGTAATTAAATATTTTCTCATAACAAGAATGGCACACTGGACACTGTAGTCATATCATTTCACAATGGTTTTGACATTCGTGATTCTACTATAAAGTTAACAATCTTTAAATCACTAAGATATTCTCAACAATGAACAAACCCATTCATTATAACCAACAATAAATCAGCAAGCTTGCTCTCTCTCACACATAGAAGCATGCACACAAAGCATTCACAAAACGTACTTTGGCTGTTCCTATAGCTATTGGGACGAGATCTGAGCCTAGCCTTGGGTAAAGGTCTGAGCTCCATCCACCATCCACAGACTCCCTGGAAGTTGTGTCTTTATTCAATACAAAGGCCATGAAGTGCAGGTAATATTAACATTAGTCATTAAGTCATGATGTTACAGTTTCTGATTTCTACTGCAATACACCTTCCCTTCAAGTCAGAGGTTACTGTGCTTGATGTGAGACTGGCAACATCAGTAATTCCACCTGCATGCAACCTTAGTCAGTGCTCATTTGTTTTCATTAAAAGTTCTGTAAAATATTACTTGAGTTGAAAATCCCTTTAGATTTCTGCATAATACGTATATCAAGCTTTCTTTCCATGGGTAGATTTTGCAGATTTATTTGAAGTAATTAAAAGAGACACAGGTTCAAAGATAACTCATTTTAACCATTGATCTAATGGTCCAGCTTTGTGCAATGCGATTACACAAAAGAAAAGGATGGGCATAGGTGTGGCAGAAAAGTATATCAAGACAAGAACTCAGGCAGAGTGCTGCCCTGTTGGATTTCTGAGCCTGGCAGATCAGCAGTGGAAAACATGTCCCCATCTCCCTATACCTATAAATATCAAAACCAGATTTCAAAGAACAGATTTCATGAGGCCTGAAAATACATTGGCCTCTGATGAAAAGGTTGTTATGCTCAATGTCTCAAATCTGCTTCAACAGATAGAGATACAGGGACGTTCTTCACAGCAAAAGCTTGAGGTAACCTAACTGTGGGAACATCTTACAGCTCCCGTGAAATCTTGCTTATAAAGTGGCTTGGTGGTAATTCATTTGCTTTTTATAACTAGTTGAATTTTGATTAGTATTACCTTGCTGTTCAAAAACAAGTTAGATGTTATAAAAAGCAAAGCAATCTTACCTGGAATACTCTGTCTCCTCACAGACAGTGCTCCATCAGGTGCCTTTGCCTGGTTTGCAGATTTTGTGTAAGGACTCTCATCTAAACAGAAACAAGCAACACTTCCAATTACTGTTAAATATAATGTTATAAATAACATAATTTTTACACAAATACTCTGTGAACTTGCAATGCAGTTCACAAGAGCTGCTGTGAGCTAGATGAGGATGGGTATTTCTGAATGCTGACTCAATGGTCAATGTCTTGCTTAGACTCGATGACAAAGGCTCTGAATAGGAGAACTCAAAAGGATGTGGTAAAACTCAAACTGGAGACAACACATATTGATGATAGGCCATATATACATCAGCCTTTTCAGTTATAACAAAATGATAAGAAATTTCCCTTTTCTCATGTTAAGTTTCACATGCCAAAGACTTGAGTGAGAGAGGTACTCTCCCTCTTCAGGTGTGAAAGGCTTCTAGGAGCTTTTGAATATTCTGGCTGTAAAGATGCACTCCTTTTTCTTTGGGATAGGTCAGTGGTGGTTCCTTTCCTGTTGTAATGATTGATTGGGGATAACATCAGAAAGCTGTTGCCAAATAGGCCAGGCATATTTGTACCTGACAAACAGCACTGTAATTGCCTGTGTCTAAATCAGAAGCTATGTGGAACTACTGATCAACTTCAGTCCATAAAAGACCACAAATGGTGGAGTGAGCAGATGAGTCATCAATTAGAGACAGCATTAGGCAGCAAGTGAGTCACTTCTTCATCTCTCTTAAGAGCAGAATGACCATAGCGAAAAAAAATTAACTATATAGTAGCTTTAAAAAGGATAAGCTATAAGTGCAAGAAAGAAATGTGAATAAAATAGTATTATCATTTTATTATTTCCATCAAAATAAAGGAATAAGAAGACATTAGGCTTCTGTCTTGGTTTCCCTTTAACTGAGCACTAAAAGACTTAAAAGCGTCATCAAATCCTTCTGATTGCCTATTTTCCTTCAGCTTGCAAAGGACCAATGCGTTTACAGCATGCGCAAAAATACATGCTTAAATACAGATCAATGAGCAGATGAATCAAAGACTACACTATCTAATATAGCATCCTCAGATCAACTAGAACCATATAAACTTTTTCTGGAGAACCAGTTTTTCTTTTCAGCTGATGCTCTTGACACTATAATCCTTCTTTGCCAATTGCACTCTTCACATCTTGCAAGGTCTCAAACTCCTTTAGAAACCTGCATCAAAGACAGCAGTCCATTTTTATAGCAGTGAGATAAGGGTTAGGTCAGCATAATTTAATTTAAATCCAGGTCTCAAAGAAGTGACTGGAAGGGCTGGTTAGCTTTTTAGCCCAGAAGTCCTGCAATGAACTCTGCTACTGCTAGGCAAATGCAACAATTAAGAAGCTTAAATAAACAAACAAACAAATAACAAGTAAGTATTTGTAGCCATGAACCTTGGAAAAAATGCAGCAAGTAGTGAGCCATATAGACTGATAAAATACCTCAATAGCCAATGGAACTGTTCTTTCTACAAATGAACTCCTGTTCCTTTAGGATACAATGTTAAGAGGGAAAAGGTAACAGGCTTGACTATGCTGCATGGTGGTACAAACTGCAAGAAAACAAGTTTGCCAGCTACAGGAAATAGAGAAGACTGGAAAAATATTAACATAGATACAGATACACAGTTAAAGAAAAAGTATGTAAAGACTTATCTTTCCATTTGAGGAAAGTGGGAAAGCTAGTATCATTGCATATGCAGATATACCCTCCTCCCATCAAAGAAACAAAATGACAGTAAGAGTGAACTAAAGCTTTCAAAGGAGGTAGCATTATCTTTTTTCTTGCAAAGAAGAGGCACAACTGAACTCAAGACAAAGCTCAAGACAAAGAAACTGAACTCATCCAAAACATCTGGCTTTAACATGTCCAATTAATACTTTGTTGCAGGTAGATAGTGTGAGACACATTTTTCTATTAAAAAGTGGGCAGAAAACATAATACAATTTCTCAAGAACCAACTGATTGTGATGACTTCTGGGCCCTCTTTGAACATATGCCCTATCTATGAAAAATCTGTCAATTTACGGAACAAAACAGTCCTATCCTAGTCAGACCTTTTACATACAAATTATTTTCATCAAATTGGAGAGATGGGAAAAAAGGGAAGAAGAATTTTCGCAGCTAAACCTTTTTCACTGCAGCTTTGTCACTGAGCAAATGAGTACATCAGCTCCACTCTCATGCTGAAAGATGCACTGAACTGGGAGTACCTGCAGTTATCCTGAGTTCAGAACACAGGATAAAGAAGGGAGGCGAGCCTAAGCAAAAACTCTAGTGTTTTCTACACAACAACTGGCAGATATAAAAGTTAACTCAGACTGCATAGGTGAGTAAGCTAGTATTTTAATTTAAGCCTATGAACTTTGAAAACTCATCAGATGCTTATATGGGTTAGGTACTGTGGACATGTAGTTGTGTTACCTTTCTTAACCTGTCCACAAATTTTCATAGCAAAACAAGGGGCCCAAAAATTTGCTTCATAAACTTCTGAACCCCTGTTAATGTAAAATATGCCCAGTTATTACTGAGAAAGAACAATGAGCTATTGTATTGTCAGTGGACTGGGAAGCTGTTCCTCGAACTGGGAGGAATTTTCTTCCAATGCCCATTTAACAGTAAAATCACACTGCAACATAAATACAATGTAAAGGATTCCCAGAAGTAAAGGAAAACAAATATAACTAACTGAAGAAAGAATGCTTATTGAGCCTTACTGAGATGCTTAATTGAGATAGGAAAGTAATACAAAGATTAGACAGATGTAGAATTAGACATCGGCCTAACGAACAAAGTAACACAAAGAAACCCTGATAACCCTGAAATATCATGATGCCATTCATGCTGGCCAAAAAGGGAATCTGTTTGTACATGCTAATAAAGGTGTCTGTGTGGCCACAAGAATTTATTATCAAATTACGATTTCTTCATGCCCTCATCCACTCTATAGTTATCAGGGAGGGTCTTAAAACATGCAAATATGTCTCACAACAGCAGTGCCTACAGGGAATTGTATGAGTGTTTTGTATTACCAGCTTCTCCTTCTACAGCACTGATGGACTTGGAGATGAAACCCAATCAAACAAGCCAACACATTGAAAAAGGAAAGGAGCAAAAGGATATGCAGATTTCTCCTGCAAACAGGAGATAACAACCCAAGATCAGGCAAAGCTGTGATGTATTTTAAGAAGCCACACATACAAAACAGAGGGAGAAAGAGGTTAGATTCAGAAGCATCAATCTCACCTGGTTACATCCCTAGTACTAACACACCATCAGCAGGGAGCAAGCCACAGTCCATAAAGAATTGACAGTGTCAGCCTGGAGTACAAAAATGCCTTTATGGAACACACAGCCCTTGCCCACTTCTGAAGGAATCACACCACAGGTGGCCATGTTCCCTACTGAGGCACTAGCTTAGCAGGTGAACTTGTGTAGCTGCATTTGTTACATCACTGGCTTTTTTTTTTTTTCTCCCCTTGTAATTTCCTCTGGCTGAGACATTAGACAACGCAAGATAGACAATTTCTAGCAGTCAGTAGGTCATATAAAGGTGAACTGCTATGCCAGCAGGTCTTTTTACTCAGTGACTACAGGAAACCAAACCTCTTATGCTGTTAATAGGCAGGGGTCACTTGTCTCCCTTCCCCCCAAATTAATACTTTGCATGTTTCTTAGAGCTGTAAATGCGCAATAGTGAACAAGATGTACACTGTGTTAATTCACTCTCCTTCCTAGCAGAACACAGTGATAATCTCAGAGGTGACACATCATTCTTTCAAAGCCCTGCAAACAATTCTTCTCATTAAGACTGCAAAGATAGTGATCAAGTGGACAGGCAAGTACTCCTACTGCTTACACCTATTACTGTGAGCGTATTGCCTTTAGCTATTGCGTGTGAGGTAAACAGCTTTTTGCACTTTCCTGCCTATTTTTAACCTGGTGGCATCTCTATCCTGTAACGGAATGATTCATTCTTTGAGACAGGGACCATGCTGTGACCCATTCACATTGTTCTGCACTGCTCTTACTATATGGCGCAAGCCTCTGTCCAAGACTAAGGGCTGTACAGACTGTAAAAAACCAACAGTAATGTAACCCTATAAAGATTATACATTGGAAAATGTGTACAAATATATATAAAGTGCTTGGTACTGTGTCAGCAAAATGACCATATGAAATCTTTAGATATTTACTGTATTCAGTTTAATAGCCTTTGAAGGATACCAACTGAGGGCACATAAGATGAAATAAAAGGAAACCCTAAAGATACTTCTTCAACCGCCAAGTCTAGATGTGCAGTTTATGGCCACTGAACCATTCCCATGTCTCTCTTAGGGGCTGTGAAAGCTACTGACACAAGAATGTTGTTTACAGACATGGTAAAGCCCAAGTTAAGGGCACTTCCTCCTTCAGGTCTTAAGAATGGGTTAGAGGATGCTTCCTTCAATCCTGTGGCCACACATCCATGTGGCAACTCCTGAACTCAGTACACATGTCCAAATCCTGTGCAACACCAGGTGGCCCCAGAAGATGGCTAAGCCCAGGTGTATCCTCTTGGACAAGAAGGCTTCTTCCTATCCCACTGGGAACAGCTAGAGAACAACCCGGAGGCTGCCACTTTGCTCCTCCTACACAGAGAGGAAATGTAAAGATGCTTCACTATCATACCTTTGGCTCCCACACAATTACACATTCTCAGCTCTATGTCACCACTTGTACCTGCTTCTCTGCTGCAAAACTTGCATTCCTCTGGGAGCAGGGAAAATTATATGGCAACAAATTTGTAAGCGAGGAATTTCAAACACCAGGGAATTTTCTAATATTGAGGAGCTTGAAAGTGTTATTACATTTTTTCAACAGGAGATGGTAAAAGCATTATGAGGGAGAACAGTTTCCATCTTCCACTTTTTAATTCTCATTCTTCAAGAGTTTTGTTTCATGACAAGTCATTCTTTGGCCAGGGAAGAACTGAATTTAAACCATTTTAGAGTATGACCATGTAGGTCCTAAGCAGACTTCAGAACCTAAGCACATCAAATCTGAGGTGTTCCTCAAATGTTCCCCCCTGTGAAGAATCTCCAACTAATATAAATGCCAAGATTCCACAAGGAAGCACATAACATCTTCAGCTGGCTAACCTCCAGCTGTCCCAGTGTATGGGAGGATTAAGATTGTGCATGCTGTTGCATACACCATTTGGGATAGCATGCACCTCAGCCAAGTAGTGAATCACATACCTGTCAGAGGTAAAGACTGACAACAAAACAAATTGTCAAGAGAATGATTACAACTAAGAGAAGAACATCTCCTAGTTTCTCAAAAAATAAAAGCATCAGAGTCATAGTTATTGCTACAGTTATTACTTCAGGCATTCATAGATCTGTAATATTCCATTCACTGAAATTTGCTGGTCCTTAACTTCATAAAGAAAAATGTTTTTCACTAAAAGCAACAGATTTTTATGAATCCTGCCAGTACAGAAGGAAATACCATATGTTCTCATACTTCCTGTATCTGAAACTTATCCTGAATTTTATCTTTAAATGGCATAAAGCTTCAGTATTATCTAAAAGCATTTTTTTTTTTTTTTGCACAGTATCATACTAGTGACAGTTGGTAAATTCTGAGCTACAGAAATCTCAGTTATCTCCACTGCTTGCAGCTGGAGGCTTTCACAGATAAAAATAAACACTTATACACTGATGCCTGTGGTTTACAGAAGCCTAGAAGTTGACAAAGGCTTACAAAGAGTCTTGGTACAACTTTTAGGACCATTCCTGCAGCACCTTACTCTCTTCTAAACTCAGACCTTTCTGTTAAAGATCTTCCATTATGTAAGAAAGCTGAAATTATTACTGGAGCAGGGACTTGAACCTCACTTTCACATTCACAGAGAGTACCCAAACTCCCAGCTACACAATCATTCAGTCTTGCTTGCTCGTCCTGATCAATGTTTAGGTAAATCATACAAAGTAAAGTGGATTAAAGCTATCTCTTCTACAATTAATTGCAAACTCTGCATCAGATCAAGCAGAAGAGAGGATTTAAACTCAAGATCACTTGTGCACTTCTGTGAGCAGCCCAGCCACCACAAAGTCATTAGGACCACGCTAAAAATATGCCCCTGCATAAGCTCCTCTCCTCAATTCCAGTTATTTGTTTCTGGTAAAAATATATAAACATTTTCTCTGAACTCTCACAAATTCTGAGAAACATAATTTTCAGGTTGATCTACAGCAATGGGATAGGAAAAAGTACTGAAAAGGGAGTTGAAGCTTGGCAGCTGAAGCTGCCCTACAGGTTCCATCTGAGAGGACTCCTGTTAAAGACAGTGGAAAAATCTTTCTCCCTGAACCTAAAGAACAAATAATTCTAAATGAGAATTGACTAAATAACTCTGAACGTTTATGCAATATCTTAATCAGCACAATCAGTAGTAGTCACAATTTGTAGACACCTACAAAACTTAACTGAATTTACAACAGCTGTAAATTAATCATAACAAGAATACTACTATTCAGGCCTTTTTTTAAGATTATAAAGGTTAAAGGAAGTTCTAAAATTGCTAAGTTTTACAACTGAAGCCTTGAATACACTTGAATGGACAAACGACATTGAAATTTGCTGGGAAGCAGTGCATTGTGGGAATTTTACTTTGGCTGTTGATGGGCAGTTTGGCAAAAATGCTTAGTCTGGCCTAACTTTTATCCTTAGTAACTGCTACTGACAACAATAATGAAGAAAATTTTCCTGGGAAAAGAGGACTTTTTCTCATAAGATTTGAATAGCTCAGTTGGTTAGAACTTGGCTATAATAACGCCAAGGTAGTGGGTTCAATCCCCTGTATGGGCCATTGACTTAAGAATTGGACTCGATGATCCTTGTGGGCCCCCTCCAACTCAGAATTGTCTGTGATTCTGTGATGCAAAAGTCTAAAGAAAAATTAACATCTTGGAACATTCATGGTTACTACAATGTCACCACAGCTGTGTCAGAGCATAACAGACTATAAACTGTTAAAAAAAGAGACAAAATTGTCTTGGGCTTTTTCATCAGATGTATAATGTACAGACTTTGAATGTATATGCTTTCAGAAACAACAAAATGTCAACAATTTCCTTTGCCCATATGCTAACCCTTTCAGATGTGTTATGGGAGCTCCAGCCATGAAAGAAACCATTAATTTCTCCTCCTGGTGCAGCAGAATAATGATTTCTTGAGTTCATTTTAGAGCTATGGCTTCAATCCTTCCAATGAGACTTCATTTTTGAAATCACAATGCTGCTCTTCGGAGTAGTGCTTAGAAATATCTAAAATTTCCTAAGCGCTGCATGTAAAGTACTCACTAATGAACTAGGCTCCAAGTAGGACAAATACAAATGTATTTAATCTTAATCCTTTCTTATCAAATTCTGTGCTCAGTGCTCTCTAGCAGTCTTTATTAAGAAAACATACGGTTTCAAATGCTTCCATAAGTAACATTTGTTGGTGTGTGTGACATGGAAAAATTATGAGAAGTAAGAGATAGAATAGCTTCTCTGGTAATTTTCTTTCCCCCATTTAGCAGACGTGTCCTCTGGTTTTCTTAGAAACTTAATTTTAACAGTTATAACACCAATGAATAACTGTGTTGTCTCTCTAAAGGGAAAATTTATTCAAGTTGATTATACTTTATGTAAATTTAATTATCTTTTTTCTGAATTATATGGTTAGTTATTACAGTAGCAGCTCAGTTTTAATCTAGAGGCAAGTGAAGTGGGGTACTGTAATTCTGTGTAACTGTGAATCCATTTCCTATTGATATTTACAATACCTCAGCAAGCTTGACGGTTTGAAAAATGATCTGAATATCCTTCGAGTTTGCTTGCCCAATGTTAATTTCCTAAGCCTGTGCTTAGGCACCTGAATGGAAATGCCTGGTTTTCTAAATGGCTAAGTACACTGATCTGCTCCCAAAGCTGTTTTGCTCATGAAAATGCAGAACTTTCCAAGACCATTTAAAACATGCAGGATTTGCAGAAAGCTTAAAACACATCTTGAGAGATGCTAGCATATGGTGAAATTCACTTCAGTGGATTATCTAATTTAGAAGTAATCCTTTTTAAATAATACCCCAACCACATACTACTTCAAACCTGAAAAATATGTCTTTTTGTTTATATGGCATCAAGCATTAAGCATGAATCCCATAAACCAGAATAGTCACTGAATCATTACATAATTTTAGAATTCAAAGTAAGTTTCACTCTGTTGTCTTGAGCTTCGGTTTATTGTTTATTGAAATAAGATGGGCATAATGTAAGTGAAATATGTGAGGCTTAATCAGAGCAGCTGAAGAAGCTGGGGCAGTAAAAAATCTTGAAGAAAATGGGGATGTAAATTTTTTCTTCCCTGAGACAGTTTGGGATTGTTCTGTACCTACAACTTCTGCAGAAAACCTTTTTCTAGAGGATGGGACTATAAACCTTCTCATTCAAAAGGAAGTTCCTAGTTACACAGATACCACTAAGAGGAACCATTCCAGATATCCAAGCCATACCTTTTGTTCTGGACACCCTGGTCCATGGGACAGTTTTATTGTCCTTTTTGCATGTGTGTTTAGGAACATCATATCACTGTGAGGTACTGCTGCATACTGGCACCATATGAAAGTGCCACACATAAGCTTTTTGGGGAAAAAATGTATTGAAAACGGGCTTTTTTATAAAGTTCTAATACTTAATATATTCAATTACATTGTTTAACACTGGTTAAATCAGCATCCCTCAGGAATGTTTGAGCCAATCTTGACAGATGTACATCAACATCAACATGATAAAACTTCCAACAAGGCTCCTGGAGAAGGGCATTGGGCAAAGGAGCAAGACATGAGCCAACTCAGAGGCTGAGGGACAGAAAATCAGATTATATTAATGCCACACCTCATGGAAAAATACCTTTCTGAATCGATATTTACTTTAAAAATACCTCAATTACCTTAGTATCACCTTTTATTCTCTACCCTTGGTTCAGCAACCTCTTCCAGACTGGCTGAGAAGACACAGATACCTGATTAAAGAAAACAGGGCCAAGCCATATTCCTTGGCTCCTGGACAATGCCCTGAAACCAAGCCACCATGCTCCTCACTGCACTGGCTGCCTACCACTGTGCCTCCTTGGGACAGAAGGCAACTGGCTTCCTGGTGGACAGTGTTCCACTGTATATTAACAAAACACAATGTGTGGTATGATCTGGTATTACACTTGTAGTTAAAAAAAAACAGGAGAAATATATGCTGGTCATCTGAGCTGTGTATATCCTGCATGGCACCTCCACTGTACCAGCAGACTTTAACTGCAATGTTTTTGTGCATCAGCTGTGCCTGTGCTTCCTCAGCCCAACTTTCCCTACAGTCTGACTGCTTGAAAAGCAGGGAGCAGAAGAGAGGAAGATACCCACCATCTTCTACCTGTGCAGACCACAACACAAACATCTTCCCAGGCTGCTGGCATTACAGTTGGTAGGGATTGGGAAAATAGAGGATGTCAACTAGGAACTTCTCGACTGCATGCCAGGGAAGGCAGAAGCTAGTTGCATGTGTGCTGGGGGAAGGCAATGATAAAGGTTAATGGCTGAGACAGCAAGACTGTCATTCAAGTTGTATAAAAAAAAAAAAAAAGAAAAAAAAAAGAAAAATATGTTAAACTGTTTAGAAAATATGTGTTTAGTTTGCTTCAGGAAATGTAAGAATAAGCAGTCACAACACTATCTTCAAAGACAAGAAATTAGGAATGGTAATTTTTTCTAGAGGTTAGTTATCCCGCCTTGATTCCACTGCTGCAGTAATGCTATTTGTAGTAAATCATATATTTTTCAGCCTACTTCTGTCTGTAAGTGTGTCTAGTGATGACATCTTCATTGCCTTCTTTCGGAAGCTGCTCCACAGGATCCATCAGATCTCACGGCTGGAAAATAGTTCCCTCCACCAGTCTGCAATTTTCTTTCCTTGCTTTCAATGTCTTTCTGTTACTCCTAATAACATTCTTCCCCTCTTCTGAAGATCTTACAGAAAGTATTTCTCATGTATCCTGTTCTTTGCAGAAATCACACAGACTACTGAGCCTACTGCTTTGGACTGGGATCCTACCAGTTCTTCTTACCAGGCATGACTTAGCACAAACACTGGCTGATCTTGTCACTGAAGCACAGTGTACACACTGACTAGGATATTCATCTGGTAGAGTATTCATTTGATTTTAAAACAAAAATTTGCACAAGTTTAACTCATGTGTGGACAACATTAAGAGTAAAGCATATTTTTCTATCCTAGTAATGTATAAATTTACACCATTATAGTTACCCTTTTTAATCCCACTAACAAGCTTTATTTGATTAATAAAATAATTTTAACCAGCCACTCGAAGCTGCATAAACATGATACCAGTATAATTTTTTTTACATTGGCATGCCAGTGGGATTGCCCCTTTTATTTATAGTCCAAATGATGCACATTAGTCCAAATTGCAATGGCTCAGGCTAAGTGAAAAACAGACCTTTCAGAATATACTTTTTTTCAGGAGTCATGCCATAAACCTCGCACCTTCCCTGTGCCCTTGTGAAATACTGCCCTACTTAGAGCCCCTATTGTGGACGAGTTTAGTCTATATATCCACAGAGACTGTACAATAATTTTGACTGAGTTTACTTGTCAGCAAAGCTTCATTGTTTCTGGAAGATGTGACAAGTTTGAACACAGTGCAGCGTACGAGTTTTTTTAAATAAAGTGCTGTGTGCTTTTAGGAGTGGGAACAAAACATAGTAACAAAAGAGATGTTGAGCTGACAAAGCAGTATGTACATATTTGTCTTATTAAAGCTCACATGAAGCGTAGGCCACCTTCTGTGCCAGACAGCATCTGTCCATGCACACGGTACTTTATGGCAAGCCTTTTAACCTGTCAAGTACTCTTTATTTGCCAGTGTCTCCCAGGTCTTATTTAATCTCCATGCTTATTTAGGGCAAGCAGTTGACTGTGGTATTCCTCAAAATCTGTGAAATGGTAATTATTAAAATGGCTTGCCCCCATTTTTGCCTACATGCAACTTAGTCCATGTCTGAATCAGCTTTTTGCAATCATATGGAAAATATAACAATAAAGAAACAGACACAGATGAATGTGGGGCATATAGGAAAATTATAGCCCTATAACCTTCAAGAAGGAAGGCAAATAATTTTTCATCTTTTCATGCATCAATCTCCCAAGCCTTTTAATCAGGGCTCCTTCTCTTTTAGGAATTCACAGCTGCACCTTTACAACACCTTTGGCTCTGAATCTCCTAGAAACAACAACAGCATCAACTTATTGCCTGCCACAGCTGCAGAAAGAATAAACATGGATTTAATTTTTTCATAGTGCAAAAATTCTACTTAAGCTTTTTGTCCCACCACTACAATAATGGTGAAGTAATTATTAAGTATTTCTCTACTGCCAGCATTTTCAGATCTATCATAATATCTGTATGTGTGCGTACATGCAGCATGTGTTTAACAATGGGTTTATTAGATTCATAAAATAATTTCAAAATAGACAGTAGAAAGCAATTAAAAAAATAACAGGAAATATCACATATTAAAAATAACTTGAACCAACCTGATGAAGCTAAAGGACTCTGCAGAAACACGATGTTTAAAGCAAAAGCTCAGACGTTCCAGACTTGCCATATTCTTAACGTCAAATAAGCCCTGGTTTTGGCAGACCAACAGCATGATGAATGCCAGAGTCCAGATCACTCTATCATGGCTAGCCTGTGCCTTGTCCAGGTTTTTATAATGAAAGACTGAGGGAAACCAAGCTGATTTTAAAAGCCAGAGTAGAATATAGACTATTAATAAGATGTGGTGTGTAAGAATTCAGACCTGAACAAGTGCTAAACATATCAACATCTGTACATTATGCAGGCTATGAAATACATCTGTACTAAGCTTCTGAAAAAAGAAAGGTAAGCCAAACAGGCCAAACTATTATTTCTCAAAGACACTACCTCCTTCATTATCTACAGTTTCTAAAAGGAGAGTCTGGTGCAGAATACAGTACACATCAATGTAAGCTGCCATTGAGAAGGAAGGGAGAAACATTCCTAAGCATGGAAGGAGCAAAATGCTTTGAACTACTTGTAGCTTTGAAATCAAGGCAACAACAATATCTTACTAACCACATCAGGAAGCAGCAACACCACCCCTATCATGCAGAAGATATAACTGCAGGCACAGATGGAATTTTATTGACCAAACCAACAAGAAAACACAGAGGATAGTACCTATATCAATAACCAGGGCACAGTGTCTTACAGATGACTGCAGAAGTTTGATCTTTAAGGTATTTTGAGAAACAACTGGTACTTTAAAAAAATGCCAACTATTCCAAGCTATGATTTCCATACTGCACAAAGTAAGGGCTTTGCTGCAAAGAGTTGAGTTGAATATATTCATTTAGACCACAAGAATAGCAAAGCAAGCCACTGAGACTCAGAACAATTGCTGCCTAAGGAAGTGGCTTTTAACCTTTGCCTGTCAAGCCCAGAGAGACTATTCTGACACAACTTTTGAAAGGTCCCTAGGAAAAAAAAGATGCCTTTATTAAGTTATCAAGGTGTGCAACATCACTATGTATGTAAAAAAAGAAAAATAAAGCCAATAAAACTAACAGGCACCATCATCTGCCCTGACAGCTTGAAAAAAAACAAGTTTCTGCCCTCCTGAGCCAACACATTCTGCCTTACAGCTCTTACAAAGGTTCAAAGATATGCATTGGTTTTGGCTAGCTAGATATGTAAATGCTTCTGAAAACATTTCCTAACAGGAGTTAGGACCACTGTTCACTGCAGAACAAGTACTGTTAAGTCCTCTGATGGAAAGTGCCAGTGCAATATGCTTTTAGCTTGCCTGGTGCATTTCTTGAGAAGAGAGCACAGGGAAGAGGTGCAGTCTCCTGAAGGAAGGGGACCTTGCTTCTGTGGGAATGCATGAGCATGGAAGGAGATGGAAATATCATCAGGGCAGGATGGAAGAGTGCAGAAAGTACAGGCTGGGAAGAACCAGTGTAGAACATAGTGGCAAACTCCTAGGGATCTGAGAAGCCCTTGCAGTTTGCAATAAACAAATACATTGAACCTGCTTGGTCTAAGTCTTGCATGGAGGGAGAGGAAGACTGCTTACTCTAAGTTAAAGGTCTAGGAAGATTTACTTTAAAAATAACCTGGCTTCCCAACAATGACTTTGAAAAACAAACAGATTAAAACACAACTAATAAAGAGGTCTACCAGCAAAAAAGCCCCTGCCTTTCACTATGCATAATACAGGAGTCACTTAAATCATTCTTGCTATAACATCTTGCTAACACTTCCCCCTTGTCTCTGATACCCCACAAAAGGTCCATTACTATTCCTGGCTTCTTGTCTTAAGAGAATAAATAATAACAAATTCATTGTCTGTGAGGTTTATGAGTGTTCAAAGCTGCCAGTCACCTGCCATTTCCATACAAAGTACAAACCAAAGAAGACCTGTCCTTGAGGGAGCTGTAGGGCAGCTGAGCTGGTGGTACTGGCTCTAGGCTTTCTGAACCCATTCTGTCTCAGAGCTTATCATAAAATGTTGTTCTCTCTGTCAAAAGTGGCTTCCACTGAACAGCTCTGGGAAAGCAGCTCCCCTGCTTCATATTCCTTTGTAAGGCCAGCCTAGAGGCAAGGGATGCTAAACAACAGAGCTGTGCTTTTGCGTGTTCCACAGCAGCATTCCTATGGCTTGCTTCCTTGAGTCCACACTTCTTTCCTTTGCAGAGTCAATACATTTTAAGAGCATATATAGAACAATAAGAAAGGAGATGAGGTCTGATGTAAAACACAAGAGAAAATAAATACATGCAATGCAAAGGATGCAGTGTAAGGAAGTGTAACGGTGCTTCAGGTAAGGAAGAGGAGAGAAGAGAAAACAAAACCATATCAGCTTGCAGAGGAAAAAGAAAGGAAGTAGCAGTATGGGAGGGATGAATGGAAAGAGACTGATCCCACTTCTCAACCCCTCGATCCCCTCCCAAGCTCCTCTAACCAGTTATATTTCCTTTGCTAATTACACAGCACAACTGAAGCAGCCTGACTGAAATCACACAGAAGACAAAAGTCCTGACCTTTGAGTTCCTACTCCTTAATAGGAATAGGCCAATAAGAGGCCAATGAAGAAACCAACGAAGAAGCTTATTTGTCAAGAGACACCAAGACACCAGTATCACAGCAGGAGCTAATACTTTGTTGCTTCTCTTCATGAACTGTCGTCTCTGGGGGACTAAGACTTCTTGCTGTGAGATGCCGATGACCAAGGGAGTTAATGAGAGCTGTATTTATTTTCTGTCACCGTCACCAGCTCAAAGAACCCAAGTGGGAACTGAAAGCAGGCATGAAGTTCAGGAAACAAAACTCTCAGTACTTTTGCAACCATGCAGAAATTTCTGGTTCAGATACTTCAATATTCTGCTTAGCAGAGAAGCACAGGTAACAACGACAGTGCTCCTTCCGGCATTATATGGATGAAATAAAAATATAAAAGTGTCAATGACAACCTAAAGACAAAACAAAGGGAACATAAAGTCTCAGCACAGAAATTATTTCTCTAACCACCACTATTTCATACATTTTTTTCCTCTCTGGCAAGATTTTTTTCAGTGACTGGATTAGCCTCAGGATTGCTCACAGTGCTTCCAGTATAAAATAGAAGTCTACTGAGACTTGCATGTAGAAAGTTAATTAGAAGTTGAATAAAATGATGACAGAGATCAAAGAATGTCTATTCCCCAAGTTCATGCCAAGATCCATATATATGTAATGTTTCATACAAACAATATTGGTTATTGCAAGATGTTCTTTTCAATAAAGATTATGATGAAGAATAAAATGTTCCAATTTTCCTTTCCTAATATATTTATTCAAATTAAATCAGAAGTTAAAATAAGGAAGTTAAACACAAAATAATTACTCTGTTCATTGACATTGCCAGAATATCTTCATTTCAGTCAAATTGGCTACTACACCAATAGTAAAAGCAGTAAGTTTTCTTAAGCCCTTGCTTTGAAAAAGTATGTCAATTTAAGGGATTACTTGTGCCTAATAAATCCCACTGAAAAGGCACTGAAATTTTAAAGTTAGCAAAATGCTTTATATTCAAACATGGGCTGGATGCTGTCCTGATTTGGGATGCTTTCCTGAAGTGGGATTACCTGCCCTGGTTTTGCAGATATTTAGGCACATGCAGGGCTTTTTGATCTCATTGTGAAAGTCAGGACATGTACTCACCATCAATACATTTTTCTGTGGGGCGATAGTGTATTATGTTTTATAATATAAGGAAAAGTACGCAAAAATTCATCACAAATCATACCCCGCCATTTCTAAACACATTTCTAAAATGGGGCACTTAATATCACATTCCCAAATGCAGCTATGACAAAACAGGCCACGACAGTAACAGCTTCCCACTGAATATCCTGGTAAACTGCAGTGAGCATGGCTGTCTGCAAGTCTGATTGAGAATTTCTATGTAAGAACTAAAAAATGGACACTGGAAGTATGAAAGAATGGATACATTCATCATTTTAGTCTCTTTTAAAAGAAAATACTGTAACATTCTCATAAGGCTCATAAAAATAAGTACCTCCAACAAAGTGATTTACAATACAAAACAATACCGATTTTGGAATAACAGCACTTTGATACAAAATGGTTATGAAAGATTGTCCAGTGTTTTGTTATAAACACACATACTACTTTGGAATTCCCAGATGTGTGGGCTACCACCCCTTTCTTCAAATATTTTTTTTGTGCTCATGTACACTTTAAAATAGACAGAAGTTTATTAGAGGGTACCAAAGTGCTGAAAGAGAAGAGGATGTAATATATTCATGTGTACAGATACTGAGCTACTAATGCCACCATGGTAGTGGCTTTCCATTAAAAAAAAATCCAACATTATTTCCTTATTTATGCTTCTATTCCCTAATTTAGTCTAA
Organism: Hafferia zeledoni; assembly: GCA_035583235.1. NCBI lineage: Eukaryota > Metazoa > Chordata > Aves > Passeriformes > Thamnophilidae > Hafferia > Hafferia zeledoni. The sequence continues at coordinate 33,360,235 of JAWWEV010000043.1, forward strand.
TATCATAACACTTCCTAACCATTCACACATGGAAAACAATGAATTTGCAAGGAGATAAATAATAAAAGAGTAGTGCACATTTGTAAAGGTATGTGTGCTGATTAGACTGAAGAGGTCCTTTTATGAAAACCTGGCTAAACAAACTGAAAAGCCATCATGGATTATAATTATAATTACAGCTCTCCTGGACAATCTGAGTGAATCATCATTTCTTTATATTGACATTTTAGCTTGCCAAAAAAACCCTCAACCCTGGTAGTTTGCTAGCTCCCCATAAAACTCATAACACCCCCAGAACGTTGTAATTCTTTTTTTACCCTGCCAATTCAAGCCAGTTCACTGAAAATCCTCAGGATGTCCCAGAGAGGATAATACTTTACACCTAACAGTGACACTGGCCAAGATCAAGGATGGAGAAGGAAATGTTAGTTTAGCTGATGGGTTTGGCAGGCAGATATTTGGCAGATGGGGCACAGTACAAGTATTTGTGCTCCTATTTGCACCAACTCCAGCCTTTTAGTGATCAATTTAGGCCAATCATCCAACTCCATGAAGCACCATGGGGTAAGGCACAGCAGTCAACTCATTTGAAAGATAGGATGATTAGCACTTAGAATGCAACTCTGTGAACCTCTATCATTATTTTAATGACACTTCATGTGCTAATTTTAAATACAACAGCTGCTTCTCTCAAGTTCTAGCTACAGGATTTTGCTGAAGATCACCTTTAACATTACAAACTAAATTCAGTGAGATCATATATAAGCAGAAAGCATTCGTATTAACAACTCAGTGAACAGTAATATTTGTGGGTTAGGAGATTTAGCTTCTTTAAAACATTCTATAAAAACTGGCTGAAAACAGGAAATAAATTGTGGAATTGATACTGGCATAAAGGCCAAATAACCATGAAAGCAAATCATTTAGATAACCAATAAGTCTATAGAGCTATACTCCTAGTTCAAATCCACATTTTTCCTTAGGAAAGGCCTATATAGTTAATTCCAGTTATGAGACCCTACACTTCAAATGAAGCAATAAAGACCTTTGGTAAAAAACATTTTCACTTTAATTGACCTCTGAAATGCCCCCAAAATAGAGTATCATCTGACCTGTCACTAAGGTTTTACGAAACAACACTTAATTCTCTTCTTTCTTCAACAGCATCGTGCAAGGAAAATAAATTAATTTCTGTAAAATTTAATTTAAATTTGAGATTACCTACTATTTATCAAGTAATTTGAGTTTGTCAAGAACTTACCAAGGGAAAGCTACTCTGGAGAAATTAAATCTTAAGGGGAGATCTCCATGAAGTGCACTGTATGATCATTTCCAGCTCTTGCAGGAAAACATTCAGTTAATCTAGATTCAATTCACCACGGCCGGATGGCCAGCACTGGCCTGGCTCCACTTTGCCACAGAGAATTTCCCTGCTGTCAAACATGGCTGCTGGAAACAGTCAGTAAGAAGAAGAAACGATGCTGCAGCCAGTTACATGTGTCCTCCCAGAAAAGTTTCAAACAGGAGAGAGATTTTGACTGAGCCTATGCAGAACAAAGCACAGCTATGTAGTGACCCATGTTTCATCTGGACTGCTGCATTTGATGTTAAATGGAGATTATGAAGCTTTTTTAATGTGTGCAGCCACATAAAACCATGCAACCCATCTGGGTTATGATTTGCTGGGACTGGAATTGTAACTGCCACCCAGAAGCACTGTTTTTCCACCATAGCAGGTGACATCACCCCCCTCAGACCCACAGCAGACATATTTTCTGTTACTGCTATCTGAAACATTCACTAAAACTAGCAGAAATTTTCAAGGTTGCAGTAGTAAGTTGACAATCTGAAAGCACATGATTTATGCTGCTAAAACATTTTAAATAGAAAAAAAATGGTGTGCTAATGCCACCAAGGATAACTACATCTCTGACTTTCCCCGGTCTCTTCAACTATGCTCCTCATTAGCCTGTCTTTGCCTTTGGTGTCTAGCTACCACCTCTCTCCAGGAATGACAGCATGAAGGAGGGAGGGAAGGTGCTCCTGTTCCCTGGGTTGGCTTATGAATGCTGCTCCTCAGTTAACCATGCTGACTACTATTCATGCTAGAACAGCAAAGTCCTAAAATCAGATTCTAATAACTGCTGTAAAGTTCATCAAGATATTGCCGTCACTGGTCCAGTACAGTGTTCTCTGTGTTGCTATAAGATTTGTACACTGATATTGCCTAGAACTAAGGCCACTATATTTTCAAGTACAAATGATAAATGTTCAAAAGGTATGTGGATGTGGCACCTCAGGATACAGCTCAGTGGTGAACACTGTGGTGCTGAACTAAGGGTTGAACTCAATAAACTTCCCACTTTCTTGGGCTTTCTCTCATCCCTTCACCTGCATAGCAGTCACACAACTTAAAACTTAACCCCACATCCCAAAGCACTGTAACTACAGATTTAATTTTTTCAGGTTCTAGAAGGTTTCAGACAGCAGACACAGGTCACCTCCTCAGACCCCCAGTCACAGGGCCTGGGGATGTCCAACTTCATCCCTCACCAGTGAGGCGGTGAGACTTACTCCTCAACCTGACAGGAGGATCATCCACATGAACCTCCCCAAGACTGCACATGTTCTCCAGCCTCAGGGAGCACTAGATTTTCACAATTAAAGCAAGGAACGCCTAATACAAAATATTGCAGGCAACAAGTTGTATAAAGGGATTATCTGTTTTCATTTAATGAAAACGAATTAATTCCAATGGCATTCTCTGAAGCAAAAAGCAAATGAACAAGAAGAAATGGCCTCAAGTTGCACCTGGAGAGGTTTAGATTAGATGTTAGGAAAAAATTTCTTCACAGAAAGGATTGTCAAGCATTGAAACAGGTTATCCAGGGAAGCAGTTGAATCACCATCACTGGAGGTATTTAAAGACATGTAGATGTGGCACTTAGAGACATCATTTAGTGATGGATTTGGCTGTGTTAGGTTCACATTTGGAGTCGAAGATCTTAGAGGTACTCTCCAACACAAATGGTTCTGTGATTCTGAAGTCACTGTTTCTGAGCACATGGGAGGTTGCCAGAGCCAATGTTAACTCAGTTCCAACAGGAAATAGCATGACTGTGACAAGCTACGGCTTGTTTTGCACTCAGCTGGACAGCTCTGTACCCTGCAATGCACACTGTGCCCCCGACTGTATTTGGGCCCTTGCAAGCTCAGTGTGCTGAGCCCTGGAGCTACCTCAGTCAATGGCACTTACAGGTAGCAACTTGCATTTCTTTGGTTCCCCCTTACCCCATTGCTTTCATAGCAATGTATCTCTTCAGGTTTCACCCAGCCAAGGGTAGCTAAGAGCCCCTCTCTAGGCCATCCCTCCCCTCATCTCCTCTGCTCAGCTGTGCAGGACAGCACACAGAATGAAAGCTCAATGGTACATCTCCCCAGCCACAACACCCCAGTTTTCCTGAAACGGGAAATTATCATGGAAGCACATTATTTGCTTTAGAGGAAAGCCTGGTAGACAGACATACGAGATTTTTTTTTTTTTTTTTTTTGGTGTGGTGGTCCTCTTAAGAGAGTAAACAAACCTCTCAAAGGCAATAGTGCAGCTACAGAATTTGTAATGATCAGGGAATTTCTATAAAAACTGCCAGCAGTTGGGAATCACTACCCAAAAGCAATGTAGCCCTCCATACAAGGGCTTTTCTGTGTTACGCAAAACATTGTGCTACAGAAGAAAGGTGTTTTGTGCAAACCAAATCTCGAGAAGTGACAGCTAAGCTCTAGCCTGCCTGTTCTGTGTACAGCATTTACAAAATGCAGCAGTCAGCCATTTTGAGTGCAGATTTGTGCCTAGGATGAAATCATTGAAGCTGTTGAAGTCCACAGGGCAATGGGCAAAGACAGGGAGCCTGCACCTGGTTGCTTTCCTCTACCACCACTCCCACAGGAAGCCGTAGGCATGCGTGGAGAGGACTGAGCTGTGGTATCTCTGGTGCAATGAGATATGTCACCTCTCATAGATGCCCAGCAGTCTTTCATCCCCTGCTTAGACAAATGTCTGGCATCTGGATAAAAGCCAGCTGGTGTTGGTCCAGCTCAGATAAACTGGAACTGTCCGTCAGCACAGGGATGCACTGAGATGAATATCCAGATGCAACATCTGTTCCCTATTGCACATCTTCCCAAATCGCCATTGATCTTCCAACATTAGGCTTCCTTTTGTTCCAAGATTAACCCAGGGAACAGATGTGTTAGCAATCCTCAACAGCAGACTGGTTTGGCTGTACAGGACATAGCCCATCTTCCTAAGGAAAAAGACTGACAACTCAGATGCCCCCCAACTCAGCAGAAGGGAGAGTAAACCTTGCAAGAAATAGGTCAATTTGGGTGAAACTAACAGAACTAATACCAAAAAGGAGAATGGCTAGAGAGAACAAGGGAATATTCATTTGCAATTTATTTGCAATTCCTAAAGCTAGGAAGAGAAGACAATTGTGTCTACAACAGAACCAGAAACCTATGTGCTAGACAGGAGATGTTGTCAGAACAATTAACAACTAGGGAAAAATTTAAGCTGATAATAATAAAAGTATTGGGATGAGAAGAGTAGTTAAATTGTATAATTAAGACTTTTGTTGAAGAAGGAGCACAAATGAAAACAGGATAGTGCATGATCCACCAAGGAGAAATGCTGTTCCTAGTTTATGAGTCACTGGTATTTTATTGATACAGGACAAAGTGGAAGTAGATTGTGATGCACAGAAACCATAAACTATAAGCTATAGAGATCTACTGTAACAGGTGAAAGGATTCAAGAAAAAGTCGGTGTTTGGAAAAATTAAAAACCAACAAAATCTCAATGCAGTACTTTTAGGAAAAATAATCACAACTGTCATCTGTATCAGTAAGTATAATGCAAAAAAAGCAGTGAATACAATATTTCCATTCTATAGTTGAAAAAAAGATGGATGACATATGACAATAACAGTGTATTTCTAATTCAGCAATAACTAAGAATGATGTTAAACAGTGATAGCAAGATAAGCAGTCCAGTGTAAGCAGGTCTAGATGACTTTGATTCAACAGCTAAGCCCAAAAGCTCTCTGGATCATTAATACTAATTTTCAGTAACAGTTTTGTAATGATGTCTGTTTTTCATTACTAAACATGTTTTTTAAATTAAGATCAATATTTATCTACAGCCTGCTCAAATTTAAATAGGATTAATTCCTTAATTTATGGAAATCAGAGGCTTGTGTTACACAAGTCATACTACAGGATCACGGCAGACATTTTTAAAGTATTTGACTGGTATATTAAAGATAATCAGAGTATAAAATGATAAACAGGAAGATTAACTGGAATCAGGCTGCTTCTTCCAGAGATACACACTGTGAATGACCCATGAAAAGAAATTAAAAGGTACACAGCAGTAACCATCACTGCTGAACTGCATCACTGTCAAAGCCAGCAACACATGACGGTGTCGTGCAGGAATTGCCTAAGGCCCCAGAACAGATGCTGAAGAGCTGAGAAAGTCACTGAAGGTGAGGCAGGAGCCCCGACACACTGGCCAACAGGGTAGCTGCACCATGGAGTGCCAGAGAGTGGCAGGGTGGCCCATCCAGCCCCTGCTGAGGGACAGACAGGCAGCAATGGGAGATGGTCAGAAGGAGGAGATGGCCCTTGGTGTGCCACTGAGGGTGCAGTGTTTTGGCTGGGTTGCCTCTGGCAGTGCTGACCAGCTTCAAGTCATTTGATGAGAGCACCAAGAAGCACCACCCTGACTTGGTGTCACTGGGACTGCAGACATCCTTGGCAAGGCTGGAGACAGCGTCCCTGGCATTGCTCTGGTCCTGAGCCCAGCCTAAAGGAGGTGGAGAGGCTCCAGAGTTTCTTCCTTAAAGTCAGACTAGCACCAAAGGGACACCAGCAGCAGCACTTACACTTTCAGGCTGGACAGAGGGGGGCCACTCTCCTACATGATATCAGACGAGCTGCATGTGAATTAAGAGATTTGGCCAAAACAGTGTTGGGGAGTTATCATGGGTTTACCATAAACCTGCATGAAAGGAATAGGTACATCAGTTTGGGAAAGCATGGACTGCATGGTAAAAGAGAAACACCCAAATTACACTGGATATTAGGAAAAATTTCTTCACAAAGGCTGCCCAGGGAAGCAGTTGAATCACTATCCCTAGAGGTTTTTTAAAAGACATGTAGATGTAGCACTTTGGAACATGTTTTAGGGGTGGACTTGGCAATGCTGGGTTAACAGTTGGACTCAGTAATACTAAAGGTCTTTTCCAACCCAAATGATTCTATGATGCTACCACAGATGAAGTACAACAAAGCCCTTTCCCACCCTCTCCCTCACAACCCCTCAAAATGTCTATAAAATTTCAAATTAATTTTGTGAGAAAGCCCATCCTAAAGCAGTTCACATTTAAGAACAGGACCTTTACAAATGTAAGTCATCCTTGAACTGTCCTGGAAAGCAGATGTGTGATGGAGAAACCGGTGCTGTGTTTTGCGATCTATGCCATGCTTACCTCTGTATAAGGAGACACAGGGCTACCACCAGCTTGCTGTGGGATACAAACGAGTATCTGCATAATCCTCATGCAATACATGGATAAATTTCCAGTGTCTTTCCTTAAGAACCAGCAACAAGGGAGGGAGAGCCACAACCATGGTCAAAAACCAAGAATAAAACAGAGAGATGGGTTGGAATAAGAGGTTTCACCTCTGAAACCATGTGGGAAGGGGTCTGTAAAAAGCCACTGCTGGGAACAGCCAGCATCTTTGGGGAGGAGGGAAAAAACATGGCTGTGGCAATTGGCAAGTGGAGGTAAACACTTTATTGTACCTTGGGAAACACAGAGCTATCCCTTTCCCTCAGCCTGCCTTAAGCATAGAAGGAGGTGGATGTCTCCTCCTGCAGCCTTCAGGAAAATGCAGGGCTCTATCTTCTCCTGCGCTTGGAAATGTTTAATGGTTTATATGAACAGGGTTGCATAACCCAGTGTGTGAGCTGGAGTATGTTTATCTTCTACTACAAGATTAAACTGCTGATACCACTGCTCTTGGAGAGGCCACTGCACAACAATTCTGTGTTTTTTCCCCTCAATCTCTCAGCCATCTCAATTTCTGGCAGAATTAAGTTGTCCATGCCCAACTCCAGGCACATACAACAATACATGGGGAAAGGCATGTACAAAAACCCCTTTGCATTAAAACCTGATGCACAACTATTTCTGTACCAGGAAATTTATTTCTGCAGATGGTGCAAGTTTCCTGGTACTCATAGTAACAGCAGGACGTGTTTACTCCACTTTTATTTCCCTTAACTGCAAAAAATAAACAATCCGTGTCCCTCCAAAGGATTCACTACCTTCTTGTCATACCTTGAAGTCCATAATATAGATCTGACATTTGAAACATGGGGTGTGCATCTTGGGCTGTGAGGTGGCAGATGAAAAGCACAAATGGGCAAGAACACAAATCACATTTCCCACAAGGTGACTCACCAGCATTCCCCAAACACACACAGCTGGCACACTATGTGCAGATACCCAATTGGTACATAAGAGCATTTTGTTTTTTAAATTAAAGCTTTTCATGTGTTCTCAGTTGCAGAATACTCCATCTGACAAGCACACGCAAGCACAAAAGACTATGTGAGACAACAAGTAAACAGAACAGACAACAAAATACATCTGAAATGTACGCAGTAATAGTTTCATTTGCCTGTTCCCCAGGGAAATCTGTGCAGAGGCTGCTAAACAGATTGGGAAGTTAATACAGCATGGTTAGACACATTCTACATGAGCTGTCTAGGTACACAACAACCTCTGCTTACCAGAAGAGAAATTGCATCCACCTAATCAAACAGCTGGAATAAAACTTGGTAGTTTCAGCAGGAACAGTAAAGAGGTTAAGCAAGGCAAGCCACCCCTGCCTTAGACACAGAAGCTCCAAGGACCCCTGCACAAACCATATGAGCTCCAGTGAGGCCAGAGAAGGAAGCATCCACTTCAACATCTTTGCATCTAAAACTCACTCAATAACATGATGAAGTCACACTCACAGGCCATTGCATGGACCCATATAAACCAACAGTTCCTCTTCTTTCACAGCCTCTCTGATCAGTTTAACCTCCACAATTACTACTCAACTGAATAAGCACAAACTGATCTGAAGCATATCAGAGCAATTATTTTGGCTTTCATTCTCACCTTCCATAAGACCGTAGAGATCAAGACACCTCTCTGAACCCCACAATTGCGGTCATCCTGGCTCAGCTGCCTGTGATGCAGCAGAAAAAGGGATTCAATACATCGTCTCATAAGATTGGGTCTACACCTTCTGAAAATAAAAGACTTCCATGGGGATCACCAATTCTTGGCTTGCAACTCCCTCCAGAAAAGTGTAGGAAGCAATGAATCTTCTCTCGTGTCTGATTTTTATAGAACATATTTGTAAAGCTGCAAACATAAACCAGCTGTTTGGTAAAGTGTGATATTCCCATAATGTATTTTGATGCAATTATCTGGTTTAAGTGGAGATATTGTATATATTCTGAAACATAAATTACACCCATTTTGCTGGAAACTTTCAAGCAATTTTTCATACAAACTCTAGATTAGAGCTGGACTGATGACAGATCTGAACACTAAGTAAACAAAAAGAAGTTTTAAAAGGGAGAAGAGTTTGAATTTAAAGAAAACAAATAATGCTGCAAAATAAGACAATAATAATGCAAATAATTACTATCTTTTTAGGTCAAAATGAAATATTATTTTCAATCCAAACCCAAATGCTTTCTTTTACTTTCAAGTTATTTAATCCTTAAAAACATGTTTTCTTTAAGGAAAAAAGTGCAGTAACAAGTTCCAAAATATTTTGAAAGGAGGAAGGACAGATCTAATTTTGAAAGTGCCAAAATAAGACACTGCAGCATCTGGGGAAATCATCTCTCTTTTTCAGTCAAAACTACTGGCAATAATCATCCTTGAAAATGCACATACTTCTGATCCCTATCTAACTCTGCTTCTCAGCAAATTTATGACTTGTCAAAAAAAGATTTTTCCCAGCTTTATTTATGAAGACGGAGGTAATTATCACTTTCTCAGCCTACATAAGAGTGAATGTGTTGCTAATCAAGCCAGTGGGAATTAGAAGAGATACAAAGCAGTTTGCACAACTCTCACAATCATTCCAGTTAATGGTAAATTATATTAGAACATCACTTTCAGTAGTAGCAATATAAACCCTCTCCAAAACTAAACAGAACAAAAAAATCACACATGACACGTGAACTATCAGAGAAAATGGAACAAAATATCTTTTTCCCACTAACAGACAAAAGGGCCATATCCTGCAATCCCATTACAAATCTGACAGCACAATGTCTTCACTGATGCTAACACGGTGACTTGGTGAGGTGAGTGGTGGTTCAGCTTTGCCATTTTATGTCTATTTTCAAGCAATCCGACCTCATCCATTTAAATGCCACAGTTGGCTAAGTTGGTATTTTCTAACATCTGCCGTTATACCCAGATGGCTAATTTGAAATGACTGTTACTAATACGTGCACCAGAAGCACTGCTTTCTATAAATGCTGAGTATCAGTAATGCCCAATAAAATGAGCTACAAGCACTTAATGCTGTGTAAAATAGGTTGATTAATACTTCCAGAGATGGAGAAAGTATTTTATACCCAACAAAGACATTGGTTAACTCTGAAAGATGCAAAAGTTGCTTAGAAAATATAATTTCACTTCAGTTGATTCATGATTGCCACAACTGAAAATTTTTAAACTCAGAGAAAATACACTGTGCTTAAATAATACATTCATAAGGCATACATATATTTCCTCTTATTTTCACAGGGTTTGAGCTTATTACAGCATTTTGACATTATTCATACTAGGCATTAGTCATATTCAGAAATGTACACATAGTAGATGGTTCTGCATTAATAATGGAAAGCCCAGTGACACATTTACGCACTGGATTCCTGGACTCCCATGTTGACCCAGGTACAGTGGGGAAAAAGCATCCCACTGCTGTTCAGATAACACTTAGATTGCCCTAATGGTCTTTGACTGTTCCATCTGTTTGTGGATACTAAGAGGTCAAGGTGACAAGTTTGCACCCAGGAATGCTTGCCTTGTACTGTTGTACATGACTTAATTCCACTTTTTTTTTTCCTATGCTGAACATTTGGGTCTGTCCTCTCTTGATATTATTGTTCATTAATAAAACATATCATAGTCAAAATTATAACTGTCTAATCATAACTAAACTGACAAACACCTAAAAGAACTTAGAGAACAGTAAGGTTCAAAAAGCTTCTAGAAAACTAAGTTCCTTTTTCCACTGAAATATCTGACAATCTAGTATGGCTTGGCTTTGCGAATGAAGATTTGGGAAGGGCTCTCCCCACGTGGGTGTGCCCTTCCAGCCTGTGCAGTGGATTTTTTAGGTGAGGCACAGCGTGCGCAGAACTGGCCCCACCCTTTAACTCCTGAGGTTCATCTGCCATGGCCGAGTGAGCTTGGACAGTGACAGTGAAGTCCTCAGGACTAGAACCTACAGCCCCCAGTACTCCCAAGACATCTCCCATCCAAGCACTAACTATAAACCTACATAGACAACATTTCCAAAAAAACTAGTTGAGGAATTTAATAATTCTGCATAGTACTTAAACATACCAAGTCAATGAGATTTAAGCAAGCCTATATAGTTCAGTTTTGTGTACTTAAATGCTATCCTGAGTTGGAGTGGGTGGTCTCAATTCAGTATCTAAATATTAACTGTAATGTATTACAGCAAAAATCTTGCAAAAAAGAAATGCTATGCTTCATTATGCAAATATATATATAGTCAGGAATGCCTTGCAGAAACTCCTAAATTGTCAAGGATACAACTTCCATTATACCTTATCCCAGACAGCTGAATGTCTGGGATAAATTTCCACACAATATCTAAGCTGAAGAAAAACAAAAGCAAAATTCAAACTTTTGAGAGATGTAGTTTGAAACTGTCACATTCTATAAAGACAAATTCCAGTGAAAACCACATTTGGTTTTATTGTATCACAAAATGTGAAATATCAGCAATGAGATTCCAAACAGCCTGAAGAAGAGATTCAATGTCGATGTTGGGTACCTACATGGACACTTCATAATGGCTTTTACATTTCCAGATTCCCTTAACGTGACCCTAAAAAATCCTTGCTCAGCTCCACCAGCCTCTGAAAGCACATCACTCTCCACAGAGAGCAAATCACAATTCCCATGTCAAGTGAGATCCCATAATACCTGGAATGGCAGTTTCTGCATCTAGTTTTTTCACAGGATAAAGCAGCTGGAAGCATTTGATCATAACTCAGAAATTTCAGGCACCCCTCTGCCTAAATAAGTCTATCATATCCTTGAGTTTATTGTGAGATTAATTTTTTTTCCTGCCTGGGAATTTAACTATATCAGTCCTTAACAGGTTTTAAGAAGAACATTTCTTACTGATTGGATAAACTGCATACTAGAGAAAATGTGACCCACTGTTTGGGTAGCACTTCAGAAGAAGGACATAAATTTGGTTTTACCTTCAATCTTAAATCTTGCTATGATCTATATGTTCTCTTTTGTAGGAACATGAAGATGCCATAGTGTCTGAGCTATTGCAGTTGGACTGGATATAAACACTCAGATGTGGGAAGGGCACTTGTGAGGGCTAAAAACTAAGGCACTTGCCATATGCCAGTGTTGGTCTAATGCTCAGCATGTGCTTCTGCAACAGCAACTTGGAGTATACGGGGTGTCGCAATATAAGTCTTTCAAGGTTCTGTCACTGTAGCTTGATTCTCTTGGGACTAATTTTGCTTTTAACAAGTTTCATGTCTCCCAGAATGTGCAGAGAGACAAAGCAGTATGTATATGCATACGATATGTGGGGTTTTGGGGGTTTGTGTGTGTGTATAGGTGTATTTCCATCCAAATGTCTTGCCTACTAATACATGCTCACTGTCTTAACACCTGCATACATGTGGTACACATTTTTTAACAAATACAAAAGGTGGTCATAGTAATGTGTAAGCATAATGCTGCAAAGCCACCAAAAAGACAAAAGCAGAATGCATAATGAAGTGCTGTTTTTCCTGCCAGTAATTACATTTGCATGAGAGCAACTCCAACCACTATCATTTATCATTTCTGGTGATGGAAATCTACAGTTGTATGCTACATATTCTATCCAATTAAGAACCCTACTGCAGCATTAAAAATGTTTGGTTTAGCATATTACAATATCCTTGAGAAGTCATCAAGAAATATGAAAAACATACAGCTACATCTCTTGCAGGACTTCATAATTTACCAAGCACCGTAAGTTTGAAAGGCAGTAACAATGCAACTGGCTGCCAGCCTAATCTCCCTAACGACCTGCATTTCACAGTTGTTAACACAGTTATCAGAGTTGCACTATCACCAAAATTCTGATGAAACCAAGTGAGAGCAACAGCAAAATGCTTCTCAATACTCGATTTAATGTGATTTTTTCCAATGAGCTCTACAACTTCTATTAAAATGCAAGCTGCAGCAGTATTTTCACTGGGGTGCCTTTTTTCAAACACTTACACAGATGCTTGGAGAATCAAACCCTACAAGACTAATTGATGTGCACAAAAATCAGATAAAACGATTCATATCTAAATAACTTTTGAAAGAATTAACACATACAAACATACTAGATGGTTCATGCTAATACACAGAAGATAATTAAAATGTTGACTTATGAAGGAAAACTCATTAAGAACCAACTATAAAACAGAACGTGATCTTGTTTGAAATCTTTCATCTCAACCTTTGAAAATTTTCCTCACCCTGATGAATTCCGCTTCTTTATAAGGCTGGGAAGAATTTAACCCCCAAAGCAAATTTCGGACATCTTATATATGGCACTCCTCCATCTGTGGTGTAGTAAAAATCTCTGTATTAAAAACTGTGAGCAAGTAAAATGTCACAATTTCGTACTTTATGGCTTAATAACTTCCTTCAAAATGAGTGTGATACCTAATCTGTGCCCAAGCACTTCTTCTGCATATAGAGAAATAGCGAGTATCTGTAATTCTTTTAGTCCTTGCAATTTGTGAGTCACAGAAATACAAAAGGTCTTCCAGAGTCAACTCCTATGTTAAGCTCCAGGCTGGTAGAAAGACTGAGTCACTTAGTAGTTCACCCACAACATTGTTCATTCAGAAGGTAAAGCTGAGCAGGGCATAAAATAAGTTTTTCAAGGTTCCTCCATGGCTTTGGGGATTCATTTCACCTTTAACAAGTTTTATAACCCTCATGATGCTCAGAAACACACAACAGTCCCTTTCATAGAAACCTGTATCAAACTACACCTGCATCCAGCTTAATATTTCTCCTTCACCCTTGGTACCTACACCAAGCCATTGTGGGAGGCCATGAAAAACTCTCACAGATATGGTGTTTTCTGGAAGTCTGACTTGCCAGTTATCTTTCAGCCAGAATTCTTCTATGATTCTCTCTCCATCCTCACTACCTGTTTTTAAGGTAACAAAATAAAGGTTACTTTAACCTCCAAATAAAATACAAAAGCATGCACTAACATGACATGCTTCCCATTTTTCAGATTCTATTAAAATATGGTTGATGTTTCCCACTGTGTATAATTCCTTGCAGAATCCTATTTTTCAACACTGAAAAACAAAGTTATTTCAGTGAATAACTGGTGATTAATCATGATGAACTGTAACACCTAATTTAATTTTAATTAGTTAATAATGTGCTGCTGAAGAAAGTGCAATAGCATATCTAACATCCATAATTTTTTTTTCCACTGAGAAAGTAGTAGCCTTAAAATACTAACCTATTGATTCTTTTTGCAAAGTTATTTACAAAGCTACATGAAATACAGATATATTTGGCATTATTTTTCAATTGCTTTCATTTATTGCTATTTCTTTGATACGAGTCCTCACAATTTACAGTTCTACATTTAAGCGTTTCAATTGAGAAGATGCACCTTCAGGAAGAATTCATCATATCTTTTTTCCCCTCTGTATATAATAGATCAAACCTTATCAAAAAGCTGGGCTTACTTCACAACTGGGTGAAAATGAAGAGCTTTGTATCTTGGAAGAAGGAGCTTGCTAATAGATTCCTAATAGATTTCAGAAAAAAAGATGAGTGGACAAACTGAGAGAAGCCATCATTGCACTACAGCAAAGTGACAGGTACAAAAGGAAGAGAGAACTGCAGTGTGACACTGCTCTGTTAAGCTGCTACAGCTGCCCATGTACACTTATAGCCACGGTAAAACTACTACTAACATGGTGTAATTTAATGCAGTGTATCTTTACTATCTTCCTAATTTCCAATTATATCCCTCTTCATACCTGTCCTCAACAAGATTATTAAGGCAATTTTTTAGTTGTCATCACTATTCTTTCAACTGTTGGCTTAAGTACACTACACAGTTCACAATGCTAGGATGTGGTAGGAACCATACACTGAGCAAAGAGTTAGGAGTCAGTAAATAAACAAAAAATACAGTTTAAAGTTTCAGGGGGACACAAGGAAAACTGCATATATCCCAGGAAAGTTAAGCTATTATCAATTACTTGATTGCTTAATAGAATTGCCCACTTATATCACAATTTGACCACAAGCACTGGAAGTTCATACTAGCATTTAATGATGCCTTTAGGAAAGTAATATTTCATGAATAGTTGGAAATGTTTAATTTTTTAATATAGTGCAATGACTTTGGGTCTACCCTCTGCCTGGGAAAACATGTAACTGGATATGCCATTCTCCTGAATTACATATGACTCCATAGAGCTTCAGAACTTCTATACATAACATGAATTATTCAACATACATGTGAAAATAACATTATTTTATACTGGGTGAAATATTGTAGGGCTATTTTCAACTGCAACAAGACTTTAATTCCTGAAACATTTAATTTATCTTTTACAAATATCTAAGCAACTAAAATATCTAGTGAAAAGATGCAACCAGAAGGAGGTCAAAACCAAGTTCAAAGGCAAAGATTCATTCCTAATAGTTAAACCAAAAAAATCACAAGTCTGGAGATACTGATACCTTCTCAGTTAACATCTGTCACTCAGAGTCCCTCTCCTTATGGCTTCTTCTGGAAAGTTCTCTTGCTTTCTTATACTTCAATGTCAGGAACCAGAGTGAAGGTCATGGATTATGTACCTTTCCTTGGCTCCAAAAATCTTAAACCAGACGTGTGGCCAGGCAATATGAGGCTCTGCTCATTCCCATCAAATTCATCCTCACAGTGATTGTTTCCTGTGAAGGTGTAAATCCAGAAAGCCCCATGGCCAGTAGAGGGGAATTAAAGCTCACGCTCAAGTCCTGAGGTGAAATCATGGCACCCTGGCTCAAAATCAAACTGCCACAAAGCAGGATAACATTTCTACTCTAAACCTTGTAAGGCTCTAAAAAAAGTTATAAGGACAAGAATGAAATTATTTTTGCCACATCCTGCCCTAGGGTTGTATCAGTATCTTTGTCTAATATCCCCAGATAGAAGCTGAAAAGAGACTGGAAACTCATTCAGAGCCCATGGAAACGGCTGAGTATGAAGAAGGGACCTGGCTGGACCACAGCTGTTAATCACATTTTCCTTGTATTTTGACAAGACACAAGGCTTCACAGTTTGCATATGCAAATAGGAACCGCTGCTGCTCCTGAAGTCATGGTTGTATTGAGAAGGAAGAAAATAATTACTGACCCATATCAAGACTTCCATCACTAGAAGTGGTGGCTGTTGGTCTCATCTCCCAAGTAACAACAGATAGAACCAGAGGAAATGGCTTCAACTTGCTCCAGGGGAGGTTTAGATGGGATATTGGAAAACTTTTTTCACTGAAAGAGTTGTTGAGCATTGGAACAGACTGCCCAGGAAAATGGTTGAGTCACCATGTCAGGAGATATTTGAAAGATGTGTAAATGTGGCACTTTGGGAGATAATTTAGGCGTGGACTTGGCAGTGCTGGGTTATCAGTTGGACTTGATGATTTTAAAGGACTTTTCCCTCCTAAACAATTGTACGAGTTTACCAGACAATCTTACAGAAACCGACTCAAACACATTTGGTCCATGGCTTTCTTCACATTTCTGGACCTATCAACTTCACTCACTTACTCAGACACACGTCTCAAGAACACAGTTTTGCTTAAACTCAGCATTTTGATTCTAGTATCAAAGTAGCTCCTCTGACACAGTTTTCCTTCTGCTGCTGAAGGAGCTCAAATACATTTATTTTTTGTGGGTTTATGTCATGCTTGAGCATCTCCTGAAGAGGACTAATACAAGGATATTACACGCACATGCTTAGCTAATTTTTCCCATGCTGCAAGGACTGTTTCTTCATTGTATTTTCCATCTATTTCTAGTACCTCTGCAGTTTAAGGAAAAATCCTTTTTACTCTTTCTGCACCAAGACTATCTCTTCCAACAGATACTGCATTCCCACAACTGGTGTAAGAATACACTTTATTCTCACAAAAGTCTCATTGCTTGGTCTGTCACTCCATCCCAACTTTCCCACCATGATTATCAGTGATTATTTGGACCAGCATATATACTTGCCAATCAGTCATGTCAACGCAGAAAAGTCTGGGCTTCCTTTCAGATAAAAGCTTTCATCTGCCTTTCTCACAAGCCATCCCACCCCAAGTTTCCACACTCAGCTACAGGTTCCTGAGTTCTGAGTGGGACAGTACTCCTCAGCTTTCATTCTCCTCAGATCTACTTCTGAGCGTCACTGGCCAGGGTCAGCATAGTCAGCATGTGGGTGGCAAAGCAGGATCACCTGAGCTTGTCTGTTCTATTTAACCCCTTCTGTCACATGGCAGCTTTGGCAACAGATCCTATGGACATAGAAGTGTTTAGAGTCAAGTAAGAGATAGCTAAATTTGAAAACCAAATGAAGGAAAACAACTACTGACCATATAAGCACTGATTTCCTTTGGGCTTTATTGTCTTTTTCACATAGACTACTGTTTTTGTATGAAAAACAATGTTTAAATCATGAGTATTTCTAGTATAAGATACAATTCCATGGGCAGCAGATAAATTTAACAAGGTTCCAATTTCATCTACAGATCCCTTGCTAATAACATCCTAGAGGAAAAATTAAAATCCTGAAACAAACTTAGGACTCTCCATCATGAAAACAAACAGCACCTGCAGTCAGTAGATATATCTATGTAAACCAGCAAAGCAAATCTATCAGAGATGATCAATTTGTCAAGGTGTGCTCCTATCTACATAAAACCATCACAAGGAGGACAGCCACACAGCACAGGTACCACCTATGCTGGCCCATTGATGAAAGTGAGGACACTCTAGTGACTTCCCAGGACTGCTGCTCCATCTGTGCAGAGGAGGCTTAGGCAGTGCAGAAGAGTTTATTCCCATGGACGTGACTCCCATTGTGTTACATCATGCTCCGTCATTTCCTCCCAAAACAGTGGTTCAGATTAGCCAGCAGCACTGGTACTAGCACAGTCATGCTGCTTATCAAATAAAAAGCATCTTCAGCTATCTCATATATAATATAACTGTCACATATGTACATAGCATTTGAAAAGCTTCACAATCAGACCCTTGCCAGCTTTTCCGTACTAAAAGGATTCAGCATACAATCCCTTTCTTCTTACATCTGATACCTGGGGCTAGAATGCAGCATGAATTCAGATTTCCAGCATTTGCACCTACAATTTGGGTTCTCCAAACTTTGTTTGAAAAGCTACACTGAATGCTTTCAAAACCAAATCTGAACCAGTAAGATCAGAAACAGAGAAATAGATTTCAATGTGCTCATTGGCACAGACACCACAAAAGGAGCAGCTGAAGAGGAGGCCAAGAACAAAACCTTAATGTAGTTCACGATTCAAGGAGGTGGTATTAGATGAGCAAATGCTTCTGCAATATGCTGAATCCATTAGCAACTTCAAATCAGACAGACAGTCCCCATGGATTCACGTCCCAAAACCCACATTTACAGGAAGCCTATTCCCCTTTGCAGGAAAGGCTTACCAAGAATAAAACCCCTTGTAATGAAAACCAGCAGAGAGAATAAATTACCATAAATTCTTTGCATTTTGGCTGCTCAGATAATAACGTATGAGCGCGTGCTGCACAAGAACATTCCTGGATATCCCGATGACACCCTGATTGCAAACAAGGATGAAGGAGCTCTGATGCAATCACGTTCCCTCTCTTTCACTTACAAAATCCACGGTTGCTGTTCTTCCTATTTAAGACAAAGTTGATCTTGAAATAGGTTGAATTTTGTTTATATTAACACTTAATTAAAATAAAAAAACCATAACAGTGCATACATGCCTTCCCCTTCACATTTGCAGGAAAAGATGAGATCCATCTCATAAAATATGTAGCAGGCATGTTTTCCAGAAAATTCTCATAAGGAAGGAGAATTAGCTATCATTTTCCAAGTCTTTATGAAGTTTATGGAGTGAGTGCAATTTTATTTATCTTTTGCTAGCTAAGCCCATAACACTTACATACTGATTCTCAGACTTGGGCTTATAATGAAATCTCAATCAAGAAAATATCTGAAATATAGTTACCAATCCACTTAAGAAAATAAGTAGAAAACTGTAACAATAAAGAGGATCTGAAAATTCTTTCAGCTAACCATAAATCACTCAAATGCCTGAAAACACACAGTTTCAAACAGGTTACCAAGTCCTATCTCTTCTGGTATGCATATACAAAAACATCACCATGGGACAGACTGGGAGACTTATGGGGAACCATCATAAATACAGGGCAGCTTCACTCTTTTCCAGCATCAGCCCTCTGCTATTTCTTTTTCATGGTAACATGGATGGTAGAATTTGCTGTGAAAAGATCACAGGAAATGTCACTTACTCTAAGACTAATTATGATTAAATAGAGGAAGGGAGCTCATTACAGCATTTTTTTGGCTCCAGAGTAATTCCTGAGCAATACCTAAAGGAGAGAAACTTCTCATGCAGTGAATGAGCATGTGAGTCGATGTATGGTGGTACTGAGTGATACTTTCAGTGGGATAATACACTGGAAATGTTAACTTGGATCCCAATTTCTTCTAAGACAGCTGTCCCTAATATTTTATCAGTGTCAAGACCACAAAAGTTTAAAATTACAACAAGCAGAAAACCACACACAAATAGACCAGTTTTTCATTTGTAATGGTATTCAGCTATCAGGCTTCAAACTTTCACTAAACATAGAATTAGCAAAAACAAAAAAACACCATGAGCTAATATATTTTCCTGTTTACATGCCTGTCTTTTATTTATCCTCAGTATAACCAACTATAAAATCCTCTACTCAAAGTGCTGTCAAAGTAGTTTCAAAGTTTCCTACAGATACTTGGTGTCCCACAGACACATTTAAATAACTGGGGGTTTTTTTGCTACTCAGGGCATCACTTAAGCCCCTGAAAAACTGAAAAAATTGACTCAGCAAGTTGACCTGGAGTTCTCAAGCTTCACTGCATGTACAGACACAATATGAAAATCCATTCAAAAGGGTACATAGTCCATGTAGCTAATGCCCATTCAGGAAGTCCAACTTCCCCTACTGTCCAATGGCAGAAATCAGGAAAAGGTTTGGAAGTCTCTTCCCTGTTCTGTTAGGGAACAATGAAAAAGAAATATCCTGGATTCACTACTGCCTTTGTGATCTCCTCTACCCAGTTACCTATTTGTAAAAGTAGCAGCACTTCTTTTGACAGTCAGATAAAAAACCCCCACCAAACCACACAGTACACCATAACAACAGGTCTGAAATATGCATTGGAAGTCAAACTGACTTGTTTGGAACAGTTAACAAACATTTGACTTAGGGCTACAGTGAGATCTGCAATCTTGAAGATAGCTGCAAAGCTCAGTACTGGGCAAACCACATCCCAGTCCAACCACTCCAAGCTCTAAGTCTGGGTAAACTGTGAGGATGTGAATCCCAAGAAAAATAAAGGCAGAGTTTATACTTGCATTTCTGTAGGGACTAAGTGAAAACTAGATGAAGGTTTTCTGTTACACTGGACAAAGGAGATCTCCACACTGTGCTACTGCCACAGATGCAACAAAGAGAAGTCAGTCTTACCCCCTGGGGCTGAAGTTGCTACCTCGGTGCAGCTGTCAGCCAGCACAGAGCAGCTGCTGTTCAGTATCACACAGCATATGCGCATCAGAAGTGGCTCTCAGGCTTGTGTTTGCAGGAACTGCTGCCGCTGGTGGTTTGGTGGCCTTGCCTGAACCATCCTGACAAGGTCCATCACTGCAGTGTTGAAGAAGAAACTGTATTCTTTTACAAAGGGAGCTCAAGCACTTCCTAAGGCATAACCTACCTCTCACTTGCTCCTGCCAGTATTTGGAAGGGCTCCTGCTGCCTTGGAAGCTCCATAACATTGAGTAAAAGTGGCTGTCGGGCACATTTACCACTGTGTTACACAGCTCCAGCGTGAAAACACAGAGACATAAAATGTAACTAGACAATCTTCTGGACTGATGTACTTCCCACGGAATTCCCTCACCAACACTGCACTTTCCTGCTTTTTTGTTGTTTTTTTTTTTAAAGTATTAAAACAAAGTCTAAAACAGTATCCCTGCTTTATCTGTTCCTTCACATTCTTTGAGAAAACGGCTATTAATTAGAAGGTTATGTCTGTCTCTTTTTGAAGAATGCAATTTCTTTTTACTTTAAAGCTTTTGAGTTTTTTTGTCCAATTAAAAAACCCCTGCTCGTATTATGTATTTGCTCAGGCTGTCAGGTTTTCTCTCAATGACTAACTAATTCCTTTCAGCTCAATGAAACAACAACTGTGGTAAACTCATGCTCAGTTTCAGCAGCATGGAGTCCTGACCCACAGGTGCTATAACAATGTATTCAGAAATTTATGTACATAAGTATGTCACTAAAGGAAAAAAGACATAAACCCTATCACTGGAAAGCTTAAAATACTCAAAGGTGCCCTCCTTTTGACCACTGAGGAGAAAGCAATGATATATCAACTTAAGGCTCATAACACAGTACAACATTTCATCTTTGTTATTCATCACTGACTGGTGATACAGTTGAGGACAACATGCCCACAGTACCATTGCAAAGTTGCAGTTGTCTCTGAGAGGTCACAATATATGCTGGATGCCCAGAAAAAAATAGCAAAACTGAATTCCAGACACAATTTCTTCTGCCAGACAGAGCTGTCAAATTCTAGTTTATTAAAAGTATAAATGTTTCCTGGAGAGCACTGTGGATTTAAACTGTATTTTATTGGTGACATTTACCAATGCACTATGGAAATGCAGTCACTTGAATTGCTGGTATTTCTTTGCTTAACATCTTTCTCTATTCACTGTTGAGAAACTACTGCAGAATAAGCCTGTTAGATGAGACACTATTTCCAGTAACATGTTTTCCCTCACAAAACTATGTCTAGTGTTTGCCTTTTCACAATCAATCCAATCTGGAGCAATTTTTCTGCCCCAGTACACTTTCAGGGAAGTCTCCTTTTCTTCTAAAAACATCACTTCCAACAGCATTAATAAAAACTTAGTCGAGCAGTTCAAGGGATAAGATAGAGAGGTTGCAGTAGAGACTTACATAATGCTTTCCCTTTATCTGTAATAACAACTTTTCTGGGCTGAAGTTTTCTTTTAACTTTGGCCCAGTGCTGAATATATTGAGATAGTGCCTTAAAAGGTTCCTAAATATTAGAGGAGTGATACTTCAAAGCAAACACTCAAAAGAAGAATGGAGGCAAAAAGGCTGAGCATCTTTAAAAGTTCATACCCTTACAAGATGCCAACAGCATCCTGGTTTGTATCAGAAATTGCGTGGTCAGCAGGACTAGGGCAGTGATCATCCTGCTGTTCTCAGCACTGTGCTTGTTGAGGCTGCACCTCAAATCCAATGTTCAGTTTTGGGCCCCTCACAACAAGACAGACCTGAGGTACTAGAGCGTGTCCTGAGAAGGCAATGAAGCTGGTGGAAGGTCTGGAACACAAGTCTAACGAGGAGCAGCTCAAGGAGCTGGAGTTGTTTAGCCTGGAGAAAAGGAGGCTCAAGGAAGACCTTAATCACTTTCTACAATTAACTGAAATTAGACAGGTTGGTCTCTTATCCCAGGTAACAAGTGATAGGACAAGAGGATTTGACAATCCTCAAATTGTGCCAGGGGAGGTTTAGATTCATCCCTGGAGGTATTTAAAAGATGTGTCACTTAGGGACATGTTTTACGTGGTGGACTTGGCAGTGCTGGGTTAATGGTTGCACTCAATGGTCTTCAAGAGTTCTTTTCCAAACTAAATGATCCTAAATGATTCTAAGAGTGAGGAAATGATAGTGCTCATGGTAACACTGTGATATGTCAGTTGGATGATGCAGAAGGTTTAATTTATATTACTATTAAATGTATAAATTTTTAATATGAAACTTTTCCCCTTGAAGAAAAAAAAAAGTTCTGAACCAGTCTCTTCCTTGCAAATTGCCCAAACTTGGTCCTTTGGGATAGGCTCCAACCAAGGTAGTCCTCCCTGCATGCCTGCCTCACCAGCCATCTCCTCAGGCCAGCAAATCTCCTGTGGGGAATGCAGGTAGGCAGCAGAAATGAGTTTCCCTTTTGCTGATTTACTGACAGCTGCCTGGAGAGGTGTTGTAAGAGAGAGAGAGACTCGCCTGATTAGGGGCCATGCCTACAGCAACTCTTTCCCATGGTAGAAACACATAAGCAGCACCACAGTGGCAAAGAATGAAATGCAGATGGGGCACTACACACCAGAGTCATATTGGGAGGCAGATTAAGCTGCAGAAATGCAGATAGGCTTTCACCCCTATTGCACAGTGTACCTCTGATTTAGCAGATCCCCAAACTAAGTATGTATCATCATGTGTGCCTTTCCAACGCAAGCCACTGCTTCACCTCCAGCTTCTCTCACATCCCCCTCATCCCTCATTTCTCTTCCCCATTTGCTCTGCAGAGCTCCCAGCAGTGCTGTATCTCCCGCTGCTGCTGCTGATTCCTCCAGCTGAAGCTCAGCTCTCCTTCGCCTGCTACTGCAGCACCCCAGAGCACTGGGGAACATGAACACTACCAACTGATTGCAAAGGCCTGCAATGTGTACCATCTTGTCTCTCCTACCCCATTCCACCCTTGCCCTTTCCATGCTTCCTCAGGCTTCACCTCCATTCATGTAATTCTGTGGAATTAAGACACTTCAAAGTAATCAAAACTCCCATGGGCACCAGATAGGCACAGGCAGAGAGCAAATTTGGTTGCAAAGCAAAATCCAGCACTCTCATGAGAAGCCAAGGATGGGCATAGGGCTTTGCAGACTGGCAAAATTTGCAACGTCTGTCCCATTGTACCTGATACATGCTTCTGCCTAGTGCGTGGCTCCAGCCTGCCTCACACATTCTGTGCTGCTCTGGGATGCTCACCCCCATTGGGTTACTGGGGTATTTTATTGATTTGAAGCAGGAATGACACTGAAGATAAACTCACGAGACATTTGCAGAGCACTTCTAAGCTGCAGCAATGCTGATACTTGGAAGGATGTTGGTGCAACACCCTACCCACAAGCAAGTCTGGGGTTTCATTATTTACAGCTCAAATGTCTTGCCTGCATTCATATTAAAACTGGCACCCTTATCAATAAACTGTTTTCCTAAAATATCTTCAACCTTTAATATTCAGAGAGCCTACAAACTGACACATAATAATCTTTTTTTTTCCTTATAATACTTTTGACAGGAGAGAAGCATAGCTATTCCCATCAGGCCACTAGGTACAAAGCACGAAGTCCCTAACACTTGCTGAATTCTTGTGTAAGAAGTTCAGCAGGAATTAGCCAAAAACATCTGCAAATCTGCATGTGCCGGGACTTCCTACATGTGCTACACTCCCTACATTTTACATGTGTAACTGGTATCAGAGCTGCCGTATCAGCTATCAATATCTGACAGATAAGGGACAGCTAATGGCCTCTTATCATCTCATTATATGACTGCAGCTTTCTCTTCACACCTTACAGGTGCCTGCATGTAATTATATCTGTTTATCTAAACCAAATATAATTTCTCTGCAGAACTCCAGTCACACACACGTTCTCAGACCATGAGGGCTGCAGCAGTGCTCCTAGTTTAAGTAGTACGTGCTTGATTTGAAAAGTATTTTTATGTCTTTTTTTTCTGTCAAAGCTTCACCAGATTGGTTAGAATGCTGCTGTACTTCAGATCATCCTGAATAATTAATAAAGAGTTTGCCAGTTCTTGAATATATTAGCAGTGAAGAAATATTGCTTGAACTTGTGAACTGTGATCAGCTTGCTGCAGAAGAGAAAATCCTTTCTCCTCCTTTCATCACTTCTTACACCATTAAGTTCAAAGAATTCTTTTGAATAAAAAGACAATATTGCAAACTAATAATGCTCATCAAATAAGTCTGCCTCTTTTGTTCTACACATACTCAGTGCTGGACAGCCTAAGGAGCAATTACAGAAGGAACATTGTAACAAAAATTCATCTCTCTCCCTTTCCTTCAGCAATCACAATTCAGCCATTTACAATTCCAAAGCAACCTTAAAACAATATTGGCCAAAGGCATTCTTAAGTGCAAATAAAAAAGTCAGCACTGGTGAAAAATCTAGAAGGCAAAAAGTCATGCAGTGTCTTCTCTGCTCTCTCATAGGCTTTGCCAGCTTCAGTAACTGCTCCTAACTAGTGATGAACAAACAGGAGTAAGGAGACCAGGGTTGTCCCCCAGACTACCATGAACCCCTGAGTCACATAGGCAGGTCACATCCACCCTTTGCCTTCATTTTCTTACCTGACAAACAGTCTCTCAACAAAATATTTTTTTAAACAAAACAAAAAAATCCAAGTACCAAGAAATGTTTTTTGTTTTGTTGTTGTTGGTTCATTTTTAAATTGTATTTATTACATTCCAAGTAGTCAGAGCAATGTCAAAACTTCCCTTTCTGACAGACGTCCACAGCTCTCCCCTGAGGACTCTCCTGCCTTCTCAGGAAGAAGCCCTTCTCCACTGGCTGAGGAAGGGCTGCAATGCTGCCGGTGGCCCTAAGGTTCCCACATGTTAGTGGAAAAGAAAGTTTCCAGATCTGGCTTCTACTCTTTATTCTTTTGCTGCAGTTTGTTTACTAAATCAGAAGAAACACAGAAGTCACTTTCAGAAATGTAATGCAAAAAGCTCCAAGATGTGAACATCTTGGATAAACAGGTGTTCAGTATGAAAAACCTCAAAGCATATTTCTAAAATCCCAACTGAATGCACAAAGCCAACAAATCCATACTGACTGCCTATTTATAGAACTTACCAGACACTTAAGAGTTTTCTTAATGTTCAGAACTAATTTTAAAAAGACAAGGCACCAACCTGTGTTCATAAGTCCTTACGGATATTGTTACTTGTAATTTTTACTTCATTCCAAGCAAGCTGTTGCTTCAGTTCTAGTACTGTAAACTTGTATTTTTATAAACAACTTATTGGCAAAAAGAGACCACATAATTAGAATTACTATTAAAATAATATACCAGCTGCTTACTTGCTGTCACAATCATGGAGGATTCTCTGGAACACTGGCAAGTTTGAAATAAGATACTATACAGCCTCAGTGTCAAGTCCTTAGCACAATTTTAGTTTCATGCTTTAAAAGAAAACCTCTGGGTTTGTTTATGTTGTAGTTGCTTGTGCACAAAGCAAAGTATAATCTACATCCAGCTACATTCAGAATTCACTCTTTGATGCTTTAGGCCCCTAACCAAATTTTATATAACTGATCATCTTGTAAAATGGAGTGCACCATCCAAGCTTGCTTTATCTCACTGTATTGAAAACATACTGGGAGCATAAAAATATATGTCTGCAGAAAGGATCTGTATGAGCAGAAGGTGATAAATTATCCTGAAGATATGCTATAAAGCTTTGATGGGTGAAAGCCATACCACTCAGCTCCTCATGCTATGCCCTGTGTAACTACAGTTGACATCTTTATCAGAGTGCTCCTATTCTGTTTCCATTATAATAAAACCCAGAATAACTTCACTGATCTGCATATGTTAAAATTTGCACTCCCGTCTCTAACAAAGAACCCCATTTTTGTAAGTAACTTTATACTACAGACGCAGCTTCCTAAAAGTCCTATTCTTCAGGTTAATAAAGGAAAAAACCCAAACATGTCCACACATAAATTAACCACAGTCAAGGTTTTGCAAGGCAAAGCTTGAAAGGCAATTTAAAAACTATAAAGTGGTTAATTTAGCTGTAAAACCTGACCAGCTTACACATTTCAGCAACTTTTCACTATTGTATACGACATATTTATATTGTTCACTGTTGTACTTAACACAACAATTGCAAATTGTACAATTTTTATTTAGCACATGATTAACACAGGCTCTCTGGTACGCACAGCATACTGCTCAATGCCCAAGGTTTCACAGGAATAAACTGGGGGAAAAAACCACCTAGTATTTCACCACTGCAAAACAAAATCATCCTGCAATACAAGCAGCTGTATGACGAGCCGATTTTACAACTGGTTGATTTTACAACTTCAAATGTGGCCTTTTCTTATATTCAGTTGGTCCAAACATAAGTAACCATTCTCTAAGCCTAGTACTTCCCATGGCGATAACTGCAAAAACAGCTGTTACTTCAGATTCTTTATGTAGCTTTTGACTTACTTTGTTCTTTGGGGATAGAAAAGACATAAAAATTAAAATAATATATAAAAATTAAACCCCTCTCTTCTCAGTGCAAATTTTAGAAGCTAATACACCTTTTCTCTTTTCAGAGCCACTTAACTACTTTCAACATTGCTTAAAATTTATATAACACACACATATATCCAAACAGATACAAATAATGTCAACTAAAAAGAGACTGAGCCAGCAATATTTCAGCTCAAAGGTAAAAGCATGAGAAATTTATTCATGAAAGAAATCAGGTAACTGCAGCATAAACTCCCATCTACCATAAACATTTTAACAGCTATTAAAAAATTGTGAAACTGAAAAATAGCATATAAACAACATGCTGGTGTAGAAACAACACATCGGTATAGAAAACAGGAATGTTTTTTGGTTCTTAACTAGATAGACTAGATCTAAATTCAAATCATGTCTCAGCACCTATGAGAAAACAATCTCACACAGCATCGTTCTTGCAAATTGCATCATCAAATAACATAATACTTTTCTTCTATGGTTGCTCCTTAATGGACACAAATACAAAGCTTTGCCTGAGCTTGGTGACATGCGATCTCATTACGGAAAACATATTGACCTCCAAAATAAAGACTCACAAAACTGAAGTGCAATACACATTAAGGGAACTAATCTCATAGTATTTTAAATTTCTTGCATGAGTAATTATTGTACACTTCTTGTTTGCCACATATTTTGCCTTAAGAGGAGGTGGTTGATACAGTGGAAATACAGAAGAAGACTTGGTGTGCAGCAGCCTCAGCAGACACAGTACCCAGGCACTGGCCCTGGTACCCAGAGAGGCAATACAGTATGGAAAGAGTGCATAGGCAGGGGCAGCAGTGAAGGAGGACCAAGAAGCAGGGAGATTGGCCTAGAAGATATTTGAAGGTCCCTTTCAAACCAAATCGTTTTGTGATTCTACGACTGCTTGTCTCCTACAAATAGCATAAGTTTAAGGGTAGAGAACAGAGAAGGAGACTAATGTTCTCATCTGAAGACAACCCCGGAGGTGAGGACAAGAGGTAAGGGTTATCCACTGCAAGGTCTGACCCACAACTACGGGAAAGAAGAGCAGCAGTGGGTCATTGACTGCATTTTGGAGAGCATGCCCACAATTATATGTTATTTCTGCCTTGAAACTAGTTCAGAACACTTCAAGATTCTCCTGCCAGAGATTTTTAAATTACAAACTAAGCACGCAAAGCGATAGTTCTCCTTTTTGCTTTGAAAGGTTAAAATGAAGCATAGGAAGAGAGGAGTGCAATTGTTGCAAAATACAATATTGCCTGAACATCTCCCTGTTGGAGAGAATTGCTTTTGGAGAGTCTCTAGTTGCCCAGATGACACATTTCTGTTTACATCCTTATCTGAAAGAAATGAAGTTAGAAGCTTACTTTGCCAAGACAGGCATGAAAAATGACCTAACATAAAGTAAGAAGAGCAGATATTTCCACTTGGTGATGTACAGTTACCTTCATGTCATTTATTAAAAATGCAAGACACTAATCAACTGTGCAGCATACCTCTATCTTTTCATGGTAGGGCATGAAAAACAGTAAAGAAATTATTTTGGGGAACTGCAAAAAGGTACTGTATTAGCGCAGAAGAAAAAGACCCTTGCAGAGACAGGTTAGGGGCAAGTACTAAAAGAAAGGAAAACTGCTTTTGGAGCAAAGAAACTCAATAAATGCACTAAATCACAGGACTAGCAAGTTACAAGGGAAAGAGATCTTTACAGCTGATGCAGCAGCAGGAGATTACCAGATGTTGGCAAGAATCCTCTCCACACTAACAAAGTAAAGGTCCATCCCTGCCCTCAGCTAGCCTAACTGTGTTGAGCAGTCCACAACTGGTGTCTGAGATGCAAATGCCAAGGCCATAGGACCCAGAGAATTAGCTAAAACAACAAAGGTTTTACTCAAAATGGTGGAAATCCAGGAACCTGTCCATTAGGACAATAACTCCAGTTCAGCATGCATATAGCTTACAGGAGAATATATGAACACACCTCTTTTTTTAGTCAACTGTTAATACTAGAGACAAGCATAAGGCACACTAATGCAAAAAATCAATAGTATCATGCCAGTTCCTATGGGGAGGGAGTGGGAGGAGAGAGGAGTCTCAAAGGAAGTTAAGATTATTTCAAATGAGAAAAAACCCTAGCCTGAGCTCTGTTGAATGATGGATGCGTGAAAGAATTAAGATGGCTATGATGCATAAGATTATTGATTATTCCCAGGGAAACTGTATTTAAGTGGAGCAACAACTCTCATCAGTGAGAGACTAAATTAGTGTCCAGATCTGTCTTACAAAGACATCAGCTAACAAAAAGGTTGCTCTACTCACACCAGAAAAAGAGAAAATGCTGACTTTCAACCTGATAAATGTGTAATAGAGCTACCAGAATAGAAACATTTCACACGTACGAGAAAAAACAGACATTACCCAGCACAGATTTGACAGAGAAGGAAATCTACAGAGGAGAGGATGATTAATAAATATTTAAGTTCATGTATTTTGAACAACGTGGGCCCATACAGCAATCTAAGAAAGGGGAAAATGCATTATATAAGTTTCATTGCAGTATTCTTCCCTTTTTCCATTACTGACCTCATTGTATTAGCATGTTACCCTTTCATGCTGTAAAATAAAATCCTAATTGATTTTGAGCTACCCTGACTAATAATCAAAGATTCCTCATTTTCCAAGCTAGGCTGATAAAAATAGTTTCATTCACATACAGATGTATATCCAGCTGCATAGTAAGGGCCTTTAAATATTTTACAGTACTCAAGATAAAAAACAGAAGCTTCTTACTTGCAGACATACAATGCTACTACAATGTCGGAAGTTTCCACCAAAAAAATTGAGCCAAAATCCCAAACCAAACCTTTCTACACAGAGAAAGAAAAGAATACCAAACACAACGGATTTTTTTAAGTTATTTTTAGAAAATAAGGTGTGTTCCTTTCTGAAAAGGAAAGGTGTTCTAGACAGGTTTTCATATATCTGCTTTAACAATCACACACGACTCAGAGTAAGATGCAAGTAGTATTTTAAAGTTCTGAGCAGTAAAACCAGAGACTACAAAGATTTACAGTAACATAAAATGCACACTGCTCAAACAGGCAAATTAACTTCACAAGTGTGACATGAGAGTGCAGAGCTGAAAAAACACACACTACTATCCATACTTCATCACATACAACAGCCATTGGCATGTAAAGCACAGGTAAAAATAGCTCACAAAGGACAGGAAACAACAGAAACTCAGCCTGGTCCTGCATAGCACTGTCAGTTGTTCCCAGTAAGGCAGAGCATGCACTGACCCAGGAGGGACCTCTCTGAGCGGTCACCAGAAATACAATGCAATTACAGCCCACAGTAACTTTAGCACTTCACTTAGGGAAAAAAAATCCTCCTTTTAGCAATTAAAAAAATTTAAAAAATAAAAAGAAACAACACCCAAAATGGGAACCTGTCTTCCTAGCAGGAGCACAGCCTGGGACATGTAAGGATGTTAACTGAAAGAGCCCCTATACCCTTCTGTATCAGGAGTTCTTTGTTGCCTGGCAGTAAATTGGAAGGACGGTCATATTTAAAAGTAAAAACACCAGGCTGTGTCTCTGGAAGGATGCAAAGGAGCCCCTGAATAAGTAAGAAGGAAAGCACGTTACCTTTAGCAAGTCTCCTCAGGATCTGACAGCGGCATTTAAAAGAGACAGCTATCATTCTGGCTGCCTGCCTCCCCTGGCAAAGCGCGCTCGGGGCTCTGCTCGGGTGAATGCAGCAGCAGCCTGTGAATTCCTCCTTCCACACATACCAGGCGAAAGGTAGCCCCGGCGGGGAGTGACAAAGCTTAATTCCTCTTGGCTGATGCAGAGATCAGCTCCATGTCATCCGGCAAAGCTGTGTCATTCACTACTACCGCCGTCACCACCACCTGCATGAGGAGATGAAGGGCTTACAAAGCCATATTTCCTTAAAAGCTAGAAAGCATCCAACTGCATACACGGATGTGGATAGTAGAGGGAGTCGTTGCCCAGCCTCTCGCATTCCCTGACCCTGCAGGGAGTGATGGTTGCTGTGCCAGGCAAAGGGCCCCCCATGTTTCAGCAAGACGTGGTGATTTTGCTCCTCTTTCCTCACATCTTTCTTTTCCCTCACTGTTCCCTCTGGATAAATAGGGCAAAAGCACCAGGAACTCTACTTCTGGGGGAGAACGAGCCTATTTCAAATAGAAAATATTCTAATGAAAGCACAGGAAATATTTACTCTTACAGATTCTGTTAGGAAGAAGAAATGAAACAGCCTGACTTGATAACTGGGAAAGCCTTTTGACAATCATAGACAAGTATATTACAGCCATTGAAGCACAGACCACAGGGGGAGGGAGAGAGCTGGAGGGAAGTGATGGACTGTTGTGTGTGGGCAGGACCGCCAAGCATTTGATCACATCAAAATAAAATGATGCTGCATAGAAAACACACAACGAATCAGGTTTTCTCCCCTCACTAGAGAGCAGATTTTAGTGCACCTGAAAAATTTATTTGGCCAAACATCACACCATTTATAAGGTATCTTAGCTCACCACGAGTTTTATGTCCTCTCATGCCTATTCAGACAGCAAATTAATCTGCTTTCACAATTCATTCAGAAAATTATGAAGTAAAGCACATCACTTAAACAAGAGCTCCATCCCACCTTTGTAGAGCCAAAAAATTACTAATGGACAAAATTCCACACCCATTCTCAAAGCCAAGAAAATAAATCAAAGTATAGAGTTTGTCATGTCAAATCTGTGCACAAATCTCACATTCTGCATCAGATATTCCCCTTTAGAACAACCAATAATGATTTCTTTCTCAAGATTTATGCTCATTTTAAACTGTCTTCATATACTCTGTCCCATTCATGTTCTTTGATTACAAAGTTGCTTGGTTTCTCTTCTGCCATCTTTTATCTATTGCTATATTTAATGTATGGTCCAGTGCCATGGTGCACATCACATCTACTGTCATCCACTTAAAGCCTGGAGGAGGCATGGACAGCTTTCACACTCTGTGCCTTTTCTCTCTCCCTGCCTGCTCCACACTGCATCAAAGGTCCATGCTTCCCATATTCCAACTCCTTATTACAGTGATTGTTTTTCCTTATTTTTGTTTTATTGGTTAGAGAAACTACCATCTTTCAAAGGGCAAGGTGAAATACTCCATTTGCACAATTGCAATTGCCCAGACAGACAGACCTGGTGAAAATTGATTTTATTTAATTGCCATTAAACCCAGATAGGGGTAATGGAGTCATCTGTTCGCCAATGTTGTATTGCTTCTTGTAGCTGCTGTTATATCAGACAGACATAAAACACAACCAGGAGAAAAGCAGTTGCACCTGAACCCAGAGACTGATGGCTCCAGCCCTGTAACCACAGACCTCCAGCCAGGGATGGATAGGGTGTGCAAAGGAGGGTGGGAATCAGGGGAAGAAGGTGGAGGTTTAAGCCAGTGTAATTCAGTGGTCCAGAAAGAAAATGGAAAATTGTGGACCAACATGGAAGGGGAAAGGATTTGTATATTCTTGTTCTCCCACAAAGAGAAAACCAAGAGAAGGACAAGTGGCTCTCTCTCTGACAATATGCTTTTTGAGGAAAATATTTGCTACTATTCTTTCTGGACACCTCCTGCTCAGGTAACAGGACTTCACACCAATAATACCAATAAATACCGCCTTATATCTGCATTCCTCTCTCGCTGTTGCCCTGGAAAAGCTGTTCCAGAAACCATCTCGAGGCTATAGCCTCAGCATGCAGTCTCTGCTCACAGCTCTTTCAGGTTTGAGGTTCTGAAGCTGCTGGAACTTGCTGCTCTCTTTCTGCAGACTGGAATCCAGAATCCTTATTACTGTCATTTCATCTGCTAGATGCCTGTCCTTGATGCCATAAATCTTGCTGTACCCAGACAGACCTGTTTCAACACTTACCCTTATCTCAAAGGCAACCAGATGATACTACAAGATCATCATTTAGCTGTCCTAATATTTGTTCTTTGATTCTTCCCAGTCAGCTGTGGGGTCAGCATTGTCTACATCGGGCAGGTGGGTCTCCACTCCCACCTCTTCGCATATGGACCTTGCCATCACCTGCCAGCATCAGAGCCAGGTGAGTCTGCAATGCTCCTCCTGCCCTTCAAAACATGGTTTTACCAGAGTCTGCTTTTGTACAGTTTTAACACCCTTGAAGACTTCTAATGTGCAGAGAATGGCAAGAGGTTGTATCTACACCTGAGGAAGAACTGCTTGCTGCTGGCCTTTGTCTTCTGCAGACTCTGTAAGTGTGCTCTGTTTTGCCTCCTTTACCAAGGGGGCTGGACCAGGGTAAGTCACGAAGTCAGATCACAAACTTCGGACACAAGAGAAAAATCAAGTATTTATATTACGAAATGCTGAGTCCCAATGGGATTAAGTAAAAATGTGCAACACTGTAATAATTATACAGAAACTGTGATATTTATGCAAAACCAGTGGCAGACCAGGTCAGATAAGGCTTTACTAACAGTGAAAACACATATTCCTTGATCCAAAAAGCTTACTGTATTGTTTACTACTTCTTCTAGATTATTGGTGTATGTGCTAAATAGCCTCTGAAGCACTGCAATAGTCACTTCCAACCAAGTCAACAGGATTAATTTTTGCTTATGTTTCTTCAGACAATTTTTCTGTCCTTGACAAAGGAGGTCATGTGCAGATTTGAATTTGTCACAAAGATTTTGAAAGACAAAGAATTCATACTTCAAGTACAGCCCTGAACATGATGATATACTGTTTTTACTGCATAGGTTTTTTCCTCACTTTTGCTAGGTCAAGAAAGGATCCAGTTATTGGAATAATTTCTAAAATATTCACTCATGACACACATGGTTTTATCACCTTTTTGCAGGACAGTGATCACACAGATTCATAGAGCTGTTCTTGTTCCTGCTTCTGAAATGAATTTAACTGTATCTCATGTGTTAAAATATACTATTTTTTACCAAATTAAGGATTTTGTGATTATTAAATGTCTCAACATTCCAAAAGCCAGCCATCATTTTCTGAGTGGTCAGTCATTCAGCTCTGCAGCTGGACTCAACTGGCTGTTGAGGAAGAAAAATGGAGGAGGACGTAAAAACAAAAAGGGGTAGGTAATGTAATACTAAAAGATCAAAAACTTCAGACACAGTGCAAAATTATACTCTGTATAACACAGGTTAACCTCTTCAGTAATTACATGTCTTCTTTTTTAATTAACAGAGCTACACATTTTGTTACTATTTTCCCTGGGCTCATCTGTAAAAACCTTTTTTCACTGTGATCCTTTTGGACAGCAGCAAGAATTTGTATCATTTTTATTGCTGCACTCATTCCTTTCTTCAGCAGTCTGAAAGGTTATTTATAATCTCCAGAATATATGTAACACAAATACTTCCTCAGCTGAATTTGTATTCATAAGTACTCAGTAGAAGGTCACTAGATGAAAGAAGTTTATATTTCCATATGATAAGACAGGCAGTATATTATATATACCCTATTTAACACCATCTTCTGGTTAATCTGAACAGATCACATTAGCTGAAATAAATTAATAAAAAAATTACTATCTATTACACCTCTCTGTAGGACAAAAAAATAAGTAATGAAATTTCTCTAAATTAAAGATCATAATCTTTATATAGTGCGACATTTAGATACAGTCAGGAAATTTCTGTGAAGAAAAAGTATTCAATGAAGAATACAAATTCTGCAAAATATCACATTGTATTTGGCCAAAATAAAAAGTTTGCAAAAAATGCATTTCTTTCCACAAAACATAACTCTATGAAACAGAAGGATATGTAAGTTAGAAATACATATATCCAGAAGATGCCTTAGGCCAAATTCCACTCATGCTGTATCAAACATTTCCTTTCACACACTGACTGAACAGCGTCTTAAAGCCAGTTACACTTCTCTCCCTTTCACTTTACAGGGTATTTGTCCACATGAGCTGCCATAACTGGGTTTGGATGTCGCATGTGCCTGTTTGTGTTTACGGCCTAAGATGGTGAGTCACCACCCTGGAGAGGATGCACCACAGACCACCCACTGGGTCATAGCGATGTACACCACAGACCCAGGCATTTACAGAAAGCCAGCCCATGGGGTACACTGGAGACAGGGATGTACTCAAACTACCATCTCAGCATAACATTAAGGCCACCAGGAGGACATGCAGATATCAAATGTTTCATGTGTCAGGAATCACAGTGGTATCTACTGGATCTACCTGCATAAGAAAACTGAAATGAAATATTATGAAGTCTGAATGCGTCAAGATTTTGCACAACTCAACATTTTGTTTCATCATTTTACAAGCTACTGCACGCATCTACCACATTATTCAAAAGGAAAGGCCAATTTTTAAGGAAAAAGGGAATTAATTTAGCTCTGAAGATAACAAATTATTGTAGACACACTTGTGTTTCAAAAACTAAAATATTTCCACGAAAGTATTTGATACATCCTTATATCAATCACAAACTAGCAACAACTCCAAGGAATCTCAATCTTAACAAATCAAAATTTTTCACCCCTAAGAGAAAAGCCATGTACCGATGCAGCAGCAGGCTCAGTCAGTCCAGCATTTTGCAATGGATACTGCTCTATTACAAAGATCCCCCTCCACTAAAGGGAGAGGGAATAAAAAGGCAAGTGCAATAACAATATTCTGTTATTCCTCAGCACTCAGATTATCAAAACAGACAACTTGTCAGCTTTGCATAATTTGGAGGATCTTGTAAATTTATGTTTTTATTAAATCAACTACAGCAGCTTTTTTCTAGCTATATTAACCACCTTTGCAACACCGTTGAGCAATTTCACACAAACATCCCAGCAGAATGCTTTAAAGGTCATTAAGAGTCATAAAAGGTGCTCTGGCTTCAAAGGATCCTCGCTGGAGAATATGTTATGAAGATGCAGCATGTTGAAAAGCACTGATGTGTGTGCTGAAAGTGGTAAGAGATGAGAAGAATACAATTGTTAAAGATTTGAGTTGATGCCAAAACACCACTGCAACACACCATACAAGTATTTTAGCTTTACTGCCTAGGAAGAGATTAGTAAAAAATAATTCAGGAGCTTCCCGGGTAGAAAAAACCAAAATCTTCATTTATTGGCTCCAACCAAATTTAGCCATTGTGAATCAGTGGGTATTTAACAAGTCGTGATAAAATCAGTCAATATCAGCACATTCTGGGATGAATTTCTGTTGAAGTGTTTTATAACACAGCAGATTCACATGTTAATAGATTTTTTAAAAGTCTGATTTAATGTTATATTTTATAAAATTTATAATGCAGTGCTAGAGTACAGAATACATACACTTTTTCTACGTGAAAATAACTCTCTGGCACATACTACCCTTTAGCAAAACCTAAGGAACACCATTCTCTACATTACCCTTTACAGCAACCCCACACTAGAGCTTCACAAAAAGAGCTTTATGTTACCAGTCTGCTTCAATTACTGGCAAAAATTAAACCCATTCTTTTCAGTGAAATTGTATTGATATATAAAGGTTGAGAGATGTTTCTTACTAGAGAAAGATCTCAAAAAACCTTTGAGATATGTAGCATAATTCTGACTTCCTCACTTCCTGTCAGCTGCTGGCAAACAGGTTGTTCAGCTTTTTGCACTGGTTTTCCTAGCTCCAAATCTTTGTTTAAAAATAACTAGGTACTTAATAGATTTAGAAAATATGAAGATGCCACATGTATTACAAAATTTAGAAACTTTTAGTAGCACAACTATGTTGCAGTCTCTCAAAGGTAATTACAAGCATAGTCACAATGAAATGAGATTTAATTCAGAAAGAGGTCATCATCATCTTCAAATGGTTTGGTTAGGACAGACCTTAAAGATCAGCTGGTTTCCATCTCCCTGACACCCACTAGACCAGGTTGCTCAAAGCTTCATAGGACCCTGCCTTGAACACTTTAAGGGTTGGGGCATCCACAGCTTCTCTGAGCATCCTGTTCCAGTGTCTCACCATACTCACAGTAACAAATTTCTTGCTTACATCTACCTAAATCTCTCCACTTTTAGCTTAGGACTGTTCCCCCTTGTTCTGTCATTATCTGTCCATGTGAAAATTTGCTGTCTCTTTTTTTTATAAGCTCTCTCTAAGTACTGGAAGGATGCTCTACAAGTCTCCCTGGAGCCTTCTCTTCTCCAGGCTGCACAACCCCAGCTCTCTCAGCCTGTCTTCACAGAAGAGGTGCTCGAGACCTTGGACAACATTTGTGCCCCCTCTGTGGACTCACTGCAACAACTCCATGTTCTTACGTTGAGGGCCCTGGAGCTGCATACAGCACTCTACTTGAAGTCTCACCAGGGCAGAGTAGAGGGGCAGAATCACCTCTCTCAACCTGCTGGCCACACTCCTTTTGGTGTAGCCCAGAATGTTGTTGGCTTTCTGTGCTGCAAACACACATTGCTGGGTCATGTTGAGCTTCTCATCAACCAACATCCCCAGGTCCTTCTCTTCAGGGCTGCTCTCAACCCATTCGCTGCCCAGCCTGTACTTGTGTGCTTGGAATTGCCCCAAGCCACATGCACCTTGCATCAAGCCTCTGCATGAAATCAATAGCTTATGAACCATTTCAGGTATCACTCCATTTCTGGTATGTACATGTGTCTGCACCCTTTCTTTGGTTTAGTTCACAATGAAAGAAAAGCGTGCTTACTTTCTGGAGCATTACTTTGTCTTTGCATCTTCTGAACTGGCGATCGGTAAAGAACTTGAAATTTTTCAAAACATAATCTGACCCAAAGCCAAGGCAGTCTGTCTGCTCTCTTAGCAGAAGTAGCAGCTAAGTACTAGGTACCATGAACAGCACTGTGCCTTCCAGGATGCTTGTAGATCTCATGGAGAGACACAACAAATAACGATGCTGTTCAATGAACACAATCAGTCCAGCATGGGCTCCTGCCAGCAACATGCATATAATTACAGGCTTTGGGATTTAACGTAATCTCAAAACTAAAGGATGACTCTGTCTTACAAGTAGCTTCCACATGCTGCACTACATGGTTAAAGACTCCTGTAATTACAGTTTCTGTAAGGCTTTCTACTTTGTAGAGGTTTTTTCAATTAATTAAAATTATGACCTTCCAATTGCTACATCAGTCTCTAACAAAACAAAGCTAAGCGTTCCCTTAAAATTACCATACTGGAAGCGGGGACACTCTCTTCCACTTAGCAGAAAACAACTGGTTTTACTCTAATTTAAAGAAGGAAAAAAAAAAAAAAAAAAAAAAAAAAAAAGACTATGATTCTACTGAAAACACATGAACAAAAGTGGAATAATTAAACCTCTCTCAACTGATTTGTTTCTACATTTTTATCAACCTAGTTAGCAGCCACGAAATTGGAATATCACACTAGAAAATAATGTGTATTTCGAGAGATGAGTCTAGAATAAAATGTAAAGTCATTTAATCTACTACAAGAAATTTTTTAGGAATTAACTCAGTAAGATTTTATGTGCAAGATACGGTCAAAAGGGATGGCAATGGAAGATAGCTCAAGAGCTGCAGCACATAGAAGGGATGGCACAAGTAGTTTTGACTGGCAATAGCTCCTTTGTAAGATGAAGGGAAATGCTGATTCACTGATACAGTTATATTCCTACCTGTGTGCAAGCTGCAGGAAGACATGGTAGCAGCTGCTTTTCCAGACCAGAATGGGTGTCTATACTGAAACTGGATACACACTGGACATTTGCCTGCGGCATAAGCAACAGTCAACCACCCGGCACCAACCACTGCACCCTTCCCAGGCCACATGGATTATTCCATCCCAGAAGCTGAACTGGTAATGGCAGTACTAGAGAGTGTATCCCATAATATGATGACTCTAAATATGACTCAGCAGATTATTCAAGGTAAGCAAATGACCTGCAACCAAGAAAACAGGTGAAAATGTAGAGGGGGAAGACTGAGTACAAATACTGAAAAGATCACTACCTGCCTTGTGTAGGGAGACCTAAACTAGAAATCCATATTCAGCTCCAGTATCTATGATGGATTTTGCTTGGTTTAGATTTGTTTTCAAAAGGTTAAAAACTGGACAGAGTGCAGAGAAGAGCACCAAGTGTGATTTGAGCAATAAAAAATGCCTCATGCAGTGCAAGATTCACCAAGCACTGTATCACATTGGAAGTGTTAGGACAGTGACCTGATTACGCAGTGTCTAGAAGCTGTCATAGGATGGGCACAATAAGCCTTCAAGAACTTCTATGTCACTTGCTGGAAAAGCAATAAAATTCAAACTAATCACCACTTGCTGACTGGAAGATCTACTGACAGATAAAACTACCAAAATGGCTCTCTGAGGAGCCACTGCCTGCCCACCTTTCTAGAATATGCATTTTTGCAAAACATCTGTTATTAAACTTGCTGTAACAGTAACAGGCTGGAAGCCTGCTTACACAGGGGGGTAACCAAACATCTACATTTCTTCTTTTGTCTTAAAAAGCATACAAAGCAAGAGAGGAGATTATGATGGCCTCCTACCCTGTATCTATCTTATGCACTGGAAGTCTTTTTATCCTTAAAATATTAATCAGGTTTGCACAATAGTGAAACGTTATTAAAATATAGAACTGGCTATATATAGCTAAACATAACATTTTACCAAATATGTAATTAATACTAAAATAAAAATCTTTTCATAATCAGAATCTTTAATGTGTTAGAAAAACGGCCCCATTATGCTGCACAACTGCTCCACATTCTTAAAATGCCAACACTTCAGACACCATCCTCGGACCCACACATCCTTTCCCTTCTGCTGTAAAAGAAGGGACAGGATCCACAGCAACCCTGAGCAAACATACATGTGCAAAGTAGCATAAAGCATGTTACTTACATGTTATTACATCCATCAGGGAAAAAGAACAACTATAACAACTATAACAAAGGAAATTACCACCATGCTTTGCTCTCAGAAAACAGTCACCAAAACAAATGAAGGAAAGGTTCCTAGGCAAGGGTTGAAGTATTTGTAACATAAGTCTGAAAAGTGAAAGGTTGATAGCTTTAAGCTTGTTTTAGTGTTATTCCTCCATGGATCATTAGTGCTTTAGTGGTGTCCCACTGCTATTCATCACACCTCTAATAGCTCCTTCTAAAACACTCTTCAAAGAAGTTTGTAGCTTGGCCAAATAGCACTTAAAAGTCCATATACAGAATTTCTCAGTTTTGCTTAAACCTCCACCCCTCATTAAAAAAAAAAAAAAAAAAAAATCATGGAAAACCTACAATCTCCTAAGGTAAACAGGATGTCATATACATAATGATCAATAACAAACTGGAAGCAGCTAGATACATGGGCAAAACAGTGCATTCAAGAACAGCCCAAAAGAGCACTAAAATACGCCAAACAGCAAAACAAATATTACTCTTGGAAAATTAAAGGAGAAAAACCAAAGTGCTAGTCTTCCTGTAGTGTTGTGGATGTATGACTTGTAAACCAGCAATCAGTAGTAACAAGTCTATGTTTTAACTAGTTTTCTAAGATTTCAACATTCTTATACAAAAACTCTCCCACACATTTCTTTTGCACTGTCAGGTATGAAATTATAGCTTATCAACAGACATCAAACTTCCAAGTTCTGTATTACACTTTCACTAGTCAACTAGTAATTTTGCCTCCAACTTGCAAATCTTTTGTAAAAGCACAAACAAACCCATCTTGAATTCCTGATGAGTTCAAAGGTCTCAGGCTGGATTTAGGTTCTTGAGAAGAGTTATAGGTTGGGCTGATCTGAACATTGCTGCCAGCTGGAGACAGATGGGCTGTACCAGCTGCCGCACACCTCTGACATAAAAAATATTTTTTAAAGATGTTTCACATGATTCAAAACATATCTGGGTTCTTCTAATAATTATCCATTGGATACAATTATGCTATACACATAAATCTTTAACATTCTCATAAAGCCAGACCTGAAATCTATCTGCTGCTTATTACTGAACCCTTTCTGTTTGCTACTATGTTTTAACAAGGGAAGCAGCCATAATTTAATTTAACAGCCTTGGTGTAGTCCAACAGACAAATAAGTAACGGGCAGTTATTTTCCTATGCTTCTGACATGACTGTTCTTAGTACAGCATTAGTAACTCTGTTTTTCAAGTATTGCTGCTATTACTGTTAGCAAACTGAAACTTCCATTTCTACACATGTACTGGTCCCTCTATGCACTGCTGCTTTCCCAGCTTTTCACTCATGGTATATCATCATGTCTTGGATTATTTCCCCATAGATGCATTAAATTGCCAAGTCATACGATATTCTTCTGCATATTACACATTTCTAGTTGTTTTGAAGAC
The DNA here is from genome assembly GCA_035583235.1 of Hafferia zeledoni. Taxonomy (NCBI): domain Eukaryota; kingdom Metazoa; phylum Chordata; class Aves; order Passeriformes; family Thamnophilidae; genus Hafferia; species Hafferia zeledoni. The sequence continues at coordinate 33,401,457 of JAWWEV010000043.1, forward strand.
TAATTAAAGACATCTCTATTCTTATTACTATGTAGGTCTCCTGATCTAATTTCATCTGCTAATTTTATCAACAGTTAACGAGGTTGTTAAGTCACTACTGCCTTCATTATCCTTGAATCAACTCCTCCGGGTGTTTCTCAACCAACTCTTTTTGGGGTATTTTGCCTTTTTAGATCATGAGCATTTAAAATTCACCAAACACCTCAGAAGATGCATAGACATCCTGAAGAATTGCATCAAGCACTATTTCTTCCATTAATTTTCTATTATATTCCAAACTGTGACAGAGTTCATTATTTACAGATCTATACTGCTTATTAACTACAGTCACATTACCGTCAAAACCTGAAATCAGTCTCCCTCTTTAATGTTTAGTCAATATTTATTTCATTACTGAAATTTTATAGAAACCAGCACTAAATCAAAGAGAAGACAAGCCAAAGGCACTTCATTGAGTTTTTTTTAGCTCTTCTCTTTTTAAGTGCACATATTAATGTCTTCGATGGCATATCACTTGCTTTCCATTCAAATGTAAGGTCAAACCCTACCTAAATAAGCACAGTCAGGTTCCACCTATAGATGCCAAAGATCAGCATATTCACAGGCAAAGCGGCCAATACTGTACACCTTAATTTCTTTGTATTTCATGTGTCATGGGCTTTATGAAAACCAGCTCATACAGTAATTGTTGTAAAGCACTTACTTTTTCCCCCAATGCACTTACTTTTTTTTCCCCAACACACATTTAGGTTTGCATCACGCCAGCTGCTGCACTTCAACAATGAAAATAAACTTGGGACCCCAAAGAGATGGCTGTGCATAGATTCTCACTATGAACTTACTTAGAAAGAGCTACACAGACTTAATTGATCAAAAGGGAGTCACAAAACGATGAAATATTTTGCAGAGGCATATGCTAATGGTACTGCACCAACTTTGAAGACCTGCTGCCTTACCGGAAAGGTCCATAAAACTGTTGAGGTGATGGAAATGCTCCCAAGCTGCTGCTGGGAATGCAGAAAAGGGATGGTAACAGTGCCATTTATTTATTTAAAAAACAAGGCAAAGAAAGGGGCCCAGACGTTTTAACAGGAAATTAGAAAGCTAGCTGATATAAATTCACCATCTAGCAAAGCTTTAACAACCCAGGTTCCCCTCCCCCCTGCTCCCCATTCCCAATCTCTTGTCTGCATCTGAATGCTCACAGTGCTGCTAATAGATAAAAATGGAAACAAATGTATGCAACAAATCACAGCGTACTCCTGTGCGAGCTTCCCCTTTCTGATTCATCAGACCCAGATCTTCATACTGCTGCTATGTATTAAAATCAATGTTCTGCCTCTTCATTATTGTCATTATTTCTCTTTCACTTCAGAAGTTTCCTTTCCTTCAGACTGCTGCCTGACCAGCTTGTCAGGATGTATTTAAATCAATATTTTGTGCATATGAGTGTGTGTGCCGTGCATCTGGATGCCACCTCATTACCATCTGAATTCCCATCATTTCTGCCAAGGCACAAAAACTAAGGGGTAAATAACATGTCAAATGACAGAAGATTACAGCTATCTATCTCCATCATTTAAAAATCTGAAGTAGCTGCAGATATTGCCATCAGCTCATTTCATACCCAATAAGAAAACCTAAATAAAGACTGAATGCAGCGCTTTCCATGATGCATGAAAACGCAATGCAGCTCAAGCAGAAGGGTATTAAAGATTCATCCTCTGCTTGGCCAGAGCTGGGGTTTCAAACTGCTTGTGTCAACTTTGCCTACTACACTTGGGGCTTACCTTCCAGGTCATGGAGGAGCATCCCTAACGGTGCAGGCTGTTAACAGGGAAACTGGACATTAGGAGTCAGGTGAATGGTGAAATTCCTCTTTGGGAGGGAGAAGCCCTACAGAGAGCCAATGTAACCAAAAGAGCCCACATTTGCAGAGCAATTGCTATTGCTGGTTGAGCTTCAGGCAGAGAAGCTCTGCTGGTACTGTGGTCCTGCAACAAGGATGCTGGCTCCTGTGGTACTGCTAAATGCACATTGGAGGAAACGGGTGAGGCTGCAGGAAACTGAGATGCACTCTAGTATAAAGAAACAGAGTCCAAAAAATAATAAATAAATATCAAATCTCTGCTTGCTTTCATTTGGATACAATAAGCCTTTAAAAGAGGAAGCAAATTCCTTAAGTTGGTCAAAACTGAGTTACCCACTATACCCCCTCCCATAACAACATGTTTATGCCTTGATTTTTTCTTTTAATTAGAAGCACAGCCTACTCCAGAAAGAAGTGTTTCATTTACACCAAATCACATCTTACTAACATAAAAGATAAGCCTACAGCTACTGATGTTGTTTTCACATGAGGCTTCGGTGAGGATGCTCTATTTTTTTCCAAACAAGTGTAACAAAAAAACCCACCTAAAATTATAATCCACATTTACATACCTACCCACTCACAGAGTCAGCACATTTTCCACTGACATGCTCATTTCAGGCTGTGCATTTTAAGTCTGTATATCTAGGATGACCAAGGACTTTTCACTTGAGGGACCTCCAAGTTGTGCACCTGTAACAGCCTTTTGCTGGCTGTGCGGTGCTGCACTTGCCACTGGCCTCTTCCCAGGCATTTTAATTGGCAGATTTGAGATGGGCCTGCATCTGAGTTGTAGACAAATCTTTTCCCTGCCTTTTGCACAAAGTTGGGGCAGATATTAGCAACACTGCTTGGAGTCCTGAAAATATTGAATTTACTGCTACAAGATATTATCACAAAAAGCAGTGAGGAAAAGTAAATCATTTCATAAACTTTGAAGTACTTAATTTATATTCATTTTGTGTGTTCTTTCCTAGTCTGTTTTCTCTTTCTCTGATAAACACACATAAACCTCATCTGCAAAATACAAACCCATGGAAATAAAGTATCTGGGTCCCCTATCTACATTGAATATTGGTTTGTTTGTTGGTTTGTTCCCTCCCCACTCCCCTGCCCCCTCCTCCCATATAAAGCCGGGAAACGAACCATATATTGACTGTATCCCTTTAAGGTCTGAACTGAGGTAAACTTAAATTCCTCTCTCCATTTGCTCAAATAGGAACTACTGACCCTAATCTTTGACATAACATCTGGAAGGCTGTATGAATAAACATATTCACTGATATTTTCCGTTAAAGGGTTGGGTTTCTGAACTAAAGCTATAATGCAATAAGCTCCAGCACTAAGATGATCAGAAGCACAACAGATCTCATCCAGAATTTTGTGGCTGTGAATCTAGTCCTTAGCAGGATCCAGTTCCCAAAGGCCCTTATTCTTTGTTTTAGCTCTTTAAGCCAAAGAGAAGTGGGAAGAATAGAACCATTTTGAAATGCCTACATTGAGTCTGGAGTTCAACTCCACAGACAGCTGCAAACCAGGAGAAGACTAACCACTTACTCTAAGCAGAAAGAAAGATAGAAGAGAAAATGGTAGAGAGGACTACACAGGTTTGGTTTCTTATCACAGTCATTAATATTCAGTTTATCCTGCCTGAAACATTGTTTTAAGGGACTGAATCACACAGAGGATTGACTTTGATTTTGGGAGGCTTTCATTTGTAAGCTGTCAGTTTGGATTCAGCTGAGGGAGGTACTGATGGATGGTTTCTAATATCTAAGAGTTGCTTAGTGGCGTATGACAAATGACAAAGCAGTTAAAGGCTGAGTTATATAGTGAGTCAGCAGTCCTCTTTCTCAGAAGGTTCAATACTAATTAAGAGGCAACTTGACACACTTTGTGTAAAGCTGCTTGAAAACTCATGCCCAGATACCAGAAACAAATCAAAAGTAACTAAGTACCTTAAGCTTCAGCATCAAAATAAGTAACAGCCCTATAGCTATATCATAGGACATGCCTCAATACCCCCATTATGTTTTATTTCAACAGTACATTTAGTATGGTTACTCAATGCCTAACAGAATACTACTTTTTGTTCACTCAAAAGTAGTGCCAGCATTGAAATGTTTGCCTTTTATATAAAACCATACTTTGGTGGACAGGCTTCTTCTCAAGTCCACCTTCCCAAGCCACTAAATGCAGTTGTATGCTAAGCAGGACAAAGGATGAGGTCGTGCAGAAAGGTCTTGAGCCAATGCTGGGGTGCAGCTCACCTCTGCCTGGCTCCCCAGATGACTCAGTTCATGCTGTCTTTGGCTCTGGGAGGAAACTCTGCCATTAGCAATGGAGTTTAATGATTGTTTATATCACATCTCTTCCTCTCTGTGTAGTACTCTGTGGACCAACTAGCTCATTTCAGTCACATTTTACAGACACAGATTGACAAAAAATACCTCCCCCCTCATCCCCCCTTTTCTTTCAAATTGTACTGGTCCTACAATGAGTGATGAGTAGGAATGACTGACACCCAAACCCACCCTTAAGTCTTTCACAGAGAATTTTCTCCTAGTTTTAATCCATGCCTCCTCTGCCACAGTGAACTTGCCCCAGGTATTTAAGCAGTGCAAAATCTTATCTTGGGGGCACTGGTTTCTGATCCCAGTTTTTCATCAAATGCAACAGTTCCATGAAATGAATCATGTAAAACTTGTGCTGTGTGTTTAGCAGCACAAAGAAAATTGCATTTCAGGGCTGGGACATGCATAATTGTGAGGAAATGAGTTACAGAGAAATGGCAGTACAAACCAGTGTAATAAAAGACAGCCTCAATTAAAAGTCAGAAGAACAATGCAAGGGAAGATACAATATGATGCACATTAGTAGCCTGCTCAAAATCTCAGCAGAGAGCAGTGTTAGACACAGGAAGTCATCCTCTGAAAAAGCTAATGAATGATTTAGTTAACGCGGAAAGGTCATGTCTCATCAGAGGGATCTAGAAATTATAATTAAGCAGAAGACCTATATCATAGACACTTCACAAAAGGTTATTGCATTTTTGAAAATTGTTCTAGTTTGGTTTTGCTTTGTTGTTTGTCTGGGGTTTTAATACTATGAAAATGTGTTTGGGATTTGTTTGTTATTATTTTGATTTTTACAACTGGTGTTCTTTTTGTTCCATTCTTCATATAATATTTAAAATATCTCCCTGGCATGGGTGACTAAATCTGCAATTCTGTCTTTCCTTTCTTTCTCCAGTTGCTTGTGAATGACTTGGTGTTTCATTTTGAGTGGAGAGAACATGTAAGTTAATAATGAACCAGCTCAATAAGACAGAATAAGAAACTTAGTAAGACCCAATTAGAAACTAAAAGAAAAAAAAATCCCCCCATACTATGTAAAAGTAGCTCTTCTAAATTTTACTATACTAAAAATAAGTCTCCCGCTACTTTTTAAACTTGGCCACAAATACATTTTTTTCTAAAACTGAAAGCATACTTTTTTGGGTGTTTTACACCATATCTCTGCTGGAGAGCTGTAAGAGTTGACATGTCAGGAGAAAAAGCAATTCAACAGATTGTTAAATTTGTCACCATATAAATCCTCTTCATAGCATTTTTCCCAAGTTGATTTTCAAGGTTAAGAGCTGTTTCCCATACTCCTCTGCTATATTAGATTATTAAACAGGTGTCATAAAAGATGGCTTTGATTTTGTAAGAGATCAAAAATAAGTTTTTCTTCATCCCTTTATGCTACAGAATATATATTCAACTTTAGAACACTGGTGAACCGGCTGCAAACAAAAATTCCTGACGATGCAGAAGCTTCCTTCACTCTATGCAAGGTGCAAGAAACAAGCTTTCAGGGAAGACAGCTGTATTTTAGTTTGTGCTTTACAAACAGCTTTTGGGGAACATCTATTCATTTCACATTTAGTCAGGTTCTTACAGTTCTCTTTTTTCAGCATCTTTTTGATGCTGCTTAAATGAAGCTCTCCTGCTCCTCCTCCCGACTTCAAGCTTGTTGAAGCAACAATGGAAGAAAATGCACCTGGACATTTCTGCACCAAGCATTTGGTGGGAAGACAAGACTGAAAACCCAAGACTGCTTCATGTTTGGAAAAGGAAACAGAGAAGACTGGAACTGTTTTAAAAAATCCTCTCTGAGTATGAACCAGTTTTCAAAATAGCCTCAGAGGTGGCTCTGTTGCTGTCACACATTGCAGTCTCCTGCCTCAGACAGATTCAACACCTCCACAGGATGAATTCCTTACACTGGCACAAATGTCTGCAATGAGATGGTGTTTTACCTCCCCCAAGCCTAGGACACAGTGTGCCCTGTGACAGCACCACAGGACTGGAAGTTACACATGCCACCAGATGTCAGAGCAGTGGCTGGGAGATAAACCGAGTGACTAACACACAAAAATCCATTGTTTCAGATTATGTAAAGATAAACAGGAATATTTTCTGGCAAAACATAATGAAGACTGGTTTACTTATGCCAAAGTAGCACTTAGGAATATTTTTAAACATGAGACAGCTTGTTTCCAAACACCTCAGGAAACTCTACGACAAAAAAAACCAACGCAGGAGACAAAATCACAAATGTGGAACAACTGCAACCTTTCAGCTAATACGAGGACCATGCTCCTTCTCAATCCGACAGTGGAGTGGAGATGACGGCAACTGTGAGATTAAAGCCAGATCTGCTCAGCAGATGGAGAAAAAGAGTTTCCAGACACCATTCAATTCAAGAAAAATACTCCACTTTTGGGAAGCAAGAGATGCTGAATCTAGGCATTAGGGATGAGTAAGATGTGACAGAAGCTCCTGGGACCCAGGAACTAGTCTTCTGCTTTGGTCCACACACCTCCTAATGCACTAAACAGTCACGATCTTAAATCTGACTTCCCTTGCAGACAGCTCAGTCTGGGAGGCACAAAGACAGCATCACTGGGTGCAGCAGCTCCTCCTCTGCCAGGGAATGTCCTGGCAGAGAGAATCAGTCCTTTGTAGCTGTTTCTTTCTTGCCTTTCCCTCCTACCAGAGCTTCACAACGAGATGAACTGAGCTGCCTCTGCCACCAAAGCAAGAGTGGTGACAGAAGAACACAGAGCCTTCCACTCAGACTGGCCACCTCACTGCCACCCTCCTCCACCTTCCCCCCGAAGTGCCTCGGCTGTATTAGCAATAGCCTGCCACTCAGTGGGGCGCCCAACCCCTGCAGCCACTTCTGCCCTCCACTACCACAGCCAAAACTCTGGATCCTTCTTCGTGCTGCAGCACACACCTCTCCACTGCTCCAGCAAACTTGGCGGCAATGGCAAGAACAAGACTTTTCCCCTAAAGTTCACTACCTGCCACTCTGTCTTACCTACTCCAGGAAAAAGAGAGGCCATTTTAGGTGGCAAAGTGCAAGCACTTAAGATTTGTAAAACAATAGTTAATAATGGCTGCCCAGTAAGTTCAGAAATACTACTAGGGAGAAGAAAATTGGTGCAAATGTTAGAAAAGGCAACCTTAAAGATCAAGAGTTTAGCATTGGGGTAATGTTCTTTTAAAGACCAAGACTATTATGATTTTTTTTTTTTTTTTTAATTTGAGGGTGGTTTGCTGAAGTTTAAAAAAGATTTTCTGGGAACAGGATTGAGTAACAAAGAAAAAAGACCCTTTTTTGCAAAATCCTTAGATATTACCAAAATTACAGCAAAATGGTGGAAACAGGCATCTTGCCTGATGTGTCTGCAACAAGGTGATAATTATTCTAACTCTCATCCCTTTTATTTAGAAGTGAAATGTGGTAACACTGATCTAATTATTCACCTTTTTTGATCCACAAGCACAAATCCCTATCAGGATTTTCTCAATAGAAAAGACATTTCTGCAGCATACGGTAAAGTTTAGCATGTATGCGCTCACAGTGGAACACACCTCTGCAAGCACCCCAGCACACAGATGAGAAGGCCCAGATCAGTGTCCATCGACTCCCTCTGCTGGCAAAAGCTGCCACTTTCCTCTTCCAAAAAAATCACCTCCTTTTGCTGGCAGTGCACAACATGAATGCCGCAGTACACTGCACCAAATCTTACTCAGTGCTGGTGGTCGGCTGCTTTGCATCTCTGCAAGTAAGGGAACTCAGAATCTAAGAAGCTTCCTAGCAAATTTCAGATAAGCACTGAATAAGTATCCAGTATTAATTTTAATTATGGTTTTCACAGTAATGTTAATGGCAATGAAACTGGGTTATATTTGCCTTCTACTCCATGCAAACTTTCAGATTTCCTTATTAAAGCAGGCTTAAAATAAATAATGCAAGATTCATGAAATGGTACATTGTGTTTCATTTAAAATATTTATAGAATTCTCAAAAAAAAAAAAAAAATCACTACTTTCATTTTACTCTGAAATTTGAAGTGCAAGAGGCTGGATATGCACCAGGGAGCCTGAAGGGCTGCAAAGCTGCCCCAGCACTACCATCTGCCTACCTTTACTATCCCTTGGATCTAAGGGACCTGCTGAAATCAGCTGGGAAGGGCGACCAGCCTGCTACATGTTTGGCTAAATTAATGACAAGCCCATTACTTAATCTGTCTCATGACCTGCCTCTCATTTCAAACCTATGAACTGTTGATCTATTGGATGTTTTTTGTCGCTGACATCATAACATATCAGAGAAATGCTGGATTATGCTAAAGTAACACACTACTTTCACAAGTGTGAGGATCCAAAAAACTCCCTTTTAGAGACAAACTTAGAAATATTGTGAAGGGAAGTTGAGTGAGTACAATACACACATAAAGACATCTTTTAATGTTTCCAGTCCCCTGCCCTCAGCCACGAGCATCATGAGGCCATGATTGCTGAAAGGCCCTGAGACACAACTGCATCTCATTGTGGCAACAGAACTAGAGGGAAAGTGAGACTTAACAGCAGCCAGAAACCAGAAAGGACAGGGTCGCTTCACAGAATATTGCTACAAGCTTCTGCCACTCAAGGAGGAGTCCCACAGCCCCCAGCGCCTTTATCACTCCCCCACAGCTCCAGGCAGCTTAAACACAAATGCTTGGGGTAAAAAAAGAGGATGCTCTAAGTTTCTTAAGCAAAAATAAATCAATTTCCACACTCAAAAGAGCACAGACTCTCTAGACTTCAGACAAGGTGAGAGCAGGCCCAAGAAGCCATTTGTGCATGTGTGGGGATATAAGTATGTGCGATGCCCTCTCGTGGAGAGATGTTCCCACAGGCACGACCATTAAACCAGACTTCTGATGACACTTCATCTTAGGGCTCAAGACTTCATCAACTGAAGGTATCGTAAAATACGTCAAACAGAGTGACATCTTGATTCGTCTTAACCATCTGTGTGTATGACCACAAGAAGATGGACAACAACCACACCTGAAAATGCACAGGCTGGCTGCCCAGACCTAGTGAATGCAGAACCCCTCTTGGCCACCTGTCATGGCCACAACACCACCACATCTAGAAGTGTTCCACTCCCTGTCAAGGGCACAAACCTCTGTCAGACAGATGTTGACGTGGGACCACAACTACAACTACAAAACACGGCAATGCTGTTGTAATGACACTGCCATCCCAAAAGGTTTTTCTTCAATTTAAGAGAAAATTGCAAAGCTCCTTTTCCCTTTTTCAGGACTAACCTGGACCCATAAGATATACCAAGTAGCATGCCTAGGTCTCTGCATATTTCTTTTGGGTTTTGAAAGAGGGTGGAAAATTGCCATTTATTTTTAAGTAAAAACAGACTCTATGTAACCACAGGAGTCCAGGAGCTGGACCCATTTAAGAAATTACTATAAGCCTCTACATAATAGAAAATCAATTCTGAAATAGCAACAGAGGTACACAGGAGCATGTCATCAAGATGACAGAGAAACTGATTTTATGTCTCCTTTCAGTAAGTAGTTTTAAAGCTCTCTCTCTCCCTGTGTTTCCAAAAATATGATTCTAAAAAATTTATTTTGTATGCTGAAGCAATCATAAGGCTGACATAACTCCACAAGCCTTTACTACACACTCAAGGAACTTCTGTTTCACATTGTTTATATAACATCCCTCATACCTAAACAAACAAACACTTATCTGTACACTTGGTTATTTGCACACAGTAAAAATGGGAACCAGACATAACATTATCAATTTCTTCAAACCATAAGCAAGCCTGATAGTACAACCACCATCCAAATAACCATAAAAATTACGGGGTTTGCTTGATTACTGCTTTAGTTCCAGACATACATTTAATTTTTTATTTAAACTCTCACAACATGCTTCTTCATAAAGGCCTTTATCAGAAAAATCAGAAAATAACTGCATTTTATAAAATTCCTGTTATCCCAGCAGGCTTTATATATAAAATAAAAATATAGAAGTGCTGGCATGATGATTATTTAGGCAAACATGGCACATGTGCACCATCAGTGATGGTTTCTACAGGCATGAACTTGCCTTGGGGGTTTTTTGAGAGGGCAGAGAGAGAGGGAGGGAGAATGGGAGAATTGGTTACAATGCTGAGGTTATTTTCAGATTTCTTTCAGAAAGTACAAATGGCTCCTGAATTTCTACAGAGACAGATGCCACGAGTGAGTAAGGGAAACTCTCCTTTGTCACAACCAAAAGAGGTTTCTCCTCACAGAAAGCACGGCTGTAGTATTTCATCACATCTTAGCAACAGAGTAACAATACAGATAATTTTAAAAACTGGGATGTGAAAACACGCTGCAAAGAAACTCTTATAATGGAAGGGATTTCCTAAGATATCGCAAGGTAACTACATGCTAGTTTTGCAGTGACAGGTTAAATGCTGAAGAGAGACGAGCAAAATATATTTCCTAAATCTGTAGGCAGGGGGCAGCATGCTCCAGCCATCAGCGCTGTGTTGGTGAAATGTTTAACTGACATTTCCCTCACCAACAGAGCATCATCTGTATTAACGGTGAGTGAAACCTGAGGATACTGAAGTCATTTAAAAAGGAACCTGACTACGTACATGTTAACAATTTCAAAAACGTGCTTTTCATTACAGGTGGCAACTCTGTGTAGCCTAAGAGAAATTAGGTGGTGGCCCTAGTAAATGTTAATCTTCTCAAGTCAATAAAAACTCTGCTCCAAAATGTGACTGCAGCTGTGCAAAAGGAACGCATAGCAGTGATGAAAACCAAAGTGTGGGGAAAACAAACACGCATTATAAATGACAACTTGTCTCCTCAAGCTCAACCATCTTTTAAATTCAATAAATATTAGTGACAAAGTCATTCTTCTTTATGGAATCAAAAAAGTCTGAAGGATTTAATCTTAAACAGATCTTTTTTTTTTTAATTAATTCTGTAAGGCTGTCTGCAAGAATTCGACATTTGCATAAAATGATAATGTATATTAGACAGTAATTATCACAGACTTTTCTTTAATTATAACTGATAACACAAATAAATCCTCCATTCCCAACTGAAGAATGTTATTAAGTCTGAGTAGTTCAGGGAGAAAGAGACAAAAAAAAATTGATTTTAAAATCAGGAGAATGGCACACTAGACCTAAATTCCCTTCCTCTTTCCACTCACATCAAAGAGCATAAAAAATCCATCTTCTCTTCTCTAAACAAAATGTAGCTATCGACCCCGCTTTTCCTCTTTACTAATGATACAAAATGTCTTCTCACATACTTTTATCCAGGGTTTGCAAAGCCTTCTTCACAAAAAAGAGAAACTATTTTTATTTTGACACATGAGTGCAGTGAAATCCCTGAGGACTGTGAGCAACCCCAAGCAAGGGGAGGAATGTTAATGAATAGGGAAAAGCAACCTACTGGGAATGGAGAGATGGGAGACTGAAGGCGGAGGTGAGAGCATCTGAGATCCAAATAGCACCCCTAATCTAAGTCTACGTCAAGGAGGTAATTTAATAAGTAAAACCTGTCCTAGTTATATTACTAGAATCCAGTAATTTAAAAACATACAAAGAAAGAGCTGTCATCTTTCACAGGTATGCAAGTCTAGCCTTGAAAGCAATACCAGTGACTGTATCTTGAGTTGAAGTCCAAGAGTAAATTTAAGAGATGCTGACATGAAGTGCTGGATTGGCAACACATCCCACAAATACCTCAAGGCAATCACTGGGATTCAGTCAGCTTGTCCACAAGGACTAGAAAGAAGTTCACTTATCTTTTTCAAACAGTCAGTTATATGCAGCAAGAAACTCTGGCATTCAAGTGAAAAGAAAAAAAAAAAAAACAACAAAAAAAAGGTTGTGCGAAGGCAGTATGGAGTGAACTTTCAACATTTCAGGCCATGCCATTCCCTGTGGGACTGACTAAAGCTGACAGTCCATCAGCCTGACCTTCCCTGAACAAGCACTCCCTATGAATTCTGGCTTGAAAGTTCAAACTTTACATTTTGTATTGCCTGGTACTGGAACAGTCTCAGCAGGAAAAGTTCAGCATCTCCACTGAGGCTCTGCTCAGCTGAGCTCATGGCCACAGCCTCTTCCAGGGATGTGGAGAAAGCCAAAGGTGACGACACCAAAGTCACTCACCTTCAAAGCACACTAAAACATCCTCTGGAGAAGCTGAGAGCAGCACATCTACCATGTTGGAGAAGGGACAAAAAGGAGATTTATAAGGGAAGAATTTGCACCAAAGTCTCAACTTTATGATTACACGACAGCAGTCCTAAACCTGTAATTCCTTCAGCAGGGCCTCTACCTGATGTGGCACCTTCTGCATCAAAGAATCACAAGACATCCTGTAACACAAAGTATTTTCTCTGCACACTGGACAACTCTCATCTACATCATCTTTGGTTCAGCTATGCCTGAGCTATGATGCTGAGGGACACAACCTTCTCAGTTAAGTATTTGAGATCGTCATGATTTAATCCCAGCTGGCAACTTCAGCACCACGCACCCCCTTGCTCACTTCCCCCTCCTCCTCCCCTCACTTCCACAGTAAGATGGGGAAAGAGAATTGAAGGAGTAAAAGTGAGAGAACTCATGGGTTACAGTAAAGACAGTTTAATTGAACAGAACAGGAAGAAAATAATCATTATAATGATAGTAATAGTAAGAGTTAAAATATACAAAACGAGTGATGCACAATGCAGGTGCTGTGCTTACCACACACCAAGTGGTGTCCAGCCAGACCCTGAGCAGCAGTCCCTAACCAGCTTTCCTCCCAGATGATACAATGAGCATGATGTCATACAATTTGGAATATCCCTTTGGACTGTTGGGGTCACCTGTCCTGTCTATGCCCCCTCCAAACTGCTGGTTCCCCTCCAGCCTTCTTGCTGGCAGGGAATGATAAACTGATTTAGTGTAAACACGACGTAGCAACAACTAAAACATCAGTGTGTTATCAACATTACACTCGTATTAAATCCAAAACACAACACTGTACAGTCAGTAGGAAGAAAATTAACTCTGTCCCAGTCAAAACCAGGAGATGGATAATGACTTATATTCAAGCAATTAGTTCATATGAAAATGGGACTGCAGCTTAGCACACGATAATCTGACCTACAAGTAAAAAAGGTAATTCTGCATAATGCTACAGTTGGGGTTTTTGTTGCTTGTTAACTGGGTAGGGTTTTTTTAGAAAAAACACCTGCATTGGCATTAGCTATAATAAACTGCATGCACAAACTCTGAGCATCTCAAGTGTAGCTTAAGCAGCAGAATATATTGATCAAATGAGATTCAATATAAGCTTGTATTAAGAAATGGACTATAAAATTGTACCACAGAGAACTTTTATTCACTGTTTCTCCATTTTTGTCTCAAATACAATCATTTTTCTTTGTTTCTAGGTGCAGGCATCAGGCTTTCCCCCTTCTTCCCAAAGCAATTTGTGGCAAGACTCTTAAGGGCACATGACGTGACGCTCAAACCCTCTGCAGCTGGAGGTCTTGCACAGCTCTCCCTGGCTCTGATGGAGTGAACAGCACTGTCAGCATATAGCATTAGAAAATACCTGTCTATGTTATATTGGTTTACCAACATTTGCAAAAAGTTGAAAGGAAAGTGACCTCTTTTCTGAGTGAAAAAAGGGAAATACACAGCCTGGCAGGCCTCCCCGCTGTGTAAGGAATCTAACCTGCTGCTTTCATTCTGCATGGGGACAAATGCCACCTGCCTGAAAAGGCCAAGAAAAAGTACCTGCTTGTCCATCCACTGATCCCATGTCCCCCTCCTCACTAACTCTGCTACGCTCCTGAAATGAACTGCCATTCACCACCTGGAAAGCTGTGCCAAACAAGTTTCTCCCATAGACCACAAACACTCCTCTGGGACTTCACTCATATCATTAACCCAAGCAACAACATGCTGTACAGCTGCAGCCTCCACCAGCCTGGAGATTTAAAAAAAGATGTGCTATGAAAGAAAAGGGGGGGGAAAGGGGATGCCAAGAGCAAACAATAAAGTCTCCATGTTTTTCCTCCCCTCATATACTTTGCACCCAGTTAAGTGAGAGCTCTCTGTTTTCACTCCCCCCTTGTCAGGAGATTTTACTGCGGTGTTCTGTATGCATCAGCAGCATCAATTTTTGAACCAAACGCCAGTGCACTGACAGGTGAAATGAATACTATTGTTTCTGGAAAGCACCACTCCAGTGATTTGAGTCACACCTGATTCAGAAGCACTTCTTTAGTCTGACAAAAAGGTATATTCACCCTTACACTCTGTTACAGAATACAACTGTTAGCAACTAGTTTGTAGTCATCTCAGGACTACAAAAAATGGCAGAGGTATTTCATACACAGCAAGGCATTGTTTGGAACAGAACAAGAAATTCTGCAAATAGAGCAGATACTGGAGTAGACTTTATATGGAATACACTGTGAAAATCTGCATAGATATTATACGGTACACAGATTCTCAATCTGTCTTTTTAAGACATTAGTCATTCCAGTTCCTTCTTGCTAGATGCATTTGTAGTTTTTTTTCCCCTAGTACATTCTTCACTTTATTAATAAATACTGCAATGCATCATAATGCCATACAGAAGTTTCAACATGTGATAAACCATTGTTCCAGTCTTAGAGGGAAAGATCTTCTGAGACACAAGACCCAAGAGAATTAAAAACCTTAGAAGCTACCACAGTCCATAGCCAATTAATATCATCAAAGGCTCAAAAACTGTGCAGAAAGCTTCTGAGCTTGCAATGCTGCTCTACAAGGCAGAGACTTGCACATGGGATTGAAAACAGATGTCAGGTGGACACTTCCCACCAGGCACCATCAGTCTCTACAGCAACACAGGTGATCTCACAGGCTGACCAGCAGGAAGGCTTGGCAGTTTGCTGACCTCACCCTCACAGCTGTGGCCCATTGCCCTGGAAGATGATGCCCAAGACTTGCAGAACAAACTGCAGAACAAACCACAGAACAAACCTGTAAAGAAGGAACACTGTCATCCAAAAGTGCAGCAGGGGTAACCTAAGGGCATGGAAAACTTCTCACTGACCAAGTTGTTCTGAAGAACAAGAACAAAATGGTAATTTTGGAGAATTTGTGCAGGCACTTTTCCTGTGAGAAGGGGGAAATGTACAAAGAGGAGGTGCAATAAAGCAGGTGTCTGAAGGGAGTGTAACTAGCAAGGCAATGGTTGGGGCTGCCTCCTCTCTAAGAAGAGGACATGGCAGTATGGCATCAGCTTGTGGGAGAATGTGGAAGGCAAAGTCTCACTGGCATCCTAATTAGGGTTGTTTAAATAGTAAGGTTACGTGCAGTGCTATTAATTCCAGCAGGGGATATGTAGTAGGAGCAGCAGGGTTGAATTAAGAATTCAGATTCTCTTTGCTAAGAAAACAGTCAAACCCCAAAGCTCTTCAAAGTTTTCCATGAATTGTACTGCTCTTTGAAGTATTTTTCATTTTGCTCAGCTGCATAGTCGGTAATTCCAGATGGTGCCAATTCCTGTTTCTTCTTGTATCCAGTCCAGTGGATCTGAAAATGCTGTATTATTTGAGTAATGGAATGTTTGGTGAACTGACAAATCCAGAAAAAGAAGTATTCCTAAATTCCAGTACAAAAACCAATTCCTTCATCTCTGTCTCACATCATGTTTTCTAAAACAATCCTCCCTCCCATTCCCATATTCAATTTGCCTCTCTCTTTCCTAGTGTGACACCCAAATACAGCAGATACAATCCACAACAGCTTCACCTGGGACACAGTCTTTATAAAACTAGCAAGACTTGTCCTCTTTGTAATAGCACCACACTGC
Source organism: Hafferia zeledoni (assembly GCA_035583235.1). Lineage (NCBI taxonomy): Eukaryota > Metazoa > Chordata > Aves > Passeriformes > Thamnophilidae > Hafferia > Hafferia zeledoni. Next base: position 33,417,563 of record JAWWEV010000043.1, read on the forward strand.
TAAGCTGCTTAATTTGTCATCCACTAAAAATGGACACTGATTCTGCTCTGCAGCACAGCTGCTTAGCTTCTTATTTTCGGTTTTATATTTGATTTTTCCTTCCCAGCTGTGGCTTCCACTGAATACCATCTTACTTATTTCAGACCCTTATCCTAATTTATCTAGAATGCTTTAAATTCTGTCCTGTCTTTAAATATTCATAACCCATTTCAGCCAAGTGCCATCCAAAATTTCCGTATTTTTAAATTCATTACACAAACAATAAAAGAATTGTAGAAGAAAACAGGGCATGTGACAGAGCTCTTGAGAAAACCAACTACCACCACTTGGACTATCAAGTCATTGAAAGCCAAACCTTTTCTGCAGTCTTTCAACCACTGCAGAAGTCACTTTAGAGATACCTCATTTAAATTACTTCCCTGGTTTGCATAGTACAATGTCAAGTGAAATAGTGTCAAAAGACTTACTAAAGTCAGAATAGATCATGTCTAATACTTCTTTCTTAGACTTTCTGCCAGTTAGTCTGTCAACACTGGAATTGGTAGCTCAATGTAATTTGCTCTTGACAAATCCATTTGGGTATTCTCTTGCTTCTTGCTAAGTACTTGCAAATTATTTAATAATTTATTCCATTTTTTGTAACACCTGGTTTATAGTTACCAGTAACTTCTCCTGTTTCCCTGTTAGAGAAGGCATTCATCTCTGTCCCTCCCCAGACCCTTCAGAATGCAACTCTCTCCCTCCACGGCTTCTTAAATATAGCCCTAATGAGTCCAAGATTGCTTTAGCTAATTGCTAAGTACTGTGAAGTAAATTCCAACAAACACTCCTGATTTGAAACCACCTAAGCCTTTAGCCTCCTCTTCTTCATTCTTCCCCACACTTTTGGTTTCCTTCCCAGAAAGCCCTGAGCACTGACCACATAAGCTTCTCCCTTCAATTTCTCTCCTTCCCAGACCAGTATTCCTTTTTCCTAACGTAACAAGCTTTTCAATGGGATTTTGTTTTAAAACTAACCAAAAAACCAACCAACCAAACAATATTCCAGCTGCACATGGCTGCTGACACACTCTGACTTGGTCAGTTTTGAAGACATTTTTTGCAATGCCACAAAGACATCTCAGTGGGTAGGAAAGCGTAAGAGATACTCCTTTTCCCTGCAGCTGGCTGGAGCTAGCCATTCCAGAAGGGGAGCAATACCTCTCTGGAAAAGAGAAGTGATGGCAATGCTGCTGCCTTCCCATGGGGAGCAGGGAGGGGATGTGCAGCCGTAAGTTCCGAATCAGCAGATCATCCACTTCCCTGACAAAGCACTTCTGCAGATGTCTCTGTGCTTCTGGAAGGGCCCCAAGTGCTGCATCTGGGCCCTGGATGCACAAAATCAGCAACAGAAACAACACCCATGTTTTAAAAGCGATGTTACAGGTTAGGCAGTGTTATCTTTGCTTTTAAATCAGCATCAAGATCATGTGGAAACTGACTTGTATTATGGATGCTAGTGAGAGTCAGAAAAAAAACATGGTGAGTGGAGCTACAGCTGTGTGAAACTGGCGTACAGGACTGAAGAACTGACCCGGCAGCCCTGTACACACAACCCCTGTGCTGCCAGCATCACACCACTGTGGTGAAGAAAACCTCATCCTGCAAATCCCTTCTAGTGGTAGAATACCAGATGTCAGCCTAACATTGCTGGCCAGTGATTTTCATAAAAGCCAGTTGAAATAGGAAATTGGTTATTGTTTCAGTTCATTCATTCAGGACCACAGTACATATGAATGTTCAGACTGCTGAACAAGGAAGAGAGATGCAGCTTCCTCTCAAGTGAGAGAGAACAAGATTGAAATAAAAAAAAGGTGTATATTCAATTATATATGCCCTGATGCAGCCAAGCTCTAGTGCCCAAATATACAAAGCTCTTTATCATTTGAACTAAGCAACAATTTTAACTCTCCAGCAGTTGCAGAAAGCTGTTTCACCAAGACACATTTCTGAGGAGGTTGGAAGATCTGCTGCCTGTTGCCTGAACTGGATTTATGAAGCAGGAACAGAGCTAAACATGAAAAACCTTTACTTACATAAAATATTCCTATGAGGGGACCACCTGCTATTTATGCCTGGAAAAGCGCAAAAAGCCATGCTGCGGGTGCACAAGATGATACTGATTTGTGACAAACCTTCAAGAGCCACTGGAAAGCCACAGTGCAGAAATGTGCACTTTAGCAGCTCTTTGGACACAAGACAAAGCAAACCATGAGGCGATGACCCACATGCCAGCTCAAGAGCAGTTCGTCTGGGAACTGCAGCACTTTCACTATTACAGTGAAGTGCACCGGAGGGTGTTCATACAAAAAAGAAGTCTGCAGTGCTGGTTAAGTACTCTCAGGCTGGGGGAGAGAGGGTGAGAAAAAAAGAACAAAGCTGGTGTGAATGGGAAATCATTATTCAACAAGCAAGCACGACATGCTAAGATCCTAAGACATAATGAAATAAAACCTCTCATTTGTTTTTGAAGCATACTCTCATTACCACACTCTAGGCTTCAGCAGTATTTTCATCTATTTCCAGGAGTTTATAACAAAACTCTACAAACGTGTTTGTACCAAAAACTGGCTCAAAAGCCCCAGCCTGAAAGAAGCTTTTCATTTTTGTCAAATAGTTTATTTGTCTGAACAAAATAGTAATAATGAAAAATGATAAAATTTAGAACTCCTAACCTGTATTCTCGTTGTTCAAGGCCTTAACTGAAGTGGAGGGCACTGCTGTTACGTTCAACAGTGACTGATTTAATTTTTTCTTTTTGTAATGGAACATTTTTTGTGCTTTATTAGTCTCTTCCTATCTCCACCTTGCACATTTCCTTTCTTTTCATGCCACATTTTTTCCAATGTGAATTCAGCAAGTACTTCACATTCTTCCAATCCTCTCCATTATGTTCACCTAACCTCCAAAATACACTCTCTTTTCCCACCCTCAAAACATCTCACCTCACACTGCACAGACCTGTTTCCCTATATCTATCCTGTGCCCCTCAATCATCATGATAGCTGAACTAAAACCAACATACAGGCAAAATAGACCTTACAGTATCAGTGTACCCTGTAATATGGGCAAGATCCTCTACTACAGCTATTGAGAGGAACTGCTCCCATCCATCTCTCTTGACACATAGAGATGATGGAGGAGATAAGCCAAGGTTGCAGGAGCCCTGTCACTGTGCCCAGCATGCCTTAGGCACAAGAGCATTTCTCAGTTTTTGAAAAGGTAAGATGGGGAAAGGATAAGTTAACAATTATATCTGATAGGAGATTTCATTACTAACTTGGTTAGAAAACATTACTCTTGCAAAATTGAAGCACTCCACCTTGGATGACTCCTCAAGCCAAATACAGAATAGGCTTTTGAAGTCTTTGGACAGCCAAATGTCTTGAGTGTTTCTGCTATTTTCAAGCCCCAGACACTTCCACCTACTCTTGGCTTTAGACACTACTGCATTATAAAATACGGAAAGACCATTAATGCAAACGTTGGACCTCTAAGTTGGCATTTCTTTCCTTTGTGGATGTTTCACTTTTAATATTCATTTGAAAAATTTGGCATTGTAAGGACCTGGGACTTGTAACTGGAAACATAGAGCATCTCTTAAGAATGACACAAGAGATTGGTCAGAGGTCATTTTGGGGAGGTCACCTGAAAGTCTATGTCTACTTAAAGAACTAACAGCTGAGTATTTAATTTTTAAGCACAAAGGACTATAGAAACAAATTTCCTAGTTAAACAACAACAAAAAAACCCTCACCACATTAAAAAAAAAAAAAAACAACCCCAAACAACAAGAAAACATAATTCTTCGGAGTAATGTCCCAGAACACCTCAGCTATCTGTCATCCTGCTGACAGTCAGAGTGCACAGTCAATTTACTTTCTTGCAAGTGTGGTGGATGACTGGCATGGCTCCCAGTGTATCACAAAGATTGAAACTATTGCCACACATCATAAACAAAATTTTATCCTACTATAAGGCTTTGGAATAAACAGTATTTCTCCTCCAGTAACACATCTGCTGAAATATATGGACTGTGGATATATTTCTACTTTTGAGACAGCCTATATTTATTGCCATCATTCAGCTCCAAATCTTGTGTGTGGAAGTTTTCAGGCAACTCTGAAGATGGTACAGTGCAACTTGAAATGACAGCTTCTCCTTAACAGCACACACAATATATGTTAAAGTGTTCATTTACAATGATTTTACTAAGGCACTGCCCCCCATGCAAAAGATGTTGAGTTTCTGAGAGGCAATTCAAATATCCCCGATGGAGTCTCCAGCCATTGTGATCCCTCAGCTCTGTCACTTTGCCCATTGTGACTCCACAATGCTTGCCACACCTTTGTCTCTCATTAATGCATCTTGTACATCCTTTCTGCATTTTTCCTCTTTCTCAAGACTTACTACTCCTATACCAATCGGGCTATATTAATTTCATCCTCTTCTCTTTTATTCCTGAAGCTTCTTTAATTTTCTCTCATCTCTTTATGTTAAAGGTAGATGAGTAAGATTCTCCAGCTGATACAGAACTGAGCTTCATTCCTGCATCCCCTACAACTGTGTGACCCTTTGCAAATCACTTTGGTAGAGTTTCAAAACATAATGATAAAGTATGTCTAGAAAAATCACACAGCCCACTCCACACAGCTGTATTTATGGCAGGCTCTACCCACAATCCCACGATGCCCTCACCAACTAGTGAGAGCAGGTTCTGGTGGCATACACACAGCCTGACTCATACACTCCAGAGTATCCTGAGCACTGCCCAAGCATTTCTCAGAAAAAAAAGAGTTGAGATTCATAACATAGTTCTGGGAGGCCACAAGTAAAGGCTCAGCACACCTAATGAAACTGTACTCCTACCACCATTTTAAATCATGGGTGATTGGTAACTTAAAGAGCTACAAATCTAGATCATGTTTCAAAACATAATCTGAAACATTGAGTGTAGCACTGTGTGTGTGTGTGTGTGTGTGTGTGTGTAAACCCCAAAGAGCCTGCGGGGCTGGGCAAGAGAGGAGGCAGCACATGAATACACAGAGAGGGCAGAGAGGAAAAGAAACCTATCAGACAACTATAGTCCAAGCTTGTCCACGCCCTCAAACACATCAGGAAGCTCACCAAAATAAACCATCTTATCATGGGTACTGAAATACAACAAGGTTTTATATCACATTTCTACTGTTTTTCTAACAAGATGTATACAAATAATTTAAACAGTTCTTAAGATAAATAATACATGCAATTAAAAAACTACTCCACAGTTCTGGATAGGATACATTTCTAGCTGCAAGTTTTTCTGGCTTTCTGTATGTCTGTAACAGTGTTATCTATTGCCTTCTTATTTTTTGAATGAATTTAACTGTGTATTGCTTATCAGACAATAAATACTTCTCAAAAAGGCATTAACGTTTTTCATATTTCTGTGTTTTGGCATAACTAACTTACCAAATATCCATTTCTTTAAGCTCTGGTTTGTATGATTTTCCTTCTCTGTGGCTTACCAAAGGTAAGATACAGTATCAATGAGGCTTAGTTTTTCAGATAGAGGAGATGAAAACTCAATTAAAGCTTTTTTTGCAAGGATCATATTTTTTACTCTCAGAAACTGAAGCTGTACTTGGACGTTTGCAGTTATGAAAAAACCCAACCAGATGGCTTGAAAAAGGAACTGATTTAATTCCACTGTAAAATACAACACAGAGATACAAAAGATCTCCAGCAGTGTCTGCTATGAAAATCCTAATTCTAAAACTGCTGAAAAGCACCATAACATGCCTAGTTAGTTTTCCCAATCTGATAGAGAAATAAACCCAAGGAAAGTAATAATATTTTTTGAGCTGACTGACAGGATATTAAAAAATTTCAATTTAATAATTTCATCAAGGTGGTGACCAGGGTATGTGGAAAACAGTGTGTGTTTTGAATAAAGCAAGTATAAAACAAGGAGCTGCAAGAGGGAGCTGGGCCTGTTCAGCCTCAAGAAGAGACGACTGAGAGGGGACTTCATCAATGTCTGCAAGTGTCTGAAGGGAGGGTGCCAAGGAGGAGGAGCTGGGCTCTTCTCAGAGGTGCCACGCAATAGGACAAAAGGCAACAAGCAGAAACTGATGCACAGGAAGTGCCACCTGAATATGAGGAAGAACTTCTTTACTGTGTGGGTGACCATGCTCTGGAACTGATTGCCCAGAGAGGTTGTGGAGTCTCCTTCTCTGGAGATATTCCAGAACCATCTGGATACAATCCTGTGCAACGTGCTCTTGGATGATCCTGCTTGAGTAGTGAGGTTGGACCAGATAACCCCACTTTGGTCCCTTCCAACCTGAGCCATGCTGTGATTCTGTGAAGAGAGCCACATTATGTGAAGAGTAAACAAGAAAGTTTTATCTCTTTTTTTTTTTTTTTTTTTGACAATTGTGAAAAAGGATCAAAAATTCAGAAACACGAATATGTATTATCATAAATCTAAGTAAAGTTCCAGTGTGTAGGAGTTCAGGAAGTGTGTTATTTGGAACATTTTGAAACTATTCACAGAAACTGTAAATCTCAAAATTATGAAAACCACAAACTTGAATTTAGTTTTTTGTAAACAATAATAGATGTAGCAATTGAAAAAAAGAGTCCAGATGAGGGACTGAAGGAGAAAGAGGGACAAGACAGGACACAGCAATGAGAGAAATCAAGTTTTGGTGAATCATTGCACTAGATAATCAAAATATACAATTGTATTAATACTACAGTATAGTCTTGCATATAAAAATTATATGCAAACACACAGTCTACGCTTAGGCGATTTGTACTGAAGCAGTGACACTAAAGAAACTCTTTAAAATGGAAGGAAGGATGAAAACTTGAAAACTTGGGGTGACCACAGATTTAACTTGGGCTGAATCAACATGAGGAAAGGATTCACCAGCCACAGAGACAAAACAGTCAACATAAAATGGATGCCAACTTTTCTCTTAATATCAAAGATTATTTGCTATTTAAAAACCAATGCAAAAAACCGTTTTAATTTAACAAGCATAAGCAATACTAAAGGAAGGGTCTGAAAAAGCTTATGTTGACTGTATGTACGTATGGTCAAACTTCATGAACGAAGATTTAGGAAGGGCTCTCCCCACATGGGTGTGCCCTCCCAGCCTGCACAGTGGATTTTTTAGGTGAGGCACCATTTAAGACCTAAGGTCCATTTGCCACAGCCGAGCAAGCTTGGACAGTGACAGGGAAGTCCTCGGGACTGTCACAGCACCCAATACTAACTGGGGCTGACCCTGCTTAGCATCCAAGATCTGATGGGATCAGATGGCAGGGAGACATTTAGTGCCAGGAGACAGTCCGTACTGAGACTCGAATTCACAACCTTGGGATTCGGAGTCTGGCGTGCTCTCCATTACACCACAGGACCGCCCTTATGCTGACTGTAGGACCAGGGAAAACCACAAACTGGACTAGATACCACAGGAAGTATAGTGAAAACTGAAGAAACAAATGGGGTGAAACATGCTAGAATTTCTATCTATTTTCTTAAGTTATTTTCTAAGATATGCACATTTCCATATATTTTTGCTTGTCAAGGCAGATTTAAATGCAAGCTACTCTCTGGACACCACAATGCACCATGACATCTTCTCCATGCATTGTCAGTTATGTACCAGAATGCCAAAGACAATGACTGTTGGGTGATCCAGGGAATTCATTCAAATAGAAATGAATATGTATATGAATACTTAATTAACACAACAGTAAAAATAATTACCAATAATTTCTAGCATAGTGAAATACCAAGTAGTACAAAAAACAGCTGTAAGGCCAAACACAAGTCCTAGTACAATAAGCACAACACTTGACGTGACTATAGAAAAAAATTAAATTATTTCAAGTCTGAATTGATCTTCTACATAATGCAATGAAATGTTCTTTTCCTTCTTTTTTTCTTGGAGAAAAAAAATAACACAAATGCTACTTTAAGAGTTACAAGACATTCAAACTTGAATTGAACTATGATATTTATATCACATTGAATATGAAAACCAAAAAAGAATAGGGAGAGCAAAATATAATTCATATTTGAAGTGGCAGACTAGAAAAGGAACAATAATAAAACAAAACATAAAAGAAACTTGCCAATGTTCCCCATATTACCTGATCTTTATTGTACTTTTGAAGCTTCAGTGAAACCATCAGTGCAAAACCGTATATAACCAAAAAATCCCAAGTTAATGTCAATTTTGTAAGCTGAATTTCTGTTATGCCTCTCTGAAAGCTTTTTCTGATGATTTTAATTGTTAAGGATGGTTATTCTTCAGTAAAATGAGGCTTTTAAATATCATTTGTCTCAACATGTTGCTAAGCCTAAAATGATTTTCAGTTGCTTAGATTAAATGACTTTCTACAGTGTTGAAAAACAACAAAAAAAAAAGTGACTTACCAGTTTGGGCTTTTTACAATTGCTTCAGGAAAAGAAGTTTTGTCTTAAAGCCACGCTTAACTTTGCTTTATGCACAAGAGACCTCTATGATGGTTCTTTGTCATGGTTTAACCCCAGTCAGCAGCCAAGGCCCATGCAGCCACTTGTTTGCTCCCCCACCAGCACAATCAAGGAGAGAAATGGAGAGGCAAAAGCCAGAAATCTCACAGGTTCAGAAAAAGATAGTTTTAATAGGGAAAGCAAAAGCCGTGCACTCAAAGCAACAAAACCCAAGAATTAATTCACTGCTTCCTATGGGCAGGCAGGTGTTCAGCCATCACCAGGCCCCACCATATGCAACTCTTACTTGGGAAGACAAATACCATCACTGCTAATGTTCCCCCTCTTCCTCCTTCTCCTCCCAACTTTAGATACTGAGTACGATGTCATATAGTCTGAAATATTCTTTTGGTCAGTTTGGGTCATCTGTCCCAGCTATGTCTCTGTCCAATTTCTCATGCACCCCCAGTCTCCTTGCCAGCACAGCCATACAAAAAGCAGAAAAGACCTTGGCTCTGCATAGGCAATGCTCAGCAATAACAAAAACAGCTCTACACTGTCATCACTGTGTTCAGCACAAATCCAAAACACAGCCCCATATGAAACACTGTGAAGAATTAACTCTACCACAGCCAAAACCAGCACCCTCTATGAAGCCAGAAAATTGGTTAGCCAAAACAGTGAGATGCTTTCCATGATCAGTATTTCTTTCTCCATCTTTCTTTTTAACTATTGCTCCCTGTATCATCTTCAGAAACATCCAACCACCAGTGAATTTTGTTCTTAAAATAAATTGTACAGGAGACCATTGCTGCATTAAAAAAACTTAACAAAACTCAGAAGATAACATTAGATGCAACATCCACACTACATCTTCATATCTTCTGTAAAAATCACAGTTTTTACAGGACCATAAGGGAGGCTGTAGAAACTGTGTCAGCTCTTCTTTGCCTGCAGCCAGATTAACATATTGAGATGTCTTCCTAATTGAAAGTACTGTAATGTCTTGAACAGTGGAAAGTTCTGCATAGCACAAACCACTGATAAGAAATACAGCACAGAAGTGTTCGGCTGCAAAGAACCAGCCTACACTCCCTAGAATTTATTTATTAGGTTTGGAGCAGTGATGGACCAAAGCCAACTGCTGAGCGATGGTCAGACAGGCCACTCTGACCTTCTAGAGAGATCTGTGAAGAACTGTAAACTGAGACAAAGGTTCACGCTCTATATAAACCCTTCCCCACCTACCCCAAAACAGACAGCCCTCTTTTCCAAGAATAAAAACAAAAGGAGAACAAGCAAACAGAGGGCTGTGCTTCACACAGTGGGAAGTAAATCTGAGGAACTCATAGCCAAAGGACACTGTAGTTGCTTAAAATTTTTCAAAAGGAGAATGGATGACACCATGAAACAAAGACACGTTTATTAAGTATAAAGCCTTTTCTTCAAAGGTCCTAAACCTGAAAAAATAATTGAGGTTCTGAAAGGAGTATTGTCTACGTTTGCACACTGGTTTGGCTACTCCACAGGCACCTGCTTAGAGGTGGAGACAGGACAGTAAGACATTATGGCTATTCTTATGGACACAACCCACACTCTTCTAAGTATACTTTTCTAGAGGTCATGGTCCCTTGCCTGCCTTGCATATTGTGTCTGCAGGTTCAGGCACACCGTAGCCATAGTGTCTCCCAATCCAGGCGATATTTCTCTCATCCAGACTGCTGAAGTGTAATGGTGACCCCAACTTAAGACACAGATCCAAACCATCACAGCCACGTATCTCCAAGTCCTGATACAGCAAACAAAGTGCACTGCAAATGTCCACTAAAAGGGCACTGCCTGTCAGCCTGGCCAATCTCTGTCCACCTGAGCATGGAGTCTTGGCTGGGGAACTGCTGATCTACACATCCTCAAAGCTCTTCAGCTTTTTGTATAATGCAAACCCATCCAAGGCCAAACTGAGCTCTCTGCCCAGGGCCCAGAATGTTCCTCTCTAAGGACCTTCCCTATTAATGCCTATCTATCCCATACTACCTGGATCATTGAATGAGGAACCTTCCCAGAAAAGTGGGCAATAACGGATATTTCAAGAACCTGCTGGATCACACCCCCTGCCACTGCTCATACTAACTGAGGCCCGGGTTTGGCTTTATCACCTTGTATTACCATAGCTTGATACTGCTTCGTGAACCAGGTTCAGTCCACAAACCAAATCTGGCCATCTATGGATTGCACAACTGAAGGTGTGCACACACAAAGAAATCACCAACCACATAAAAGTTTATCTTATCAGCAACAAGCCCTTTATTCTTTTCCAAGAGACAGCTGTGGAAAATGTGCCCTTCAGCAGAAGCAATCCATAAGAGGTGCAGCAGAGCCAACAACTTAGTCAGCAAGGACAGAGAGGCAGAGGCAGTCCATTCATTTTAAACAATGGAAGAAATAGGGCACAGGGGAATACTGTGCCAAGGAGAGTTTTTTCTTTATTATCAGTTCATATTAAAGTAATGCTATTATTTAAAAGTCTTTATTCAAAAGTGGGTAGAGATTTGGGTGAAGAAATATTGTCCAGGTTGTAAGATTTGGGTGACTAAAACTGGGGTGGTAAATCTAATTGCCAAACCCCAAGTGACCTGAATTTCAAAGACACAGAGATAGGTTATCACCGATTTTCACTATGTTTGGAGTAGGCTGGGGAGCTGAGCACCAGGTTTTACAGCAATGAGAAATACCACTTTGGAGAAAATATTTATTAAAGGAGGACATCTTTCCTATTACCATTATCAAGAGTTGATTCATAAGTGGCATCTTGTCTCATCAAATCCCTCAGTTGTGAAAATCTCAGGCTGCATGAGTGGCTTGGCTTTATCAGAATTTGCCCAACAGTTTTCCCCCAAAATTGAAAGGTTTTATAAAGATTGATAGTTGGTACAATTATAACTAATTAGAGATAAGTTCACAAGCAGTCTTTGACAGAAGTTCTACAAGATATGTCCTCATGAAAAGAGGCAGTGATAGTTGGAAATTCACCCCCCAGCACAAAACTAGTCATTCATGCATCATACAAGCACAGCTGAAAACTTTAGATCATACAGCTCCATCAGAACAGTGGTTCTTTGTCATCCTTTGTGCCACAGGCTATATTAAGGATCTCTAGGGCTGAAATTGTCTTTTAATACACACACTGGGCTTATTGTTGTGGGTCCCTTGTCTTGCTGGGAGCTGCATGCTCCTCCAACACATACTGGAAACAGGGAAGGCAACAGTGTCTGTATTTGTGATCAGGCTTTCTCACAGAAATGCAACATCAGTCTAAGGTGAGAAGTTGAGCATATCCAGGACTGCTACATTGTGCATCCATTCCACATGGGTGCACATCAGCAAGCTGTGTGCAAAACAGGCACCCAACTAGTCTCCAAGCAGTGGACCAACTGCATGGTACCCTTCCCTTGGGAACTTGCATACATTCTTTTCAGTCATTGAAAATTTATCTTACAAGACCTCTCACCACCTTCTTCCTAAGAGGAGACTTTTTTACTTGTTTTGGCTATTTCTTGTTTACTACACAGAATGACTGTCTTATTTATTACTTTGCTTACATTAACATGACAGTGTACTGATATATTTTACCTTTCGGGAGCAAAAAACCCTCAGTATAATCTCTTACTTCTGACAATGTATTCAGAATCAGAACTCAATGAGTTCTTATGAGAGCTTGTACTCATTGAGAACAATGGCAAATAACTATGGTCTGCAATGTTCTTTGGCAACAGCTGCATTTTTCCTACTAAAAAGTAGAAAATGGCCAGATGATCCATTCACCTTGTAGTATGAACAAAACACATGGAATGATCTTTATGGCAATTGCTTAAAACAGCATATAATACCAAAAGTCCTATTACCATCTAAAGGATATAAAATTATTCTCTACCTTTGAGGTCATTATACGCAATTCTCCATGAGGCACAGAGTCTTACTGTTCTTGGTTGGAGCTGGCTATCAAGAGTATTTTGCTGGGGATTGTTCCAGTAAAGCAAAACAATAATGACAAAAGGTAAGTAAAAGTAGTAATGAATGTAATAAATGTTGTCTAGCAAAGACACCAGTAATTGAGGTTATGCAGTAGTATAAGGAAAAACAACTATTGGTGGGTGGGACAACTCTGAAGTCAATAGAGTTTTGCCAAAATTGATACAGCCCAGTGTCTCTAGTCCTAAGCAGTCACAGCATAAAGAAGTGTTTACCACTATTTTAAAACAGCCACGTAAATTCAGAACTGCAAACACATTAAAAATGCCTCATAGTTTAACACACGGATGAACAAGTAATTAGACTTATTTGTTTGCAGACTAAATGTCTGAGAAAAGGTAAAAAAACCAACAAACCAACTGTTTTCTCACATTTGCATTCTGTGCTTAAAAAAAAAGAAAAAAAGAACAATGAGATTATGCTTTAATTTTCAGAACAGCCATGCCTGGAGAATTTGGAGAACATTGTTAGAGAACAACAAAGTGCAGTGTATCAAAGCAGTAATTTTCAGTAGTCTCTTAAACTCTGGGAAAACATACACATCATTAAATTTTCAGTTTCTTCAGTGAAAAGAAGAATATATCACATTCTGAAGAGGTATATCACATTCTAATTGGAACATCATCTCCTTGCCAGGTCATGTGAAAATACTAATGAATAGAGCAAGGGACACCTCAATTCCTTGGCTTCTTTTCTTAAAAGAGAGAAAAAGATGATCTGAGACAACATATAAGCTACATCCACCCCATCACCACCACTACTTCATTGCTACCCATGGACTTTTAGCTATCAACACAAATGTAAAACATTCAGCCCTCAATGACAGTTCAGAGTCATGGACTCTGAGACCTCATATTTTAAATTTTACTAAGCAATGGATAACATTTCCAGGAACATCCAAAAGAGAGGGGAAAATTCCTTTTTTTTTTCATGAAATAAGTATCCATGACACATACTCTGTCCGTCATATATAAAGATGGAGACTTTGTATGCTGGGGAATAAATTTTAAGTACTAAAATCGAGGCAATAAAGGGAAAGGAAAGATACCAGGCAGGATAGAAATAAAGGCAAAGCCTCTAATTTTAATCCTCCATTTTTTAATATTGATACATTTATTTTTTATGGCTACTGTGCATATATTTCAGTATCTTTCTTCAATGTAGTATTTAATCAAAAGAGGAGGAGGATACCAAACATGAGCAGAAAGAAAAGTACAGATACTCATGCAAAACCTTCATCCTCCATTTACATTTTACATTTTGTGTTTTGTTAGTATTAATATTACAATCAGATGTGCCAGGTTGAACGTTGTGTGTTCACAGAAATTCCCCAAACAGATTCTCACTGGAGACAGAAGATCTTACTACCTAAAACATATAACAGGTAGAACAAAAACAGGAAACCCAAGATGACAACAGAAGAAAACAGTACACATACACCATTGTGCTGCTAGGATGTGTCACAGCACAGTGGACCCAAAGTTTCCTCAGCAGTCTGACAAGATCCATTAGCATCTTGTAATAAAGCAAAGAGTATCACAAGGCTCCAGGAAAACACCATTTGGATGATTTCAAATGAGTCATTTTATCAGCTCATATTTTGAAAGTAATGAGGCTATTTCAGTCCAGCTAAAAGTGAATAAATTTTTAACTGTCCCCAACAATCTTGCATTTTTAGAATAAACTGCAAAAAGGATTAAAATGTTCCTATCATGCATATAAAGCTTTTGTAGCTCCAACCTTTTGGAGATATTTAATTAAGTATTTTTCAATTGCACAACTTGAAAGAGGAGTGGTTTTGCCTGCCTGCCTGCCCACCAGTGAGGAAAGCACATCACAGCCTGGCAAGGAGGAGGTAGGCAAGATGACAGGAGCTGCTTCCCCCATGCTAAACATTACTTGGTTCTCTGTGGACCCCTACACTATACTTTTCCTTTGTGTTATGAGGACAACTTCAGAAAGCCTGATAACATAATAAAGCTCAGGAAAGACTACCCTGTTATTACTGCTTCAGAAAATAAAACACAGATTAATGTCACTAAGGCACATGTCAGAAGAGATAATAATGATGCACACAAATGAATCTTCTCATCAGGAGCAAGGACTATAAGCATCACCGAAAACTGAGTAATAATTACATACAAATCAAAAATGACATTGCCAGCTGCTAAGCACACATTATTCTCCCTGATTACCAAAGGGTTTATTTTCCACTTTTTCCCTTAAAACTTGGTAAGTCTTCCTTTTCTATTAAAGTGACAGAAATTATAAAGTAGTGAAGCAGCCGCTTACACTCTGTAGGAAGACAAATGCTGGCACCATTGGAGAGCTTGCTGCTTGGAGCTCTAACTGTCCCTTGTGCCACAACGAAGGTGCAGATGTGCAACGGAGGCTGGATATTCTGAGTCAAAACATGGAAATTCATTATAACTTATGATAAACAGTCAATTCTCATTTTCTGAAGCATTTACTAACAACGTACCACATACTTTTCAAGTTTCCCTGTTACTTCTTAAGATTTGCATTTCTGCATGCTCTAATCACTGATGTTACACTAAGATTCAAATGCAGGCCAGTCACATTCAATCAGTTGTGGTCTCCCAACCTCAGCCAACAAGTCTGGCATATAAAATCCTGCTTGGTTGTATTCCTCCGATTGCACTCTGTCTTGGTTTGAGGGGAAAGGACCAGGAGGTTCACTCACAAGAGGGGGAGGGGACCTCCTCCTCGAATAATCACGCCACTCTTTATCAAATTTAAGAAAAGGAACTTTAATACAAGAAGGGTAACTGTTCTTAACTGCT
>JAWWEV010000043.1:33433010-33446793 GCA_035583235.1 Hafferia zeledoni
TTCTTTGTTAACTGTTGGCCTGGGTCGTTAAGAGTGGCAGGGGAGAGAATTTACATAATAATTCCAACCTACAACACACTCCTTGTCCTTTTTATAATCATTATTTCATCTATCTTCCAAAGACAGAATACAAGATCAAGTATCACAACTGCACACTTTTTGAACTGATAATTTCTTTTACTCCGATCCTTTTTACCTGTAGTTCTGTCCTGAAGATATAACTGAAGACAGGCACCAAACAGCTTCTAAGCAAGGTATTCACCAAAAATCATAATTTAAAAATTTAATTAAAAATTAAATCATAATTAAAAATCATGTATCAAGAAGACAAAACCTAACACAATATATAAAAATAAAGAATCAGGAAATGTTAACTTTTACTGATGTACACTTTTATCCAGGAATGTAGCATCTGCATACAATCTGTCTACTGAACCAGGTAAGATTTTATTACAGAAATGACACAGTAAGAGTTTGCATTAAAGAGTCAAGATGCTAGAAAAAGACAGCCCGTTTATGATCCACACAAGATAATTGTTCTTTTCTGTAGAATTTGTCTTAGAAATTACTACAATCATTTTTGTAGTCTGTAGGTATGGAAGTGCATTCATCTTCCTTCTTTACATTTTATTGCACATGACCTGTGAATTATTTCCTCTGTACCATAAAGATTACAACCTTCCTATCTATATTATCACACCATTACAATTTTAAAGTATATATGTGTTATTTAATAAAAAGGATTATCGTAAATAAGAATAACCACCACAAATAAAAATTAAGTAATAAGTAGGGTACCAAGTGTGTGAAGTTTATTAGACAAGTTGACTAAAAATAACAGTTGTGGCTGGATGTTAGTATGCCCTTTCTGCTAGCAACACACACAGGCACAAGATACTTTCATTTACTTTCCTCACAAGACTGCTGAATTTTAAATTCTTCCTGACAGTACTTAGGAGGCAATCATTTCTTTTTTGACAAACTGCTAAAATCATGACAGCATTCTTAGCATAAACTGGCACAACAGCAAAATGAGAAAGAATCAACTCACTTTCTGCTGAACATTTATTTTCAGTTGTCTGTAAAACAAAGATCAATTTGCTACTTACAGTGATTAATAACTTCCTTGTCCTTGACGAGGCACTCTGTAAATTGTTACAGACAGAATACAATACTGCTAAGGTGTCTATATACTGTGTATTGGTTAATATTTTATTGTAACAATCTCTCCTTTTATATATGTGAAACATTTTTCTTATTTTAAAGGGGAATTTTTCATATTTGTTCCCACTGTC
Source organism: Hafferia zeledoni (assembly GCA_035583235.1). NCBI lineage: Eukaryota > Metazoa > Chordata > Aves > Passeriformes > Thamnophilidae > Hafferia > Hafferia zeledoni. The sequence continues at coordinate 33,434,306 of JAWWEV010000043.1, forward strand.
CCTTGTCCTCCTGTCACTAGCCACCACTTCACACCCTCTCATCACACACATTGATAAAACCCCCTTGAGTTTTTTTTTCTCCAGGGTGAACAACCCCAGCTCTCTTACCTTCACCCTCCATATGACAGGTCCTCTAAGCACATAATCATCTTCATGCTTTAACTGGACCTGCTCCAGTATGTCCATGTTGCTCTTGCACTGGGGAGCCCGACTGGCCCAGCACACCATGTGTGTCTCACGAGGGTGAGCAGAGAGGGAGGATCATCCCCCTGGCCAGTGTGACCACAAGAGCACATTGCTGCCTCCTGATCAACTTGGCGTCCACCAGGATCTCCAGGCACTTTGCTACCAAACTGCTTTCCAGCTGGTCAGACCCCAGAATATAACAGTACATACTCTTCCCCACGGGCAGGACTTTGCATGCCCTCTTGCTGAACTTCATGAGATTCCTGTTTGCCCATTTCTCCAGCCTGCTGAGATCCCTCTGAATGGAGCCCAACCACATGGTTTATCCATCACTCCTCCTAGTTTTGTGTCCCTAGAAAACATGCTGCGGGTGCACTCTGTCCCATCATCCAGGTCATTAAAGATATTAGACAGTATTGGTCCCAATATCAAACCCTGGGGGGTACACAGCTTACGGCTGACCTTCAGCTGGACTTAGTGCTGCTGGTCACAATCCTCTAAGCCTGACAGTTCAGTTAATTTTCAAGCCATTTATCCAGTCCATGTTTCAATAGCTTGTGAGAATGACAGAGACAACAGACTCAAAACCCAAGACAAGGAACATCCACTATTCTAGCTGCTGAGTTTAACATGTTTCTGAGCAGTGTTCTTGGTGCAGTGTGTGTGAAAAGTTAGTGAGCCACCATGAAGATGTCTGGCAGAGTCCTGACAAAGGCGACTCTCAAATTGCAGCTTTTGGCTGAAATGCCCCAAGAGAACAAGGCAGAAAATACCAATACACAGGCATTTCCCTTTTCCAGAGAAGGCTTTTAAACAGACACAATAACTAACACATTTAGGCCCTTTCTCTCCAAAAATATTCAAAACACACTGACCCTCTGAACTGTTATAGAAAGTAGAGTAAGTTGCTCATGCTTTTAGGACAGGCTCTGATACAATACTGAAAACAGTACGGACCTCAGAGTAATCTGCCACATCCCATCATTTGGCTGGAGATGCACTTCTTCAGTATAAACTTCTACTGTGTTCAACAACTAGAAGGAGCATATATGCTGGACATTGCTACAGTAGAAGTCAACTTGATGATCCACCCTCACGGGCAAGGTTCAGAGCACACGAGCAAATGAGTATTTTGACTAAAAATGGTCCTGTTACAATTGGGTAAAAGCTTAGCTGCTTTCATACTTCAGCTCTCAGTCACAGTAATAATTTTATGGTGTCTCCGACAATCAAATTTAAGTGTCACATCACACAATCTCCTGAAGTTAACATACAATCTTACCTTTCTTTTTGCTTGGATTTAGCTAAGACAGTTCTACTGGGGATACCTTGAGGAATTTTTCTTCAGTAGATTAATTTAAAAGCTGAAATTCCACTGGGTTGCAAAAGCTTTGTCTTGAAATTTAATATGCATGGAGAGCAAATCTACAGCAGTTTCTTTCAACAATAGCAGGCTTATACTTGCACTGCATTTCAGAGCCTCAAACAGGAAGACGATAGGGAAAGCACAGGCTCACATACTACATCCTGGAATATAGAGCATCTATTAGACACTCTTTTGGGGATCATCTATTTCAAGGTCTCCTGATTTCAAGCACACACCAGTCTGCTATTTGACTAACCAAGTACTTCATAACATAAAAACAGCCTGAGTCCCTCGTATCACTAGAGTATGAAGGTCATTTCAACAGGCTAGATGAGTGGTCTGTTTAAGAAGCTCACCTATGCTAACAAACTGTGCCAACTTTAACCAAGCAAAGGATCCAGCTCTGTTTCCAGGCCTGCAGCCTCACTGGGAGCTACATGCATGATAAGTTTCTTTCAAAAATATATCTTGAAAATCCTTTAACATTCATGTCTAGTTCACAAGACCATTTGTTCTGACTCTCAGTGTCAACTCAAAATGCCAAAATTTCTTTTGATTTGGAGTCCACAGCTATTTTGAGATTTTTTTCACAATACCCTGTCAAAGCACTGGCTTACAGTCAAAATAAAGTTACAATGATTTCAGCTGATAATTTTGTCACCTTTTTCCTTTACAGATAGATTTCAATATTAGCAGAGCTGAGTGCAGAGCTGAGGGACAGTTCCTCTATCTGAACATAACTATAGTGATCTGTTTTATGGGCGCTGCTGTTAAATCCAACCTAAAGGAAATGACTGCTACTCATCAGGGAGTACTCCAAAAAGACCTACTGGGATGTACTTTCTGCAACATCCACCTATGCACTGTCTTGAAAGCAAGTGGTCATGGTCATTCAGTTGTTTCTCCCAGGCTGGCACATTAGGGGTATTTGTTACTGATGGAGAAAGCACTAAAAAGTAGGTCAAATACAACCAAACTGAGGGGAAGAAAGATGTCCAAGAGGGAATCCAGTTCTTCTAAGCACGTGCATTGGTAGCTGTGGCATCCAAAGACTACATGTGGGAGAAAGGAAACAAAAATCAACAACTCCCCACTGTAGCCACAGAAGAATTTATCTGTCTTCATCTCTATCTACTACTCTACATTTCCACTTTACAAGCCGTCATCCAACTTCATTGCTACTATTCCTGATTTAATTATTAAAAGCACGTGTATTTTATCAAGCTTGGTTTTCCAAAACAGACTGCTCTCTACAACTTGCAAAACAATGCACCGAATGCTATGATCCCAGTGCTACATTTGCACTGGCATACCCTACTGAGGTAAAATATTGAGAGCAAAGACAGTAGCACAGTCTCTAACTTTTATGGGGAGTACTTAGAAAACAATTTTAACTGTCCAGAGAACTCAAAATTAGTTTCATACTTACATACCTACATTTTATGTATATAATTTATCTCATGTCCACACTACTTACTTGGGGGGACAGGTTCCTCCCCCAGAAAAGCAGTTTGGGGCAGCAGCAGCTGTGCTTCCAGAAACACACAACACAAGGGGATAACCACTTCTGGAAGCATCTTTACCATTTGGACCATTTCTAAAACTGCTATTCAACAGGGCTAGAATGAGATCAGGTAAACATCTAGGAAAATCTATAAGGAGATGAGGACAAAAAGGATGTTTGTCCATTTCTTACAGTCAGTAGAAAAGGAGAGTGGGGTGCTAATTTACTTTGGTTTGTAGGTTTACTGCACAGTTGGACCTGGCAAATACAAAACATGACCCTGTGGAGCTGGGACAGCTTCCATGTGCTCTTGGGAGGAACGTCTTTCTAGACCACTGGTCAACACAATGCTCTCCTGTAGATTAATCAGCTCTGGCGATTCATCTCCCCTTTCAGTTCCTGCATCTGAAATTTGGGAATAAGGTGACTGAAAGCAAAAACGCTCTGAGGAAATGAAATTAATCCCAGAGGATTTCCTGACAGAAGAGTCTTTCAAGGCACTTTGACATGTTCTCGGGGCAAAACTACTGTCATGCCTGGCAGTCAAAGCTCAAGCAATGCCTTTGTGATGCTTCACGCTTCAGTGCAATGCATGGCTGCACTTCTCGGGGCCCAGGCACACAGCTGGCGCTGCTTCAGCTCTGCCTGCTCCCTCCACACGGGGAGAACAGGGATGTACTACCTTTTCATGTATTAATGCTTCTTATCTATTTTATATATGTGTGTGTTGATAACATCTAGATATATACAATAGATACAATTATATACACAAGAAGAAAAACTAACAAGAAAGGATCAGACTTTGAGGGAAATCCTGTGTAAGCGGCATGAACAAGAGCAAACAGATCCAAGTTCACCCTGCTTTGCTCAGTCTATCTGCTGTATTGGGTGGAACTTCCTTTTTTTTGTCAATGTTTACAGTATTTTAACTCTCTCCTAATTTTACAGTGAAAATTGATAAAACAAGGACAACTAATGACGTGGTTCTAAAAAAAAAATCCTATATAAATACTATGAATGAAAATAGAAAAAAACCCAATGATCTTCAGAATTTCAATCCCTGCTTTACTTTTTACTACTCTGAAAATCTTGTACAAACATGAAAATGTGTATAAACATGTATATCATCCCTAAATTTCAGAAAAGCAGAAAGAAAGGATTTTGAGCATCTTTGCATCATGAGAAATTCTGGCAGAATAAGGCTTTAAAAAGAAAAGCCATTGCAATTTCCTTTGTTAGGCACACTGCAACATTTAATTGCATCCTTTTTTAATGTACTTTCTTGTTACATCCAGAGTTGTGGTATTTTCCAGTAAAAGAAGAACAATATTTCCCATAGTCACAAAACACTTTCAAAGCCTCCAGTGACAGTACAGTGCTGACGATAAAGCAATACAGTTTTATAGCACAAAACTGCCTTTACTGCACTCTATTAATTCTTGCCCACTGACATTACAATCACCCTCTGCATTGTTTGTATTTTAATAAACTTCTCCACAGCTTGGTTTTAATTAGAGATATTATACATGCACTCAAAACTCCTGAATTTTACACTTTTATTGGATCATTTTTATTTAAATTAGTGTTCAAGAAGCATTGCAAATTGCCATTCCAGCCAGCAAGATCTCCTCATTACCAATAAAACCTCTGATTTCTGCAAATCTGCTTCCAGTGTCCATCATTGTGACAGTGTATCTAAAAGCCAAACATTAGGACCACAGAAAATACAAGAGAAAGAACTGTTACTTCATCGCATCCAAATACAAATCCCAACCTTTTGGTTTGTTTTGGAGGTGGGCTTTTTTTAGCTTTGAGTGTCATTGATTCTCCTTATTTTCTGGGCCGCAAAATATTTCTTCACAACAGGCGTATTGTTGGAGTCCTGTCATATGTTCCAGTAGCACAATGATGCTGAATTTATGGCTCACCAGAAGTATACATCCAACCAGGTGCTGCTCTCCAGCTGCCCCCTTCTCCAGGGGCCTCTTGGGCAAAGCCCATTGGCTTGCCAGCAGCAGCCCAGTTGTCATCCCTACACATTTACAAGCAGGTGATGAGCATGTGTCAAATGGAAGACCAGTTACCAGCTCCCTCAGAAGGAGTAAAGGTGAGAGCTCAGTGTTACAGCCAAAACAAAAAGCACCTCTGTATTTGTATTGTGTCTAATAATAATACAAACTAATCTCTGACTTTATTAGACTTAATGAGCAACTTTGTGATGCCCTGGAAACACGTTATGAACAAAACTCATGGGCCGACAGGAGACAGGCAGACACACAATAAAAGGAATTCTTTCATTACTTCAGTATCTTGACTACCTGGATTAACCATAATCTTTGCAGAAGCAAACACAGTACCTCTTCCCTATTTCAAAGGCCTCTTATTCAGGCCATGTTTCCACTAGGTTGAATCAACATTTATGTTTTGAGTATTTTTGTACACTACTAATATAAGGTTATTGGCACTTGTGTTTCTAAAGAAAACAATCACAGCCATCATAGATCCTACTACTTTTCAAAGCTATAATCCTTTTTGATGCTGGACTTCTGGTGATTTCAATCATTTAGAACTACAGTCTCTCTTTTTTCCCCCACAGATTTTTCATGCTGTGCACTGAGACTGCCATCTCTCACATGAGAAGCCATGGGAAATATCAAACAAACATAACCTGGCAGTTTACCTTGAGTGACTTGAGTCCTCAAGGAAACACAATGCTGCTTACTGACTGAGAGCTCTAGTAGACCTGTTCAGCCCATTACAACACAGATCCTCTCAATAGGGCACCCCTGCTGCCCAGAGCATCTTCAATCAAGCACCAGGCTGAGTCACTGGTTTGCAGAAAGCCCATCACTGAACCTTACATTCTGGAGTCCTTTCTGACCTATCTACCCCATGACTGTAAAGCAACTACATTCCACAAATATTCATTACTAACATGACTGCTTTATCATAATGCATCAAGCATGTGCCCCTCTCAAAAACAAGGTTATTATGAGAAGCTGGAATTAGTGTTCAGTGATCCAATGCTGCTCCAGAGAACACTGCAAACCACTCAATACAGCATGTGGTTCTGCATTTAAGTAGGCTTTTAGGAACTGAGTGATTTCTTTCTTCCTAGAAGGCCGGAAGGCTTTTCTTAAAATATCTCAAAAGCGTATGCATGTTTACACCCACACACAGTAGTGCACTGCAGTACAGGACTGTCACCAACAGCACACAACCAGAGAGACCTCTTGTAATGCAAAAGATTTGCTGACCACAATCATGGAAAAACACACCACAAGTTGCTATTTCAGTTTATTTGCATCACACATAGGTATGGCGAATTTCTTGCACTACTATGACTAATGCATTTATTGTTCCATGCACACTTGTTCATGTGTGTAAAATGAGATATTTATTGAGTCATTTTAATGCCCCTTAACAGCACAAACACACCTTGAATGACCACATGAATAGTTAAACATGCAACTGATACACAGGAAATACACGGAAATCACCAAGCCAAATTCTATCAGCCAACTTCACTCTGCTAAATGCAGCATTTTGCAACCCCGGCATCTTCCATTAGATAGCACAGGGAAGCCATCGGGGAGTGACAGTGCAAGCTGAAGATCCTGCCCTATAGGTTTGGGTTCAATTTTAAAAATAAGCAATCTCAAAACAAGATGTGGGTTAACCCATCTAAAGCTCTCCTTATAACCACTGCTTGTAACAAAGTCCAAGCTGAAAAATTTGCGGTAAGAATGTTCAAGAGGTACTGTGCCTTCCAGTGCACCAGCATTACTATGACATTACAGATCTCACTGTGTTAATCATTAAGAGCCTGGAAACTCATGTTGAGAGAGAGCTATGACAGCAACACAGAGATATATTCACTGACATTTAATATAGTCACTTTGATTAATTATTAAATCTCTAAAACAGACTTGGTGCTTGAAATGGCTTTTCAAAGGGTCCAGTATTCCCATTAGCAAATTAACTTTACTCTCAACAGTTGGCATTAGTTGCTTGGAAACACTTATTTAAGACATCTAAACACACTTCATTTAATCCACACACCCCCGATCTGGTTTCCCCAATACTGATGGAGTCATTCCCTGCTCAACGGATTTACATATTTTTGATATTTCCTACATAGCTTGACATTAAATTTTCAGAAACAGCATCTTTGCAGTCGCTGAACCTACACTTCATTTCTGCACTACATCCATTTTTAAAGTCAAAAGCACAAAGAATGTTGAGAACGGCAAATCAAATTTTATATATTTTATATATATATATAAACATATAAATAAATATTTCTTTCTCACACAGACAAAATTTCTAGCCAGGCACAAATACATGCAGAGTAAGATAAATTATTCAGACTAGGCAATCAGACAGTACAGGAAAAGACAGTGCAGCAAAACACCAAATATATCTAAGGTAAAAATATAATAATTGCAAGGTATTTTTGTTTCCTTTAATTTAGTGGGTGTTTCTGAAATAAAAAAAAGTAATACAAACAGCCAATATCTAACGAGTACTAATTAGAGAAGTCAAATCCACAGCTATGAGCATTTTGTGACTGTAGACAAAGAATAAATATATCTTGCTGACAAGAAGAATTAACTATTTTTTGTTTTCTTCTTTACCATTTTCAGCAAAACTTTACTTTTCCTACAAACAATTAAAATGCTTGGCAAGAAAGTACCAGTTAGGCGAGTAAATGCAGGGTATGATTTGGCCCAAAAAGGCTAAAAACAGGAGCTGCTGCATTGCTGGTGTCTACCTGCACACAGGCATTTCAGAAGAGGAGACGAGAGAGAACTGGGGCTGGAATGCAACCTTCGGCCATCAGCTTTGGGAGCAAAGCCAGGGAGCCTCACCAGCCAAAATAACCACCTGACCTGCACCAGGACAGATCAGCCCAACACCAATGTACACCAACCTTGAGCTTCAAGCAGTGAGTAAATCCAGGGAAAAATAAAATAACAGGACTAATTCTTGGCCCCACATAGTCTCTCAACAGATCAAGATGCGGCTGAGATATTGGAAGGAACCTCTGGCCTTCTGCCCAACACTGTTCCAAGTCCACTACAGCAGGGCTCTAAACCTGGTATTTAATTTATACCACTCATCAGTCTCACTTTAGAGTGTATGTGGGTCAGTCAGTTTAATTTTGGTAGAAACAATCTCATTCCCTCACATTTTAAAGATTGGTTTCAAATTAAATAAATTCGATTTTTTTACAGTAGTGGTAGCCCCACAGGTGGCTTAGTGAAAAAGATGTTTCCAACACAAAAACACTGATGCATTATTTTTAGGCAGTTTTAGTCTCAGAATTCATGAAAAACAAGTTGTAGACTGATATTTTAAAATAATTTTATAATTCTGCATCTCTGAATGGCTCCTAGATTTAAAGGTTATCCAAAAGCCACAAGTCTTTTCCCCAGAGTAGACTTGCAAAACCAGGGAGGGGAAAGAGCCCAAATATTTGCATCCATTTGCACATTTCATAAAATCCCATGTAGATAAAACTGTTCTAACCTTCAAATTCATCATCATGTCAAGATAAACTGAAGCTCACACAGAAATCACGAAGTATTTTGTCTTCAGTAGGCCTGTATCTGATGTACCCTACAAAAAGTTGAACGGTGGCCAGACTTAGTGCTAATGTATATCTAGGAAAAAAGGTCTTTTGCCTGCTAATGAGCAGAGATGTACATGGGCTAGATTTAAGCTGGATATTAGGAAATATTTCTTCATTGAAAGGGTGGCCAGGCACTGGAACAAGCTGCCCAGGGAAGCAGTGGAATCGCCATCCCCGCAAGTGTTCCAAAAGAAGATCGAGATGTGGCCCTTGGGGCGTGGTTTAGTGGTGGATGTGGCAATGCTGGGTTAAACAATTGGGCCCCATGATCTTGGAGGTCTTTTCTAACCATAATGATTCTATGAAATGGACATGGACACTGTTCTGTCTCTGGCACCTCCTCACCCAATACCTCTGTTCCCACTGTAAATAGCAGAAGTATATAGACTACCAAGGAAGTAAAAGAATGACAACAACAAACAAACAAACAAAATAAAAAGGAAAAAAAACACCACAAATTTTCTCTTATATTTCAATCACTCTTCAGAAAATGACAGGATCAGATTTGCTTTACAATTTATCAGCAATTAATAAATACTATTAAAATAAATTGCTGCTATGCCCACATGCTGTCCATCAGATCCTGATCAGCATGGAATTATCAACCCCAGGGAACAGCCAGGCAGTTTGTCACAGACCTGGGAGGGAGACATCCACAACACACCCAATACAGAAGAATGTCTTCATGTTGATTAAATATTTATTTTCATTCCATATGGCAAAAATACAGAGCTGGGAAAATCACATACAGATAGAAACTCAAAGACGTTTGAAGTGGTTTTAAAGATGTTTGAACCCTTGAGGATACAGAAACTTTACCTGTTGGCGGAAGTTGCTCGTTTTTTTCCCCTCCACAATTCAAACAGGCTCCCTGTGAGGAAATGCAGCGTATCTACACTTAAGGAGCAGCATAAGGGGATTTTGTATATGCTGCTCTTGAAATCAGTTCAGAACAGCAAAAAAGTCAATCAGAAATCAAAAATCATGATTCCTGAACCATACACACACACATATCTGAGTCGGAATTTCAACATCACATGGGGTTTTTCCCTAATAGTTCCTCTCCCAGGAAAAGTTCAGAGGAAGAAGTTCCCATGTCTGTCCCTCCCTGCCTCACAGACACCACCAGGACCTTCATACAGCAAGGGCAGTTGCTCAGTTCTGTGTTAAACTGAAGTCTGGCAGCAGACACAGAGGCCAAAGCTTTTTACCTTTGATCTCCTGCTGCAATCCTGAGTTCCAGATGTAAATGATTTATTCTACAGTGACTGCACCTTAGAAGTTTGCTTTGTTTCAAGTTCTTCAGGTCCTTCTTTTCACACATCTGAAGAAACAACACTGAGCTGCTCTAAGCAAAGAGATGAATATAAACACACAGCTCATTTTTGCCACTTCCAATCTTTCACACCCTACCAAAAAAAACTCAAGCTGTCACTTACCCACCCACATGTGCATTTTCTACGTGCACATACAAATGAGGCTAGCTACTGTCCAAAATTCAGTCTAAACTACAGCATCCCCACTGGCCTCCATACCAAAGGGAGCACATATTCATTTGCTTGCATTCTGTAATAGAAATTGCCTTTCATACAGTAAAGACCCGCAGTCAGGTCTTCTCTAAAATTCCACATTAAACCATTTTCCACTCCAAGTGAATAAAAATAAATAAAAAATCACTGTATTTGACAGGCAACTTAATGCATTTAATATTTACTACAATACATATATCTACTTCAGTTTTGCTTCAGTGGAACAATATTTTAGTGTTAATGTTAAATAAGTCTCACTTTTTGTCTTTATTTTCCTTCCTTCCCCACCCCCTGCCCCCAGCAAGCACTACAGTTTAAAAAGTTATTATTATAGATTACAGTTTTAAGCTCTAAGTGAAGGCTCATGTATAAAAAGTATTGGCAAGAATAATTGCCTTTTAAAGAAAAGAAATCAGCAGTAAACTGTATTATTCAATGATTATTGAATTCTGTGCTCCAGGCTAATGGTTCTCGTCAACAGTGGTCCTTTAGACCCAGGTTTTCCTCTTCAGCTTCAATGACCAAGGTTGAAATAATGCATTAAAATTATATAATGTAGAACTAATCAACTGTCTAAGTCTGAACAATTTCCTTGAGAACCAAAATGAAATAAAATCACCATGCTTACAGATTATTGTAGAAGAAACAATACAGGGATGCTGATCTCTCAGTCAACATATATTTTATCTCTGCCAGAAATGGGTGCAGAGTACAGAAACACTATGCAAGCAACAAACATTTGGAAGAAACTGCTAGAACTACTATTTTGTTCCACCTGTGCACACTATTTTCCTTCCGGTTCACACCTACAGGCTGCTGAACGCAACCTCTGTCAATGGAACCACTCACACTAACTGAGTTACATGCCTGGCAGAGACACACAGCTGAGACAATAAAAAACCTCACAAAAAACCACTGTCAAACTCTACAAATCTGCTCAATAAAATAAACACCAAGCAGAAAAAGTACAATTACTCCCAACAGATTTTTGAAAGCTTTGTTTTCCATGCAGCAGCTATAAATGAACAAACAAATAGATCTCCCCATGCATTTTAAGATGCACAGAAAAACACATAAAAACCCCAGACCACAATCTCTGACTAAAACAGCTGAATTTGCAGATGCAAAGGCTATTTGAACTTCACTTCCTCTGCTTCTTCCCCAGACAGCTTCCTACTCACATTTTTTTTTACCTAGCCTTAAGTTAAGGCATCCTCAGCGGCCTTGAGTCAAGCCTAAAGGCAGGACACATTCATCTTGATTATGTTGTCACATTTAACACTGTCCATCCCCTGGCTTGCTGAGGAGCATATACTAGTCTGTTTAAATAAATAAGTAAGCAGAAAGAGCAGCTGGAAGCCAGAATACTAGTAACTTGTGTTTTTTAAAAGAAACCCACATACTCTATGTAGAAAATGAGCAGGCATTTTCTGCTTTGTATTAGTAATACATAGACCTATGAATTCATCTTTTTCAGTCAGATTATGACTAAAAAGCCCTTCCTTTCATGCAGGTTTAAATGACTGCAGATGGGATGAGTTAGCTTTCTCCTCTTTGCAGTAATGACTTGATTTTATGACAAAACTGCAAGAAAAATCTTTATAAGACTGGAAATTCAGGGTATAACATGTGCCATAATTGTATTTTTCAAGTACTTTAAAGAACTTCAGGATACATGAAGAGAAGGGAGTTCCATGCTTGTAATTCACAAAATATCTGAAATTTCCACTTTGCAAAAAAACCCTAAATCAGTAAGACAGGGTCAATCAACAGCCCAAGGCCCAGGTGAAGAATTAAAGAATACATCCATCAGCAAAGGGGAAGGAGGGTGGGGGAAAGATTAAAAGAAGGTAAAAAAAAAAAAAAAAAAGCTGCCATAGTACACAGTGGGCTGAATGCAATACCACAATGTGTGTTCTTTTTTGGAAATCATCACCTAATCTCTTCCCCTACACCATGGTCCTTGTTATTCTATTAGACTGGACTTCAAAAGTGGACAAGTTTTCCAGGTTCCACAAGCTGAATTTAGAAGCCTACAGACAGAAAAACCATCCAGTGATCTGCTGAGAAGCACCGATCATTTTCAATCAGTACAGTAATTAAAAAAAAAAAAATCAGGAAAATTCACCTATTAAACTATTACAGATTTTTAAATATTGCTGGTTTTTCAGGTTCTTTTTTAATTTAGCTGTTGTGCTGGTTTAAAGGTAAACCAGCAGGAGAAATGAACTCAACACGAGAGAGATTATAAATCAGAGCTACAATTTA
>JAWWEV010000043.1:33446893-33505536 GCA_035583235.1 Hafferia zeledoni
TGCTGCAGATGGTCCATTGTTTGTGGGAAATGAATAGAGGGGGTAGAATACACAGCCTTGATCACCCCCACACAGTGATAACTGGTCCCACCTGCTGACCTAGGACAGCTGTGCATTTAAAAAATGTAACTTGTGACCATGAAAGTATTACCAGTAACTACAGCAACAAGGGGCTTAAATCTTAACTGTTTAGAGAAGCAGTTAAAATGAGCAGAAGTGATTGCAAAAGTTTATTAATCACCTTCTGTAGGTTACTCAAAATCAAGTTCAATTTTTCTCCTTACTTGTACATGCCCCTATATCCATTGGTTGTAGTTTACATGAAGCTAAGGCCATAAAGCTGCTGCTACTTACCATCTATTAATTAATAATTTAAAACTACTTACCAAGTCATGAAGAGTTACAAGACATCTTATCACAAAATAGAGAGATCACTGAACAAAACTACATTTTCCTTACCTGAAAATCCACTGACAATTTACCAGTGCACAGAATACTAACATGCTGAAGCTGTGTAAGAATTCATTCCAAACAATTGCTTTCACAGAATTTAAAAAATTGTCTTAATTAAAGTTTTGTGAGAAAGACAGAGGATTTGAGCATTTGCTTTATATTAAGGTATTTTCATCCAATGGAGTGCTGTGTTACCTTGGCCTGCTTCTCTACTCACACTGATGAAACGTCCTTAAAAATTATGCCACCACCACAACATTTTTGTAAGAGACTTAAACTAACAGCTAATGAACTTCTGTCATTATCTAAAAGAAAGAAAACAACCTATTGTGAATGGACATGTGGCTGCAAAAAGCTCAATTATGTGTACAACACAAAGGACCATGAACTCCAGGCTGTAACTAGAACAGCCTTCGACAGTTTTGCTCAGTCTGTGGAAACAATCTGCATGACACAATCTGCCCTATAAAATCCACAGCCATTCAGATTCGTTATAAGAGTCTGAGTTCAAAGAAGTAGTGAAAGAAGGAAGGAAAAAAAATAAATAAAAGGAATCAGAAAGGAGCACTATTTTCTAACCACTCAAGAAAAAAACCACGAACTGAATTGCATCACACTAATAAAGTATCAGTTTCAAAACAAAAATGTTCAGTGCTTTCTCCATCCCCTGTGACATGCTTGGGAGCAGCAGCATTTTAAAAGGATAGTTTACTCTTCCAATAGAGAAACCTCTCACTCTCCATTCTCCTGTAGTGCAGGGCTGGGTATTCCCCACCCAAAGAAGCCAGCAAAGACACACATAACAATTGGGAGAGCAGATGAATGTCATCAAAACCTACCACATTCATAAGTACACTTTTATTTTGTGAGATGTTTAGTGTATACTGAGAAAAAACATAGGCAAATCATTAATTACTTAATCTTGAGTAGACTTCTCTCTTTTTTCCTGCCAGGGTATGGCAGAAGTGAACGGCAGAAGTGCAGGGATGCCTGTGTAACACCTCCACAAATCTGTGAAGCCCAGGTGAAATATGAATCAAGTTACAGAGGGAGCATTTCAGAGAGCACCAAAATTTCATTGAATTCATAGGGATTTTAGAGAGGCCAGAGGCTCCACCATCACACTGCACTCTATTTAATTATTGATGGACAGCTATAACCACCAGCCTGAACAGCTTTGGTTTCACCATTTCAGCAGTCATTCCCTTCTCCTTTTAGCAATGAAAGGGAACGTAGCATTTTCATGACAAGCCATGTGAAGTTCTACTACCGTGCACTGGAAAATCCACATTCCTGCTTTCCAAACTGTAAATGCCAGCAGACGTATTTAGATTTACTGACAACTGACCTGAGCATTGCTGCTGCTGCTGGCAGTGCTCTGCCATAGATCCAGGCTCTCTCCCAACTTTCCTTCACAGGCATCTTTTCATTTCCCCTAAACTAGGCTGTCAGATGCAACATCCCTATCAGACAGTGTGGCAAACATCCCTTTTGATTTCCCAGCATTTGGTGCTAATACAGCTGGCACCACAGCCTGCAGCTCCTGCCGTGACTCATCTCATGTTGAATACACAACCTAACTGGGCTCCTACAAATCGGGTGCAGGCAGCAGGTCATCAAGGGTTTAAAGTACTTCCTACTTCAACCTGCAGGAAACAATGGCAAAAAGGTAGTATCTCTTTCTATTTAAAATATGTTTGCATTCATTTTTTACTTCAATTATTTGTAATACATTCTGAATCCTTTCTATTTTTTTTTTAATAGAGACACTACCAGCTGACAGCATAGTGACAAGGTGTATTGTTGAGTGAGGAGTTTTACCCTTCTGGGACAGTGTTATCAAAATAACATAGAACTGAGCAGCCACAGAGCTTTTTAAACACACCCAAAGGAAGCATTTGTGAACAAACTTGAAAACACAATTTACTGAGTTGATATCTGAGTACTTTTGATTTCACTTTCCTTCTTCACAGTTTCATTCAAACAGTATTTCCCCTGGAGCTGTCTTAAATCTCTCTTTTCTCCTTTCTGCCTTCCGCATTTTTGCTCTTCCCTTGGTCATCTTTCCATCTTTCCAAAGATCATCCACCTCAAGTGTCACTCCTCATCTGTTCCAAGTGTCCAGAGACAGCCAAAAAATAAATCCGGTTCCTCCCTCCTCTGACCCACTGCTGCCCAGTTCTCCCTCACAGTGTCAGCACAGGGCCTGTACTACATAAGGCACTGAAGTGCTGCATGTGTCCTCAGATCCTATAGCCACTCACCAAAATTTAGTTCTGCCATCTTAACTTCAAAGAGATTTTGGATCATTTATAGCAAGCATTACATCCATAACCTGCTGTTACAGAATTTCCACATTATGCTAAATCCCAAGGAACTGCTGGCTCCATGTTCTCTACTACATGCACACATACACAAATACAGCAAAACCACAACTTCAAGCTGCAATTGCCAGATTTAAGAATTCCTCATTTTGACTTCCTTTCACATATGCATTACAACACAATCTTTAACTACCTGATATTCTAGTTTTTGCATGAGCCCTTGTTTCATTTAATGCCCCAAAGAAATTATTTTCATTTCTACCTGACAAATTATTTAAGACCTTCTTTTCCCCTCACTGCTCAAAGTGTGTTTTACAGAATCACAGAATCAACTAGGCTGGAAAACACCACCTTGTCTACAAGACCATGGCACTAAGTGCCACATCCAGTCTCTTCTTAAATACCTCCAAGGACAGTGACTCCGCTACCTGCCTGTGCAGCCCATTCCTGTGTCTGATCACTCTCCCCTGGTGCAGCTTAAGACTGTGGCCTCTTGTCCTACTGCTGGTTGCCTGGGAGAAGAGACCAATACTCACCTGGCTACACCCTCCTTACAGGTAACTGTAGAGAGCAATAATGTGTCCCCTGAGCCTCCTCTTCTCCAGGTTAAACAACCCCAGCTCCCTCAGCTGCTCTTCACAGGACTTGTGCTCCAGTTCCTTCCATGCCTTAATCCCCACCCACTACTCAAGCTCTTTTCTCCGGACAGACATTAATTTCTCCCTAAGCTCTTCTATGGCAGTCATCACTGTAGTATTTGATAGCTTAGCAAACACTAATTTATTTTCATAGCACAGCTACGAAGGAGAGGTACCATTATCCTCTTTTTTAGGTGGAGAATCAGAGTACAGGTAGATTATCATCAAAGGTATGCACCAATTGAAAGGTTGCAGCCTGAGATGCCTTATGGCTAGATTTTCAGACTGGTAATTTTTGTGTATACAAACCATACGTCCCCTGGCATGCTACGGCAACTTGTGCCAGACATCTAAAAATTCAAGCTCTCAAGTAAGGAAAATGAGGCATAAGCCCTAACAGGAATGGTGGTGAAAAGGCCAGGCACAACACTGCACCAGCATTTGCTACAGCCCCTGCCACACCAGCACCACAGCAAAAGTGAGTAGGTAGTCCTTCATTATGGACTCTAATGAGAGGCCAAATGAAGGTTCTGTGGGTATCCTTCTAAATTTGGACCACATGTCCTCAGAACTACAATAGTCTTGCATGCTGATTTGTGTATCCTTTCCTGGGCTTCAGAAGAAAACCAGAAAATCCTCTGATCAAAATGAGCAGCATTAAGGTGCCTGGGTCATCAGCTGTGTGGTCATCATGGACTTCTGCACCCAGCCACAGCACAACCTTTGCCCTTTTCTGCTGAAAAACATTACACAAAGTTGCCCAGTAATGTCTGCACATATGATGCGGACTACCATATTTGCCTTATACAAATACCATCTACAGTAAAGTTTATATTCATGATGATGATTAATTACAGCTCCTGTCATGCCCTGCTGACAAAACACAGCAATCATTCAATAAATGTTTATACTTATCAGCAAGGGGCTTAAATTGTTTCTTTCTTTGTTCCACTAATTGTTTTCAGTTTTCCACTGGAACTGAAGGGCAATATCAAAACTGACACCTCAGGAGTTGCTTCTACTTCCCTCTTTAATCTTAGTTCATAAAACCTGATGTTTCATTCACTTCACAATATCCAAGGGGAAAAAATAATCACAACACCACGTGTTCATGATGTAAACTGAGAAAGTCATGATTAAAACCAATGACTTACACATTTCTGGAAGTAGGAAGCCCAGGTCTCTCTAAATTTCATTGTTTGAACATGAATATCGTATCTTTGAGACACACTAAAATATAAAGAGTGCCAATTTCTCTAAAACCCTGAAGGTACAACCTTATAGCAGCAGTCACTATAAGCGAAGGAAGATCCATAACGAGTACACTTCTTGAGCATGGACAATCAGGATCTTTAATTATTCAGTAAAGAATAGGACTGGAAAGTAAATGAAAGCAAAGTAGAACAGAAATTGTACACTCATAATTGCTAGCAGGGAGAATTGTTTACTCTTTGTGCAAAGAATTATATAACTCAGGTCTCATTATTTCAGTGGCTTAAAATAAATGTTTCCCCTCAAGTAACTCCAAAGCAATGCTTTACTATCCAAGCTCTGTGCTGCCCCAGGAGGTTAAGGGCCGCTTGCAGAAGAGCCACAAAGGGTCATTCAAAACAGGAATCCTACTGCTAATAAACTAAAATTGGCTGTTGCACCACCGTTTTGTAGGGGGAAAAGAGTAAAATTTCTCTGGCCTGTTTCATATATAATGAAAGTGTTTCACTAAAACCAACAGACACCTGCCTGAGAAGAAGAAATGCATTGCTCCAGTCCTGCAGGGAATCCCAGTGCCTCAGGTTTAGGTTCCTCACTGACACACCCTGTGACTGGGTATTGCACTACTGCAGCACAAGTAACACCATCTACTTAACTGTCTTTGAATTTATATAAACAACATAATGCAGCTAAAGCCACTACTCAAACAGACTAAGTATCTAAAAACATAAGCCTCATCCCAAGACTTACATGCTTTAACAAATATAAAACAGAAAAGGAGTAAAATAAGATTTTAATACACACATATTTCTTATGGGCTTAGAAGACCTGAATAATTTCATGGGATGCTGAAGAGCTGCTAACATTCTCCTTTTTATAACCTACTCCTACTAACTTGCTTGCCTATAAATTGAGAGTAATGTGTAATTCTTTTTCCCCACTAGGGTTCCTCTAGAAAGAATATGTTCTCTACCAACCATGATGAGCAAGATGGTAGAGAAAAGGGATCACCTCCAAAACACACACATATCTCATCAGAAGTCAAGCAATTCCCTGCAAGGGGAAGACTGACATGAAATACAAAACTGCACTAGACGCAATGAACAACTGTTTAAAAAACGCTCAGATTTCTAACCGCTAACATCTCCATGTGTTGAAGAAGATGAAAAGGCAAGAGAAACAGCTTGAGAGTACAACAGTTTTATTTAATAACTTCCTGAGTTTTATCCAAAATGGAAAATGTTGCAATTGCCACTTGCACATGGGAAGTTTTAGCAGTGGATGCAGAGACAACATCACTTGCTACCGCTTTTGTTTCATTCAGAAAAACCTGAATGGGAAAGTTGATACTGCCTGTTGCAGCAGTAAAGCTGAAATACAGTAACTGCCTTTATCACAGTACCTGGGTTTGCAAACTGACACTGGCCAGTAGGCCTGTGATGACAGTGTCTGTCTGGACATAGGCATAGCATCCAGTTCCTGCTGAACTCATGGTACTGGGGTTATCCAGACCTCAGGAAAAAAGTGACTTATGGAAACAAACAAAAATATTCAACAATTATAATCTACTGAATCTTGTGAGAGTCCAACAGTTACAAAACAGTCATTAAGATGAAGGAAATTAAAAGCTTTAATAAATTTCAGTTCTTTTTCAAAACAGTATTTTCATTGTGTTTTCAAAGCCTGCCATACCCTCTACTCAGGTTACCAAGCCTTTTTTTCTTCTAGGCTGCAACAAAAATACTATTTTTAGTTTCAATAAAAGCTGAAATTTTACAACACTGACATGACAAGAACTGGGACAGTCAGAGAACAACCCCCACATACACACAGTTAAAGTGGGGATTAGCAACACACACTCTTTGTAAAATGAAAAGTGGTCATCCTGCATTCCTCACCTTTAAGATCAATTAACATCTCTGCAACCTGAGCTATACAATACCCTTGTCACCACATTATTCATAAAACCATTAACTCTTCTGCAACCCCAATCAAATCTGTGAGGTTGCTGCAAACAAGAAAATCTTGACAAGAGTGATGCTGTTACTGCCACATTAAGAAACCACAGCAATATCATTTCCCTTGGTGTTTTGTCTTATACATTTAATACAGCTTTAAAATCACCCAGGGTATGAAATGCAAAGGCATTTCTGACTAAGATTTTGGCAGGTGTGAGATGTTCTGCAGCATAACATCAAGTCATGTTGGAGAACAATGCCCAAACAAAGCTTTTTGTCCTATACCATCCCAAACAGCATATCATGTATCCAATATCCATTTTAACCAATCATTCCCAGATTTCAGTCAACAAAAAGGACATTTGCAACTCTGAGTTATATAAAAACCTTCAGTTTCCACTTTTTTATCTTATTTGGTAGGCTAGGAGTCAAATACCTTACCTTCACTTTCCAGGGATGACACAGGGAGGGAGAAGGGACAATTAATGAAAAGAAGGAAAATATCATTACATGTATTTAGAGTGTAAGTTCTAAGAGTTCAAGATTGTCCTAAAACTGAGGAACCGGGTGATGCTCACACCACAACTGTGGAATAATTAATAAACAGCATCACAGAGGAAAACAATAAATGACTTCACTGCAGATGCACTATGGCAGGCTACTTTGTCTAACATGTCAATGCTCTTGTTAAACAGCATACACTAGGCCTTGACAAAGGGTAGAAGAGAGTTATTAATGGGACTCCGACAGACTAAATGCAACAATTTAAGGTCAAGGCTAAAATCATGGGACCTTTCAGGTTAGTGCGTGTTTACTAGCAGAATTCTTTAAACATTGCATTTTGGGATAATTCTTAAATACTGTCATTGTATCAACACAGAAAATAAAATCTTTATGCCAACAAACTATGCTGTGAATTAGGTTGAGAGGAACAACATAAGAAAAACGACCAATTAAAACAGAGGATCTTTCAGGAGATGGATGACAGATGCCAGAAGGAACATAAATACGATAAAATTTAACAAGAAATGTTCACAGCAATGCACTCTAAACTTGCATGGGCAGATCGTGACAACCATGTTTCATGCAACCTGTGAGGTTCCAAAATCAGTTGGAAGAAACCCAAATTCTTCCGAGGGTTTCCCACAATGAAGACTTACTGCTGAAATCATTTTAGTGTGTGGGAAGAAGTGTTTGCTTTGGTCAGAGGTGACCAAATCAGGCTGCGTCCCAAAACTACACTCCCACTCAAGACTAGGCTGAAACTCAAAGGCCTTGGCAGAACACCCTGAGTTCAGTAAAAGGACATATGTCATTTTTGGGAGCATTCCAGGAAACTCTGCTACACAACATTCCTGAGGGTTTGCAAACAGTCTTTGTAATAATATAACAAGTGCCTTTTTCATGCAAAGTGTCATTACAAGGAACAGGTTGAATGGCAGTGCTGTAACGCTGCTCAAGATAAATATGATGCATTTCAAAGCGTTTTAGGCAATAAGCACAAATGTATCTGAGTGGGTTGGGTAGCAATTTCATCATCCATTAGGTTCACACTGCAAACTCTCACTGAAACAAGTATGATGCCTGGACTACTAATATCAACATGCGCTTGTGTACCAAAATTATTACTTTAGTTATTCCAGCATTATGTAAGCACAGACCTTTCAGAAAGATAGGAGAGCTGGTGTTAGATGTCATAACAAGGTTTTCCATTTAACTGAACCCAAATGGATGAAATGTCCAATAAAAAACATATCTGATTCAAGAGCTAGGGTCTCTTTTTTTACCCATGGAGATTGAGGCACTATTGCCCCTTCCCTTTATCCAGCTGTGTCCCAATATTATAGCTAAACCTAATGTGGTCTTCCACAACAAAGCTTCAGAGGAATAAGGACAGTATACCTAACAGCAGGAGCTACAGTAACCCAATATCTAGGCACAGCTGGGCTGAGGACAAACTAAAGTCACCTTTTCACTGTGATTCCCAGAGGCCTATTCTGTTTTTAACTTTGTTTTCTTTCAGTTTGATCTTGTGGTTATTCCAATGCAGTTTCTGCATTTTTCCATTAATTCTGCCTCCATACAACATTTTAAGTAATACTACAAATGGGGGAAGACAAAGAGTAACAAGCTCATAAAGTGATTGTTTCAGACAATCTTCAAACATACTGGCTAATTCATATATCTCATAAATGATGATGAAGAAGAGATGGCTAACAACGAAGAGAGAGAAAACTGAATCTAAAAAAGCTCAAACTCCGTTCATCTGATTTCATTAACTCCAATATTCTGAAAATCATACCAATAAATGCAACCATTTTCTCCAGCTCACACTCTTCTAAGCACACAACTGCAGAAAAAATGGCTATTAAAAGCTCTGCAATTACTCTAAATTTGCACTGTAAACAGCATAACACCAGACCGTAATTAAATTAAATATGAAACATTTCATTGTCCCAATTACATGAAATTGACTTTGAAGACAGCATTTATAGTAGCACCAGCAGCACCTTTCCAAATTTTGCACATTGCTTTAAGTAGCTACCACACCTATAAAACCAAAACACTGACACATAGAGAGCACACGGAAAGACCAGACAAAAGCAGTTGAGGAGCAATTGTGTTTGAGGTGGTATCTCTAAAAAGACTCCATGGCTCTAATCTCCTGTGACATGTTTGGTTTAAGTTACTGTGAGAAGTGAAGAACTCCGTGTGCATCCAACCCTATAGGACTGTGCACTATTGTGATCATTCCATCTCAGTACTTGAACACTGTTGTAAACACCACTTCAAAATCTGACACACATTTCATCCAGTCTGAAATACTTATGACCTCCAGAGGCTGAAGTGCATACTACCCTTTTATTTGCTAAGTAGAGTCAAAGGAAAAACCTATTAGGTATTTGGCTCAATCTTTGTGCCTTACATTAAGAGTTAATAATTTATTAATCATTCCAGAAATCCTTATTATATTTGACAGTTTTTGGAGGGACTTTGCTTTCTTCTTTAAAAGACCTCCAAACAATCACCTAGGGAAATATTTTGACATACGGCTTTGACATGTTCTTTTGATTTACATATTAAAGCAAAACAAAGTTACATCCTTTCATTAACATAAATAATTTTCACATTTTTCACTGCTAAACAGATTTAAAATGTTTAGTTCTTGTGTAGCATATTTGATGTCAATATGTTGCCTATTATGACTGCATTGCCCCCAATATGGGTCTTTTCTTACAAGAGCTCCATCTTAATAGCATAGATAAATTATATAATTTAGTATTGTCAGCACAATAAATTTTCTTAAAAATAGAAAGAGAACAAAATTGTATCAAGGAGACACCCAATAACAACCAAGTACCCTACATTAGTTCACTTCTAGAGATACTCAAGCATGGTGCACTGAGAGAAAACCAGTAAGAAAAACTCTTGCTTCCTAATTTTCCACAGGATAGCAGTTCTCTGGTGCTGTAAGGCACAATCACATCCATCATTTTATCTTAAAACAAATACAAGGTGCTTATGATTTATTTCCGCAAGGTGGAAATGAAACAGCAAAGATACTGACATTTACTCACATGGTACAGAACAACAAAGAAGTGCATCAAACTTCAATAGCTCAACACGGTACAGCTTCACTGCAAAGGTCCCAAACCACCAGTCAGAACAGCAGAAACCTTTTAAAAAGGCAATTTCTGTGCATGATCGGCTCTACTGCCACCACTTCACCGTGACAGTGCTGTACAAGACCCCAGGCAGGGGCTGAGCACGGCTTCCCTCCCTCCCTCCCATCTGTCCCTGTGGGACCTCAGGGCACAGCCCCCCTTCCAGAAGACCACAGCAGAGCAGCAGCTCTGGAGCCTGACAGGCACAGAGAACACTAAGAAGCTGCGGAGTCCAATGAATAGTTTGCACAGGGACTTCTGAGCAGATCGCTTAGTTTGGTTTTCGGTCAACTGCTACTGCTGGTGCCATCACGTAAGTGCCAGCAAACAAAACACCCGTGTAATTCTCCACAAGCGGTCCTGGACCTGCAACAAGGAGGCAGCCCACTCCAACTACTCGCTACTGAAAAGACCAAGTCACAGCAGAGGCTCAGAAAACTGACTCTCCCTCAATAGCAAACATTAATCACCAACTCCAACTTAAAATGAGTACTCGCTGCCTCTGTAGTGCTTTAAAATATCCACACAGCTTTCCAAAGGCACTCTACAAGGGTTACCACCATGCCAGTGCTTCTCAACAGAGTGTTTTAACAAAAGGTTTCCAGCAGTCAGACTGGATTAACTGCACCTGAAACCTCACCACAATCTGCAGACAGACCCTGTTCACTCTGAGAGTTTCTGTGCCACTTCAGCTGCTTTGTATTGTTCAGCAGCAGTACAGTCAGATAAAGCCCTCATAGGAACTGACTTTTAATACAAACATGGGGCTCAGGTTCTAGCAAGGGAGGAGCATTGTTTGCATTTTTGGAGTTGCAACAACTTAAAAGCATTAACATTTATCACAGCCAAAGAAAAATGAGGTATGAGAAATACTTACTTCGAAAATGTTCTGAGGCATAATAATAGACATCCTCATAGCCCTCATGGTAATCCTCCTCTGGTCGGTACTTTTTGCCTTTTCTTCTTCTCGATCTTCTTATCTGCTTGACAAAGCCCAAGAAGCGCTCCATCTCTTTCCTCAGCAGCCCCAGCTGCCAGCCCCCTTCGCCCTCTGTCTCACAAAGAGCTGTCCCAGCATGAATCAACCACAAGCACCAGAGAGAAGCTGCAGCCTCCCACCAGCCGCTCCGGTACCATCAAACAACCCCTCCCTTATCTCAGCTGTGACTAGGAAGCATATTGTTTTCTCTTTAAAAAAAAGGGGGATACACACAGACACACTTTATCAAATCGACTGGAGTATTTCAACATGAAAATAAATAAAGGAAGAAATCGTTGAAGAGAAAGGCCAATTTCAGAATTTCACGACGTTATTAAACAGCAGAGGACAAAGTTGAGGAGACCTGCCTGCCAGCAAGGGGAAACCCAGCACTGAGAGCTCCCTATCCTGTGTCTCCATCATTTGAAGAGGGGCTGGGAGGCGGGGATAGATGTTAGTCAATGGACTGAACCATATCTCAAGTTAAAACAGGTTTCCATTTGCCAGTTAAATGCTGCCCTCACATTTACCCAACACAGGCTCAGCAACCCGTTTGATTTCATTTGTTGTAAGGAGGGGAAACATACCAATCCATTTCAGGCATCACATACGCTGGATGAATAAAGAGCAAAGTGGTTTAATCCGTACACACAGCCCACTCACTGGCAAGTGTGTGCTGAATGTGTTAATTGGAGCAGCAGGGAGAAAGCTCAGCAGCTGTTAAAAAATGACACATATACCCACTGGGCATTAGTGTATTCTAATCACTGCTAGATCTAAACATTAAAAGGCAATCCACAGACAGGTCTCCTATAGAGCTGGCAAGGCTGTATGGCAATAGGCAAACAAAGAAAGCGACATCACAAGCACACTACAACAATACTCGTTTAAAATCCCGGCGGAGTTCTAAAACACTTTAAAATTAATGTATGGCGGATCCTTTGCACAGGATGAGGGAAGCAAAAGACTGAAATGGCATTGCCTCTCTTTTCTTGCTGCGTGCCTGAATCCCACATGCATTCCCTAAGATAAGGCTGGAATTTAATCTGTGTTTCTGATGAAGTTTCCCTGTGTTTCTGATGAAGTTTCCCTGCTGCACAGAAACAAAAGCAGTGCCCACTTGAATCCTATCACGTTGACATCTGCCAAGGGGTTTTTATTGCAATCATGCTCCCGCGAGCTGAGTGAGGTCTCTAGTCCAGCAGGACCTCTCCTGTCTGCTGGCACAAGTCAGGGATCAATCAGTCACCTCAGTCAAAACATATGTGCTGAACATGGTCACCTGCATCCAATCTCCTGAGAGATACCATTTTGCACCTATGGGCATGAGGAAGTCAGAAAGCCTTCCTGTAAAACAGATTTACAGGTTCTACATCTGCAAAATGAAGAGCAGGCAGAGGTGGAATTAGTTTCTGGTGATGCAGATGCTTCAGTGAGTCATTATTTTGCAAAGAGTAAACCAGGGCAGTGTTTTTTAAGCATAAAAGAAGAAGTAAAGCAAAAACCAGGATTGTATCTCAGCAATTCTGTTTCAACAGAAGCATTCAGAGACTGATCAGTATTTAGCTGGGATTTTCTAGTTTTGAAGCATGTGAAAGTTATTAGTAGAGGTCAGCTAGACCTGCTACCTGAGGGTCCTAAAACAAATGCACACTGAAAGCTGGCACTGGAATTGTTCTGGGCTTGTTACAGCTTTCCAGATATTTTAAAACAATGTTGTCACAAACCCACACCCATTTTATCCAGAAAAGCTCAAAAAACCCTGGATGCTCCTATGAAACTCCCCACAGGAATACAGACATGTTCTCCTTGGCCGCATCAGCCCTGATTTCCTGCTGAGAAAATGTAGTCGCTGTCGCTAGCTGATGAACACCCTCAGGGCACCACCAGAACTATTTTTAGTGCAACTTCTATAAGGAGGTTGTGTTTTATTGCAAGTCTGTTTTTATCACACAGCTTTTAACTTTCAAATGGTAAAGACCTAAGAGGAATATTACAGGCATATTACCAAAAATAAAAAAGCCAATATAATCTATGGACTCTAGGAAGGGATCACTGTATGTTTTGAAGGTTTTAATTTGTGTGCCTTTTGTGCTCTGCCACCAAGCAGCAAAAACATTAATGTCATGAAACATGAAAACGAGACTACAGCAGAGGCAGCAATCTCTCTTTTCAGAGAAGGAAATGTTGGTTTGATGTTGTATTTGCCCGTTAAGAACTCTCCCCAACAGATGTGCAAAAAGGTATTTATGTAGCTGTCAGAAACATTAAAGACGGAAGTCTTGTAGCCATCACAGTTCCTTGAAGTTTAATTGTGAAGTTCAATTCCAAATGACAAAACTACTTTTTAAAAAGGAGAAAACGTAAACTTTCTTTCTTTCAAAATGTCCTCTAAATGAGAGCTGGAAACTGGAATTGAGCAGACGCACTTGGCTTTTATCAAGTAAATACGACCTTTCCCAGAGCCTCTGTTGCTCAACATGCTGCCGTAGCAGAAGCTTCTGCAGGAGAGGAGGCTTCCACAGTCCTCAGCCCCCAGGGAGGCTTTGGTCCTTTCCATAACCAGACAAATACAGCAAATAAGCAGATTAGGGAGCAACCAAATTATCTCAGTGAGCACTGTTAGCAGCACATACAGCACACCGACTGCCTGACTGCTTTCTAGACAAAACCAATCTAAATTTGGGCAAATTCTGAGCTTTGGAAAGCACAGCATTACCTTGTGCAATGGACTTCCCCTTCTCTCTTGTGTTCATGAGGTGTATCACATAGATATATGGCTGATGTACTAAAGCAGAAAAAACGCAATAAATGGTATTACTGGTCAGTGCTCATAGTAAAAATTCGCACCTCTCCTTGTGTAAAGTCTGAAGGGATTGAGGTGGAGTACAAGCTCTCCTCAGACAAGCCAAGCCGAGGGGTTCAAGCCCTGCTGCACTCCACTGTATCAGACCAACTACTACTCTCTAAAAAGGCCAGGCTCCATATTCTCCACTGAAGATGCAGAAGCAGGTCTGCAGCTTCTAAACACACAAACTGACAGTTTTGCCAGCATGTAAATCATACACCCTTTTCCCTTTGCATGAATGCAAACAGCAGAGACAAATAACTTCAGAATTCTTACATGATTTTTTAAAGTATAGAACAAGCTGAGCTTTTGATAGGATTTTCTCTGCCCTAAGATATTTTGGTGGGGCAATTTAAAGTGAAGGAAATACATTAACTGAGGACATTGTTGTTATATATTAACATGAATCAGAGTACTAAGTGTTCTACTACACTAGAAAGATTTCTGAACAAAACTTGTTTCATATGCATTACATACTACCTCTACAGCTTTGCTGAAAATACCGGAGACATTCATTAGCTACTCCTCATGCCATACCTGTAAATATTTTATCACAGTCCTACTTTCAAAGATATACACAGATAACTGTTTCATAAACAGAGTTTACTGTAGTTAGAAAAGAAAAAAACAACTAAACTACAGTTGTACTGATTTCCCTATTGCTCAGGGTTCACCCTTCTGCAGCTTTTTGTGATGAACAACTCATTTCTTCATGGTAATGAACATGGTTCTTGCAAACTTCTGCTTGAAAAGGAATAAAAAACGAAAGCAGAAATGAAATAGACGCATATATGGCAATTTCAGAAAGATATATTGATTTTACAGAAGGAGCAGAGAAAGAAACAAACACTGGCCTTCCAAATTTTAAAATACAAAACATCAGAGATGACGAGTTTCATCTATGACAAAGACAATATGATAATTATGCCCAGAGGGCAAAAAAATTAGGGTTATTTCAACTGTTAGTTGACATTCTGAAGCCCTCTCTAAAATACAATCTGGAGAATGAATTTTCTGGTGTTATAAAGTCACAATAGAAAGTTGCAAGGTAAATATGTCTCAAGCTTTTTGGCTTATCCTTTCTGCTTGCTCCAACCAAAGCAAGTGTTCTATTGCCACTCCCAAGGGGGCTCCTTAGAAAAAGCAAGGATTGTCATGCTGTCTTCAGCATGACTTAGCTAACAAATATTTTGCCAAATGACACCAATTAGATAATATTTACATTCTCCATTCTGGTAACTAATTTGTTTAAGTTAAGGAGAAGCTCCATCAAATTGGATCTGTCTCAAGTCAGTGACTTACTGGAAAAGATTTCATGGGAGTAATAAAGCACATATAATTACGACACTGTCCTTTTTGAAAAGTTGAGCTGAAGCATAAATGCTTTTGCAGCCACGGATAATTTTATAGATGTCAGCGTTTAAGCCTTAGTTTGACTTTATACCCACAGCAAAGATTAGCTCTCTCATCATGTAAAATATCTGCATTTAACATTTCATTTGCACAAAATTAGCTATGACGTTATCAAGGTAAACTTTCACACTGACATACTTATTTTCTACAGCACTTTTTCCAGTATTTGGGGAAAGCAGTAGGAAAAATGACTTGGTATCCAAGGATAAGCCACTAAGATAGTAAATATTTAACACATATTTCCATTTCAGTGGGCTTGCAAACATGATGCTTTGAAACTAGAGCCTGTGTATGAAGCAAGCCTCCCTAATGTTTTGTATCATAAATACAGAATGGAACTGACACCAAATATTAAGAGTTCTGAGCAGGTATTTTGATCATGTTCATCAGTATTTGAAAGAAAAACATTTTAGACAGATGAACCCTCCTGTATCTCCCTCTGGTTCTCTGGGTAAGCACTAAAAGTCTTCTGCTGGGGGAAAGAAGGAATGCCCCTCACTGAGAGGCAACCACATAAGAAAGCACACAAAGGCAGTCACAGAGACCTATCTGCATCACATTACTCTCATGGAAAGAAACCCACACAATTATACATGCAAAGTGAGATTAATATAAATAGTTCTTGGAGGTTGTTGAATAGAGGAAAAAGTTCTTTTCCCACCTCCCTCAAGCCCCTAAACGTAAAGGTACAGAAAACCTCAAAAGGGAAGAACAAATGGTTTCTTCTCGTGTTTTCTTTAACTGAAGGATGTCCTTGATAGTCCACTGTCATTGTTTTTGAAGACAAGTAATAATTAACAAAGAAACTATTCCCCTTATTTGTCTTACAGTATAATCTTGCCTGACCTTCTACTTTTTCAAGAGATGTTTGTTCACATGCCATAATTGCTCATGTTAAGGCTGCAATTTTCCATGGAAAATTTGCCCTAAATATCTTGATGCAAAATCTGAGTTTATTGATTTGAAAATTATCAAATGCCTGTAATGTACAACCTCTTAAGCTCTATAAGAACATATGGTCCATACTTGCAGAAGCAGCACTGTGCACAAAGTCAATATTGTAAGGAGTAATTAGCAGCAGCCCATCTCCCTGAGGTGCCCCACCCAAACCCCCTCTGTCAGACCAGCTTCTGAACACAAGTTCTGTACTCTTGCTAGAAAACACATGTGAAAAGACCATCAAAGGCATGGGACATAATAAATATAACACCGCATATCTCTCTCATCTGACAACAGAAATAAATGCAGAATAACCAGCACAATATCTCTGGAATATTGCTGCACAAGAACTGGATGGTGATAAAATACTGCTAATCCACTGCTGTTATTTTTAAGATCTGGTACTTGTTGCTCTGATTTTAAGGGATTACTATCAGTTGCACAGATCATACCTTCTTGTTATTCATTGCTTACACAGAATCGTAGACCACTGTTTTCTTCTGCTCCAGAATTAAAGAATGCAGGCCTTGAGAGTTGGAGTTCAGCTTCTGCATCACCTAGTTGTTTTTTCTTTTTTTTTTTTTAACTTGATACAAGTGAAAACACACACATTTTCAATATTTTGAGGTCTTTATTGTATTTTATTATATATGTTATTTTGTATTAACATTGCCAAAGGTTTTGCTTTTTGCAACATTTTTTCACATAAAAGCGTGCACATAAATGTGAATGCCAACACAAGGGATGAGGATAAAGTAGAACACAAAGGACAGAGGAAGAGGCTACTTTCATTTAGAGAGAACTAGGGGGTTGCTTCTGTGTCCAATGCAAGAACGCTGCCTCTCATATATGGAGAATGCTGAGAAATCTCTGTAGCGCTCTTTTGAAAGGGTCACTTGTCAAGTTGAATTTCATGCAGAATGTGTATGCTTCAGGGGAAAAGACACTTTTTTTCCCCTTCAATTCAGCTAATGCTGCTTGCATACATTCTATTTTTTTTTCTCATCTTTTTAGCCTATTTGGCTTTAAATAAGTGACTAACTAGAACATACAAATATGTGTTATCAAATGCTAACTTTACCACCACCAAAGTAATACAACTCAGGTAAAATTATGTACAAAAGAAGGTTGAATTTTCTTAATGTTTTGTGACATTAATAATCATTCTGCAAGAAAATCTAACCAGAATACTACTCTAACCATATGTAAAACCCCTTCAGGGTGAAGCAGTAGATTGATATTTTAAAATACTAAAACTAGAACACAGTTCTTTGCAAACTCTGAATTAAAGGTGTTTTCATCTTTCCAAAGAAATGCAGTGAATGGCTCCAGGGAACACTACCAAGATTTTGCATACTGTGTCAGTTTTATGCACAAAGTATATCTCAAATCAACTATGAAATACATATGAAGTGGTTTGGAATATGGATGTGTTTTGGAATATGGATATGGTTTTCACTCCTCACTAAACAAAAAACATTTTATTTCCCTAATTTTTGAGTCTTCAACAACTGCACATTTCACTTCTAACCACAATTAAAACATACATAGAGCACTGGAGAGAATGAATAATTAATTAATGAAATTACAGCTCACCAGAACAAAAATACGTAGCAAACACATTAAATGAACTTCTTATACAAAAGCATCAAAATATTTTCTTGGGCTGCACACCAGAGACCACAAGAGCTATAGCACACCATCAAACAAGGCTGCAATAAGTAGGATTTCACAGTTAATTGACAGTGGAAGACCTGAATATGATGTGTGAGATTTAAGGTAGGTCATACAAGAATCCATTGCTAATCATCTCTTTCCATGTAAGAATTTATGAAAGGGACTTTTTAGCTACATGACAATAAATGGATTTATTTTCTTTTATACCTCAAGAGATCAACAAAAATGGTTGTGGATAAGGAGCCTGATCATCCTCCCCCAGATGCACCCTTATACTTCCCCCCATCCATGGCCACAGACTGACTGAGCAATGATCTCTAAGGACACACACACACACACACATATTCCTATAGACTATCCAATCCTACTTCCATGGGCTTAAAGAGGTTTCATCGTAGGACACTAAGGTCCAGCATGACAAATAACAAGACAGGAGCAACCTCCACATGCCATTTTATATAAATCCTCCTCTCTGTCCATATCTCCTGTCTAATATCAACTCTCCATATCAGTGATAATGTATGAAAGATTTAGAAACTCTCTGATGCAGAGGAATGTCTGCACTTCCCAGCAGCACCATGATGGGTGTTCTACCTCTTCTCTTACCAATATTTAGTTGTAAAGAACAGTGAAAACCTCATTATGCTTCATTACTGAAGACATCCACCAGTCATATATTCTGCATATCTCTGATGAACAAATTAGAAACTTCTAAATAAACAAACAAGAAACTTCAGTAATTTGTTTAATATACTGAAGGAGCAAATAGAAGTAATAAATGATGGGCAACAAGAAAGAAAACTGAAGAGAAAAATACAAAAAATCTAAATGTAACTAGGAAACTGGAGAATGAAGAAGCCCTTTTGGGAAAAAAAACCCACAGGCATCCAGAAAGTGTTTTATATCCTGAGCCCTGTAAGTTTTATGAGGGTCAAGTTATAGTGGATAAATAGAACATTTTTATTGCAGGTGAGTTCTGACAAGAAGAAAGTTCTGCTTAACCATCAACAAAAGACAACTACAGATAAATTTCTCATTATGATCACATGAATTTACAATAAAAGACTATGTAAATATATATGCAAATTAAACCATCCTTTTGGAGTCCACTGCCCTAAACGCACAGGCCAACATGTTGGCAATGAAGAATTCAGTTTTTCACATGCATTAACCCTTCTCCTTCTCTCTCAATACCCTCCACATCCAGTTTTAAGTAATTCCTCATGTCCTTGCACAATCTGAAACTTCAAAATACATAAAGTAAAAAGAACACAAACTTGAAAGGCAAAAGGACAACTTCACATGTAACCTCGCAGTAATGAAGACATAAGCAAATGTCCACAGAACTGAAGGATGAAGGTTTCCATCCACAAGCTCTCAATAGCAAGGCCCATTGAACATTAGTGTGGTACTTCATCTCTCTCACTCCCAACAGCAGTTTGGGAAATGAGAGCTGCTGACACCTCTTTATGTATGAGGTTTGACTTCCCTTCTGTTCCCATTCCAAGGGCACAGAGCAGACTCTGCCATTCAGTGTGTAATTTGTTTCCTAGTTCAAGTCCAACTTCTTCCATCCGTGGGAAAACCAAAAACCAAAACAAAACAAAATGAGAAAGAAAAACTGCTTTATGCTGCTGCTAAGAGGTTAACAAAGGAAATACAAAGTACATACACAGACTTCAAAATTGTCTGCTAGTCCTCCTCCATGAGAGCAGCATTTCTGTATTTCACTGTTGAGACAAACCAAAGGATTAAAAAAGCATTACATCCTGGGCTTCTGAAACTTATTCACTTCTGCTATAAGGTTTGACATTTTCTGCTGTAAATTCACTCTTATAATAACAATTTTACCATATAAAACTGTGAGACTAAATATAAAGTAATCATTTGTTCAGTGTTGCACTCTTTACAAGGTAATAATACAGGGTAGAACAAATAATTCTGGTTTTGTTTGTAAAGGTTATGAGATCCTTGACCTCAGCATACATTTCAGAAGCAACAGGATAATTGAGGTTTCTTCTCTTTGAAAGCTGGTGGCTCCCAAACAAAAGATAACTTGAAACTTACACTCTGGCACTTAGAGATGAAATAGTCTTACTTTTCAAATTTATCTTTCATGATGCTTTGTACTTCAGGATTTACTTCATTCCTCTCCTTTATCAATGGTCAACACAAATGCTTGTCAAACTGTTCCCAGGAAGTCATCCCTACTACATTCACTTTAACACGCATTTTCATCCTCACACTTTTTGCCCTGTACTCTTCAACCAGATCCATACCTTCACACATTGCTTCTTTCTTGGTCTACAGGTTATGATGCAGGAATCTGCTACTGCAACTCTTGGAGGTTTTGCACTCCGTAATGTATTTATTTGGACACCTCAGTAAAAATGTGAGTATCAAGAAATACACAGCATTCCTCTTTGGTAATAATAAAAGCCACAGAAGATGAACATACTGCTCAAAGAGCAAGTTCCTTATTTCCTAATGCATATGTGAAATGGCAAAGTCTGTAATCAATCACTTCAAGATTCAACAGACCAAGATACTCAAGAGACCTCCGTTTTCACCAATACTAATCAAATTATAAAAGAAAATACTAAAGAAATTTTACACCACACCAGATAAATGATTATCACTGTGCAAAAATGACACAGCTAACCAGGTAACTTCACTGTCCCAAAGAGTTTTGTAACTATTGCAGATATAGCAGGTGAGAAATTTTTTCACTCTTTTAGATGCTCAGAATACATCTAGTTCTAAAAGATGCAAATTCAGACAGGTTGTGTATTTTACAAACTAACCAGTTAATTATTGATATTTTGATTACTCAAGAAGCACTAAACCAACTCTGAAGGCATGCTCCTGAATTCTCCCTAATTTTATAACATACTGTGCAGAGTATCAGGTGGTATTGACTGACAATTAAAATTCTTTAATAAACTATTTTGCAATTTGCAATTCTTTGTTCTCCTTACAAAAAAAAAAAATTAAAAAAAACACCTTAAGTCTGAATTTAATCCCTTAAAAAAATACATTTCAGGTATTTACAACTGACCATCCTAATCTCTACTTTTGAAGTTGGCTTGCCTGTAAATTACTCATGCACTACCCATTCAGGTGGAGATAACATCCTTTTTGTACTGCTATACTATAGGATCTCAATCTAGAAATCTTTTAAAAGCTTAACTGCACACACTGTCCCACTGAGCTGAACACGATGCCTGGTGGTAGCAAGCACTACGATATTGAGCAGTTGCTCCTTCAAATGCTCCCAGTTGCACTGGTATTGCCACATCCTAACTTCAGATGCAGTTGTGCCACAAATTTTGTTTTACTTAAGATATACATAAAAAAAAGTAATGTCACACTCATTTAAAGAAGAAAATTTTACAAAGTGAACTTTTCTGTTGGACCGAAAGATCATGTTCTGGAAGCGGAGAGTGATAGCTTGACATTTCGTTTTCCAAAAAGTCTAAACAATGACAATAAATTTACAAATGTAGACATGCTGCACTGTTAAATTTCACTTCATGCTCAGTAAGCAAACATTATCAGACTGTAACTACTGTCATCCTCTGTCTTTTTAGTTACAAATCTTGTAGCCAATAAAAATGTGACCTTGAAATATTCACAGATGGATGAAGTCACTTAATTTGCTAGTCACTTTGTTACAGATTTTGCAGAACTGCAAAGTTAGGTCACATTTACTCTAATTTCACTTTACAATAACTTTACAAACTGCATCATCAGTAAAAGTCACTAAAAGTGCATTAATAAACCATGTGTCTGAACTGTCATAAAAAATTCAGTTTTGAAATGAAAAATGCTGAGATAATACAGAAGCTTAAAATAATTTTCTTAATATTTAGTTCTAGAATTATTTTTAGTGCCCAAACACAAAAAGTAAACCCACAGGCTATTTGTGTGGAGATTCTAACACACTGTCAAAACCATGAGACGTTTGCTGTTTATGAAGCTGGTGGAAATATATGGCCTTGTGTGAAAGGATGATTAACTGTTACAGAACACAGATGTAAAATTCTTTTCATTGGGTTGTTTCATGTAGGCTGAATCTACTGTGATGTGTATTTTAAAGGGAAAACTAAAGTAAAAATTCCAGCGCTGTTTACTCAAGGGATAGCTATTTTTTCTGATACTCTACTGCATTTGGTAAAACACCAGAGTCACTATACAAAACAACCAAATATATACAACTATATATCTTTTTAATTATTTAGTTACCTAAAAAACTTCTGTTCATTTACAAGACATAGTAACTCATTTAAAACTTATTGAATACATTAGATCACACTTTTTGTTTCCAAAGAATAAAAATTCATTTCAGTCTAATCACTAAGTAAGAAGACTAATTGAATAAGAATTGTAGAACTCTGAAAAGGACTTAGAATCTCTAGAGTTTCAAACTATTGTAAATAAAGAAGTTGAAAAATAAGCATTTTGCATATTTCAAGAAAAAAGAAAATAAGAAGCAAGCAATACGTAATTTAAAGTACTGCTTGGCTGCTCCTAGGGATGTTCTGGGGTTTTGCCCCAAATGATTTCCGTCTGAAAGATCCACCACCTCAGAAAGACTCTGCAAAGAATAAAATCACCCACGTCTGGAAACAGTCTCTCTCTCATACTTTGCCTCCCTCCTGCCTCTATTCTCATGTAGAGAAGCCCATTTGAACAGAATAAGTCTGCTGCCCAGCCCATGCACCCTACTGCCTTTTATTCCCAGCATCATGGCTTCCACCTAAGTTGACCATGATTTGATTTCGGATATAAAATGCAAAATATTTGGATTGAACTCTCTCTTGGTCACTATTGTTTTTGTTTTGGTTACTGCTACCATTAAAAACAAGTTCTCTGAACACTGGCACCTTCTGAAGCCAGTGGGAAAACTTTTCATCATCGAATTAATGTCCCATCCCTGGAAGTGTTCAAGGTCAGTCTGGATGAGGCTTTGAGCAACCTGATCTAGTGGGTGACATCCCTGCCCATGGAGGAGAGGTTGGAACTAGATGATCTTTAAAGTCCCTTTCAATACAAACCACTCAATGATTCTATGACTTAGTAGGTTTTTTGTTGATTCTGATTTCAAGCTTCAGCAGTTACTTCACAACAAGCAAAAGGAAATGGCAGGCATGAAAGGGCAGGAGGGGGATGACCCTTTCTTTTGCAGGTTACATCCTTGAGGTCATCAAATCTTACTCACAAGCACAGAGTCCAAAAGCTGCGACCTGGTAGGAAAAGGCAAAACCAAAGCCTGCAAGAGTTGGGAGGAAAAAAACCAACTTGCACACCTGGCTTTAAAATACATCAGTACTTTAGTACAGCTTATCTGTGTTACAGAACTGATGACTGCTACAATGCCACTCTTTGCAAAAAGAACATAGCAATGGAAGAATTTCTGTTGCTAATTTGGGAAAACATCTAATCATCTGGTTTAGGAAGACTAGCCTATACTCCTTAATAGTATGTACACCAGTTGTCCTGAAATCAAGTACTGTATTAATAGGGATACAGTAATGATTTATGAACATTTATGCCTTTTATTTTACCTAGTGTATTCAATAACCTCTTGAGGGAAAGATAAAAAATTATGACTCACATCTGAGCTTATCAAGCAAG
Source organism: Hafferia zeledoni (assembly GCA_035583235.1). Lineage (NCBI taxonomy): Eukaryota > Metazoa > Chordata > Aves > Passeriformes > Thamnophilidae > Hafferia > Hafferia zeledoni. The sequence continues at coordinate 33,470,637 of JAWWEV010000043.1, forward strand.
GGTCTAAATTTGATTTAATGAGATGGGTCCTATCTGCCAATACAGTCAGTCTTTCCAGGATCCCTTCTGATGCCACTTCCAAGAGGTGAAAGGGAAAACATGACACTGAATATTAACTTGGCAGCATTGTTCCTGAAAACTACATTGCTGAAGATATTGTGTGTCTATTAATATTTCATAAGTTGCTTTAAAACCAGCTCCTGGACTAAAGTAAATGAGAATTTCAATTCATAGTTCAAGTACAAGTTTAAAGCAGACAAGATTTAAGAGACAATCTTGAAAATGTGATTTAAAGACATTCTTGAAGTCAAAAGACAAAATGCTAATCAAGTCACTGCTAACTCTGCATTTATCCTCCCCCTTATTTTTCCCACTTGTATTTACAATATTCTGAAGTCCTATACTGGCAATATTGTTCAGCTTATCAAGTTCAGAATCTTTTTATCTGTATGCAATGAGAAGTAAACCTATTAAGTGGACTACAATTCCAAATAATCCCTACTTTTAAACAGAGAGAGGAGAAAAACACAAGAAAAGCAAAATACACACCTGTTCACAAAATACAAGGTGAGAAAACATTCCTTATTTCTGTAACGAATCAGCTCAGGACTAAGATAATAGGAAAATCTTTTCACACTGGGCAGAGTACCGTCGACTTTGAGCCAAGCTGACTTCGAGACAACCATCTCCAGGAAGATCTTATCGCTGCCTTTAAGCATTTAAAGGGTGCCTATAAGAAAGATGCAGACAGACTCCTTAGCAGAGCCTGTCACAATAGGACAAGGGGTAATGGTTTTAAACTTGATTGATTTAGATTAGATATAAGGAAGAAGTTTTTTACAACGAGGTTGGTAAAACCTTGGCACAGATTGCTCAGAGAGGCAGTAGATGTCCCATCTCTAGAAACATTCAAGGTCAGGCTGGACAAGGTTCCGAGCAACCTGTTCTATTTGAAGCTGTTCCTGCCCGTGGCCAGGCCAGGGTTGGGGGGGGTAGACTAGATGACCTTTAAGGTCTCTTTCAACCCAAATTATTCTATGATCACAGCAATTCATAGATGCCCAATGAGCAACAGCACCTTGAAACCATGAAATTATGAGTATGGCTTAACCACTGCCTTATCCTACCAGCATCTTTCATTTCTCATTCAACAACACTCTTTTGGCCCTGAAAGGGCAGTCTGAGCTCAAAGGGCCAAATATCACAATACCACCAACTCCAGGAGTTATACGTGGGCTGACAATTTTTCACCAAAAGAAAACAATTTCAAGGGATTTTTTTTTACACTCTCAGCAAGTTAGTTGATAGTGAATGTTCCAGCAGATAAAGTCACAGTATTTGAAACAATATTAAATTGGCAGCAGAGAGTTGCAGGGGGTTGTAGAAATAGGGTTATGCTAATGCCAGTGTACATTTGCTTAAACATTTACGTAGAACAACATTTAAATTATGCTAATGGCCTGGCTGCAAGTGAAGAAATGCAATATTCAAGACACGTGCAGACCTTCTTCCAAACTCATGTATATTTATTTTTAACGGGCACATCAACATCCATTAAGCACAAAGATAATTAATTTCTTTTCCCAGTCACAATTATGGCTAATATGAGTCAGACTCTTCCAGTTGTTTCAAACTGGATCTAAAATTAGGGATCAGTCATTTGTGATTATTTAAAGAGTCCATGGCATTTTCATGTAAGACATGTGACTACTGGAAAAAAACTCAGCAACTGCTGGCAATTCCACTACATATGCATGAGGTAGACTTTCCTCAGTATTGCAACTGGAGATGCTATGGCTTGGCTTGTGATAATTCTACAGTCTCGAAGCCACTAGTTGTCATCTTTGAGAGCCCACAGAGCTACAAGACTAGAAAAAAATAACTTCAGACTTAAGACAGAGGGAAGGAAGGGCAGGAAGATCTTTACATGGTTGGTATTAAACTTTTACTGAAATATTGGATTAAAAAATTTAACAGAACAGTTAAACAATAAACCAACAACACTTAGAAAAAGACAAACAGCCAACCTGGATTTCCCACAATTAAATCATGTAAAACTAGCAACAAGACAGCAAACCATGGAGACAAAGAGAACACAATAGACATCATATGTTCTCACTGATTATTCTCACAAGTATGTAATATATATGTCACTCTCTTAAAGAAAGTTTGCCTGGCTCAGGATGAATGCAAAACTGACTGGAAAGCTGTGCTGAATCCAAATAGAAGAGTAAATAATTTGGAACCTTTTGGATCCACTACTACTCAATATTTTACTTTCTGTACATTATGCATATGCAATACTTTATGTGCAATTTCCATTGTTATCTATCTAGGTCATGAATAAATCCCAAGACATCACCAATCTTAGACCAATTGCAAGCACTCTGGATGAGAGATTGGGGAAAAAAATACAGACTGAAGTAATCACCTGAAAGAAAGAAGATGACTGTCAATAGGGAGAAATGCAAGATATTCTAATAAGCAGGAATATGTAACTATATAAACTGAGGATGAAGAAAAAGTGATTAGGCGGGTATTACCCTGAAAAACATCTGGTGAGCACAATCATTCATTAGCTGAACCCAGCTCCAGAACATCCACTACGGCAAACTATGTAAACATACAGATATATTTAATAGCATTATAGCAGACACAAAGTTATTTCTTTGCTCTCTTCTATACTGGTAAGGTCTCAATAGGATGTTTCTGTCCACAGGTAAGATGTTAGAGTTTCAAAAGAATGTGTATGGATTAAAGATCTGTAAAATTTAATCTGAATAAGAAGGAAAAGAGAAGACTGAGGTGGAAAACAGAATAACCAGTAGAGAAACATTAAAGACCACGAAAAAGAAAGAAAATAATTTTCCATTTTCTACAGAGATGTCTGGAAGATTCAGGTGGAACATAAGATAAAACTTCAGCAGATAAGGGCAGTGAAGTGTGGGGTGGTCTGACAAAACCCCCAAGAAATTCAACTAAAACAAATGCTCAATCCTTCAGTCCAGGCACTAACTGGAAAGGAAAGCAGCTCTACTGAAAACGACTGAGGGATCCTGTCTGGCAACACGTTGCCCATCAGTCTGCAGTGCATCCTTGTAGAAATGAAGACCAATTCCATTCTGAGCTGAATCAGTAACAAAACAGACAGCAGATATAAATGATGTGATCCCTTTCCGTAATTCAGCACTTGTAAGACCACATCTGCAGCATTGTGTCCCATCTGAAGCACTCCAGCGGAGAAAAGGATAGAGACATATTATACAGAACCAGCACAGTGGAGGGTCACACAATGATGGAGGGGTGGAGCGTGCAGTGTAGAGAAAGAGGCTCAGGGGCTCGAGTCTGTTTAGTTTCTAACCTTTGGAAAAAAGATTAAGGGAAATCTAAGTGCTGTTTTCAAGATTATGGAGATGAGCAAGTCAGGCTCTTCTCAGAGGTTCACTGTGGAAGAACAAAAGGAACAGACACAAGTTGCAGAAAGCAAAACTCCAATTCTTCCAATTAGATAGAAGGGAGGAAAAAAATCATGGTAAAGATGATAGAATTTTTGAGCATGTTTCTCAGAGAGGACTTACGAACCTTGGAGTTATTCAAAATTCAGCTGAATAGGGGCCCTGAGCAACCTGACCCAACTTCAAAGGTTGCCCTGCCTTGAACAGCAGACTGGACCAGACAACCTCCAGAACTTCCTTTCTACCTAATTTATTCTATAATTCCTCTACAGTGTCTGTGAGGAATGACAAAGAGAGTGCCTTGGGCTAGGAGACCAACTCTACAATCTCCAGAGGCTCATTCCAGCTATTTTTTCTGCAATCCTGGAGATTGAAAGGCACTAATAAATATTCAGGCAGAATAAATGTTTTCTCCTCTTTGCGTGAACAGTGCCTCATTCATTTTAGCTAACAGGCTATAAATATAAGCAAATACAGAGTATCAAATACTTAGAAATTTGATACCAGTAAAACTCAGAAATTAATTTTAGATTCCAGACTTCAGGGAAAACAAGGGTAAGAAAGAGTAGTGAAGAATGTTACAATAGTCAGCATATAAAATAACATTTTCAAATACTTTCTTATCCCCTCTGTAATTCCCAGAGAGGCTCTCAGACACTTTGCTGACAGCCAAAGTTGGAACCTCCACTGAGTGCTGGGCTAACAGTCTGTAGTGAGAGAGGAATACACAGTGCACAATCGCTTTAAAAGCCCTTTTTAATTTTCAAGGCCTTCAAAGCACAGAAAACAAAGGGAGATCAGTTATATCACATAGGGAATTTACATGTGGATCTTCCAAAAATAACCAAGGCAGGAACAATGACCCCTCAACTGAGCACCTATAAGCTTTCTAAAACTAATTTTACAGTGGAAATATGATCATACAGCCCTATTTTCTGTTATTTCACAGTTTAGTGACCACAGGTGAGGCATGCAGTCCACAGGGGAGAACTAAACCTTAAGATGAGACCTTCCGATAAAGAACTGAAGATTTTATAAAGTCAAAATTCTTAACACCCTCTCTCATACCTGGATATGATTTTGGATGTTCAGTTGCAAAATAAAACCACTTTTTTGAACTTTAGACCAACACAGATTTCCTTTAAGGTGCAGACATAATGTTTTGTCTTCACTAGAAAGAAAGTTGTTGATAAATGAAAGAACTTGGTTCTATAATACTTACATTCATCCACTAGCTGCAGGAGAAACCACAGTAATAGCAATTACCTAATGTGACTGATTTTGTCAGCTTAAAAGAATAAACATTGCTTGCATGATGAAGATCTATAGTTTTGGACATGTTTTGTGCAAGAAAAAGTCATGGCTATCTGATGAAGTATTGGTCCAGCAGACTGTTTTTTTCCTAACCCTTATAAAAGGCAGGATTGCCCTTCCTCCAACAAAACTTGTAAAAGCCTTTCAGCACTGTAGCTCAATTAATAGTCCAGCACAATTCCCAAACCCTGTGAAGAAAGTTCTTTAAATGTATCTCACAGGTAGGAAAAAAAAATATTATTTTCATACATGCAGAAGACAATAGAATATTCACTCACTTGCTGAGAAGCCCGAATTCTCAACATGTATATAAACATCTATTTAGATAAATGTGTATATGTATGTTTACTTTTACAGTAATTTGGGGGGGTTTTTTGGTGATTCAGTTATATAAAATAAGCACATAAACAGATTACCCATTAAACAAGTATATATGCCTATATACTCCAGAGCCTATATATGTGTATGTCAAGACATGCACAAACAGACCTTTTATTGAAATATGAAATCTAGATTTTAAAAGCTTATTATTTAGTAAGATTTTGATAGTTCCATACTTAGCTTACTTCTACCACACTAAAAATTTGAGTTTGTAAAACATGTTACCTAGGAAACAAGAATAAATGCATGTGCAATAGGAATAAAAATACAAAAACCTTGGATGAAACTATATATACTGGGAGTGAGTAATTTTTTTTTCACCTCCCTACATCCAAGTCAAAGATTTCATCATTACTATAAACAATGTATACATGACCTCAGTAATAATTTCATGGTAAAAAAAAAAGTTAACCATCCTAAATAAAAGGAAAAAAACATTTTCTTATTTTATACTTATACTTTTTCAGCCATCATTACTGGAAGCTTTATTCTTCAAAACCAATTGGCATCCTGTTAGAAAAAAATTTAAACTGATGGTACAAGAGAACAACACAACACTCAGAAGTGAAGTTCACAGAAAACTAAATTATTCCCAACATATCAAATTGAGAGACGTGCCATGATGTTTGACAGAGGCTTTCTCTAGCATGAATGGTTAACTACAAGAAAAGAAATTTCTGCTTCAACTTGCAAGGGAAACCTCCTATTTCTAGGTGCAAGGTTTCAGGGGTAGTATTTTTTAGTACTATATGTCTCCTGGGAAAAGCAGAAACTGTCACATTTTTATACACTATCTAAACATGACACTTAGGTACTAACAGAACAAGGCACACAGGCAGACAGCAGTCCAGCAGCTTTTGTCAATGATGATACTTCTCACGTAGATGCTGTTTGGTTGGGTGTAGGGTTTTTTGAGATTTTACACACTAACAAACACGTGCATCTGACAGAAAAACTCCTTTTTTTACACTGTTCATTCTAATTAAATCAGTTTGCTTACCATTATGTTGAAAATGGGTAATACAAATAACTTGCTTAGTTTTCAAAGTATATTCCTTCACAAACAAGAAACTCAAGATAATTGCTGCTGGAAAAATTGGTGTAATCATATCCTGTAAAGTGCTGCATTTAAGAGAAATGCAAGAGAGGATTCTGATACACCGACTTAGGAAAGGGATTAGGTTAATACCACTTCTCTTCTGAACACTGCATTTAACACACTTCAATTATAGATCTTTGTTAATTTATGAGTTCTCGTGTCTGGGCTAAACTTGTTACTAGACCGGAATAGATAAGAAAACAGTAGTGGAATTAAATTAAGAGCTGTAAAACTTTGGTGGATTATATAGAGCTAGAAAATTTCAAGATGCTGCACTGACTACTAACTAGATATTCTAAGGGTAAAACCAGAAGTGTCATCAGGCAGAAGTGTTTGTGGTGAGCACTGCATTGCAGAGGTAGAAAATACATCAGAGGGTTTGTTGTTCTCATTTCTCAGACATAAGAATCTTGATCCATCAGTTTTTATATTCTGCGGTGCTATTCTAATGACTTCAAACACTTGCAAGTTCAAAAATCACTGAAAGGTATCTTTTAAACAACCCAGAACATGTAGAATTCTTTTGCATGAAAAATAATAAAAGGCTCTGAATAACATCAAAATAAATGCTTACCCATTTGGTGTATTCAAAAGGCAAGAAAAACTTAAAGAGGCTAGAAAAAAATAAAGTAACCCTACTAGTTACAAACATACACAAATAAAAACAGCAACTGCATGTGTTGGAAAATGTGGTTTTGTCATGTTTAGAAATAATTATTTGAATTATCATAGTCTCCAATTGTCTTTCTAGTCACCATTCCAATAATTTTGTATAACTTTTCATATATGAAATTGTCTGTGTTGCTTTGTGCTGTTCATCTCACTCATCTTTTTCTTGACTATAGAACACTTCTCTTGCAATCTTGCCTTTTTCTTTTTCCCTTTCAATTCTCCAAACCTTCTCATTCATCTTTATCTTTTTCTTGTCCTCCAAAGATCTTTTTTCCCTTCCAAACTCAGTTTTACTCCTGTAGTCGCACATAACTGCTTTTCTTTCCCATGGGGAGGTTAAACATGCCAGCAGAAACACAGCAGGAACTGAGAGGAGCTGGTGAACATCTTATCTTGCCTCTGTAAAAGAAAGAAGCTGAAGGTTCTTCCAGACAGTGTTTCAGCAACCCCCTTCAGTACTTGCCCTTCCTCCCTGCTCACTTCACCCTCAGCTCCCCAGTCTTTGTGTTATGTTGCTGCCTCCCTGTACTCTTCAATGCCTCTGATTTCTGCTTCCTACCATGCCTCATTTATGTATTTCCCCTAACCCAAACACTCAGATTTTTTCATATATGTGTATGTATATATAGAGAGAGACATGCACACACATCTGTGTACTGACACACAACTTCCAAAAAAGATAGGGCCTCTACCTTTCCTTATTATCTTATTTTTGCACGTATTTTTTTCCTCAAGAAGACACAAAGTAGAACATACACAAGAAGCACAAACTAAGTTTCTTTTTCTTATGAGCTAATTAAATTTACACAGCCTAATTCTAATATCTGTGTAAATATTTCAGGTATTGCAATAACTGTAACGAATAGAAGAGAGCATTGCTTCTGAAACAGTAATTACAGCTGCTTGCAGCCCCAGAAAACTGCTTCTCCAGCTCAAAGTCTTCTGATCCCTTTAATCACAAGGCTACCAAACTTCAGAACAGGTTGACAGGCAGCTGTGCTCTTTTTCCAAAGTTAAAGGTTAGGCATGTTAATAAAAACCCAGCAGGGACAGGGAGATGTTGCTGAGCACCCCAAATTGCCTTGGCACAAGAAGACAGCAGCTCCTGGCTCCTGCTGAACCAGGTCTCCTGACTCCAGATATGCTCCAGCCAATGTCAAGCTCAGGGCAAGCAGCCCCAGCTCTCCCCACTCTCTCCCCCCAGAGCCTCTGCTGCGTCTGTCCCACAGAGCCTCTGCACTGCTCCCACTGTTGAGCTGGGAGAGCTGTCCGGGACATCACACAGAGAACCAAGGCAGGGACCAGATCCAGGGTAAAAATAAGCCTTCCTAGGAGGGTCTAGCATCCACACTATAGGCAGCTGTCCCCTCTTTTTGTGTGCCATATAGAAATTCAAAAACGATGGCACAGCTGTAGTTTTAATGTGGCCATCTGCCACTTGAAAAGACATTCTCTGTCATTAGACTGTACTTATTTTGGAAGGAACATTGAAACCTACAATATTAAATTAATTTTCTCTTCTTTTTCTCCATTGCTGCTGCAGCTGACATATGTAATTCAACATACTCTTTGCAAGAAGGGTCCATTTTCACATCCTCTTGAATACTCTTTTCTTTCTAAAGCTCCATCAAGGCTGCCCAGTGAAAATCTCTCAAGTTGTTTTCGCTGTCATTTTTGAAACAGATTTTCTTTTCTTCCCCAGCTCTTGCTCTGTAAGAACAGGTCCAGGTAAAAGCAGGAGGGCATTCACACAAGTGAGGACAGTGTCACCATGAGTGGTGCTCACTGCAATGAGCAGAGGGCAGGCTGCACTACCTGTGCTGAGCTATGCTATGGGTGGTGGCACTGCAGCACTGGGCCATGCCAGTCAGAGCCCCAGGCAAGGACTGGCATCTTATCACATGAACAGAGAAGCCCTTACTAAGTCTGTCTGAGCTTCCTCAGTGGACGATGGACAATTCAATAATAACCTTCAGGCATCTGTCATTTTTGGACACATCTCAGAGAAATAAAGTGCTTAACTTTGCAACTCAATGCATTGTTGAGACAGGTACTTGGAATGTTTTTTAACTATTTGGCCTAGAGAAGGATCTGAATGATGAACACCTAAAAAGAATATCAATCAATGAGCCTTTTTGTTTCCTACCTCTTTGCATTTTTGTCCTGTTTTTCATGTCTAATATATGACAGGAGAGTATTTCTATTTCCTGCTATCTCAGAAAAAGGACAATGGATGCTCTTCTCAGCTGTTTCTGTACCTGTTAATCAGCTACAGGACTTTTCAGAGGATGGCAGAGGATGGAGACACTAGGGAGTTGGGGACTAGAATGGTTGTGATGACACTGCCTACCAGAAACATAGTGCTGTGCTGCTGGCACTGGAAAAAAATTTCTGCACTTACATAGATTTTTACTGTGTTTTTAGCTTTCTGCTGAACATCCTCCCAGATCAGACCTCTCTAATGGTACAAGGCACAAGGTAGAAGTGAACGTAGGCAGAGGTCAGTGAAGGACCTTACCTCTATTCACTTAAAACTTCCAGTCAAAATCTGTATCCTGTGAGCAAAACTGTGTGAAAAAAACTGTCTAAATAAATATAAGTAAATATATGAGACACATTGTTTTTTTAATTAGGAATTTGAATATTTTACACATCTTTAAAGAAAATATTCCAACTTAAAAAAAAAAAAAAACACAACATAAAATTGCAATGTGAGATGTTGGTGTTTTTGAGGAAGGTTATTGGCTAAGTACTCCCAAAGACTGAGAGCTCCCTTCCAGAGAGCCTAGGTCCTGCAAGCACTTCTTCAAATGACAACAGCAACAATGAGAAACACTCACATAATGAGAAATACAAAAAAAAACATTATCCTCAGTCACAGAAATGTTAAAGCAAGGTGTGAATAAAGCTAAAAATATCAGTTGAGCAGAGCAACAAAACAATATCAGAGAAACTGTAACATGAATTCATGAAGCAGCTTCAGTGTCTGCCTTGAAGACACTTGCTCACTTGCCAAGTCTGTCAGAAAGAATTAACTTGTCAGCGAAAAAAAAGGGTATAGTATATGAAAAAACACTTTTTTGAAAGTTATACTGCAATTTCTCATTTTTCTACAGACTATTTCAAGCTTTCAGGCATGATTTGCTGTTTTTCATCTTGTTAACTGTAATTCTGTCACTTGGGCACATCCATCCTGACCTCGATGCTTATGTAACAACACCCCCAAAAGAGATGAGATTAAAAAAAGGAATACTTTGCAACTTTCTTGATGGCTAAGAACAGGGAAAGGATTATATTAAAAGCATCTTGAATTCTGAGACAGAAGTTTCAGATTAAGGATCTACTGAGAATAAAGAAGTCTGTCTGAAGGAAAAGCTAAAGATGACCTGAACAACAGAATTAATGTTCAGGTTTCAGAGCTGGGGCCATCATGACTGGCCCCCTAGACAGCAAGGCAACATAAAACTTCAGGTAAGAAGTCAAAATATTGGATTATGAGCTGTTCAGGAATAATTCAAGAAAAAGAATGTTCAGATGCAAAATGCTCTCCTAGATTAAATGTTTAGAGTTTGTTTAGTCTGAATTAATTGGCCCACAGAGTTATTTGGATAGCTTTTTAATCATGTGAGCAGTGTCCTCAGTACTAGAACGTCATAGAAGAGAATGACATCACACACTTGCAGATTCAAGTAATCACACAGAGTAGCTAACTTCTGACCCCAAAACTAGACACTGATAGAGTAAGAAGAGGAAAACAGGAGCATATGGCTTACTGCAGAAACACCTTAAACTAACTTGGAAGTGTATATTCAATTGTAATGCAATAGATAGAGAAGATTCATCGTCAGAAGTCAAATAGTCATCTTACTAAGAATTAAGATGCAAATTAATCAGAATTTACATGACATAGGTTTACATGCAACTTCCAGTGGGAAAGGCTCACCAAGGCTGGCCTGAGCCAAAGTGCTGTAATGTAAAGTGCAGCACGTGTACCAACAACAAGAGACTTCTGAGATAGAACATGCAAACCCACATTAGGTACCAATAGGCTGAAACAAAAATTTCACTGTTGCTGACAATCCTGTCCAGGAATACTTTGATCAGTCTAACACAGGACTAACTAACCTCCTCAAACACAGCTTCTGCCAGCAGCAATCAAGTCTGAAAACCACACAGCTCCCACTTTTCTCCCACCCAGCACAAGGAACAGGACCTGTCAACTTACACAGTGGTAAACAGCAGTAAACAGATCAAGCAGAAAACATCAGACAATGGGAGTTCTACTGCTTTTTAATTTCTTCTTCTCAGACTAGTAATTATGAAACTGAAGGAAAGCAGCTTTATAAATCTTACCAGAACTACCACGGGAATAAAGCCAGGGTACCATAAGAACATTTACTCATGTTCCAGCAGAACTGCTGCTCCCAGGGGAGCAGTCATCTCACACAAAGGTCTCACAGTCACTAAGCCCACCTGAGGCAGTGAGGAAGCCAATGTAGTCTCCTCCAAGGACATCACCCATCAGCAAGAAGGTGACTGCATCTTTGTTGCTTTCTGATATATGTCCCACAGGCAGCTAGCTTAGTAGGGGTCTCACGTCCCCTTTCTTCATGGCTTGAATGATTTTGAGCTATAATATTCAACATTAAATTTCAAATATTAGACCTTACATTCTAAGATACAACTTAGATTCTTAGATATAGCTCATCTTTTTTGGAAAGAATATAAAAGAGAAAAATCAGAGCTGACCAAAAAAGACCCAGAAAGAGTATCTAATAAAAATTTCTTGTTAACATTTGGAATCAAGACTGCACATCAATATTTTCCCCAATATTTTAGATTGAGTTATTTACAAATAACTATTAGTTATTTACAAATAATAACTGTATTTAGCAGGAGTAACTTCAGTTATTTAACATCATCTATGCAGACTCATGAAAGCGTTTAACCTTGTCTGCTCTGAACTGAGACCACTCTGCCTTCTTCCACTGACCACATGGAGAAACTCACTGTCTTAGGTTCATCAGTCTTTACCTCATTCTCTAAACAGTCAGTTTTCCTTCAGTTTAACTCAGTACTGAAGAGCACCCACACAGCACAACCAGAGACAGAACAGGAGTTGCAGTTTGGATGCTTTACAGCCCATCATTCCTTTAACAGTATTCCCCATGATAACACCAGGATCATGGGGCTTGATATTACACTGAACATGACTGCACAATGAAAGGGAGGTATATTCAAGCCAAGAGATAAGTCCAGACATGAAGAATCAGGCTGCAAAACCTCTGAATGAAAAGTCCCACCAGACATTGTATTTGTCCAAGGAGATTCTGGTCAAATTCACCAGGCCTCAAACATTTCTGTAGGGATAACTGATTTTCTGGTACTCATTACCTCAATGTAAGGCCCTCCCTGTAAAACATATGCAAACAAAGAAACCTCATGGAAAAAGAATGACAAATGCATTAAAAATACATCTACTAGGAGACACTTTCAAATTCTGTAAAAACTCTGTTTCTGATTTGAAAACACAAAATAACAAAGTTCTGATAAATTCTTTGAGTTTAGACACGATACAAAGAGAAACTAGGACAGTTCAAGAAACAGGGATAAAAGGACAAGATACACCTAACAGCATGAAATAACCTGCTCTAGCAAGATAATAGGAGCTTTGTCACTTAATACCATTGTCTTCAAGATCCCTAAACCAGTTAATGATCACATAGGCCCATCATACGTTTTTAGTAATGTCACCCTCACTCCTTTATAGATATCAAGGATCTAAGTGGTGATGATGATCTCCAGAACCAAATGGAAAACATTTGCAGCTGAAACCAATCCAAGACACTTGTGGTTTAAACCAAAAAAGGAGACATACAGGTAGAAATCCAGTTTTTAAAAGACTAAGTGGGAACATGCTACGGATTTACTAAAATGCCAAATTACAGCATTACTGGTTGCACCTAACTCCCAAATGTTCAGTTATAATTCATTAAACACAAATTGACTGGAAAATCTGACATTATTTCTTCTTGGTATAAACACAACACCTTTAAAGTCCAATTTTACACATACAAACAGATGCTTTCATGTAAATATGCAGAATAATTCCAATGATGCCACAAAACAGCAACAACACAGTTGAAGAAAAGGCTTCTCCACTTCTGGATTAACACCTTGCTTTTTTCTGCCACCTAGACACTTGCCCTCTGCACTTTCTCTGGTTTGATAAATGTGGTCTCCTAGTTCACTTGGCTTCAGTGGTGTTCTTACTAGGTATACCTCAAGTGTTTGGTTTGACTGGGAGACACTACTGAGGATCACTTGAATTTTCAAGGCAGTAAGATGCCAACAGAAATGCAAAGAACAAGTCAGAGATGTTAAAAACAGGGTCAGAGTCCAGCAGAGGCCTTCAGGAATGCAGAAAAGGTAGCAAACAGGTGTGACATGGTACACATGGATTCATAAGCAACACAGACTACAATTAAAATTACAATCTTGCCTGCATCACATTAATTGTGTTCTGTGCAAACCATCATACAGCAAATATTTTCTCCTTACTCCTTTCACTCCATTCACTCCCTGATACCTAGCTGTGCAGTCGTGTGTCTCCTGAATGGTAAATGTGTTGCTTGTAACAAACCTGACACAAGTATTAGTAGCTGACTGCCAAGTCTCCTTTTGTCAGCACCGAGAAATCACTTGTCCAGCAGCCCAAGGAACCACACAGTGCCACCATGGCCCCACCAGGGCAGACAGCAGGTGGATGAGGCAGGGGGTTGTGCAAGTTACTTTCTTCATCAGCTTCTTTGTGACAGGAGCACTTCTGGTGGGCTGTCACCACCTTGCATAATAGCATTCAGTAGTTCATACTCCCTTTGCCTCTGGTTTGCACTTGCCAAAAGCCCTTGGCCAGGATCACACGAAGGACTTTAAGTGCAGCATCAAGGAAAGTCACAGCATCTGGCTCAAATAAAATAAACAGAAGCCCTATCACTGCAAAAGGCCTTTGCAAGCAGACAGGAGATTGTGCCTGGCTGGTCCCCAGTGCCCTTCTGGACTCAGGCATTTTCCTCACTTATATCATCAGCAGAACAGGAAAAAAAAAAACAAAACAAAAACACAACAACCAAAACCAAGGAAAGTAAAGAAGGAAGGGGAAGAATTATGTGCACATCCAGAGGCCAACTACTACCCAAGAATAAGAACACACATCTGCTCAGAGACTAGGGGGGAGATACCCACGTGGGGAGGAAAGAAGGTGCATTTGGGAAGAGCACAGGAACTGGCCAAAGTATGTTAAAGGAAGCAATCAACATGGGGGCAGAATACACAGAGGAGAAGGAAGAAGAGAGCAGCTCCAACACTACTGTTTCCCCTGGAAAGTTGTGCCACGCAGCACTTTGGTTCCTCAGAAAGGCTTTGCCATTACAGCTAGACCACATGCACAGTGGACATCATCCGTGTGAAAGAGATACAGGATACTGAGACACAGGCCCTTCAAAACATCCCCAGGGAAGGGGAGAGCCTTGTGCACAGCAACAGAAATGCCTCTTCCAAACAAAAGCTGCAGGGAAAAATCAAATGCTGGGAAAGATGGGATGAAGGTCTGTGTGAAAGGACTTCATGTCTTCAAATTATCACCTAAACTTTCTTTTGCTCACCCAGATTATCACCCCAACTGCTAGCCTAAGTGAGTTTCCCCAAAACTCACAAGTTTAACTGGTAAAGCCTTCTGTGGACTGATGCAAAGCCTAAGAAACAATTGAGTTTGTTGAGTTGAACAATACCAATAATGCCTTATTTTTCACTCTCCAAGCCTATCCATGTCATCTCCACTGAACTCCATAGATGAGAAATCACTAATCACTCACTCCATTTCTAAGCCTCCCAGAAAAAAAAATAAAAGAAAAAAAAAAGAAAGAGAAAAAAAGCATTGCCATTTTGTTCAAGGGTTTAAGCAGAACATTTTTTTGTGGGGGATGAAGAGAAAGAAAATATATGATACAACACAAAATTGTGTTCCCTAGATGCAATTCACCTATTCAGGTCTAAATTATTTACTTAATATTGTATATTTCCAAGCCACCAAACTGAGAAAGCAAACAGCTGCTTCTGTTGATCCAAAAATTCTAAAAGCAAATACAGATTGTCCACTTTCAATGATACCAGTTCTGCAACTACAGCTATAAGCCACACAGAAATTCTGCTCTTAACCTCCTTGATGCAGAAGACTGATGGCTAACATGTACTGGATATGCTGGGGTTTTGAGAATTCTATGAGCGTTCCAGTGGGGAAAAAGCTTTGTGATATCACATTTTGGTAAGCTGGGAAAAAGTATTGATACCAAAGCAGTTTATTCACATCCATACCCACTCAGAAATCTTCCTGTTACTACATTTGGGGGGGCATATAAAAGCCAAATGGGTAGGTGAACTGAGGAGAAAATTATTCAAAAGAAAGATATTTTATGGTAGGGATACCACCCAATGTTCTACATTTCAAGGAAAAAAATTCAAATAAGTAACACCAAGACATCTGTGAAGTAACAGCAAATACAGGTGTAGTTCCTTCTGATAGCCAGGGAGAGCAGCACCAGTACTGAACCTCTGGAACGTACTACCACCTTGAGACAGCAAGAAGACAGCTGAGTCATCCTAGGATAATGTTCTCCCCTGTTCTATCCAGTAAGGCACTACAGGACATCTCCTTAAGAAACACTTGGACCTCTCAGATGGGGATCCAAGGTGAAGGATATGGCACAGAGGCACCATGACATTAGGTCACCAGTTTGTCAAAAACCTGGGTTTAGGTCTATGTTCAGTCTCTGCAGGACTCCTCAAACAAGGAACCCCTCAGAAATGGCCTGTGTGACCCTGGCTCCCTGAGGCATCTCTTTACTTTGTTTCATGAGGGCACACAAAGACTACTTAAAAGAAAAGGCATATTGGTATTGGAAATTGACAAATTATTGCTGCAGGTGGTGATGTTATGCATTTTTAAAGGAACCCAATTACATCATTTTCATTGCTCACTGCATGGCATAAAGGTCAAACACACTCATAGGTACATTTCTATTTTCAGGTTCAACCCTGGTGTTTTTTCACTTCTCTTCCCTCACACACCATTCAAGTGAGGAATCAAAGGGCTTCTTCTCTATCCCTGTGGCAACAATTCCGCAGCTGATGCTTTGCCCACCACCTTAACTATCTATTTAAGGGTTAGCTTCAGCCATGTAACAAGCACCCAGAAAAAAGCAAACAAGAAGATTTAAAAACACTTTTTACATTTAATGAGCCATTACTTGAGAAAACAATTCAAATAAGATAAAGATTAGTGCAGATGTAAGAGCAAATCATAAGAAGAGACTCCAACCAAGAAGTCCCTTCATGAGCTAGGCATCATACTAATGAGTAATGAAGTCTCCTTCTATAAATCTCACTCTCAATGGCAATATCTGTAGCCACTTTTTTCTTTCAGCAAGTAGGAAATGATAAATGCCGGTAAAAAGTGATTAAGATCTGCTATTACAGTGAAGAGAAAGTAGGTTTGGTTTTGTCAAGGAGATAGGTGAAAACCCACTTGGACATCAGGCAGCTGTGCTGCATACTGCATACGTGGGGCCTTTGGAAGTGGTGCTCGAGCCCATCTTTGAGAGGACAAACTCTGCCTCATACAACAAAAATAAATTCAATGCACCATGCACTTCTGTGGTTGACCCATGCCAGTGGTGCTGGCATCTGCACCTGAGATGGCAGTCCAATAGCTTCTGGAGGCACATCAAGGACAATGTTTTATTTGAACACCACTGACTTCTGTGAACAGAAAGAAAATACAATGGTCACATAAAGCCTGATCTTTGGTAATAAGCAGGAAGTCAAAGTACTTAGGTTGCCTACAAAGTTACTCAATGCCTTTGTCTGCTGAGTCTAATGGGGCAAGTAGAGCCAAAAGAGTCTGCTTGCAGGTACGAGTTTGCAAAAGGACAGCTATAATGACAGTCCCAGCTCACAGACCATTGAGCATCTGCTCTACCCTGATTTCAAGTCCTCTTTTCCCTCAGACCAGCACCTGGGACAGGCAATGATCCTGTACATGAACTCAGCAGCACACACCCCTGTGCTATAAAGCCATGAGCACAAGGAACAAAGGACAAAGGCTGACCACAGCTCAGAGCACACGGTGGATGCATATCACTGCAGATTTAGTGAGTTCTATGGTAGTGACAGAATCAAATGGTATAACTCCAGAAACATGTGTTAACAGGAAATCAAAGTGAATCATCCAAATGATTTTGCCTAGAGACATAAACAGCTGCTGCAAACTAGCATCAACTGAAGCAAAATTGAGGTGTTTATTCTCAAAAGCTGCTTATTTCACATCTGTTTACAATGAAAGACTGATTATTTCCATTCCAGGAAGAGCTATATAATTCGAAATCTATTTTTAATGTACATTTTTTATAAGAGAACCCACAAACCTTTAAGGAAAACTTGAGTCCACTAGGCTAAGCAAACTTCATGGCATGGGCCCTTAGGTCTACAGTGCATCAAAATTAAATGCTAAACAGCAAGCTTTCAAGGACTCAGACTGGAATCTTAGCATTTTTGCCCCAGGCTTTTTAAAGCTTCAGGACACATTTTCTTTATACTGTATTCACTTTTGGAAATACTTTTCATACCCTCATTTTAACTTGCTTTTGTGACCACCTGCAGAACTGACAAAATTACAAAGTCTCTTTAATAAATTTATTATCTTATGGTACAATGATCTTTCAAAACAGTATTTTAATCTGTCTTGGTCTTTAGATGAAAAGCATTCAGAGGATGTGACTTATTGTTCTTAATTTAACCTTTGTTCATCAGCTGAATTTTTTCCTTCTAATCTTAAGAAATTGTTTCTAAGTTTAGAATCAATGCCATCTCCTGAACTGATGAGCAAAAATTCACCTGACAGCTATAACTGCTAACAAAGTATAAAAGAAAATCAAAGGCTTACTTACTAAAGACCATGTTCCAGGGATGGCAAGCTTGGCCTCTATTCTAAACAATGAACATATTATAAAATATATATTTTTAAGTCTTATTAAACTCTGAGTTTTTCCGTGTGATGTTTTCCCTTTTCTGCAAATTTACTACTTTTTGGAATTCTGAATAATTTCACTTAAAGGAAAAAAAAAAAAATCAAAACATGTTTTCCTGAAGAAATTAATCCCACAGAAACCTTCTTGAAAGAGAAGCAGATTTGGATAACGTCTTTAACTGTCCCCTAGATGAACATTTTCTTCAACTACAAGAATGGTCAAGTGAAAATTCCACATTTATGAAGCACAGACAGCTGGTACTACGTATGGCACTTTGTAAAACACAAAAGCAGTTAATTTTCTAGTCATATTTTAAAAATAGTTCTTTCATTTTGGGGCTGATTGGAAATAAACTCTTGTCTGCCCAATTTCGTTTTCTAGGGAGAATGTCACCCAGACATGGTGAAAATCCCAGTTCACACAGGGATGGGTAGACAGCAGAGCAAAACGAGTTCTGGCTGCTCCCAGGATCTCAGAAGGTAAGTGGGTATATCAAGAAGAGGCAGCAGCAAGACCAAATTACTAAGTGTAGCAATAGCATTCAAGAAACTTCAGTCACAGAAAGGGATGCCATTTCACGTTAGGCTTAGCCTCACAACCACAGTAATTCACTTCAGATAGGATCAATTTAGATACAATCTGTATTTACTTCTTTTCAACCTCATTGTAAGCAAGGGCTGGGGATAAAAAAAAGGATAATCCTAGCCATGAATTGCTCAAAGCCTTTGTTTTGAGGAATGTCAGTCTCCAGCAACATTGCTTATTAATGAAGTTCTATGACTGACATTTTTTTTTCTCATGAAAGAGAAGCAGTAAAATGTGAGGGTTATGGCTTCAGATGTAGAACATTTCTGCTTTCTTAGTTTAAAGTGTTTATTACTTCTGAGTTATTTCATCAGAAAACAAATGTTTTAAAGACTTCCTCATTTTGTGGTTGTTGTTGATTTAAGGTAAGGAGGTGATTTGCGGAATGCAGACAAAAAAATCAGTTCATTAGCTCCTTCAGCCTGGTCTGAATGCAAGGTACTCTTCAACGTACTGAAAAAATCTTCTGCACTCTTGAATAAACCATGAATCGTTCAAGAAGCTCCAATGACATGATGGCTCTGCCTCAGAGGACCAGCTGCTGCACAAAGCTCTCGATGCAAGGTGGAAATGGAGACCCCGAGATCGGCAAGACCATATCTTACTGACTCAGTGCTGGAGACACAGTCCACCCACTGTGCCCACACCTTCACTGGGATCACAGATGGGCACCACAGCAGCCCAAAGGAATTCACAAGGCTTAACTGGAAATTTAACCAACTGAACTGCAGAGGAGCTTAGCAGTTGCATTAAACATCCAGGCAGGGATGATCCTTTGCCAGGCAAACACGAAAGTTCATTCAGGATCTCTTCTACGTGAAGTAAATCCTCTGCAGGGTGACGTTCAGGGAAACCAAATCTATGAGCATCTGTCCTGGACAGAAGTTTGGATCCTGCTTGGCAAATTTTACTTTCCTTCTTCCTCCCTTCCTTTCTTCCTTTTTCGTTTGTGTATGTATGTATGAGCTTCATTCCTATAGTTAATAACAGTAACAGATGGACGTGAGGAGGTTTTTTGTTTGGGGAGGTTCAGGGGGGAGGGGTGGTGTTAAATGTAATTTTCTTTTTCCTTTTTTTTTTGCTATGGCCCATGTAGGGTGAAACACAGAAGAGCTTTTAGTCAAGAAATGCAGCACGACATGCACCATGCTCTCAGATCTGCCACCATAGTGACCCTTTTAAGATACTTCATACGTTACCTCTTAGGAAAATGTTTAACCCCAGGGACATGCACACATCTTTGAGAAACTGTAGATTTTTGAGCATCTGCAGGGACAGCTGGCATGATGGTTACAGCAGCTGTCACACTTGAATTACGAAATTGTGCATTGCCCAAGGAAAGGATCAATGTCATGCAAATCTCACAAACCTGAATTCAAGTCACGAAGAAAATGAAGGTGGGATAGATAACTGTTCTGATGATGTAAGCCAGACTTGTTTGAATCACTCCATAATTTTAAATAATACATTACATACTATGTGCTATAATACACAGTGCATCTCTAAGGCTCCCATCTGAACAGTCATTTTATTTTGAAGTATCTACTAAAATTTTATTAAAATCTTTGGTGGCAAAAACACCACTAGGGAAGCAAAAAGGTTATGGAGTTTTTAAATCAAACTTCACTAAAGCATTTTTTTATTTTTTACTCAAACCAAGCAGAAGATGTCAGTCCCTCAGTGAGGATTTCCTGCTTGAGAAAATTATGCCTTGGTTCACAGTCGATTAGTTATGTGACTGACCTGATTTATTATGTATCACTGCTACTTCAAAAGAGGAACAGCCCTGAACAAAGAAGCAAAAATACATCAGTATTAATGACTTGCCTCTCTTCGATGGTTAACAGAAATAATTTCATTTACTACTTTTTAACTTGCTATTCAATTTTTACTGCTTTGTGTGGAAAAAAAAAAGAATTTTAATGAATTCAGGTAATTAATAAAATAACAGCTGAGGTTGTCTGCTCACACATTGCACACAGGAGCACAGGGCTTTTAAGAAAGCCTTCTCCCCTAGACTCAGCTTTGCTTTTGAGAGATTCCCACAAACCCAAGGAGCCCCTGAGACCCACAAGAGGTCACAGCCAGGTGCTCAAAACACAGTAACATCCCACAGCTGGGTCCAGCCCCTTATACAGCATCGTTGCATTAGACTTCTGAGGAATTACGAAAATCACACCATTTAGTTCCTCAGGAAAACATGTTGGGAGGTTTAGAAGAAAATAGCCCAATGAGTGACGGTTGGCAGGTACTTATTTTTAACATGCATTTTAATTCTCTTTCCCCCCCAAGATACCATGCAGTGATAAGTTCTCCATGTCAGGAAGTTACCAGCTCCCCCCAGCTCAGGAACTGTAGAACTTACTGAGGGTAGGGTTTCTGGATACCAATTCATCAGTGGAAATGCATATCTTTAAGAAATGCTGAAAAATCTTCTATAATATTCATTAACATAAACATACATCTACTTAAATAGTCTAAGATATTCAAAGAAAAAATCAATACTACTTTCCATCCCATGAATCAATTTCAATACTATTAGAGGATAGAAACATCATCCTGTAATTTACCCTATACAATCTGGGCAATAATAATAAAAGACAAAATAACTAGAAACTCATCACAGATTTGTTTTTTCCTCCATCAGAATTTCCCTGGATTTAAATGACAAAAAAATCAATTAAATATCTTATGCCTGCATTATTTAATGATTTTTCCTTAAGTTTTCTCCCCTGTTCATCTTCTTAAGACATGAAAATGAATTAAAACAATCATTTCTGCAAAATTATTTACTTATTGCAAAATCCTTACTGCTACAATCAAAATACATACTACAAGGCACAAATTAGTACAAAACCCATCTGATTTCCGTTTGTAACAGTTTGCGTAATCATCAATAAAATGTGAAGTTTAGAAAAATATATAGTTACTTTTAAAAATTAAATAATTCATTATTTTAAACTAGAAGTCATTTTAAATGAAGACAAGTTCACTATTAAAATACTGCAGACTGTCAGTGCTAGTAGTACATTCCCTTCTCTAGAGAATTATGTTCCCTTTGCAAAAGGGAATCACCTTCAATTATTTCAACAAATCCAGTGTGGGCAAGAATGCTGAGCTAGCAAAATGTCGTTTAACAACTGCTATGATGAATTGGCAAGCAGCAAAAACCTGAGGGACACATTCAGAAGAGCCCCCAGTAATCAATGCAATGAACAGCAAACCAATAAAGCATTTTAGTGTCCTTTCTCAGGATCACGCAGTTGATTAATTTACTAATAGATTTACACATAAGAAGTTAGCCATGTATATCTCTGTCAATTTTTAATGGAGAGTTCTCAGAAGTGCTTCATGATTAACATCGCGCTCCACTTTAGTTAAACAAGAAAGGCCATTGAACTCACTGTAAATACAGCCTAATTTAATCTCTTAGCAGCACAATAACATGCATAAAAGAAAACATTCTTCAGCAGTACTTGCCCATGCTTAGAGGACTTCATGTGCCCCACACCATGATTATCGACAACACAACTTCACTCCTTGCATTCTTGGTCATATTCCCACTTCAAATTTCTCCTTTTAATAACAGCAAGGCAGCAAAGCAAATTGATCTTTGAGTCTCTTTTTTAAATCCTATATAATGAAATGTGTGAGAATCAAATACCCTACACAGACTTCAAGTTTCACTTAAGTAAGGATGTAAAGAAACATGAATATCTAGGAATTGCCACTTTAAAGAGATCTTGCCACTTTAAAGAGAACTTGCCACCTAGGACATTATGAAGATGCTAAGGATTACAGTCTCCCACAGCAGATTATTCCTAAACCAGAGATAGAACCATGAGATATGTTCCTGACCAACCAAAAGGATGTGAACTGGTAAATACACCAGTGTGCTGACTAGATGACTACTTCTGCTGGGGGTCCATCAGTTATGAAAAAGCTAATGGCTCCTTCTCTCTTATTTCAGTTTTACTCCCTGAGACTCAGAACTCTTCATGACTTGACCCCAAGACCAGGGAAGCAGAAGAACCAGGCTGCAGCTGTACCACATCATCAGTTAGTGTCACAAGAAGGGAGTAATTGGCTGCAGCTCAGTGTTTGGAGAGATGGTGTTTAATTTCAGAAGAGACTGAGAAGGTATCAAATTGAAATCATCTTAAGGTCTCTAAACCCTTTGATTTCCTTTTTATCGATGGGATGCACATAATACTGACCCAACTTTCCAAATTTTGAGGCATGAGTGACAAAGAAAACTTTCATCCACTAAGCCTTTCAGATCCTTCACAAGTCATCCAGTGCCACGGAGCAAAAAATGCTGTCAGCTCAACTTACTACAAGAGGTAGTCAAGGCTACACTTAATTAAGGGGCAAATTCCAGTGAGGTGACAGAATCACAGTGACACTGAGTAATTTCTCACTAACCCCACTGAAAAGCTATCCAGGTTTATCAAGCCTCTTCAATATGTACACGTAAGTGGTGAAAACCCAAAAAGCCTGTGAGGGTTACCATTCCTTACATGTGTCACTCCCTTTTGAAGGGAAAATTGAGCTCAAGTGTTCTTAAATGGGCAAGCATTGTGGGAAGGAAAGGACCAAACAGGAGATGGCAGCGCCTTCACAAAACACCCTCTTTCCTCATAGCTGAATTTGTTGATAAAATTCACAGGTTTGGTACATTTCCCAGAGCCTCACTTGGCCCTACATCTCCAAGTGGCACTTTGGCAAAACTATGACATTCATTTAGTAACCCAAAAATATTTTGGTTTTTCCTTCTGGAGGTAGCTCCAACTTTCTGACTACCAGATGGAGATACTTCCATGCACATGCTGCTTCTTGGAAAGTACTGCCAATACACACAGCAGTGTCTTGTTGACTTGCAAGTGTTATCAGCAGAAATAACTTCAAAGTCTTTACAGGCTTCTTACTCTGTTTTCATATTCTTTGAAACATAGAATGAGAAGACATTTCTCTTTCACATGCTGTTATGACAGTTCTAGACCCAAAGGAATTAGACTGGGGATGGAATTCTCAGCAGATAATGGTATTATTATTTTCCCATTACCGGTCTGATACAGCCCATTCCATTACCTGAAAATTTGTCACACCTCAACTTCTTTCTTTCTCTGCATGATTTTCATTCACTGAATAAGTTTTTTTCTTAAAAATACATGGCAAATGTTTTTATAAGCCACAAATACTGTGAAAATTATAGTCTAGCACTATAATAGACTATAAATTATAGTCTAACCCCAAGGAGAGGAAACAGTTTAAACCCCGGTTACCTTAAGTTTCACAAATTATTGTTGGGTATTTTGACAAGTAATACTAACACATGGATCAGCATACCACCAGGTTACCTGAGGATGTTACACAGCAATCTGTGTGGTTGTTTTTACCAGTCAAAGAAAAATAAAACTTAGAACTGCACGTTAAAGTTAGCTTTAGCACAATTTTCAACCATTCAGATTCAATTCTCCACATTCTCTCTTGGAAATTCCTACCCAGTTCAAGCAGCTCCTTGGGAAATTCCCTTCTAAAAACCTTCTGCTAAACTCCTTCTTGATCTGCTGTGGTGCACTGGAAGAAAGCTCTGTTGCTTGACTTTTGTTTCAGTAACCTAAGCTCTTAAGTTATTAGCAGCAGCACCTCATTGAAAGCACCAAAACATCACTGGAGACAGCACTGAACATCTTTACTGAAGAACTATGAAAGCTTTACTCAACAGGTATGCTAAGCTAGTTCACATAATTCTGCTTTAAAACACTTGGGCTTTCTAATTTTCTATCACTGTTTACATGAAAATATGAATTGCATACACAGGTACAAACTCTAAACGAACACATTTACTCTACCCACACCTCTCGTTCTATGGTTACAGCATAGTGCCATCTGCTGTACATTTGTTTATGTACAATTCTTCCAACCACAAAATGACAAAGAAAGCCTCACAACGGTTATTTAAAAGCTTTGAGCATCAGCAGTCCTATAACATGCAATTTTGTCACTAGCATTTTAAACCAAACCAAGACTGAGCACTGCATATTCCATTCTGCAAATATACAAAAGGCTACACAGATGTATGCTAACATAAGAGTGGCTGCTGAATCAAGAGAACAGATGAGACCATAGGGAACCACTGCTTTCATTTCTCTCAGAAAAAGAGCCAGTTTTTATGGTCACAGCTGGGTTTACATGAATCTTCTTCAACTAAGTATTAATACACATTTTTAACCGCATTCCCTCATTAACAACAATTGATGCCACAGACTGTAAATAAAGCTGCTGATTTTCAAAGTTCACTTTGCTCCAGGTTACAGTGTCTGTCATAAACACCTGATTTATTTTTTTTAAATATATTTTAGGGTAAAATAGGAAGGAAAAAAAGTGTATCCTTGGAGGCAGCCAAGGAAATGTTCACAGCAAATCTCGAGGATAATATATCAGCATAATTACTTCATGAGAGGCTGCAGTGAAATGAATATAGTGAGATGCACTTGCCTTATCTGTAGATATTCTCTTACTGCAATGTTCTCTTACCAAATAAATCACTGTCAAGGTCTCCCTCTGTGAGAATTTTCTTTCCATGGAGACCCTAAACAGAGCTGCCTTTCAAGTGGCTAAAAAGTTTACTGTGGCCTTGAGGACAGATGCATTCATTCTGCCTTTGCCAATAAATGGCTGGCATGAGCTGCTAATACAGGCAAAACCCCACAATACACTGTATGTACTGCTTACTCATACATGTACACATTAACAATATCTGAAGCTTCGCAGTACTTCAAACCTCCCTACCCATGACTTTCTACTGTGCAAGAAAGGCAGTGGCTCATCACAGCTCCAGAGAGCTCCAGACAGTCACGGGGAGGGATGGATGAATCCCCAGCATCAAGAGGCACACGGAGGCATGTGGCAGCCCCCAGGCACGAAGCACTACTGCCACGCTGCTACAACACTGAGCCTTTTTTGGAAATACTGGTCCATACTTCTCTTCCTCCAACATGTTCGTATTCGTGCAGCTTAGCGTTGTGTTGGTTTGTATTTTAAATTAGGCATACAAGCCCATTCTCAGGAGCGTCGGTTCTCCTGAAAACTAATTCCTACAAACATAACATCTTCCAATAAAGAATTCCATCTACTGCTTTACACTTTTTCAGCTTCCTTATTACATGAACTGAAATGTGCTGCAGATATGGACACACTTCATGAAGGTTTTCCCAGGAGGATGTGTCTCGAATACTAATAATTTCATCATAAGCAAACTTCTTATCAGATCAGGTGACCATCAAGCTTTCATTTTCACAGTCATAAAAATGCTGGAGAACATGGTGCTAAGAAAGGGCAAAGTAAATTTCAAATAGCAAAAAAATTAATTTTACATTGTGATTTTTCAAATGTTTAGGTTTGACAACACTGCAGGTAGTAACATTGCAGCCAAAGTCCTGTGACTACCTCAAAAACGGTTAAGTGTATCTAGTCTCAGTTTTGGAAGGAGAAGAAAGCTGGAATTCTTCAGTCTCTACAGCAACAGCAGCACACAGAGAAAAAAATAGATTCTGAGGTGATGAAAGATACTGCTGTCATATTAAATGTATCCGATTTGCCTGCTACGGTATTTCATCAATTACAAAATCAACATGCAGAGAACTAACTATAGAAGGGTACAAATATTTCTCTGGAGTCACACCAGCCCTGCCAACCATGAAATGTATGCTGCTAAATTACAGATGCTGCTTGCAAATTAATATTCTCTACTGAGAGAATTTTAGAGCAGCGAAACATTCCAAATAGCTAATTTGCAAGTTAAACAAGGAAAATGGATAAACCTAAGTTATTCTGATGATAAAATATCGGTTAAGTCTTGATACACGTTGTCTTAACAAGAAGCAAAGGTTCCATGCCTTTTTCCAGCCAGCATCCACAAAACGCCAACCAGACAAATGCCAACCACAACAGGAAACTAAATCCCAGTTTTAAAGACAGCCAGAAACAACTAACACTCCAGAGAAAGCAGCATACTTCCTTTCTCTAAAAAAAGTAAATGAAAAATATAAAGACTAAATATATTCTTATAAAGTTGTGCCCTGATATCCCCTTTGGGCCTTAGAAGCATAAACTGGAAATTAAACTGATTTTTGTAAACTAAATTTATAAAGCAATGCATCCATTTGAGAAGACAACTCTCCAGGTAACCTGTTGAGAAAGTATTGCTGTTTCCATCTAGAAGACAAAGCTTTTGTTAATTAAAGCCCTGTTTTGACTAAAATTATAATAACGGTCATAATGTTCTATTTCTATCATTCTTAGTTGTGTAATACTGCTACAGATATATAGCTCACAGGTGACTCTACAAGCTCTGATTTCCCCCGACCTTTCTCAAAAGGCACGGGCTACAGCAGAGCCTGTGGGGATGAGACAGAGATCCCTCCAAATGTCGTACACAACACTTTGCTCAGCTCTAGTTATACCTCTACTTTCAGCCAAAGTTAGCTTCTAAGAGTTTCAAAGGTGAAGGTAATAAATACTAATGCCTTAACAGCACAAGTTCATGTATGTTCTCTATTAACTCATCTACGTTGAGACTCATTTTTGCAGGAAAACAGAACCAAGAATAGTTGGTCTTGCAAGACTATTTCAACACTAATAGGGCTTGAGCCCAAGCAAGCCATCTTGATTCCCAAGCTCTTGAAAACAGCAGCTTATTTCAATTGAGAATTTGACATGTCAAAATCTCTCTACCTTAAAGCTGTAAAAATTATATTGCATGGCAGTTGCAAACCTGTAAAACAGATTCACCTCAAAGTAACACATTCCTTCAGCAATCTGAACTCATGGCTTGTATATTATAATTAATAACTGGTGTGCACAAATAATGTTATTTTTTGAATTCAAGCAAGAGGGGAATCTGCTGATGAATGATGCTGGCAGTCTATTTAGGAAGTTCATTTCTCAAATTCTTTGCACAGTTAATTCTACACCTCCGTAATGCATCCAGTGAACAGACTAATAATAAATGCAAAACTCTCAAGAAGTTTCAGATGGCACCTTACGTGACAACTGTTTCCACTCAGGCATGACTGCAAAACGCCCACTAAAGCTCTTCAGCTTTCACAACATACCAGCAGCTGATTTAAGATTTTTTTGAGGTTCTTATGTGAAGTTTCGTTGATCCTTTTGGGGCGAAAAAAAAAGAAAGTATACTCACAGGATCAGCTTTTTATTCTGTACTTTAAATTTTTCCCCTTCTTCCTCACATGATCTGTTTCTCCCTACAGAAATTAAGGGAGTCAGCACAATGCAGCCATCTAATTCTCTTCAGATCATTAGCAACTGCAGCAGGAAACACACATTACAAAAAAGCCCCAAAATCAGTGTCTGTACTGTGCAGGAAAAAATCTGGGGGACAACACAGCGCTTTCAGTGAAATTGTCTCAGTGTTTGCCAGGATGTTGCTTTGATTCTCTACTCTAAAAAACCTCTTGCTTGAGGACGTTTTAAAATGGTCAAAAGTGGAAGACTGATGATTCTTCACTGAATACAATATTATTTGCTGAAATCTGTTAGCTTGAAAGAGGACTGATAGGGGAAAAAAACCCAATAGGACAAATTCCCACGATCAAAGCTAAAGACATCAGATGAAACAAAGGTTTGGTTGGTTTTAAGTCTAACATTTTTCATGTGTTTTGAGGGGTTTTGTTGCAGTTTTTGTTTGGTTGGTTTTTGTTCAGTTTGAGGGGTTTTTTAAAGAAAATTGGTCCAGTCCCCAGTGCAATTTCTGTCCACCAAGTGAATTGTTCTTTTACCAATGTACTTGAATTTCAGCTGATTAGACAATTCCTCTTTTCTGAAATCAAAATCAGTATGAACTGTGGGAGATTTTTTCAGTCACCTTTACAGAATGTAATTAATTACATCAAGAGTCACTGTTCAGAGTAGCACAGGCAAACACAGCTGGCATGAATTTGACAATCATGGTTTGTCTTTCAGACTTAGCCTTCAGAAGCAAACCCTCAAGACATTGGTGCTACATGTCTTTGTGCTGCAGACATCCTGGGACCAAGGCTGGCCATCCACACTCCGAGGCGAGAATATAAACCTGCAAAGCACAGTTGCGATGCAGCCTTGGGGCCTGACAAGTGTGTGGGACTGGACTATGGGCCACTGGCAATGTCTTCACAGAAAACTCATTCACTTAAATTCTCATGAAGAGGGAATAACATTCACTCTCAGCACCTATTCCCAGGAAAATCTGCTCAGTATTGGTGAAAACTGTTTTGTCTCAAAAATGTGAAGTTTTTTCTTTTCCATAAAATTTACTAAATCGGTCTATGAAAACATAGATTTGTCTAAATTAGGTCTATCAGTCATTCAGAAGCAATGACACCCTGTCAAGTAGTAATCAGGTATTGTTGACATGTGTTACAAGGTCACCCAGGTTTCAATTTTATTGATGCACGAAAACAAAAACCAGCCATTTGTATTCAGAAGTAAGCAAAGTGGAACTTTAACATTTGAAATTGACCCTGCAGCTTGCTTTTATCCTTCATTTTGACTGTTGGAAAACTTACACAAGTGGTATTTAAATACACTTTATTTACTCAAGTTCACTTCAAAAAGGCCATTTTTTTTAATATGAAGGTATGTTTCAAGACAGCACATAAACCAATGAGAAGTAACACTGTATCTTTTTTCCTGAGAAAATTTCCTTTCACATAGAAATGGAAGAATTTTAAGTCTAATGAAAACCCAAGTTCATACACCAGACAAATCAGTCACTCTAAATGGAGTAGCCGAAAGCAAAAGCAAAGCTGCAATTTTGCACATTAAGTACAGAAGTATTCCTGATTGATAGTTCAGAGTTACACAAAAAGTTAGCTGCTGTCTAGCTGTATATTAATACTGCATAGAGCAATTACCTGTAAGCTTCATAATTATTTCATTGTTTAGACCAGAATCAGGAGTTCACAGTCCTCCACGGTAACAACAGTGCCATGAATTTGTACCTGCCTACTTTTAACTGGAGGAACTGCTTCTAATACATATTTTATATAGATAGACCAGAGCTGATCCAAAGCCAAAAATTGTATTATTAGAGGAATAGTCAAAGACATTTCCTCTAGTTTTTGTTGGGCAACAGGCTGAAAATCTTCCTGCCTTGTAAATTACATCAGTTTGCAAAAGGTGTCTATTTTTTTAATTAATGAGCAATTCATTAAATATTTTGATCAGCCTCAAAGGTTACCACTGTAACCTGTAACAGCATTAAAAAGACGAGTTTATGTTTGGAAAACTGATGATATTTTTCCTGCTCAGTCTCCAAAGCACTAAGATCTAAAGCTGCAAGTGAATTTCTTTTCTCTATAAACCTTATAAAAATAGCTCCAAGAAAAACATATGCACATACATAATCCAATCATACCTGGTTTGTTTTGGTTTTGCTGATGGTTTCACATAATCAAGACAATCAGGAGGCTGACAGTTTCTATTTTCAGTCCTGTCAGGCTCCAGTGTGAAAAAAGGCATTTGAAATACTGATAACCCAGTAGCATCTTCTGACAAGACAAGCTAAATCCTAGTTCCCCAAAGACCCTTCTTGTTTTTCCCAGTACAGTTACTAGAAAACATCATCACTTTGAAATGTAATGGCAGCCTACCCTCTGCTACTGAGTGCAACAGAAACTGCCATGCACGAAATAACCCCTTTAAGGCTGACACCGAATGGTGTAAGCTGTGCTGTAGGAGCACATTTTCATCCTTAAGGAAGCACTGTAACAGAAATTATGAAAATAGCTTTAGGACAGCAGAAAGAAGAGCTAGGCAGCAGTGCTGCACAGGGCACCCTGAGATTCCATAAGGACAGCTTTGCCCTCCACTCATCCCAGCATGAGGAAGAGCTTGTAGTTCATCCAAAAAAAATTAAATCCTTGTTTCATCATTTTCACCCTCTGTGCAGTCAACTGTTATCTCCTGTTCTCAGTAACAGGAACATTCTCTTTTTGAGCCAAAACTGGATGGATGTTGTGATACATGTTATCCACACAACTGACTTAGCTGTAAGACTGAATTCTATGTTAATTCCTAGGACAATTTCAGCGAAGACGGTTAAGCATCACTATTGCACAAATGTAGAGTTTAGCTCGCAATGACCTTGAATTACCCAGAACTGAATACTCAGACTTCCACACTGCACTTTGGATTTGCCATGAGTGTCGCAAACCACGTAACTGGCCATGGAAGTCAATCTGGGTAAGGCAACAAGATGTCTAAAGCTGTCAGGGTCCAGGGATCCATGAGTTTAGTCTACTATTTGCTTTCTTAACCTAGGAGACATGGGGAAAACAATTTTTTTTATTAAAATTTTTTTAAAAGTTCCTTTACATACAGTGGGGAAATGGTGAGGAAACACTATCAAACTACCAAAGTCACCTTGATTAAAGACATCCATTTTGCAGTAATTTTCTCAGACTGACTCAGAGTCACAAAGAGCCAAACAGCCAACAGATTGAAAGTCCAATGAAATTACACTTGGACAGTGACTGTTCCTATTGAGCCAACCTATTCTCCATAACCTGTGGGCATGTTATTTTTCATGGGCGTGTACTGTTTGCTCTCTGCTTGTCCATCAGTTCTAAAAGACAATAGTGTCTGTCTGACTTCCATTCTGCACCAAGGCCCATTGCCATTAGGTTCTGATTCCTTGTCACATTGTGAAAGCATCACAATTAGATGTTTGCCAACAGTCTGCTTTTCTGGGGACACT
Source organism: Hafferia zeledoni (assembly GCA_035583235.1). NCBI lineage: Eukaryota > Metazoa > Chordata > Aves > Passeriformes > Thamnophilidae > Hafferia > Hafferia zeledoni. Next base: position 33,501,987 of record JAWWEV010000043.1, read on the forward strand.
TATCAGCAGATGGAAGTACAGCCGACACTAAAATGGGAGAAAACGTTCCAAAGGAAACAGCATGTCAAAGTTGGAGAGGGCAGGGGTGTGGGGGGTTTGTCTAAAATGCATATGAAAAATCGTGATGATTTTAATATAAGCATTAACAGGAACACACAACACATTCAATAGCCTGATAGGCTGGTTCTGCAAAAATGTTAAAACCAACTGCCAAGCACCTTCACATCCTAGTTTACCAGAATAAAGACAGACCATAATTACTTCTAAAGAACATTGCTTCACCCTCCAGAGCAAGGTTTCCAGAAAGATACACATGCAGTAACACTTGTGATAAGGCTGCTTCTTCAGCAAGAAATTCACTAGACAAGACTCTCTCAAACCTGTTTAAAAACCTACTGAAAGAAATGGGACCACTGCCATTTCACATTAGAGGAGTTTAATAGAGGACTAGACTAGATCCACACACTGTGGAGGTCTGAAACTTTTAAGAGCTTGTCTCCCAAAGGAGCAAATCTGCAGCATTGCACTGTATTTCTAAGGTTTCCTAAGCAGCACACAAGGTGAGCTAGGAGCCCTGGCACAGAAGTCACAGGATCAAACAATTGCCAGGAGAGCTGGGTACCCTACCCACATCCAGGACAGCAAGACGTCTGCTCCCATCATCAGGATTAGGGTCCCTCTGCTTCCTTCAGTCCAACATACACACACACCTGGGATAAAGAACTCCATATCCTTTCTGATTTCAGGTGCTCTAGCCCCCTTTTCAGGCTTGGGCTAACTTTTCCTTAATCTGTTTATTTGGATTTTTATAAATAAATCTTAAAACTTTAATAACATTTTATTATACTTTACTATATTTTAAACATATTTATTATATTTTGTAAGACATGGATCAATCCCTGTTTCAGCAGCACAGCATTCCCCAAGAGGGCCAGGACCACCAAGGGAGGAAGGTGGGAAAATTGGACTGTAAGCAAAGTAAAAGAGGTAAGAGGCACTTCAGTCTTTCAGATCCACTTTGAAGAACACTGGATTTATGGAGCCACAAAGAGACAATATAAAGCAATTTGTATCTTAGCGACAGGAGCACTCTGCTGAAAGAAGGGACACCTGAGACAATTCCCAATACTATTTAAACAATTCACCTAACTGCCCTTAAAATCAAATAAATGAAGCCCAGGCTACCAGAACTGGAGACTCTTCTCCTCCAGAAAAATTCTCTAAAACACTGAATTAGAGGACCTAGTCTCTTCAACACATATGTTTTCTCTGGCTCTGTAAGTTTTATCGGCTCAGCTTTACTATCAGGAGATAATAATGACCTTATTACAATTGAGCCTTATGGTAAAATCCTTTCTGACAAAGGCACTGAATCAAAGTCCCTTCTTTCAGAACAAGCATTCCAATCACTACACTGTATAAATAACTTACAAAATGTAATCTATAAAAAAATAAAGCCCTACCAACACCTAAGTTTTCAATGGAAAGGGCTGCAGCTTTCATGTTTCATGCTGAGAGTGTTAGAAAGTGAGAAAATGAACCCACCACCTTTGAAGCCCCTCAAGAAACCAGCACAGGGCCAGCCATCACACAGCTCAGCTTGGTCACACAGGTACTGGAAAGATTTTTGTTAAACTCTCTGTAATCAAGGCAGGTGACAAATCAGATGAATTTCTACAACATTTTCATTGAATTTCATTTAGAGAAACAAGAAACAAATATCAAGCAGCCCACTGCCACTTACATCCCTTTTCATGTGAAGATTTAACTTTCTACCTCAGAATTACCAGATTTTCAAGCCGTAAATAAAATGTAAAATACAACTTAGAAATTATCATCATTAAAGTGTTGGAGAAGGCCTCAATTACAGTAAGTCATCCTTTACCATTAGGGCTTCAGAAACCTGTAATTTTTGCTGATGTTTTTGAAAGACACTCAATCATGATCACCTACTTGCTGTCATGCATAAAATACCAACTCCAAGCTAGAAGTTAAGCATGAGCCAGATGTTTGACATATATGAATTTTACAGTTCATTTCACAAATTATTTGACTAAATTTATGTCCTTCAGAAAAAAACCTTTTGAATTTATTCTGAAAGAAACATCTGTCTTGACTTTTATTCTTATTCTGACACCAAGAACAGTGCTTGCATTTTTAAAATAAGTAGGTGTTATTGCTCTTTTATACCTAAAAAGATAGAGCTTACCTTAAGAACTCTCAATTCAGACTGCTTTACATTGGCTGCAGTAAAGTGACCACAAGAGTTAAGTACCACATCATTCCCTCCTTTTCCTCAACAGCCAAAGAGAGCATATTTCATATACTGTGTGTTCTGTGATAAAAAAGCCAACCAATCACCAACAAAACAACATTATCCTCATGAATCCCAGAACTGTGTCTTAGGCTCTATATAACCCATTGCTAGAGCCTTGTTGTCTCCATCACTATTTTATTGCTTTCAACACTGTCTCTCACAACATGCTCATAGGCAAATTTGAAAAGTAGACAGTGAGGGGGACAGAGAACTGGCTGCACAGCAGATCCCAGAGAGTCATAATCAGTGGCACAGGGTCTAGCTGGAGGCCTGTCACTAGTGGTGCCCCCCAAAGTTCAATACTGGGCCCAGTATTGTTTAACTTCATCACCAGAGATTTGGATCAAAGGGCAGATGCCTCCTCAGCAAGTTCCCCAATGACACAAAGCTGAGAGGAGTGGCCAATACCCCAGAGAGCTGTGCAGCCCTTCAGAAGGACCTCAACAGGTTGGAGAGATGGGCAGAGAAGAACTGTATAAAATCCAACAACGGCAAATGCAAGGTCCTGTACCTGGGGAAGAATAACCCATGCACTACATTGGCAGGGGGCTGACCTGTGAGCATGAAATACAAGTCAGATTTGTCTGAGCTACCCAAAACCCCCTCAGAAACAGGCAGATTTATCAAGTTGAAGTGTTCTGATTTAAGACTTCCTAAAAGATGTGTCAACAAATACCAGCTGTCAGAAGTGACCTTCACACTGGTTTCAGCCCTACCAGCAGTAACTGAGCCAATGCAACATCATGACATCCTAGAAACCCCTATACCAGTTGTACAAGGAGTGAACCAGCATGGATACTGTACTTCACAACCATATGGTGGCTATCTTACAAGGAGGAGTAGTTTTGTACCAGGCTAAGTAAATTTTACATGATCCCCTAATTACTGTGAAAGTGTTGGCACTTGGCAGTTTTTGAGGGATGGGAGGTTTTAGGGGAATTGCAACTTAAAATAAAAAATAAAATAGTGAATTTATGAATCATCTCCACTGCTAGTATGTTTGTATCAATTTAAAAAGAAGGTAGGGAAAAAATCAAAACAGAAAAATAAAGCTTTTCTGCCAAAGTAAAAGTGAAACACAACTCAAACTTTTCATACTAAGAACTCTTGCGTAACATAGGGAACCATGTTCATCCATTTCTTTAAAATACTTAACTGTCTTAGTTTGAGGGAAAAACCAAAATGTTTACCAAAAAGCAGAGGAGAGGATTCCTCCACAATAATCACATCATT
>JAWWEV010000043.1:33505636-33585470 GCA_035583235.1 Hafferia zeledoni
TCACTAAACAGCAGCAGTGATGAGCAGGAGAGCGGCCTCTCTCTGACAGCAGCACACACAGCTGCAGTGTTCAGCCAAAGCTGTGGATATTCCCAAAAAAACCCCGAAAGAGACCATGCAAGCCCGTTCCCTGCCACACCTTCCCCCAGTCTGGCCCCCACCCAAGACCATTAAGCAGGAATTCGTAGCAGTTGACCACTTTGTTTGTTCTCAGTTCTGACTGTACTGAATTTTAACAAAGAAAGGTTCCTATTAAGCATTTTGACAAATCTACAATAATTTTTTAACAGAAATATTTCTCTTAATCTGGTTGCTGCCTTGTCTGTTACGAGGTTGCACTGACACTGAATTTATTTCATTAGAAATAATTTTTCACAGGTGCACAGGGAGAAGAAAGGAATGGTACTGCCACTGGGGAGAGAGCTGACAGTAGCATGAGCAAGGAGAAAAGACACGGATGACTGATTAAAATCTTGGTAATTCACCAGCTCCTCAAACTTGTATTATTGTCACTGCCTTTTAGTGAGACCACTCAAATAGGAGGCACAACACTGTAAAACAAGTGTAAAAGACATTTGTCCCACATTTGTGGGACAGAAATAAAATATGCTTGTTACTTTCTTCATGCCCGAATTCTATCCAGTTGACACTGACATATTCCTAGTTTATTTCAATATAGGAATTATTAAATTAGGTGTAAAAGAACATTATATTCAGGCAAAGATCAACAAACAGTATTTTTCCATTAATTGATCAAAATTTACCTTTTGCTAAAGGCATTTTAAAATGTATACAACTTCACAGCTTGGTCTTAAAAACCTGTTAACCTTTGCAGTCCTGCAGTACAATACAGCCAGCTTTAGAGCTAGCTGCTGATACATTATTGGTTCTGACAAAGTCATGAAAGCTTAGATTAAGCTTCTATTAAAACTTATAGTTTATGACAGATTTGTCAGATTTAATTTATTTCTAGTTCAGTTGTATCAAATTATCCCAATTTGAGACTTTATGATATGATTTCTACCAAGGGAAAACATATTATCTGGTAACAAATTATGTAAACTACCATAGTTCAGTTCAGAGAAAAAGTCATCTAATAGAATTTACTATGAGAGGCAAATATGTATACATAGTTTATTCACTTGGAACACCTTTCTTCATTTAAAAAATAAATTTCTATGTACTCTACATTCATTTTATACATTATTATGAAGTCAAGCACATTAATTTCCTTCGGTATTTGTGAGCGCATGATATAGACTTCCTTAGGTCAGAGATCTGGTTTCCCATCAATTCTGTTTCACTTGCACTGCCACTAATGAGATTTATGCACAAACAAAATACAGAAGACCCTTCATGAAAAACTGTCAAGAAGAAAACAGTATAGCAAAACAAACTGGTGTAACCCAGGGCTGGATGAGATTCACAAGACTCTCTTACATCCTCTGCCTGAAGGATGCCCATCTTCTCAGCACAGATCTGCAATCAAATGCCTCACCACTCCAGACACAAAAGACACTTTCTCAATTATTATTTTAGGAAAATATGTGAGGGAGAATAACACAGGTAAACAAAACCTCTTTTTTTTTTTTCTTTTTTTTTTTTTTTTTTTTTTTTTTTTTTTTTTTGAGCCCACTACTGCTCACCTGCACCAGAGATAGACAAAGCCTTTCTGCTCCTACCTGGAAGACCTGTGCTGGCCTAATATTTTCTGTCAGTAGCCCTTGTGATGTCACCTCCCCTCACTGTATTTCAGGGAGCCTCAAGAGATGAAGGAGCAGCTCTTGACCTGAGATGTTCAAATACCCCCAGAGGAAGGGCAGGAAAGACCCTTCTTCCAACCAGCCCACCTAGAAGTCCCTTTTCTTCCTCATCATCCCGGAAGACAAAGAAGGAGTGCTAAAGCAACGTGCGCACAGGTGTGGTTTCAAAGACAGAGGGTGTCTCTGTGCAGCAGAGCAGAACACACTACAGAACCCAGCGGCATATGCAGGAGAGTACCCCTCCTCAGGTAGCACCAGCAGAGCCAGGAAGCAGGGTGGCTTTCCAGGGACAAAAGGCCATCATGAGGTTTGCTCAAAAAAGGAAGCCTCAGAGCTTCCACCTTCTAAAGCAAAACCCTTTCAACAAACCACAGAAAACAGAAGGGAAATCTGCCCTGGAGCTGACCCCGTGACACAGGGCATCAGCTGGAGACTGGGTTCAGGATGGTGAAAGTGAGGATAGCCACAGGCCAGACCTAGAGATATAATTTTGTGGTTCTGGGTTTTTCCACCTTTTTTATTCCTTCACATCACAATACACAGTAGTCTTCCAAAATGCTTAATTTAGGATTTTATGTCTACACCAGTGTATTGGATTTGCATGGCCAGGTTTTGATAGCAGCAGGGGACTACAGGGGTGGTGGCTCCTGTGAGAAGCTTCCCCTATGTGTGACAGAGCCAATGCCATGTGGCTCCAGGACAGACCCCCTGCTGGCCAAGGCAGTAATGCCTCTGGGATAACATATTAAAGAATGAAGGAAAGGTTGTTGTGCAGATGTAATTACACTCAGAGAAGAGAAGAGTAAGAATGTGTGTGAGGAACAACTCTGCAGACACCAAGGCCAGTGGAAAAGGAAGGGGAGGAGGTGTTCCAGAGTCAGAGCTGAGATTTCTATGCAGCCTGTGGTGAAGACTATAGTGAGACAAGCTTCACCCTGCAGCCCATGGAGGTCCACAACAGAGCAGAGATTCACCTGCAGCCCATGGAGGACTAAATACCAGAGCAGGTAGATGCCTAGAAGGCAGCTGTGATGCTGAGGAAAGCCTGCACCGGAGCAGGCTCCTGACAGGGACCTGTGGATACATGGAGAGAGAAGCCTATGCTAGAGTAGGTTTCCTGGTAGGACTTGTGACCCTTTGAGAGACTCACACTGGGGCAGGCTATTTTGAAGGACTGCACTCCATGGAGACCTCACTTTGAAGCAGTTCATGAATAACTGTAGCCCATGGGAAGAACTCACACTGGGCAAGTTCATGGAGAACTGTCTCTCATGGGAGGGACCAATGCTGAAGAAGGAGAAGGACTTCTCTCCTTGAATAGCAGCAGAAACAACCTGTGATAAACTGACCATCACCCCCATTGCCCACTTTCCCATGCTGCTGGGGGAGGAGGTGGAAGCCAGGAAGGAGGGAGGAGTGGGGAAAGTGATTTTACAATTTGTTTTGATTTCTCATTTTCTTGCTTTGATTTTGATTGGTAATAAGATCAGTTAATTTCCCCAAGTCAAGTCTGTTTTGCCCATGACAGTAATGTAATGGATGAGTGATCTCCTTCTGTCCTTATCTCAACTCATCCATCTTTCACTGTATTTTCTATTCCCTGTCCACTTGCAGAGGGCAGTGATAGAATGGCTTTGGTAGGCACCTGGCATCCAGCCAGGGTCAAATCACAATAGCCAGTAACTCTACATCTACCTTTGGAAAAAATTTTCTGCACCACACAAAACCTTGTCAACTGCCTTCTTCTAATCATAACACAGAATTAGTATTTACGTTTAAATCGATGAAATTATCTTTCCTCCTTTTTTTTTTTTTTTTGAGACGGCATTGGGATTTTTTCTCTTTGATGTCTCATCACTTCAAAGAGAAAGCGAAAGATACATATGCCACATACTTGCTCTGGTGCATCACCTAAAGGCTTCCATCCACTTTCAGATACTTCTTTGGTAACATCGAACTACTGAGCCAATCACCATCTTGGATGGTACTTGGATATTTTTAATCAAACAACCCAAGATTTCCCCCTCTCCAATCTTCAGAGAAAGCTCTGCCTACCCAAGACAATGAGACTTTAAATGCATATTTATCTCTTGCACATATGTCTATTGCAGTAAATTACTATATGCAAAGCTCACTGCTTCTGAAATTCTGATTTGCCCAAATTAATTATATGGTCTTTCACCTACTTACTGTTTACTTAACACACTCTACCTCTGATTTATGCAGTCTTCAGTAATGCAAGATTTAACAGGCCAGCACAGGCCTGCCTCAACAACACTAGAGTGTATGGGTTTCTCTGTAAAGTTTAGGTGATAATTGAAAAAGTGAAATTGAAAACAATGTACTACCCTGCAGAAGAAAGACCAATGAAATTGGGCACACCTACTGTATGTGAAAATTTAACATATTAAATGGAAAAAGAGTGCCACTGAGTTTAAAAAGGATCCAAGCAGATACAGGGTAGAAGAGGCAAGGTTTTTGAGGCAAAGACTAGCAAAAGGACATAAAACAGAGGATCCTGAAAAACACTGACTGGAGTACAACTTCCTTTACAATGACCCACTCTAAGCTTACTTTTATATGTATACCTGACTAGGCAGCATAGTTTACACACAAAAAGAAAGCTTAAGAGGAGGAAAAAAAATCAAACAAAAACCGAAAACAGACAAAACTGACTACAAAAACAAACTAACAAAAAGCCTAAATCAACAAATAAGCACAGAAGGGGAAATAGTAAACTTAGGCAAATGCCTGGAAGATGACAAGATGTCTGTTAGCTGTAAGAAGTTCCTAGGTATCGACCAAAGCATGGATAATGGCTTACCATGGAGACTCAGGAGGTCTAGCTACTTCTCCTATATTTGTAGTTTTTCCAAACTTATACAGTTATGGATGAAAATGCTATCTTGAGAGGTCTAAAGGAAAATTTCAAATTTGATTATATTTAAAGAAAGCTGCTGAGCTGCAGTTCAGCAATGCCACTGATAGGGAAGAATCTCACATTTCCCCAGGGCAATTGATTCACAGCCTCAGGGATCAGCGTGCCCATGGTGAAACATCAGCAACTTTGTAAGCCACAGCAAGAGAAATGCCCAACTCCATATGTGAGTCTGTGTGAGCAACAGTAAAGCACAAGAGAAGAGCAGGGAATATCTGTCATCCCAGGATGTCATAAAAATGAGCAACAATTGTGTGAAATACATTCTGCCTTATTTTCATCCATTTGAAATTTACAAGAAAGCCGTTTCTTTCAATTCAAAATCATCTTGAAGAAAGTTCTGCCCAATGGAAAATTGGACTGTGTAACAGAAAACTAAGTTTTGTTTAAAACGAAACAAAGGTACTGAATAAAACATTATGTCTCTAATATAAACACTAAATGGTGTCATTGCATTCTCATGCTTGACAAGAGACACAGCCTTAAAATACCTAAATAAACCATGCTGCAGTAGCTAATTAAGTTTTAGGCTCCCTTTTATTTCTGTTCAGCTTAAGTGCTTAAGGGAACACACAGAGGAAAGCCATTCTAAGAAAATCCTGATTATTTTGTTTCATTGTTGTCTACACTTTTTGTTACCTTTGATTCTATGGTAATATCCCTAACTCCTAGATCTAAAAGCAAATCAGCAAAATGCTAATATTACCTTCTTTCTTTTGTCCAAAGAGAACATTAGACAGGATATTAAAACACATTTCATCTCCAAATATGTAATTAGCATGTATTTAATATACGACATGCAGAAATAATACTAATAAAAAGGCATCAAAGCAGAATTTCATGGTAATTATTGCATCCCACAGACTGCTCTCACACTCCCCCAGCTCTTTTCTCTGGGCACACAATACCCAGGGAGAAAACAAGCATTGCTTATTACTCCCAGCATAGTGCGAACCATCATTAACTCCTTTGAATGCAATACAGAGGAGCTCCACTTCTTGAAATCATGTCACTTAGTAAAAGCTTTCTAAGAGTGGTTCTGCTACCAGGCCATCAAAACCAATACTGAGATCCATGGACTGTATCTCCAGCCCAAGTGACCTGAAAACACCGCAGGGGTGGACTTTTCACTCCTCACTAACTGTCCTTAACCTGCTTCAAATTTCCCAATTTCCTTCACCAAATGAAGTTACAGTTTTATAAAAACAATCAGAATTGTATTTTTGAGATACAGAAGTATAAAAAAAAAAAGATGTATTAGAGGAACTTTCTTTTGCTTCTATCAATTTAAATTCATATGATCAGCAATTTCAAAATCACGCGTGGCTTAGTCTAAGACCACAGCTGGCAGAAACCATGAAAACAGGAGTTTTGCAGATGAACTACTCAAAACATCTGGCTTACTTTTCTCAGACACCTTTGGCAATTCTTCAAGTGTTATCTCTGGGCAGTAAATGCCCTCCAGAAGAAGTGCAGGAGCCCACACAAGCTTTCCAGGGACCAGTATGTACTTCATAGGAAGCCAAAGTGCATATGGCCCCAGCAAGGGGTTACGGAATTCCACATGTGGCTGAGGAGGCAGCCAAGAACATAGTCCCAAAGCTTAAGCAAATGATAAGCCACAGCCTTCTGCAACCCAAAGGGAAAATGAAGTTTGAAGCAGGTCAAATATCTCTGAAATGTCTTAACCACAAACACATGCATTAGATGACAACTGAGATAATGTGTGCCAACAGAGGTGTCATCCAAAGTGACTGGTAAGAAATACTAAACAAATCAAATCACAAACCCACTGAGCCAACATCACACCTCAACACATTGCCTCTGATAAGATTATGAAGAACGTTATTCCTCCATGAAAGAGAAAAGAAATGCTCAAGGGACAGATATGGAGAGAGAGGAAGTAAGAGGTGGGCAGTCACTTTACATCCTTCCTTTTGCTGACTCAAACTTTTGCAATGGAGGGCTTATCCACTCAAGTAAGGCAAAGCAGGTATGAGCTGACCATACATGCTACGCACCAGGCTCTGAGCCCCCATCCCAGCTGCAGGTGCAGTGAACAGCCACCCCTGTGCACGATGCACAGCACTGCTGCAGCTCAAGGCAGTCCCAGGGACAGAAGGCAGACATCTCTGTCTACAGAGATGTCAGGAGGTCACTACTTCAGACCAGTGCCAGCAGACCTGCTCAGCGGCAAAGTAGCTTCCTCCCCACATTGTTAAGGCATGGACAGAAGCAATTTCACCGCTGCAGAGCCAACTCCTTTTAAAATATAGTAATAGTTCCCCAATGACACAGGACATTGTCCTCAGGCAAACGAGGAACAGTTCTCATATTCTCATTCAAGTACTGTCCTTTCAATAAGCAGCCTAGGGTTTTGCAGTGTTTAAAAAGCCATGGCCTAAGTATCTGTATCCAGCTGCTACAGCATCAACTGTTTCAGCTCTGCCTCTCAAATGCTGCTGCCCTGAATATGCATTGATAGCCTTGACTCACAATAAAATGATGCACACAAAAAACCTAGTGCAGCTACCTAGCATCATTATTACACCTTAGCTTTACATAATACCCTATGTGCACCAGTATTGTTATAGGTCAATGAATGCTAAGCTTGATACCCCAATACCTCTGCGGTGACTTTATCCAACCAGAAGACAGAGGCACTTCCAGCTTAAAATGTTTTTTTTCTTTGTATTTGTCCTTTGTAGTTCATAAACACATTATTTTGTTCCACTTCAGCTAGAGTTTGGATTTGGCCATTAACGTAAGTTTCCAGAAGCTGACTTCATGTCCCAAGAGATGAAAACTGCTTTACCCTTAAGGAAGAAAGCAATAACAAGTGAGGCTGACTTGCCCAACAGGCATATAAGGTCAAAACAGAGTGTCATATACTAACTGCAGTCTCTATCCAAAAACCAAGGCTTCATATGGCAGCTTGTTCTGCATTATCAAAGCACCCACAGACCGTAAATATCTCAGGGCACAGACACTCCAAAATGCGTTTGTGCTACAGCTACAAAAATCTTCCCAGTATGAATAAATTAGAGTGTGATTTACAACTCATGATATATATCACCACAACTGCACTGTTATTCTGCATTTACCAGATCAGGCAAATTTATCCATATATTCATTTATCATCCAATAACCAACACACCATAAGGTTAGAGGAAGCATCCACCAAGGGAAGTTCTTTGTGTAGTCACACCTTTAACAGAAAAAAGAGAATTAGTATGAGCCTGGAAATAAAATCATGGGCTTGGAAATTAAATGGTGATTTATATCAATCTGTATGCTGCAACTCCTATTTTATATGGCAAAGGGTTGGAAGTAGATGCTCTTTAAGGTCCCTTCCCAACCCATAACATTCTATGATTCTATGATATACAGCTACTAACTACAAGGGTTGAATGTGTTGGTTGGTTTGGGGGAGGTTGGGAGGTGTGGGTCTGTGTTGGAGAATATAGGTAAGAGGACAGCTGAATGGAAAACAAGCATTTTATGTTTCACCCTGAGTACCAAAGCAGAAAGAACAGTTCTTGTGATTACTGAACTGAGCAAATCAGGACACCAAGGATAGTGTAGAGGATAAATATACATGAAAGCAAATTTTTTTTTGTCAGTCTGTTTTCACAAAACAACTTCCACTGGGGAAGCATGTTCATTGTGTCTGACTACTTTTAGCTGATGAAAGGACGGTTGTGTCATTTTCCATCAGCCCATCAAGGAGAGAACAGAAATGTTATAGCAAGACTTTCTCTCTAACTGAAGCTTTAGTTACACAGGTCTGCAAGGTTTCCACTCCAGGCCACTTCTGAAGGTTTCAAATTTCTCATCAGATATGATGTTTGCATCCAGTGTTAAGATTTCCATCTAATGATGAAGTGCAGACAAAACTTTCAAACACATACTCACTACAGAAATACATTTAGAAGTTACTTATTTTTTTACCTTCATATAACAGGACATTCCCACTGGTAGTCAGGTAACTGCATATTCTGGACCAGCTATGAAACCATTAAAAAAGGATGAAATCATACCTACTCAGGAAATAAAACTTTCATGTTAGGGACAATCTTTCACTACGCCCATGAGTTAGGATCTCCAAGTGCTGTAACATTTTCCTGTCACTGTGGCATAAATTGAATCACTCAATTTAAGAACTACATGTAAGAAACTTTTCTTAAATTATCCATATGGTTTCCTAAGGAAATTCAGTTTATCACATTATCTGCCCACTCGAACTGTAAGTCTGTTGGCTGATTCTAGTTAAATTCCACCAGGGATGAAACCCCTTCAGAATAATTATGCTCCTATAAATTTAACAACAATCAGCTGCAGCGAATTGTCACTACCTGAAGCCTCCATAGAGCAATGGAGGAACTGCATCATCACTAAGTGCTGGCAGCATCTGACTGCCAGGCAGTGTCACCAGCTGCTGCACCTGCTAGCTCTCATACAAGGGACAGATTTTAGGAGACATCTGTGAGAAGAGCTTTTGCCCTGCTCTGGACAGGATTTTGGCAAGAGAATAAAGGGTCCAGCACAATTAATGTGCTGACAATTAATGAAGTCAGGCTACATTAGTTTTTATGCTCAGAGATGCAAATGTTACCCCTTATGATTGTTATTTGCCTCTCAGAATCACAGAATGGCTCAGGTTGGAAGGGACCACAGTGGGTCATCTAGTCCAACCACCCTCCTCAAGCAGGGTCATCCAAGAGCACATTGCACAGGATTGTATCCAGACAGTTCTGAAATATCTCCAGCGAGAGAGAGTCCACAATCTCGCTGGGTAACCTGTTCCAGAGTGTGGTCACCCGCACAGTAAAGAAGTTCTTCCTCATATTCAGGTAGAACTTCCTGTGCATCAGTCTCTGCCCATTGCCTCTTCACCTATTACCTGGCACCAAGGAGAGCCTGGCTCCATCCTCTTGACATCCTCCCTTCAGATGCTTATTGATGTAGTCCCCTCTCAGTCATCTCATACAGACCCAGCTCCCTCAGTCTTTTCTCATAAGAGAGATGCTCTCGTACATTTGCTTTTTCAGTCAGGAGCCCATTAGCCACAACAAGAAGGCATCACTGAAAGAGAAGGTCAGTAAGCCCTACCATATAGATTTTGACAGGCTTAAAATCTCATCCTGTGCTAAATAATGGAGTGATGAGATTGACACAAGGGTTTTTTCCTCAGTGCTTCTAGCAGCTGGCAGAATCAAGTACACTGGAAATCTGCCAGAAGCAAAGCCAGGATTTATTTGATGGTGTTAAGATGTACTTATATGAAAGATGTGCAGGCGAGAGAGATGAATCTTGTGCAGTGGTGAAAAGGGGTAACATGGTGAAGGGCCTTGAGGGGAAGTCATATGAGGAGCATCTGAGGTCACTTGGCCTGTTCAGCCTGGAGAAGAGGAGACTGAGGAGAGACCTCACTGCAGTTACAACTTCCTTGTGAGGCAAAAATGAGGGACAGGTACTGATCTCTTATTTGTGATGACCAGGGGCAGGACCGGAGGGAGTGGCCTGAAGTTGCATCAGGGGACATTAAGGTTGGATATTAGAAAAAGGTTCTTCACCCAGAGCATGGTTGGGCACTGGAACAGGCTCCCCAGGGCAGTGGTCACAGCACCAAGCCTGGCAGAGATCAAGAGGTGTTTGGATGATACTCTCAGGCACAGGGTGTGACTCTTGGCAGTGATCCTGTGCAGGAGCAAGAGTTGGATTTAATAAACCTTGTGGGTCCCCTCCAACTCATCATACTCTGTGATTCTGTGATGTAATACAGAAAAGCCTTGTTAAATTTGCAGGTCAAGTTTCCAGATGCTCACAGAAATTTGATCTAGAACTTTAAGAAACAATGATATAAAAATGGAATAAAAACTGTAGAGACACTTATGCAGTAACTGCACATATTTCTTTTGCTGGAAATAAAACATTTTTTCACAAGTCTTTGCTTGTGTAATTCAGAAACAGCTTTGGTGTGTCTATCAGTAACAACAGTCAACCAATAAAGTAAAAATGAAGCCCAAGAGCTCATATATTTGAGACTTCTGAAAGTGATACAAAAGTGTCAATGATCATCACTGCTCCTGAAGAGTGGTCTCTGGCACCATGACTATCTGTCATACAGTATTGAGGCAGTAAAAGGGAGAAGCCTTGTGCTCAGGATGGAACCAAGGAGAAAAAAGTTTAATTTGAACCAGAAAAAACTTCTCTAGCTAAGATTTCTGCAGTGCAGCGTAGTTCTCGTCATCTTACCCAGATATGTCAAGAGTCTTTCCCATCTGTTTTAGAAAATGTCATTACTCTGAAACTCCCAGGATCCACTCATAGTGGTCAGCAATTACTCAGATGACAGAAGCAATGGTCATTGGCACACACTGCCAATGTGGCCACATCAGCCCTGCCCAAAAGTTCCCCGAGTGCCACCACCAAGATTCATAGTCAGCATCAGTCAAGTGCTTGTCTCCTTCTGCCAAGACAGTCCTTCCAGCGCATGGAACCCCTCTGAAATTCAGTTTCTGAAATCGTATTTGCAGTCTTAAATCCAAGCAGCAATGCCATTAGCCTTCTCCAGTAACATCTGTCAGCATAACACATCCCTAAACAGCATTTTACAGTAGAAACTATATATTTTAATGACCATAGTATTTCATTTATCATCTGTCCCTTAGCTCAATGCAAAGACAAAGAGTAGTACCATCTCAGATGCCATTTCAGGAATCCAGCCTTCTCGTTGTCTCCAGATAAGCTGAGAGGGAAGGAACAACACACAGGCTGCTTTCCATCAGTGCCCTTGTGTTGCCCATGAATAAAGCAGACAAGAGGCCACCCACGCCTCTGTCATGGCACTATTAGCCCAGGGTACTCAAACAACTCCACACTGCAAGAAGCTCCACAAAATGGAAGGATGTTTTGATCTTTTCTTGTTTTCATTAATGAAGCATAATAACGGGGTGATGATAGCTTATAAAGTTACTGAAAAAGGTCATGGAGAGTAGACAAGAAAATGGATGCCTGTAGAATTTACATTAAAAAAAAATTTGCTGAGGGATTTCTTTCTTTGGTTGAACACAATATCTAAACAGATAAAGGAAAAGTCTCATTCTTAAAGGTGCATTTTTGACACTCTCAATGGACTAAGTGCCTTAAAGCATACACTGCACTGGGATGCAAGGCAGTAAGAGGGTCAAATGTGTTGTTTTTACAAATATCATGTGCACTTCAGTTTATTTTTCTTTTTTCTTGACTCCAAAATGTTATACCAAAAGGAAAACACTGTGAGGGAGATAAAGAAAGATAAGGTACAGTCCAAACAACAGGAAGGATCTGCAAGAAAACAAAGGCATTCCAGCACCTGAAGAACAGTATCCAGCCCTTTACTGACCAGCAAAATCCTCAAAGCCACAAATGGAGGATGAAAAAAATCAGACAAAAAGCTGCCAGACTTAGTAGTAGAAATAGAGCGATTTATCAGAAGCTGGAGAAATTAAAATAATGTAAGACAGCGAGCACTTTCTGAGAGCGAAAACTTGAGGTCTGCCAGAAATCCAAGTTCTGAAGAAAATATGGCAATATAGATTCAATTACACAAGCCATTTTTCTCACCCTATTATTTCTTTACTGCGCACACTGTGAGCTCTGAAAGCAGATATGTTTACTTATTTAAGAGAAATGGTATAGGTCTGTCTAAATCACATGCACCATAAGAAAAAAAGAACACAAGTACCAAACCCTGCTGAGTCAGCCAGAATAATGGCACTAGATACCAAGCACAAGGCTTCTCCAATCTGCTAGAATCACAGATCCATCAGAACTGTGGTAAAAGACATCAGGTTTTCCACTGGAGGGGTTGGTAGGGGAGCAGTGCAAAGGAACAGCTGCCCTTCTTTCTCTCTGAGCCCAGGGCAGAGAAGCAGTATCTATAATTCACTCTCCTCTGGTGGTGATTTATGAGATTCCGGTAACAGTTCCCACAAAATCACCACGTCACTTCAACCTAATTGCAAAATCAACACTAAAGAACTCCATGGACTCTTGAAACTGGACTGTAAAATCGTTGCTAGAAAAAGCACCTACAGAAAAACTTCTTTTCTTTCTTTTTTAAGCCAAGGTTTGTAATCAAACACACATCAGATTAGTAGCACATTTGTCAAATAAAGAAGAAAAATTGTACACACAATAGTACTGCACATGGACAAAAATACGAGGAGGTTCTTGTATAAATATTTTCCATTAAAAAAATTAGGGGGATATCCAGATCTGCTACAGGACACAATTTAACCAAATAATAAACTTGCAAGATCTTCACCTCATTTGCCTTTTTTTTTTTTTTTTTTTTTTTACTGGAGCTTTCAATAAACAGAAACATGTATAGCCTTATTTTCTAAATTGGCATATTTTACCAAGGAAAATTTTAAGAATACATGTAGGTGGCACTTGGAAAAGACAGAAAGAAATCAAACCTGAAACACTAACTTATGCACAAAATAAAACTACCATTTTAAAATTTTTCATCTGTAAGACATATGAAACAAAACTTTTAAAACAAACCTTTAAAAGAGAACATAGTCTTTTAAGAAAAAGAAGCTTCTATTTTAGTGTTTATTACAAAAGAAGGGAATGTAGTTACTAATTCCAATTTTAAATGAGATTTGATTTAGCTCATTTATGTTAAAAGGTATCCAAAGACAAATACTCCATCATCCAAAAGACAGAATCTGTATCACAAGAAACAGTGAAATACACACAAGGGATGTAATAATTATACTCGGTCACCTATAAATGACAGAGAAGAAAGTGTGTGATAGTGACACTAAGAGGAGGCAGGGATGTGTGTGAGGAAGCTCTTCTTGCAGGTGCCCCTCATGAGTAATGAGAGGGGACTTTAGGCAGGCTTTATACACAGAGGGAACCAGAGACACCACCAGCAACTTCTCCTTGAGGAAGAAAGGTCTTGAATTCCGACTGTCTTCTAAGCAACATACACATCATTGCACATCTTTCAGAGTTTTCTATAATGTAAATTATACTATTTTTAAGAGACTGAGTCATTTTCCAGTCTATCATTTTTTCAGCAAAAACTCCTAACTGAATCTTGTGGGGGAAAAAGCTTGTTTTAATAGACAAAAAACTGGAGTCAAAACACCTATAAAGCAAATACATGACATTTTAGATTTTCAGTACTCTGCAAAAAGCAAAAGCTACTTGGCGAGTAAATCAAACATGAAGTCAAGAGAGAGTGTCTATTACAAACAGTGAAACATCATGTTATGTTAAATTTAAACTGGGTTTGTTATTTCTAAGTGAACTATTAAGCAACAGTAACATTTAAAAAGCTATTTTCACCAGTGCATTCAAGTGGAGCAGCAGTGCAAGTTTCCAGGTAACAAAGGTGACAACTGCTCTCTTAAGGAATTCTAAGTCATTTAATCAATAACTCCATAAACAGCAAATTAAACCCATCAGCTACAGTTTGATGGGGCCATATCGACCCAAAAGTTTTTAAGAAAGCTGATTATTTCCCACATTCAATTAAAAACAGCAACACCATATACATAAATCACATGACGAATGTGCTGAAAAAACCTAGACCTGTAATTAAACAGAAGACTAATTATTTATAAAAAGCATTTGCTCATTTACTAAATACATTCTAAACTTCATAGTCCATGAAGCATGATAGTATTCAATTGAATATCCAGGCACTAAAAGTTCAGGTCCTGCCCGAATTCCAACTGACATAGGCCACCCCAAGATATATAAAAAAAAAAAGAAGTACATAAATAGATAACTCAAAAGTATAGACAATAATGAAAGAGTTGTCAAAGTAAAACATAGGGTGACAAAGAAGACAGTCAAAACAATGTTACTGTGTTACCTTATAAAAAAAACTTCAGTCAACTTATTCTTTGACTATGACTAAATCTGGAATTTGACATTTTGATATATTCCCTCTTGGCAATATGGGTCTCAGCCACATTTTTACACCTGTCTCTGCCTTAAAAGTGCAGTAATTGACAAGATAAGACTGTGATTAAGTATATTTTCAATTCATTACATATGATAATAACCAAATCGCTGACCAACACCACACTTAGTGACTGCACGTACTGTGCCCTCCTTATCCTCCATACCTATTCTGCTGGCTTGCTGCAGGGGACCTGCTCCTTTGTAGCATGCTGAAGAGCCAAGGTTTGAATTCGGTGGCATTGCTGCATCCCTGCCAGAGAATCTCCACCACCTCCACCCTGGGGAGGGGGTTTGCAGCACAGTCAGGAGCAGAACACAAGGCCATAAAACAGAGATTATAAATGCAACATGCTTGGGGGAACGAGAGCAGGGTTGCTGCAATGCTTTTAATTTCTCTGGGATTCAGGATGAAACAGTGGGTAAGGGGATGGGGGAGGATGATGAGGAGTCATAGGATATGGAGAAAGTGGAAAACAGGGCTGCTAAGAGGGCTTTCCTAGATGCCAGAAACCAACTAAGCTGGCTCTTCCCAGGAAGGCTTCCTCCTTCTGGGATAATCAGATTTCCCCTTAACTTCACAGCAGAAATTTTGTTTTCATTAAGAGGAGACAGGAATGCACACCTGTGACTGGTGCTTAGAACCAGAGCTCCGGTAAAGTTGTGTGACACCACAGGCAAACTGTTCCACATCCCTCAGAGGACATCCTGCACTGTGAACCATAATTCAGAGAATTAATGGCCCTTTTCATCTCTCTGCTTGAAAAGCGAGGCACTGAGAGGCAACAGGCCTGTAAGGCTGCAGGATATTGCTCTCCCAGCACAACTCCAAGAGCATGGATGGGGAAAATGGAGGCCACGGCTGTTAGCTGTGAAGATACTGAACAAGTCCCCCAAGCTCAGTTTTAGGTTTCCACATTCTGAAATACACAGCAAATCTGCTCAATTCTTCAAAAGGTAAAGATTTAAGGATACTCATTTTCACAATGAGCAAAACTTCACCTGGTTTTCAAATTCAAGTTTTAGAATGTCCTGCCCAGGTTATAATTTTAAACCTGAAAACTCTTGACATCACCAACTACAAGAATCTGTTACTTCAGGAAGCAGTTCTGACAAATTCAGGCCCCCTTAAAATTTTTGCGTCCTATGAACTCAAGGTTTTAACATTTTAGAGATCAGCTTTTACTGTAAGTGGAAGCACCACCTGACCGCTGCCTGAGAACAGTGTCCCTCACCCTTTGAAGCGATGCTTATGCAGCATATCTCGGCCAATACTGACGGCTGCAGCCACACACCACAGCACAGGGCTCCTCCTCCACGACAGCTGAGGAAAATCACAGGGGAAGGAAAAGAAGGAAGAGATTTCCCTCTTCATAAGAAAGCATTATGTGTGCAAATAAAAAAAGTCAAAAGTTTTTCAAAGCTTTCATCACTTTTTTCCTAGTAAAGATAAATTAACAATAAACTAAAACACTGTCCCTCGCCATGCAAAATGCAGCAGTCCCCATTTAGTTTTTAACTCCCATTGGCAGAGTCATGGCAGTAGTGAGCTGGAAACAAGGCTGTTTCTGGCTCTGCAGTGTTGCCATGACTGCAAGACGAGAAAAGCTGCAGGGGACCAAGAAGGGAATTCCTTCTGAGGGCCTAAGAGGATGCTGCAGCCTCAAAATCCTCCTTCTGTCCCCACCATATCAAGTGTATCAAGCACTACTGACTCTGGAGGCAGCTTGGGAACAGATGCAGGGAAGCTGGAATGATCCAAGCTGTACCCAGCTGACACATTCCTACAGTGTCACAACAGGTGCACCAAAGAGGGAACTACTACAGTATGTACGTGCCTTGGACATTTCAGAGTCAAAACTATCATACAACTGTTACAGGCTACCTTTTCTTGTAAATGGAAGTAGTACGAAAGTTTTCAGGACCTAATGTCAAATAAAAGTACTGATTTCACTTTATGAATCATTTTATCTGACAGTATAGTAAGTGCCAAAAAGCAGGATTTAGTGCTCATGATAAAATGTTTGGTCTTTATATGTACACAAGGCAAGGAAAAATATCTCAAGGGAAATCTGCACCAAATCATAAACCACAAGAGGGACATAAAGATTAAAATTCTGGAGGCATTGTGTATTAAATGAGCAGTATACTAGTCAAAAAAAAAAATCAATTGAAGCAAATTCAGTACTTCTACAATTATTATAGCACAATAACTGTCATTTTGAAGGATAAAGGTTGGTTATTTCAAAGGTTTCTATAAAACACTTCTCTGCCTACTTGAAATGTGGTATTTTTAAACTACAGTATCAGCCAGCCAAATAAATGTATCAGACACCTTCAAGCAATGCACTTAAATGAGAGAATATTCATAAAGGATTTAGAAAGACATCTCAATTCACTGACCCAAATATTACAAAGCAAAGCAAATCACCAGACTGCCTTTTGCATGCAACTGTGTTGGAAATTTTCAATTACTTCTTATCTTATAATTAAACTACTGGCTTAATACTTTGTATTTCTATGGTACCTTTCACCCAGGGAGCTTAACGTGCTTTACAAACATTATCAGCTTTTACAGCGAGCTGGCTCTTGTGATGAGACACTATACTGCAGACTTCCAGTTTGAGGTTTTAATTACATATAAGCAAAAGGGATCTCAAATCACACCAGGTAACAAAGTTCACCCAAATAAACTGAGTTATTGTGAATTCATGAATGAGAGTGTCAACTCAGAAAAGCAGTAAGGAGGAGCACACAACAAAACATGCCTTCTTTAGATATATTGCTCCATCACTGCTGTCATTTTGGGGGAGCGATGGATTTGATGAGTGGACTATTAGATGGATTAGAAATTGGTTGGACAGTCACATCCACAGGGTAATGGTCAATGGCTCAGTGTCCCAATGGACATCAATGACAAGTGGTGTCCTTCAGGAGTTCACACTGGGACCAGTGTAATTAAATATTTTCATTAAAGACTAAGCAATTGAGTGCACCTTCAGCAAATTTGCAGGTGACACCAAGCTGAGTAGTGCAGCTGAAACACCTGAAGGAAAGGATGATGTTCAACAAGGCTAAGTGCAAGTTGTTGCACTTGGGTTGGGGCATACCCTGGTATGAATACAGGCTGTGAGATGAACAGATGAGGGCAGCCCTATTAAGGAGGACTTGTGGGTGCTGGTGTATGACGGACTGGACATGAGCCAGCAATGTGCTCTTGCAGCCCACACAGCCAGTCATGTCCTCGGCTGCATGAAAATCAGCATGGCCAGCAGGTTGAGGAAGGGGATTGTGCCCTTCTACTCTGCCCTCACGAGACCGCACCTGAAGTGCTGCATCCAGCTCTGGGGTCTCCAGCACAGGAAGGACATCAATCTGTTGGAGCGAGTCCAGTGGAGGGACACCAAGCTGATCAGAGGCATTGGAGCACCTCTTCCATGAGGGAAGGCTGAGAGAATTGAGATTGTTCAACCTGGAAAACAAGGCTGCTTCATGACCTAATTGTGACCGTCCAGTACCTGGAGGAAGCCCGTAGGAAAGATGGAGAAAGAATTTACAAGAGCATGTAGTGATAGGACAAGGGAGAATGCTTTCAAACTGAAAATACTTGATTTCATATTAGGAAGAAATTCTTTACTCTGAGAGTGGTGAGCCACTGAAACAGGTTGCCCAGAGAAGTTGTGCATGTCCCACCCCTAAAAGTCTTTAAGGCCAGGTTGGGTGGGGTTCTGAGAAACTTAGTCTAGTGGAAGGTGTCCCTGTCCATGGTAGGGGGGTAGAATTAGATGATCTTCAAGGTCCCTTTCAACCCAAACCATTCTACAGTTCTCTGTTTTCAATGTAACACAACTGATACTCCTTTACTGGGTATGTCGACTCTGCTTTTTAAGGTTTCATTGCTCCAATAGTACTGTCAAAACCCATGTGTTCCAAGACGTAAATAATCTGGACTTCTTCTAAATATGCTTAAAATGTTAAAAACCTTGCCACACCACAGCAAAACACAAGTCTTTAAAATTCATCTAAAATAACTTGCAGTAATAAGTACCACCACTTCCACTGCTGGTGCTCAGGCCATGAAGAATGGAAGGTAAGTGCAGAATTCAAAGTTCAGCATGTTGCACTATTAAGAAAATAAAATATTTTAAAAAACACTTTAAACTAATGAATAATATATGTGTACAACTCACTGCTGCAGAATGAAGCATCTTTACAGGAAAAAATGAAAATATTTTATAAAATTACAGATTCAGAAAAAACCCAGAGAATTAATGTTGAAGTACAAAGTGTAGACTTTTCTAAGATGGTACAACCTCCATGTTCACACGAGGTATGCAGCTCATCTCACCCGAGTCCTGATTAGAAACTGGAAAAAAAAAATTTTAGTGTCCAGTAGGCCACATACACTACAGACACTACATGCTTTTACTGAAAAACTACTTAAGCAGCAATTTGCAGAACTTTCAATATTTTATCAGGACTATCTATTATCTCTTTCCACCTGTAAAGCACAGCACTTCATTCTGCTATATGTTCAAGATTACAAGATTCACGAGAAAAGTAAAATTACAGCTAATACCTTTTTAAAACCTTTCAGAATATCCTAAAACAGCTTTTCTGAATACAAAAGCTACAGTATTTTAAATCCAAGATTTAGTCTCTTTCAAGTATAGCCAAATACTGCACCCTAATAGAAAACAATTATCTCCCCTTCCTAAAACAAAAAATTATAAACTTTTGCCATTTAAGATGACAAGATATGAGACCCAAAAAACCCCAACAACAACAACAACGACAAAACAACCAACCCAAAACAACCCCGAAAACACAAAGCCACAATCTGTGGGGGCAAACATTTTGCTTTCAGACTGATATTGCAAAGGTACTATAAAATTATGAAAAGACAGGGAAACAGAAAACACAAGCAGCATTCAAAGCTGGATGACAAATAAGCATATACTTACAGTGCGTAATTCTTCAAGTCAATATACAGATCTCTTTCTGCCTCTCCTTCCTCCCTTCTCATCTCCATCTCACTGTCATTGCACTGTCATGACACCTCCCCTGTACCTCAAAGCATGTACACAATGATACTGAAGGGATGGTAGTCACTTTTTTGGACACATCCACAGTACTAAAGCTACTGGTCTAGAAAACAATCAACTCCCAGCACACCCCTGCTTCATTCCATCTCTCCATCTACAAGACGTTAATGAATGGCATGGTATTTACTCATATTAACAAAACATTTAATTTTTTTGTAATCCATTTATTTGAAGAATTAGTCTGGTTTAACAGTGCTAAGACCACTATTATGGTTTTGAATGACAGCAGATGATAAAAATTATGTATTTGCAGTTTGCCTGAAACCTTGTATGTTCACAAAATGTCTTATAATCTAAAGCAATTCCATTATCATGTGTGTATGCTGAGCTAATTCAAGGTGAGCTGTGTTGGAAAAGAGGTATGAAGGCAGGTAACAGCAGCACTGGCTTTGCCAACTCCTACAAAGTAGTCTCACCTGGCATAAGGAAACCAAAACAGGACAGTAGATTTGTTAGGGAAAATAGAAAAAGAACAAGCATGATGGTAAACCTCAGCCTTCTGACATGTTTTGTCCCTATGGCTAAGGATTATAGCACACTTTAAAAGACCAAAGCAAATCAAAGCAAGCTATTCCTCATCATCATGCTCACTCCTGATGACAAGTTCCTGGGGAGGGCAGTGCACACATGCTGAGCTCCACAGCGCTGGCCAGGTGGGCAGAGCCCAGGCAAAGGGCCCAGACCCACACACCCTCTGGCTCTGCCTCAGAAAAGATGCCACAGGGCATGAGGGTGAGCAATGATGTGCTCAAAGCAAGAGCAATGGCAGCCACACAGCAGGAAGACTATGCCATTTTAAACTATTTCATATCTGCTGACTTCTGTTTCATATGTTACTGCAACTGAAGGTTAGGCAATTTTTTTTTTCCCTGTGGTTAGGTCAAACATATCAAAAAGCTTCAAGTAGTTTACATTAAATCCCTTAAATTGCACTGCTGCAAATGATGAGGTTATATATGGCCTGAAGCAATCATATAAAAAAAATCTCTTTCAGGTCAAGTGGAAATATATGATTTGTTAAACCAGGATAAAATCAGTTATGGCCTGGAGATGAAACTTCTCTTCTGTCTGAATAAAACTGACATTTCTGTTCCACACTACAGATTCAACAAACAAAAGTTAATTAATTTAGGACAGTAATTCTTTTAATGCTTTCGGCAATATCTTAAGCCAGTGAATACAAATTAAAGTATTTATGATGTTCCAAAATCTCAGAAGAGAGTGGCAGCCGAACAATTCAGGACACTAAAAATAATGCAGAGAGCTGGGCCTTGGTCTATACAGCATTCAGATTGCTCAACCACCACTCATTTGCCAAATGCCATTTGCATCCAGCTATTTCTTCTTTTCCAGCTAAGCGATTCATTCTTTTGCTTGTTTCCTTAAAATCTTACTGCTGGAAGGATCAGTTCAATTTTATAACTGATGCTCATTTGTTACTTGTGAATTATACCAATAGCTTGCAGTGTGTTTAGAGACACAAATCACCATATACATTCTATATGCACACATATAAAAAGACAGAGAGAGAGAAAGAATACATTAGAAAGACAATAATGTATTGTAACATTTACCAGTTGTTTGCCAGAATCAATTCCTGATGAGATGAGTGGACTAATTTCCCCAGAGACAGATCATCCTGTATTCTGTGTGGCTGCAGGCTTACTGCCCTGAGAATAAAGTAGAGCTCCCCTACCAAGTCTGGAGATGTGAAACAACATCTCAATCTTTAAGCTGGCCTGTAATAAGTGTTTGTGTTTGGTAAACATGGTTAGCGCTACTGTAGCTAATTCTGTGCAAAATATTTCATAAATGAGATACATGAAATTCAATATGTCATTGTCTTTTACATTCCATTAACAGCTCTAACTTTAAAGTGTATTCTGATTTTATTGTTTTAAATAATAGAGCCACATGAAAGCCTGGGCTTACAACTAAGTCATGTTCTACCATGACAAATACTCGGGCTTAATCCTCTGCCCTCCTCTGGGTTCCCAGTCCTAAGGTACATGGTGTTAAGTCATCTTCAGCTTCAACCATTTTTAAAAAGGGTAGAACAGAGTTTATTCTTCCCGACTCTGACCTGTTGTGTACAACCAGTTCGTAAGCACAGGCTCCTATACGTGTGGCACACTCCTTAGCACAGAAAGAGATTGGTCTTGCTCAAAGCTTCCAAGCAACAACTGCCATGCTAGCACGTGTGTTTCACTAAATAAATCAGGAGACAGACCATCTGGACCATTCACCTCTGCATTCACAGGCTCCACACTACCTACAAAAACAGCTGCCCAGGCCCATGAAGTCACTTACGAGGAGAGCCTGTAGGAAATCTCCAGTTCTGCAAAACATTTTGGCTTACAAAATCCCATTTGATTCAAAAATCCTCCTTTACCTCTATTCACAATGACAAACTTTCAACCTTCTATGTTTTAGAACAGAGCTCCAGAGGAAATGCAGACAAGAACTTGGTATTTGAAAGACGCCATGCTAAGGCAGACAAGTTTCATCCTGAAAAACAAAATTCAGTGCTTCATGATGGCAGAAAGAAATGCTGCTGCATACCAAATCAAAAAAAAGCAATTCTGAGGGACTGGTGACCAGAGATGGAGACATCATTGTGTCTGAGCACTTCCACTGGCCATACACAGGACATGCATAACCAGGGCATGCCATTCCTTTTCTGCCTGCCACATGCTCCAGCTTCAGTAACCAAACTCGAGGGGCTATAGGTTTACGCTGGCAAAACAAAATGACATACGCAGTCACCTTAGCAGGACCAGTATACCAAGTTTAATCAGCAATTATTTCCAAAGCCCCAGGCAGAATTTTATAGAATCCCTATACCAGAACATGCTAATGTTCCAGCTCAGTTCTGGCAAAAAGCACACATTTCCCACGCCATCTCCAATGACGAAAACTCCAGACAGGAACAAATCACTAGTAGCCTGGGGTTAGGAAAAAAGAAAAATCTCCTATATTAATGTTTATTTGTCCAAAGGACTTTAACCCAGCCAAGCCTTTGCTGCCAGCCACTGCAGCAGTGCATCAGCCCATGAGGTAATTCATTGCCCTACTGCAAGATCACACAGCAGAGTGTGCCGGACTGCAGAAAGGACTGACTAGATGCCATAGAGACACTACATGAGTACAGGGATCTCAACAAACAATATTCTTAAAACCAGAAGAAAATGAAGTCAAATGACTAGAGATATGGATCTGATATGGAATGATCAAGAGAGGCATATTTAATTATAGATTCAATTGAAAACAACAGTTCTGTGAAGAATTCAGGAAAAATATCAGATCTGGGTATGCTAATAAAGGAGAAAATGATAATGCAAAACACAAAATTTTTTATTTGCCTTGTTCATGGCAGACACCTGTACAAACTGTCAAAAATGAAAAAAAATTGCAAAATTTACTATGGGTAGGGTATATACCAAATAATACATTAATTCTTTATTTTTACAGCTATTGTCCTTACTAGAACAATCTTCTAAAAGAAAGAAAGCAATGCCTTTTCATAATTAGTGTACTGTCTGTGGGTTTTGCCCCTAAGTAAAACATGGACAAATACTACTTTTTAAAAAAAATTACATAGACTCGTTTAACCAACACTCAAAACAAAGTTTACATGGGGAACCTCAGATTTGTCCAAAAACAAGCGAGGCATTGTGTAATACTGCCCTGAGATGCATTTCCTGCAAATAGAAAAGAATGCAGATGGAAGAAGATACTGAGTTCCACTGCATCCTGGGGGGAAGTCTTTATGACAGGAAAAGTGAGGGAAGCATTCAATTTATATGGGAAAGTCAGAAAAGCAGAATATATTTCATCTGTTTAACAGAGGTACACAGAAACCTCTGAAGGATGACAGGACTAATTCAGAAAATTACCAGGGCTGGGGAAATTATTATGACTGACAGAATGATTCTGTTGAGTACATAAATTCTGGCAATAAAAGGTATTAGATTATGAAACAATTTCCAAAAGAAAATGACGGAAGTATCATTGCCCATGACAAGCCTACCACTACATCAGACACCTGAAAATAAATACAACTTTTTTGCTTAGTAGACAGAAACAGTACCTAATTTACTCTTGCACTGATAAATAATTTTTTAAAATCTGAAAAAATGGGTGGTGATCTGCTGTTATAGGGAAGCCAGTAGTAGTTTTGCAGATCTGTATTAATACCTATGCTATTCAGTAAATTCATAGTAAAACTAGGAAAAAGTTAGTATCAAGGTGCAAAATTTGTTGACAATATTTAAATTAGCCAGGAAACTAAAATATGGACTGATTGAAAAAAAAATGTTTAAAAGTTTCATTTACAAAAGGCCATGCACTTGGAAAAAAGTCAGTCTTCATGTCACAGAAAAAATAATGGGCTTTGACCTGACTCCACTTGAAAGTATAATTCTGGGATTGTAATCTTTTTTCATCTACACAAATAATACACCTTCAGACTACTCCCAGGCCTATCCAAACCCCACATCAACAAATGTAGAGGCAGGACCCCACAGCAAGATTTTGGCTGAGTAACACCCTGTCTGTCCCAGGAGAATCCCTGTCACAGTGTCCGGGCACGAAGCCCAGCAAGATGAGTTGTGGGTAGCAGTTACCCCTCATCACATTTCAGACAAAGGAGCACTTCAGCCTTGGGGTGTGGGACACATGGCAGGATGAAAGGGAAGCGCATTTTGAGATTACATGGGGTTTATAAACATGTGAATGCTAGCGAAGACAAAGTTGGAGAGAAGTGACCTGAGAGTAAGGGACTTAGAGTGGGAGCTATGAGCTCGGGAGCACCAAAAGAGAGGATGTTTAAGGGCTGGCTGTGAGCTTGGCAGCACCAAAAGAGAGGACGTTTGCTGTGGGGGCTTATATGTCCAGGTGCCAGCAACTGAGGAGACTGGGGCAGCTACTGGGCAGATCAAGTGTCTGAGCTCAGCTGCTGGAAGGATCCTCCTCCAACCTATGTATACACATACTCTCACTCACAGACCTCGCTCCTGGTCAAACAGAACTGTCTGTGTCTGAGTGCTCTATCTGCCTGCCTTATCCAAGCTGACAATATACACACACAGTGCATACCCCTGCCTGCCGAGGATACATTTCAGCCTCACCACTGGTTGGCCCTGGGGCACGGAGCAACAGCTGCCTTGCCTCTCTCGGGCTGTTGGACCCAGCATGACATATTTTCCTCCAATCCAAAATACATGCTTTCAGGCAACCATCAGCTAAATGTTTAGCAGCCACAACAAACCAGCAGGTTATTAGGAGTTATGCAGAGGAGAGAACAAAATAGAGACAAGCTTAATACTACATTAAACCCACTGTTGGACTAGACTTTGAATGCTGCCTACAGCTCTTCTCCCCACACACAATGAACGGCTGAAAAGCTGAAACCTTAATGCCTAGGAAAAGGGATGAAGGAGCCAGGATACAACAATGGCCAATAAAATTCACAGATGGCATAGCCTGGATGGAGAGTTGTATCTCTTGTAACGCAGGAGCTCAGGAGCAAACAGTGGTGCACTGATGATAAACAAATGGGCATAGTCTTCAAACAACTGGGATCTAAGTCATGGGACTCTGCCACAAGATACTGTGGACACTAAAACCCTATAACCTTAAGGAGAGGCCCAACAGATTTATAGAAGAGAAATGTAGTGATGGTTCGTATGATTAATAGCCACACGGAGATCATCCCTATCTCAGGAAAATAATCCTGAGTCACATACCACTGAAGGGTGGGGTCTTCACCTTGTTCCTGTAATCTTCTCAAGCTTTTAACTTTTTGCCACTGTCAGAAAGGATATGAGGTTAGATGGACTTCGGGTCTGACTCAATATGAATAATTCCCTACATTCTGTTCTTATTTTATATTTTAAAAAATTAGAAATAGTAATGACACAGAGGACATCTCCACAAAACACTGATACTTTTCTTATAATCTAGACAGATCAGTCTGAAGCTTCTTCGCCTTTTTCAGTCTGAACTTCCTTTCTTAACCTGGGTCATTTTACACACCAAGGGTTGGAGAAAAAAACAACACAGTAACTGCCACACCAAGGAAAACGAACATTCTTCTCGGAGGAAATGGAGAAATGGGAAAACGATGCCAGTTTAGATAGATGTGCTATTGACAGAAGAGCAGTATGCAGCCAAAGCACCCCTTGCCTTGCTACACATATGGAGCTGGTAAGAGTGAAGGAAGGTTAAGGCACAAATGCATGGAAATCCTCCTGCACCCCCATTTACATGGCACAGGGTCCAGTTCCTACAGCCCTTTAGTAGCACTCCCACATGTAATAGTCTGGATTTTTCCAGTGAGGGATTTGCAACCTCAGTGCTCCTTTTTTTAGTCATTGCAATACAGATTCTACAGGACAGCAAAAGATAACTATAACCCTCTGAATGAGTATCAGCTGACTCTGAGAGTGAAATCAAAAATGATGATTCATTACTTCCACCAAAACACCTGCCCTGTCTGAGGCACCTCCTGTGCGACAGAGGAGGTCCAGTCTGCATTTCCTCACACCCACACTGTGGAAGACAGCTCTTCTCCACACAACATACCCACTTTAGACAAGCACAATGACACAAACTGCAACTGTTCCAAGAAATATTTAAAACCCCAATCACGCACCATTATGACACTATCAAAGCAGGAACGGAGAGATGCAGTTTCATTCTACTGATTTTTAAGCAGTTCTCGGTTTCAGCAAGAAGCACAGTACAAACTGCAAACAATTATCTAAAATGTTACAATTACACACAGCCACCTCAGGCAAAGCCTTCGGAAACGGCAGAGACGATTTTCCCACACTGGAAACAGCAACGCAGTCATCATGACAACACTTTGTTATTATTATTTAAAAGGACAGAGTCTAGACCAAAGACACAAAATCAGCAACTTCAAATCCAAGTCCAGTGAAGTCAGGCAATTCAACTGCCTGCGAGTAAATAAGGAATAAAGGAAAGGAGAAAAAAAGCATTTGAAACAGAAAACGTGCACTCACAAAACTCTGCCAGTAAGGGTAGTATTTCAAAGGGGAAATCTACAAGACAATGGCCACTGATTGACAACAGCTTTCAATGAACAGACATCCTGTGCACCAGAAGACAATAAGCATACATAATAAGAGACCTCAAAAAACGTAATCCATTCCCACTTCCAAAAATTAAAGGCAAAATACCATTAAAATATATTTAAAACAAGGAAATTATTCATAAATTTTTGATGGACTCATATTTATTTCTTTTTAAAGAAAGCAGGAAAAAAATGGTCTGCTCAAAAAATGCTCCCACTAAAGAAAAGCCCTCTGATATAAACTGAAGCTCAACCCACTTTGGGTCTGATGGACAACTGAGAGAAATTAATTCCCATAAGAAGCCCAGGTCTTGCAGAGCTGCCAGAAGTGGGATTCTTGACATGTAGAGACTTTGAGTTTACCTCTAGGACAAACCATCTTCCAAAGTTCTCCCATGCAAACACAGGGAAACAGAATTGCTAATGCACCATTAGCAGAGAGACAGAAACCCAAGATGGGATAAATAGTAACTCTCCTGCAAAGTACTTCAGCATGGTGGAGGAGCTCCTAAGGATCTCAACATTGCTCCTGGTTTGGACACTCTCTACACTACTCTCATCCGGACTTGCACTTTATTCTCAGATGGTTGGTAATAGCAGGTCATCTGTAAAACCAAGTGGTAGTTGTGGACAACAAAGTATTTACTTCATCCAAACTAGCAGTGAAGATTCTCATTGCTTTACAACATGTGGGGGGATAAGTGGAAAAAAAGACCATGTACTACCTCAAAGCAGAGCATAGGAAACCCTGGAAATGCAACTACTTAGACTGAGACTGAAAGCACCTGGCATAGAGTAATTTCTTTAAGACATGGCATGTTCACATAATCCTAAAATGCAAACACAGCTTGCTGAAACTGAATTTCCAATTGCATTTCTTTTCCAGATTTAAAAAAAAAAAAAAAAAAAAAAAAAGGCAACTGGTAAGCACCAGGGTGTTGCCAGTAATTTCTATATGCACTTACACTTATTTCTGGGTGGGTGGGTTTAATTAAAAAATAAATACATGAGTAATGAAAAACATACAGACACAAAATGATGAAGTATTGACCAGAAGTGGGAAATGTACCCATGGTATTAAAACATTAAACAATTTTATTTGCAATCTCTAGCATTAAGTGTGATGATAGAGAAAGCTAGGAATGAATGAACCATTTAGTAAGACCATACTCTCTGATGGGGCTCCTGATAAAAGCTTTGTGCAAAGCAGGAGAATGTAATCCCTTCTTGCAGGGATCATCCACACCCCTTCTTTCTAAGTAAGATATATACTGCATTCTTAAATCACAAAGAAAGAATGCAGCAATAACATGATTTACCTGGCCACATCTAAAACAAATTCAGTTTTCCCAATCAGTATACAGATAAAAATACAAAATAATTGCCTATTAGACATGTTTCTGCCTCTCACTTTCACAAATTATCCCATATGAATTTTTGCTACAATGCAGTTGAAGTCAGTTAAATAGAAGCATGACTGGAAATAAACCAACCCTAGCAAAATTCTGTCTAAAAGCTTGAGGTCTGTATTTTTCTTCTTGAAGTGACATACAGATTATTTGCTTAAAATGGAAGCTAACAGGGAGCTCACTGGGAGGGAAAACCTATAAAATGCAGAGAAGAATCAGTCAGATTTACTGTATAGTGTTGTCTTTAATAGTACGATAGAAATAAAGGAAATCAAAGTTGGTTAAAAGCATGAATTCCATTAAAGTTACTTTTGCTGAAGGAAAGGAGAAGAATCAAAAACATGACTTTTTGAAGCAGCCATGCTGTCAGTCCATGGTGGTAAATGTAAGTCTAGCAGAGGCACAGGTAAGAGGATTTGGGAGAGAATGATAGAAGAAAGTCTGCCCAAATGAGAGATCTAAATGTCAGAAACAGAAGCTGTCATTTAGTCACTAGAAAAATAAAACCTAAGACAGCCAAGTGTGCTCTGTAAAGTTGCACAGATAGACAGTTGGCTTCCCGTCCAAGAATATGGCAATCCAGCTGCAGTCTAAAAATGCAAACTCAAGTCTAGCTGAGTTTGCAGCTTGTCTAGTCTCAAACTACCAGCAGTAAGCAAGGATGACAGTGAAAGCTAAAGCCAGCAGCCAGCCTTCATGAAAATACTGTGTAGGGTCTGAATTAACTGCACTCCTGAGCAGAGCCCTCCCCCAGGATTTTAACAGTGCTCAAAATCCACAGGTAGAAGAAAGCATTTAAAAATAGAGGAAAATTTAAGACAGACAAAGTCTATAATGCTTGCTGTGTAAACAATATGTGCTAAAATTGCTTAAAAAACATTAGGAAATCAAGGCAATCTGTCCTGAGTCCTTAACTCACTATACCTGTTAATTTTATTAAAAAGTTCTTAAACACAGCACTTTTCTGATGTCACCCAGCCCATGTTCTTCTAAACATTTGATTTTCTAAATATTTAGAACTATACATGTCAGTAACACTTAACCAGTTGTTGGCTGGTTTTTGTTTTGTTTTTTTTTTTAACAGCAGAATGGTCTAGTGATTTAAAATTATAGTTTTTCCAAAATCAGGTAGGAGTTGCATAACAAGGTTTTTTCCTTATGCACCTTCTGAATTTCTAAATGCTAATTTTGAAAGAAATCTATTCATCAAAAAATGCATTGCACAAAAAACAGCAATGACCAAGCAAAACAAATGGACCACCACATATAGAGTTTAGAATCCAAAACATTACTTTAACAAGTGAGTTCTTCTGAAGATTCATAGGCACTGTGCAATTTGTCCTCCATGAGGTCAGACTGCCTAATCATCCTACATCACTATAGCACACGTTAAAGGACACCTTGGGAAGTTATGCTTTGCAATATTATAAAACACTTTCAAATAATAGGTAGCATGAAAAAGACTAAAGAAAAACAAAATAGATGTGTTCATTACCCCAAGTTTCATTCATTACCAAACTCTTCTTTGTTTCAATTTCCCAGGAGACCCTTCAGTTTCTAGAAAACCTGAAGGGACATTTCCCAAAAGAGCACTCTGAAACACATCCATCAGGTCAATGTATACTAGTTTCGAATGTACTTCTTCCTAAATACTGTCAAGCACACTACTAGAATCTACACAATAAGTATTCTGCAAGTTCTATTAATGCTGCTGTAAAAAGAAATATCCTGTTTGCTCATTTATTTTCTGAGAAATGACACACCAACTCCATCTCAGCTCTCCCTCTGGGAACCAGGACTGATGTCGTATCAGTCCTCAGGTAGCAGAAAAAACCAATCCACTTTTAGTTGGAGACTAAAATCTTTCCAATTTTAACATTCGTGTATATATATATATTTACTCTAGTTGATATCAGTGGCAATGATTAAAACTGACACAGTTATTATGTGCCTCTTGCTTTGCTGAATTTTAACCAGTAAACTGAAATTTCTCATGGTATGTTCAGATCTAAATGACAAATTCCTTCTATTTTTATTTTTAATAGACATTCTGAGAGAAAATGCACCCTTTATATAACATTAACTTTTCAGTCAACATTTTCTTTCCAAAATTTTAAATACACCCTTTTCAGCTGAGGGCACTTGAAGCCCAGTAGAGAAGACTCTGTACTAGAGATGGGGTAGATTTTCCAGAGAGCTTAGAAACACCACAGAATCAGAGCATGGGTAAGACAGGAAGGGACCACAGTAGACTCATCTGGTCCAAACTCCCTGCTTAAGCAGGGTCACCCTAGAGCACATTGAACAGCAATAGTTGACAAATAGACCTCTCTTAGATCTTAATTTGTACATATCCATTAAAGCTCTCACACAGTTTAAAACCCAGTATTTTTGCAGAGTCCATTCAATTTGGGGAAGTCTGCCCACAGACCCCCCCATCCACAGGCAAGTTTGTTGAGGGAACCCAAGCCTGGAACTGGCCAACCATTCCCATCAGCCTGGGACTATAGGAACAAAAGCAAAAAATGCCTTCATCAGCAGTGGATAATGGATCAGGAGCTAAAAGGAACATGAGGAAATCTGTTCTGTCCATGAGACAAATGGTACAGGAACAAAACCCAAACACGCAGATTGTAGCAAAGTGCTCAAGAGTATTGCAGGAGCAGACGCTCAGAAGGCTGGAAATCAACAAGCAAACAAATTAGGTGAGAAAAAGAAACAAAAGCAACCTAGAGAACTATTTAGAAAGTACATTGAGAAGGCAAAAAACGAAGGACACGGACTTGTCACACAAAAGGGGAACCACTGAAAGGAGAGCCAGTATAAATTGTTAACACCTAAGTGGAGGGGACTGAAAGCTACAGGAGTCAGGACTCCAGAGTGAGTATCCAGTCACTGGTCCTTCTACAACCCTGCAACACAAGCCTTCAGGGCAACCCTTCCTTTTCCCTCAAGAAATCCCTGCACCTCAGCTGCAAGATAGACTGACCCTGTTCTATCCAGTCTCCATCTTTTTCCCCAAGCCTAAAGACCACTGCCTGCAGGGATTCCCCACACTCTATCAAAGCCTGAACGCAGCTGCAACTGAGGCAAGGGGAGCAGTGAACAAAACATTTACCTAATGCAGCTGTCAGATAAGCAGAGTGGAAGAGCATGTTAGCAATGGCCAAAAAATTAGCAGATAATTTTGATTTTAAGCTGTTGGTTCATTGTTTTGCCACCAATATAATGGGGATGATCAGAGTTTTACCTAGCCCACAGCACACTGATAAGCAGTCAGGTAAGGTGGCAACAAGGGTCACACAATTCATTAGAAAATAAGTAAAAATGAATTTTAAAAAGAATATTTGAATAATGAGGCACTGGCCATATCCTGAACAGTGAAGGGGGGAAAAAAAGACATTAACTAAATGCTCAGAAAGTAATCACTATTCAACTTCGCACTGAATACCAGTATGAGGGTTATATACAGGAATATATACCCCACACATCTACAGTAATTAAGGAATGTTTGCAACACATGGACTCAATGCAGTCTGAAATAAAACACAACAGTCTGAATTCACCCCTTGTTTCTAAAGAGCAGCTAAACTTAAAAACAATTGAGAAGAAAAAAAAATCAAAATTGAAACAGGAAAGACATCTTCCTTCCAGACACCTGTGATAAAGGCAGATTCGTCCTTTGTAAAGGCAGAAAGTATGACTCACACACCATGATGGCAGCTGGGGGACATAACACAATCAGTTGTACCAGCAGCAGAACCAGAGGAGTTTGCTTCCCCAGTGATGGAAGCCCTCTCCTCAAATCCCACACAATCACCTCTGCCTCTTTCACCTCTACAGACACTCTTCCACCCTGTCATGTGCAAAATTTGTACATCTCCACTCTACTCAGACTTCAATGAGTATGAAATTTGATGGGGTTCCTCTATGAGATTTCCACCTCTCTCCCTAAGCACGGCTGAAGGGTTTTTAAATTTTCAGCTCCGTGTTGATGACAGTTCACTGCCAGTGGACACTGCCACTTGTTGGGACCAAACCATGAAATCCTGTCCTGCTCTGTGGCACACCATCTAGACACGTCCAAGAGCACCCATGGAAGTGCACAAATACTTTTACAAAGCACTGATTTGAGAAGTCTACTTGAACAATACCAGTACTGCCAAGAACAGTCATTCGGGTACACTGAGGCTGTGGTCTTCAGGCTCAGAGCCCTGAAACACCTATGCACAATCTACTGATCCCTGGAACACAGCTTATTTCTCCTGAGAACTTCTACTTATTTAGTTGTTTATTTCCTAGAACAAATCTGCTCTTTCATGCAGTTGCTATGAAAGTATCTTTTGTGAGCAAAGCCTCTGCTCCATTACTTTGGGGAAATGAATATGAAATGGGTTTTTCTTCTTTAAAGCTGTAAGGTTTCACACATTGCCTGTTTTACTCAGAAGCTCCTATTTTATTTTAATTATAACCTCCCACAGCAGAGGGTAGAGCAATGCCAGGTTCCTTTGTGGGTCCAATGGGGAAATATTTACTAAAAGGTTTCTTTATCAGCCTTTTCTCATTTTGGATGTCAAGAATTTTAATTACAGTTCTGGCCTTTATCAGAAAGTATTTTTTTGCATTAGATAACTCTTTCACCTTGTAAGGTTATAAGCAACAACACCTGGATTTGTTCATGGCAGTTTTCTAATATTGTCAAATTCCTCTTCATCCTGAGAGGTTGAAGTCTATTCCATACCACATAGGAAGAAAAAGAAAACAGTAGACTTTGTACCAGATGACCTCATTCTCTATGACATCCGTTCAATACAGTGAAAATCAGCTTTTGGTCACTCCACAGGAACTACTTTCCCCTGCAAATTACTGGTGCTACTTACTCACAATATAGGACTTCTGTAGGTATCTGTTTCTTTGCCAGATCTTAGCTGAAATCTGTGCTAATTAATTGCCTTTAGGTGATTATTGCTCCTACTGTTTTTGTTTCAGGCAAATGGGTCAAAGAGTTGGAAGGATTTTATCACACATGAAACAACTGAATATACTTGAAGTCTTATTTTCCACAATATCCTCCCATTTACACACTTTAGGGTAAGGACTTCAAATTTGCATCACAAATGTGTCATGGAAAATTACCCAAATTTAGCTACAGTACAAAATCAATCAGAAAATGAGACATATTCACCAGCAAGAATTAATCAGGTTAATTTCTCAAGATTTCTGATGCATGCCATGCCATAAGAAAGAAATAGTCCTAATCTCATTAAGCACACCGTCTTCCGAGGCAGTGAGGACAAAAGTGGACTTTTCCTGTAAGGATTACTGCCAAAAGTTTTACACTCAGATAGGGAAGGTAGGTGTTAAAACACAGACAATATTGTGATCATAATGACCACTACCAGTAGCTTGACAGCAAACATGAAGGATACAAGACAACAACTGACAGAGCAGGGCAGGGAAAAAGGTGTTAGCCAGGTATGCATGGAAATGAACCACAAGATTACAAACAAAACTTGTAAAATTTGAGACTATGGGACTAGGATGTCTAAAACTATCCTACTAATAGACAGGATATTAGGCATGGAAAGCAGCCTGCAACTCACTGCAGAAAGAGATCTCAACTTCAAGTCAGACACATTTATTTCCTCCAGCAAGAAAGTGCAACATTTAACTAATGTACTGGCATCGTGGGAAGTTAAGAATGGGTATCAAATATTTGGGAAAACAACAGAATCTGGCTAAGTTCAGAACTGGACAGCAATGAACATTTTAATGAGGCCTGGACAGCAGCTGGGAGCCAACTGCTGACCATGCCTGCCCACATACTTGGACACAATCCTGCTGAGTATGTGGGAGCATGTGTGTGCCTGAGGCATTTTGTAATTGTTTCAAGGACCATTACGTAGTGATTTATGGACCAGCGGTGATTCACAAACCACAAGCTAAATAACACTACACAAAATTACCTTTACAGCCCCATTTTAGCATTTTGTCTCAATTCTATGCAGCAGTTTGCCCATACAATCAGTTATTGTTGTACTGGTGGATAAAAGTGTCGTAAGTCATGTCCAGATAACAAGCAATCATCTTATTTAGCTTGTCTTCACCATTACTACAGTGCAATTTATTTATAATGCATGTCTAAAGAGGTACCTCCGAAACAAGAAAGACCTGAAGAAACAAGGATACAAGATGGCAGAAAATGGAAAAAGGGAAGATTAGGAGTGATAGAGAAAGAAAAAAGGCGAATAGGTGAGACAGAAGAGGGGAAGTGATTCGGAGACCCTTTGCCATTAGGGAGCAGGAAGGAGAAAGCAAGAAAAAAGACCCAAGATGACAAATCACATGCAGAGAATCTCAAGTGGAAAAAGCTTTCCACTCAAGTAAATCAACTGCTGAAACTGTTTGGGAAGCTTTATAGGTATTCCTTGAAATGGCTCTGCTTGCTGGGTGCAAACTACTACAGTGATCTGTGCCCATCAAGTTGCTAAAACAGAGCTCAAAGCCCAGTACTGCCAGACATGCTTGTTCATGCTACAAGCCAGGCCAGAGACAAAGCCAGCAGCAGAGTAAAATCCAGTGTAGACAAGCTACTACATTGATTTATTATTTATTTTCATAAATAATTACTCACAAAAAATCTTAAACTTTTAATACCATGGCTGCCACAGTACTCTCCCCCTGCTGCTCCAAAGCAATCAGTGAAGCAGGAATGCTGCCAGAGCTGCTGAGTTCTGCCCACTGTTGAACACACGTATTCTTTGGAGCAGTTAACCTCCAATTAAAGACAACACAAAAGAGGCTTTGCAAAAGCCATGCACACTTCTGCTTCCATCACTTACAAGATATGCAAATGGGGGCTTACAGCACATAACCGGATCAGTTTACAGTCTTTCTCCAGAAGTCATTCCAAGGCACATCAAATCATCTATCCCACTTCTAGAAAAAGACACCCATAGACAGACAATTTCAACTGATATGGTCCTTGACATCTGGTCATCTTCATAGAAGTTACCCCTCTCATCATTAATCATGATCATATGGTCATTTTCTTCATTACATTCTTTCTAAAGTGTCACTGAACTTACACTTCTGAGTTCAGACAGTAAAGTCCCCACTTCCCAGTGATACTAAGTTTATTATTGATTTTTCCAGTTACTGACTTCTTAAAATGTAAATGTTTCAAGGAAAAAAAACAAAACAAAACAAAAAACCCAACAAACAAACAACCAAGCATAACCTCAACATACAGAATGCCTTATCAAAGAAACAGACATTTGAATTCTGGTCATTCCCATGTTGAGCTGCTGAATACACGGCTTTAGGATATTCCAACATGCAGAGTGTGTAGCAACAGAGGGCTCCAGAGCTCCTGCTTTACATTTTTAAATGATCTGGGCTTTCAGGGCTCCCCTATTCCCAGCCACAGAACTTAGAAACCCACAGCTCAAGGCGTAACATGAGCTGGAAGTTATTCCAGCTAAACAGCAAGGAATCTGGAACCAAGGGCCCTCAGCCTCAGACAGAGAACCCAGGTTTTCCAAGTTCTTTTATACATACGTAGAAATACTTCCCTCTTCTCCCACTCATCTCCTACATAGTCAGTTAATGGACTGTGATATATAAATGAAAATATATATATATTCATCACTCAGAAAACAAAATCCAACATTTAGCTCAAACAATATGAAATATCTTACATGAGCAGAATAAAGTCCACACATTCACAGGCATGTGCAACCCAATAGGAGGAAAAAAAAAAATGTATGATCAAAATGATCAATCTTTTTGGTGGTTTAACTGAGTTCAAAGAAATGTTCATGGACGAATTCAGATTTTTCTTAACTCTATGACTCCAGCTGGTTGGGGTTTTTTTCATCAGTTCATATAAACCAGGAAGGACTGGGAATATGTTTACACCAGAAAAAAAGGGATCTTGGGAAAAAAACCCCAAACAAACAAACAGAAAACCAGAAAAACATTGAAGACCAACATGAGAGAGGGATGACTGATGAAAGTAATAATTCTTGCATAATCAGTAAACACTTTAAGGGCTAATGAAGAGATAAGCGGACTATGAGTCATGTCAGGGTATCTGGGCAAAAATGAATAGAAGGATAAAAATGTTAGAAGACCAATGGACAATCCAGTGAGAAGCTCTTCTCAAAAAACAATAATAGTTCTAAAAGCAGGGAGAAAGATGAATTTGTGGATTTTCAAGGTTATAATAAAGGTAGTCTCAATCTGAACCTTGGTCTTGGGCTCCAATCTTCCAACTTCAGCAAAGACACTGATCAACGGCTCAGGTGTGAGGGAGAGACAAGCAATGTGCACCAAAGTATAGCAGATCTCTACCACAAAGAAACCGGCAGCAGTGACAAGGACAGATACAGACAAGAGCACACCCCAGTGGATAACTTCCATCTACCCATTCCCAAGAAAACCAGAACATTCATCAGAATTATGAAGCAATAAAAAAAAGATTTTGCAAAATTAGACTGTCAATTCCATTTCCATACAATACTAGTTAGACAACCCATTACAGGATTAAATCAGGCATTTGTGGAGATGACAAGCATACTGACTTTATAACACTAAATAATAAAATACAAACAAGACATCTCAAATGTAATAGGAATTCTCAAGACAACTAATAACTTTCAGGACAACAATAACTTTCTAACCAGTATCTCCGAAAGAAAAGTTACCCTGCATCTCACTGCTAAGAAGTTTATTGACTAGAAGCAGGAAATATCAAGTACAGTCACAGACAAAGCACACAAGAAAACCTCTGCCCCAATGATCATGGGAAACAGTGTTCCCGTTCGAATACTATTTTCTTACCCATTTTCTCTCTATTAAAACAAAAATAGGTTAAAATTTTTAAAAATTGCATTGCAATTATTAAACAAAACAAACAAAGAAATGTTATGAAGCCATAGAAAAATAGTACTAACATGAAGTATCAAGGCTAGTATAGGAAATTAAAATTGAAAATATTAGATAAACGAGGGACTTAAGCAAGGTTACTTAGGTTACTGGAAAACAATTTCTTGTTGTTTTTCCTTTTCTTAAGAAATAGATTGCTTTAACGTAACTGGAAATAATAAAATATAAAAACAGATTTTGCTTATGTTTATCAAACACTTCACTACAAAAGAAATTTAAAAATTTGCAGAATGATACGAGACATAATTAAAGCCATTTTAAACAATTTCACCCTAGGATTTTTTGTTTATTTCTTTGTTTGAATATTCTAATCTGACTTCTAATGAACAAAAATTAGAAATGCTTTTTCAAACAAATCATGTTCTGAATCTCAAATTATGCTTACACAGTCTATACTGTACACAAAGAAGGAGATAAAGAAACCACTAGACCTTGAAGTTGTTCTTTAACAGAAGTGACATTTTGTTAGTATTTCCTTGAATGGGAAAATATTAGCTCACATCTTTGAACATCATAGTACAATCTCTATTTATTGTGTATTTTTTACTTTTTTTTTTTTTTTTTAAATAAAATATCTTATGAGGAATCAATCATTCTGGCATTCTCACATTGCCTATTTAATAAGGTTTCCATGGCAATATAGTCTACCTGTTTGCCTATAGGTGTTTTCCACTGAGCCTGTATGTTGTCTTTAAGACACAAATTCTTAATATAGCTGCCCTAATTCATTGCAACCTTGAAATACCACAAAAGGGATCACAAATATAAAACTGCATTCCAAACTCGGTTTCACAAAGAAGCAGAATATGATGCTGATAGCTGAATGCAGAACTTAATATAAAAACTATTTACTGCTCTTTACCGTACCAGATGATGTTTACAGCTTAAGGGAAGCTGAAGGTGATCATTGAGAAAGTGAGTACTACCTGCCGAGGTCAAACAGAAAACAAAAATTACACCTGCTGTGTAACACATTATGGGGAAGCAGTTGAGGTATATTACGTCCATCACCATCAGAAAGACAACCCTAGAAGCTCAGTAAAGCAGAAGTGAAAGCTGAAGGTATCTGAGACCAATCTCAGAAGGAATTTCGAGAGTAGTTCAAATTACTGGGACATGAGGAGGAAAGGTGAAGATTAAATCAGCCTCTTACAGATGAACTTAAGAGTCATAGAATCAGTAAGGTTGGAAAAGACCCTTAAGACCATCAAGTCCAAACATAAACCTAGCAATGCCAAGTCCAACTTGGTACAATTCTTCTGTGCATGCTTATGCATCTTGGTGTTCACATCTTAGTATTGACAGAGTAGACTTTTTTACAATATTAAATGTAAATCCTTGGTTTCATAAGCAAAGGAACAAATGGTCTCCTCTCTACTGTGCAACTGGGCTCATAGATTATGAGCTCCCAAACTCCATAATGGCAGATCATAAACTTGCTCCTGGAAGATCAAATAAGCAAAAATGCTTTTATTCTTGTCTACTTTTTTGCAACACCTCAGTTCAAGGGGAAACATTTATGTTCAAAAGATGTTCCATAAAGACTTTTTCTAAGGGAAATCTTCAATAAACACATTGAGATGCACCAGTAGAACAGGAAACTAACGTACACAAATAAATATTCATATGTTTTAATGACTTATACCAATGTTCTTTACCATAGCTGAGTCTGTTTAAAGACATGAGTATTGTCTGTTAACAGAGACATTATTTATTTAACTGACTGGAAAGATACACAGCATTAGAACAGTTTTATGGCAATGTCATATTGGAGAATAATATTGGGTTTATTCAGCTTCTCATTATTCAGCTTACTCCATGGATGATTCCATTTCACATTGGTTTCCTGCTTTTAAGGATGGGGCAGATGGACTTGCAATCCTTCCTATGTGTTATATTCACATAAGTAAGTATAGTTCTTTCCCTGGAAAAAAGAAATGCCTCTTTTTCTTATAGTTGTATTTTCTAACGAACTACTAAAGAGAAATCTTGTACAATTCTTCCACACAGGAAAGACTACAGACCACAGTGTTCCTCTGACTGAAGAAGAGGACATCAGAGTTCAAACCGCAAAGCAGATGTCTACTGTGATCTTGCATCAAACCACACCTCCGTCCCAATTCACAAAATAATACCTACCTTAAGGAAGGAAGGCT
Organism: Hafferia zeledoni; assembly: GCA_035583235.1. NCBI lineage: Eukaryota > Metazoa > Chordata > Aves > Passeriformes > Thamnophilidae > Hafferia > Hafferia zeledoni. Next base: position 33,545,025 of record JAWWEV010000043.1, read on the forward strand.
TAAGGTTTATAAATCACAGCTGAAGATGAAACAAGCTAGTAAACTCAAAGTTCTCTCTTCTGATGGACAAAGCAGAAAACATCATGACCTGTCTGAGAGCATTTGTAACTGCCTTTGGAAATTTTAATATTTCTATTACTACTTAAATTTCAGTAGTATCTCCCAGGTGACAAAGCATTTTCAAAGTATAGACATCAGCAGTCCACAAAAATAGAGAGACTGGAATACAAAATCAAAGTAGTAAGGATTATCCAGAAGTATATGTATTTTAAACTGCCTGGGAATTAAGGTACAAGGCACAAAAATAGCATTGCTATTTTTCCTTCAAACACCTTTCAATGCCAATTCACAGTAACAGCTCCAGAGTGTTAAATCCTTCTTTCTCAACATGTGATCCCCTCATTCCATCCAAGGGTATACTCCAATTTTAAAAAATACCAAGCCAAATTTGTAACTGCCTCAAATGACAACAGCACAGGTATCCTACTTGCAACAAATTCAACAGAAATTTCTTATTGACTTCAACCACAATGCTACCTTATGTTGTACAGTAGTAACTTCTGCTTCCAGCACTGTTACAGTCAAACATGCAATGGGGAAAAGCTTATGTTTTTTAGGATCCCCATGCACAGTAAATTTTGGGGTGGACAGACAAACAAAAACTCCTCAATCTTTCCACTCTGACAAAGATTATTCCTCCAACGTGATAAATGTACTAGCCTCTGTGATAATGAATCAGGCAATTCTGAAAACATGGTGGGATCTCAGACTTGTTTAGGTAAGTGCTGTGTGTCAGTTTTGGTGAAAAAAAACCAGCTCCGAGTATACATATTTGGCACATCACTGTAATCCACAATGCAGCATTTTTCAATGAGTGGAAAAGATGTTTTTCCACCAGAAAAAAAAGAATATAAAACATCCTGTGGTTGAACACATTTAGCTTCTCTTCCAACAAAGAATACTAGGAATAAGCAAAGGAATACCACCAAAAATATATATATATTTTACATGTTCCCTGGTTAAAAAAAAAAAAAAACAAAAAAAAACAAAAAAAAACCACCAAAACAGTATTTACATAAAAAGAGAGGCAGAAAATTAACAGTATTTTAAATCCCTTTTACTGGCTTTCTCTTTGCTCCACAAAACAGGTATTAACACATATCAAAATAATGATCTTTAATTAAAGAAAACAGTTTCTTTTTAGGATCACCCTTTGATCCAGTTAAGCATATACATTATAAGACTAAATTTAAGCACACTGACTTCAAAAGGATTATTCATTCTCAAGTAACAACTCAATGGGAGCGAGGCCAGCAAGTCAAGGGAGGTAATTCTCCCCCTCTGCTCTTGTGAGATACCACCTGTGGAATGGTGTACATAAGAAGGACATGGAACTGTTTGAGCAAGTCCAGAGGAGAGCCACCAAGTTGGTAAGAGGACTAGAGCACCTCTCCTACAAAGACAGGCTGAGACAGTTGGGGCTGTTTGGCCTTAAGAGGAGAAGGTTGTGTAGAGACCTCACAGTAACATCTGGTATCCGAAGGGGGCCTACAAGGAAGTCAGAGAGGAACCCTTCATCAGGAACTGTCAGGATAGGACAACGTGGACTGTCTTCAAACTGAAAGAAAGCAGGTTTAGATTACATTTTAGGAAGAAATTCCTTACTGTGAGAGTGGTGAGGTTGCCCCAAGAAGCTGTAGATGTCCCTTCTCTGAAATTATTCAAGGCCAGTTTGGATGGGGTTCTGAATAACCCGGTTGTAGTGGAAGGGGGCCCTGCCCCTTGCAGGCGGGTTGGAACAAGATGATCTTTAAGGTCCCTTCCAACCCAAATCATTCAATAACTCTACCTGTACACAGAAGAAGCAAAGGTTTCAGTGGCCTTGACTTGGAGAACTTTTCCAGATGAGCAACAAATGAGCTGGGACCAGATGCGTCCTCCATTCATACAGCTAGAGGCCAACAGACACTCTGAGTGTCTGATCAGAACAACGTGTATGTATTTATATACTTGGCTGGATTAGGGACTCCATGCAGGACAGTTTGCTGGTTCAATCCTTTCATATGTATGTTCTTCTGATGGACAGATCTCTTGGACATATTATCAATTCATGACAAGTTTTTTTCTTTTAATCCTTAGTGTGCTATCGATTGAGGCAAAATGATTAATATTTGATTATGAACTGGAATCCACATGCCAATCCAGAAATTTATGTGTTCGAACTTGAACACACAGATTCATAACATTAGGCTAAAACTTGTTCTGTTTAAAGAATACTTTCACGGACCATGACTTCCGAACAATCCCAGGAACATACCTTCACTTGTGCTCCCTGTGCATTGTATTTGACTAGCACAGAATGCCACAAAAGGTAAATTCTTAAATGCCACAAAAATGCTTACCTTTACCCTTGCAAACTCTTAAATATGTGTAACTACAATCCTGAGTATCTTAATTTTGTAGGAATACTCTATAATTCAGTATTGGCTTCCCAAAAAATTATAACACATTGGCATAAAATCCCCAATTTGTCAATGAGGACATTTTGCAGTTTCACATAAACACAAACTGAATTTTCCTTTTAATAGGAGAAAGTAAAACCATACAAATTTACAAAAGGACACTTTACATAATTATTAAAGGCAGTTAGCACTAAGGAAATAACAAGCAACACTTGAAACAAATCAATTAAAGGCTACTTCTAAATAGTGTTCTTCAGAGTATCAGCCTAAGCACCAGAGTTGTTAAGTTTCAGTGAACAGGCCAATCACGCTATTCTTAATTTGTTTTGACTTCTTTCTTTGCAGATAAAGAAAACTTAAGTATGCCTAGTTACAAAAAGGGCTCAGAAGAACATACCACGAACTCTGGCAAAATCAGAAAAAAGGAAGGAGTGAAGGTAAAGGACAGAAATGTCAAAAATAGCCTGATGCATATTATAAGCTGGGGAAAAAAAACAACATTCAAGACTTGTTCTTTAGATGACAGGGTACTCTGTAACTCACCTACAAGGATACTTCCTATATTTAAACTTAAACAGGACATCATAAAATTCTCAGAGGTTGTGTTTTTTGAAATTACTTCTATCACTTCATGAAAAAGAAATGTACGTAGAGGAATACAGCTCAAGGCACTACTTACCTACTACCCTGATCTTTGATGAAAGCAGAAAATAGAATAGTGCCAGCAGCTGAACCTTCCTCTTTTTCTTGGGTTCAAAAAATGTAACTTTAATGGCAGAGGGCAAGTTATCAGAAAATTAAAGCTCTTTTCATATTAAAGTATTCTGAAAAGCAAGAATCAGCTCACACTAAATATTTAAACAAATAGCGGTGAATATACATGAAATGTATCTAACCAGAATGATGAGCTATTATAACACACAGTATTCATGATTTTTTTTAAAAACAAATACATAAATATAGGTAGCAGTGCATGCCTGAATCCATGGACATGTGAAAGAAACACTATAGGCAGACAGAGAATTTCAAAAACTTTAGAGTTAGTGCAGACAGAGAAAATAAGAGACCATAAGAAAAGCCTGAGTTAGTGCATCATTTTTGTCAGCAGCTGTAATGACAGGAATATTAAAACCTTACAGTATGCAGACCAAGATAATATGAAAGATTAAGTTACAAGATATGTTTGTTCAATAAGCAAACATGAGCACACAAAAAAATGAGCCACATTTTAACACCTCGAGCTTAAGGCCGGGGGTGGGGCGTGGAGTTTGCTACCACTAACATTTCTGAATTAAGTCATTGACTCACAAGAGCTGCAAGTATAAAACTACTGAATTACCCTTAGATACTATCTATTTCATTCTTTCTCTTCCCCCTCCACAGAGCTGAAAGCATTTGATCAACTGCTTCACTTTTGACACGCAAATCCTGCAAGTTTATCTGGCTTCTGCACATTTTGCAAACAGTCCTAGCAAGAGGTGAAGTTAAAAGCACTACAAATTGTAATTTCAAAATACATTTCTGTAACAGAAGGGACATTTCATCAGTCCTGTCAAAACATGATTCACATAGAACCTTTTACAAGATAGTTTACCTAAAGCCCATATCTGATATACTACTTGGCTTGGGAAAGGTTAGCATTACAAAAAAACCCCAAAAAGTCCAAGTAAATAACAGGTATATACCTCACAAAATTGAAAGCTTTATTAAATATATCAGGTACAGGGGCTCACTGAATTTGCTGGCACCCTCAGAATCCAGCAGAGTTGCATTCATTTACTAGACAGTCAATTTCACTCCCCAGAGTATTTGCTGTGTGACTACCACTCCTCTTCTTCCTGCCCAGCTGTTGAGTAAATAACCCGTTCCCAACACAAAAACAACTAAACATTTCACTGAAAATGCCACTGAGATTAAATTTTTGTCATAGTAGTAAAAGTGTGTTTATTCCACAACAGCCTCATCTCAGACTCTGGTCCTAACCCTGTCATGAGGAGCATGGGTACAAGTGAAAATAAAATTCTTCCTGTTCCAGTGATTTAAAGAGATTTTGAGAAAGCAAAGTATAGCAGGGAGCTTGATACCATTCATTTGTTGGAACCATCCTGGTTTGCCCATATGCCAAAAAAACTTCTCAGGTGAGAGGCAGCACCTGTGAGCATCAGCTCATTGCTGATATTCAGTAAAGAGGAGTAATCATGGTGAAAGACAGAAGCAAAAGGGGAAGCTGCTCTTTGTGTCAGTACAAAGGACTCAGTACCTGGTCCACAGAAATGATAATCCAAATAAAAAAAGAATAATATAATTAAAATACTCCACAGGTGTGTTACTTCTGCTTTAGTAATAACTGGCTACGATGCTCTTTCTTCTGCCCACGCAGAATATATTTATCACACAGATATTTTTGACCACTGGATTAGTTGAGATGTTAGCTGTGACTTTACCCCTCAAAAAAGTGCCAGCTATTGTTCTTAATTTATTTGCCTTCAAAAACTTATTCTTATGAACACTCTCGCACTGTAGAAAGAGCTAAACCAACAAGCAAGCATTGGAGTGTGGAACACCTGTCTCCATCACAGACACCTATAGAAAGCTGACACTACCTATGTGTCCCCAACTCATATCCATAGAAATAAAAAGCTTGAAACTTGGGGACACATCTCAGATCTGGTTAACTTAAACACATGCTCCAGTCACCAATATATTCTTCATTTTGTTGGTTACCTGTAAATGTGTTGGTTTAAATTCACACACTGCAGCGTGGGACAGAGAGCCCATGTTTCACTACTGGCGAAACTGCTTCAGCAAGAAAGTGCTCCACTACATAGCGTGGCTCAGTGAACAAAAATAAGCATTTTAATTAGTGCCTGCTTTCCCAGGAAAGACAGTTACCGAGAAGACACATTCTGGTAATACTCTACAACATCAAAATAAGGAAAAGTTTGTATTCAGTAACACAACATTAAATTACTACTCCACAAAATGGTGGTGATAAAACTTCAGTCTCAACCCACTGGTAAAAGAAAAGAATTCTGACAAGCTCCATGGACAGTTATTTTTAATGGTCATCATACATTTCTATCTTTACATTTCAGGAAATTATTTATGATATTTCCAGAGAAGATTTAAACTTCAGTGAGAAGACTGTGGAACTCTGCAAATGTCTGCACGATCCCAGCATGTAAAGAAGATGATAAAACTATGAAAATATTCTCTGAAGTTTTCCCTTCAGACTAGCAGAATCTTCTCAGTGGTGATTTTCAATAATAACAAGAAACTAAAAACAGGCACAAAAAAGATCGAGATTGACAGGTATGACTGACTCATTCTCAATTCCTGTGGTGATTTCCAAAGACAGAAGACAACAAAATTTCATGTGGAATATGTACTGGTATCAAAACTGTCAGTTCCTGTTTACCTGGTTTTTCCTTTGTATGTTCTCTTTAAACTATTTCAGTAGTAAGCAAAGAACACTGTTTCCAACTTTTGATGCAGAATCAGTGAAATACAGAATTTGCACAGATAATGACTGAAAAAAACCCCAAACATTAGACAATCAGCATCATTCAGGACCATAAAATCTGCCCACTTCATACCACAGGAAATGCCTGAACAGTTTGTGTTCCCCAGCCACCCAGCACAGTCTGTGCCAGAGGGAAGAGGAAGGGAAAGAAAAAAAAAACAACACTATCAAACACTAGCAAGGTGATGCAATAGTCAAGATTACCTCTATCCAACATAAATGTTATTATTTTACCCTGAATTGTATAGGTGTCACACTCACCTTGCCCGAATAAAACACGAAGCATGTGACCACCGTGACCCTGGGCACACAGGATGCTGGCATCTGTTCTCGCATAAGTCGGGATGGATGGTACTCTTGACATTTCAACATGCATAAATTCAAATAGCTTAGGTAAAATATTCAAACACAACAGAATTTTACAGCCACAGTCATAAGACCCTTACAGATAACTGTTGACTTAGTGCATCTTTTTTTTCAAAAGCACCAGCATGCCTAAAGAGGGCTCAGAAACAAGCAATAGAGAAAAGGTGCACCATCAAGTCCTACCTACTGCAACAACCAGAGTGCAACATGCTCCTGACACTTCTTCAGGGAGAGCCTTAAGCTATGGCAGCTCAGGTAATTTTGCATAAAAAACCCAATCCATTGCAGGGATATAGGTATGCATTGAGATTCAAAGGAAGTTGTCTACATCTAAATTACTGAAGGATCTAACACTGAAGCTTCTGTGTTTCCAGTCATATCTGTCTCTAATGTTTGAGTGCACAAGAAACTCTGATCAAAAACTTGTTTAGAGCTTATACCCTTCACAGATACCCACAAACATAACTGTGCCTGTCACTGGCAAACAGTGCTTCAAATTCTACATCTTGCTGTTCTCTGAGGCAAGCTAGTGTTTGCGGCCATCACTCACTGCTGTCAAATGTAACTGCATTTCTGATGAACATTAGCAAAAACTGCTTTTCCTGCCGAAAAAAAAATTATTAATTTGCACACAGTATCTCACATTTTCTTCCTAATATGGGGAAAAAACCCCTTGGTTATAACCCAGACACAGCAGATGATCATCTCCCTGCAATCAGTGAAGACCATATCTTCACAAAGATTCTGCAAGAGTTAATTAACTCTTTTAATACCACAGGCCATAAAATGCTGTTAAGTTGGCTGTCCAGATCACCAGAGACGTAGATGCTTTTTGCCTATTCTCAGTTCTTTTCATGCTAAAAAGGCACCAGGGACCAATTGTTGGCTCCTTTCTGTTCCCGTGTTAGAGTCCTCCCAGTCCCAGTAGGTTTTAAGAGAAAGAATGCAAAAACTGACACAGTGTGCCTGTGTCCTTTGCATGCTGATGAAAGCCAGCTCTAGTGTCATCTTGTCCCACCCAGCAATAGTCTTTCACCAACATTCAGTTTAGAAAGTGAAGACCAACAGTCCAAGACACAAGAGTGCACTGAAAAGGGGCAGAAGCTCTGATAAGGACAAAATACACGCAATTTGTAATTAGTATTTTGTTATTAATCTATCTTCTAACATTAGCGTTTTCCAATTTGAAATTTAGTCATAGCTCCAGATGCTGAAGGATGGGAATGCAGCTAGTTAAACCAGCTTCTTATGTCAGCAGCTGAGATATGATGACATTTCCTGCCTTTTCTGTCCTTATCACTTCTTCACCTTAAATGTAAGCAACTACAGTGTGCTTTGCACACCATAACTGATCAAGTGTCCCAATTGTTCATGCACTAGGTATCTATCTGAACTGCATACTAAGTCTAAGCAATGCCTTCCACGTATCTCTCTCCACATGTTCATCTCCAACACCCAGTCTTGATTCTTAGGGCTGCCACTGCAAGCACATCCCCTCCTCACAAAAGGCTTTCTTCCATCCAGGTTATACTTTAACTTTTCAGGAGGCATGTGACACACATGAGAAAACAGATAAAGACAAACAGAAGGCCTCTGCACAAGGTTTCCAATCCTAGGTCTCCAGTTCTCATTTCCTTCAGTTTCTGAGGACCCATGTGAGCTCAGGAAGAAAGAGATTCATCTTCCCTTACCAGGTGAGAGCCTGAAATACAATGAAGTCACCCTCAGCCTTTTGTATTGAAAATCTAGAAGCTAATCTTTAATGTTTACCGGGAAAGAGGATGAAGCATAACCTCTCTAAAGTGCCCTCATATGATCAGATGCAAATTGCTAACCCACAATAACATGATTAAATTCAGTAAGAGGCCCATATCTCTCCCTTATCTGAGAAACTGATTGTCTTCCAGCTTAAGATGAGCAGACAAGCTCACGCAGCAGTAACCTCAGGGATAGATGCTTGTTGTCAGCACATCTTCCATGAGAGGATGCTGGTTTTGAATTTGAGGCAGGATTCACAAAATACTTGAATACCTTTTTATCCTTGAGTCCTCGGGTTTAAAAAGTTTCCTAATGTTTCCTTTAAAATGCTTCCTGAAGTTCACCTAATTTCCCCGACTTTCAGGAACTGTGAACATGGATGGAAGAGCAGAAAATAAAAATACAGCCTTTCCCTCTTTCTCAATATAACTGAGCTAACACGTTAAACATAGAGGCAAAACAACCCTGGAACACCTAATACTTTAAAAAAAAAAAAAAAAAAAAAAAAATCAAGACCAAAGCATACTTAACTGCATTCTTGAAATTAACAAGTACATACATTAAGGGATCTCAAGCAGTCCTATAGTGACCATATAAGACATACAAATACTACTTTCTGTACTCCTGTCAAACTTGATCAGATCTAAAGCTGAATCAGAGTTCCATAAAACACCTTCATTTAAATTGATTGGAAGAGGTATCAAAAAAATTTCCAGTAACATTTTTCTTCCTGAAATATTTACTCAGATATCATTTCAACAAGTATTTTACATGGTTTATAACAAGATATGATTTCACATCTTAGGCAGAAAACTAGGGAGCAGGGAAGTGTGCCCAGAATTTTAGAGACACTGTCTTATGCTGGTACATTTTAGAAATGACAGGGTTTACTGCATCAGGTATATGTTACAGATCTTTTGCTCAACACAGAACACCATTCCTGTTCTCCAAAGGAGACAACTCCTTGTGATAATTGTGGTGGTGGAAGCCAGAAGCAGCACAGTCACTGCAGAGTACTGTTCAATTACAGCACAGGCGGCAGAATATCACAAACTGTGCTGCAGCATGCACAAAAAAGCAGCTATCCACTTCATATTTTAAGTATGGTTTTAGCCTCTCAAAACCAGCACAATATGATTTTTCAGTTGACGTAAGCATCCCACATAATTTCGACAGTGAAGACATCTAAAAATACTTGTTGAAATACCATTGATTGCCATCCCTCAGAAGAGAATCTTCACCACAAAGCACTCTCATAACTGCTAAACCCTACGTGCACACACATGCTCTGATGCTTGCAACATGAACCCAGGTTACTCTCCCTCATTCAAGGTATCAATTGCTGCCAAGGTGAGCCAACAGCATTGACCAGTCTCTGCTACTTCATTTCAGTGAGACTGGCCAATTTCCACTAGAAAAATTCTGATTTTGTTGAGTTTTTGGCTAACCTTCACTTCAGCACATCGACTTGTAGGAACAATGACAACACGCTGTGCGCTAAGGACTTTCTGAGGTAGATATTCAATATGAATGGGGGGTCTGAAGCAAGGAAGGGGCAAACAAGGATACCAGTATACTAAAATAACCCCACTTGGAGCAAACACAGTATGTCTGCACAAGGTTATCACCATTTGCAATATACAAGCAACTCCTCACATCAAAACAAAGCATCTCCTTGGATAGTTTTTAAGTTGAACCCTCGCATCAGAAAGTGCTACTGTGTGCCATCCAGTTCCTGACACACCAGACAAACTGAGCATCACAAGAGAGACAACAGCCTTGAAGTGCTCCCCAAAGCAATGCTGCATTGGTTTGGACAAAGGGTAACAGTACCCAGTGAACCTCTTATGCTGCAGTGCCTTGAGGATACAACAAGATTTCCATAGTCCACACATCCTCCCTAGCACATCCACCCACTTCTCAAGCCTCACATCTTGGTGCCCGCAACTTCTCTTCCTGCCACAGCTGAGGACATGAGGCCCCCGTTCAGCTCCCTACAGTGCATGCAGAGGACACAGAGCTCTCAACAAGCTGCTAAAGGGAAGCCTGTGAGGTTTGAGGGGGAAAAGCCTGGGGACAGATGGTACAAACCACTTGTGGTTCACCACAGGGAAATCTTTCCCTTCTAAGTTTTCCCAGCACCTCCAGTGCCGATTTTTTCCAGTTCAAATCTTCTGCTACAAAGAGACTTGAAATTAAGGCTGCACAGTACCTGTTTGTTATGGCAGAGAAGGGAGGTATGGACTGCGGATATAATGAAGCCAGCACGGGAGGCTTCCCTAAAAGGGAAATACTGCAGGAGGCACATGGATAAACTGGCATTACTTAGCTACTTACTACTTTTCTGACATTTTGTTTGGTTTGTGGTTGTGGGGGATTTTTCTGGTTTGAATGGGTTATTTTTTTCCTTTTCATTCTATAGTTGGTTTTATGAATGATCACCACCAAGACACTTCAAGCATCAAATTAACTTAGCAGGTGTGTTGTTATAAAGCAAAAGCACAACTAGTCAGTCCTCCTGGTGTTCATGGGGTTTAATAATGCCCAGCCCCTCTCACAGGAAAAACACACTGGTTTAAACAATCAGATTACAGGAATATAAAATCAAAGAAAATATACAGGCATTTAAGTGCTCCTTATTATTATTATATTCTATAAGAGTATTATTATCTAATATACACATGCACTTGGATGCATAGGATATTTTATATCCTATATATAAGCATGCTTGTATATGTTACATAGATACTATTTATATTAGTAAATATTTCACATCTGATATTACTCCATGTTTAAATCACAGAAAGTTATCAGCTACAATGCTAGTTTCAAATAACACTATTTACATTCACAGGAGTCTTCTGAGAGCCCAATGTACACAAAATGTTCTACAGAGTAGCTGAATGGAAATATTTTCTAGAAACAGAAGAGGGGGATGTTAGCACAACTGGCTTCGAACCAGAATTTCACTGTATCTGTAATTGCCTTTTACTCAGTACCACACTAAACTCCTACATTAGCTAAAGATGCACCTTCATTACATTACTGCACTGGCTGTTTTTCTGTCTGGTTTGAAAGCTTTATTTCATCTGTTCTTCATACTCATGAACTATTAAATTCAACAGTGATTAACTATTCTGACTATTTAATATTTTTCCGAGTCTAAAGCAGAAAAGTTTCAGTGACTGGAATCCTGCTAAATTACAAACTAAACTTGAGCACTGTACAATGTAACATACTTCAGAAGGTAATAATTTACTTTAGGCACAGAGGAGCCTTTTTATTTACACAACTGCAATACAATAAAGCAACGCATTGGTGACAAGACTATTAACATATAAAGCTATTCAGCTTCATAATGAAGATGAAAGAGATTAAATAGAAATAGGAAGAAACAAAAACTGGTAACAAATCAGTATTCTAACTGGCATTAAACCCACCAGAGCAAAACTACTACCTTTGTTTACTCTGAATAAAGACAAGTCCCCATGTTACAGCTCATGACACAACCTTTATGCAGAATGAAATGAAAAAAATCTTTCCAGTTTCTGACAGAGCCAAATTAGACTCCTTCTGAAGTTTCCTCATCTGTAAAAGCATCTGATACATTTTGACAACTGTCATCCATCCTGTTTCTGTGATTCCTCAGCTACACAGCTTCCTGACATAAAGAAATATGACCACGGATTTTAGTAATGATGTATTTACTAAGAGTAAAGACTAAAACTCTAGCTTTTCATAGCTGAAATGCCTGCTCCCATTTCAGTGACTATTTTCATGATGTCATATGTTTGCGATGAACTTCCCATTATGGATAGTATTTACTAGTTAGAAGCAGGGCAGCAGTTCTGCAACAGACCTCCACCTCCAATACAAGGAAACAAGACTTCTTCCACACAGCAAACAGAACCCCTTCCTTTTTGATATTCCGTGAGCCGTTGTCTCTAGCAGGACAGCCAGCTATCCAACTCGGCAGCAACCAAAACCAAATGTGTTACTTCAGGACTCCATACACTACCAAGGAATTATCTGTAAATCAAAGTCGTAAGACGACGGACATACCCGAGTGTAAATGGTGTACCAGTCCTTTTGCCTTTGACTTACAGGCTGCGGACACAGCAAGTGACACAACACCCACCCATGAGAGAAGCCCTCTCTGAGTAAAGGGGAAAGTTACCTTTTTATTAGAAGAAAGAGAATATTTATTCTGAAAAGTGACAAGAAATTATCTCTCTTCCGCCAGTACCGACCCGTACGGCGAAGCTCGGGAACCCGAGGCCACCCTTCGGCCGCTGCCAGGACCAGAACTGGGGGCAGCTCCCGCGGGCACTGCCCGGCGCGATCGCTGCCGGTTCGCAGCGGGCGATCGCGGCTCCGCGATGCCGGCGCCCCCCGAGGAGCGACGGGACAGGTCCAGCAGTGTCGCGGGGCAGAGCTACACGCAGGGAAGTTTCGCGGAGTCACTTCGGAGCACCCCCGCACCCCTCCGGCTCACGCCCCCGCTCCCTCCCCCGGGTGTAGAAGCCCGGTCCGGGGTAGCGCGGGCGGCAACACCGCACAGCAAAGTTAGTTGCTGCTTGTGCGGGAGCGGCGGGACCGGGCGCGGCGTGTCCCCCCGCCCGGGCCGCCGGTGCCGGCCCCCGCCGCCGCCCCGCACGCCGCCCGCTCCAGGACCGCGGCGGCGGAGCAAGATGGAAGGCTGGGGGCCGCCCGCTCGTCCCACGGAGGGGCGGCTGCCGCCGTACCCCGGCCATGGGCTGCGGAGGGGGCGCCCGGCGGCGCCGCAGCCCCCCGCCCTCCCGCCTGCCTTCCCGTGCCGCGGCCGGCTGGCGCCCCCGGCGCTCCGCGCTCACCTCGCTCCGGCTCGGCTTGCAGGCAGATGGGGATGTTCTTCTTCCAGCCCGGCATGGCTCCGCGCTCCCCGCTCAGCGCTGCTGCGGCGGCGGCGGGGGGCGGCTCATGGCAGGGAGAGGCGGCGGCGACCCGCGCTGGGGGAGGCGGCAGCTCCGGCGGGCAGGGGCGGCGGCCGCGCGGTGGGAGGGAGAGAGGGAGGGAGGACGGGGGAGGGGAGGCGGCGGAGCTCCGCCAGCGCGGGGCACGGGAGGCAGAGAGGGAGGGAAGGCGAAGGCTCGCCCCGGGTCAGGCGGGGACCGGAGAGGTGGGCGGGAGGATTGTGGGCGGCAGAGGGAGGCGCGGAGCAGCCCCGGCCCCCGCGCAGCCGGCAGGTGGCTGGAGCCGGCGGCTGCACAATGGAGAAACCGGGGCCGCCTGGCCCGGCCCCGCTCGGGCACGGCGGGGCCAGGTGGGCCGAGCCGGGGCGGGGCAGGGACCGCCACCGCCTCTCGGCCGCCAGGTGCGTACCGGGCGCGGAGCTTCGGCACGCCGCGGGGCGGGGGCTGCGGGCGCGGCCGTGCCACGCGTGTTCGCGGCCGCGGGGACGGCGGCGGGGCGTGGAACTGCGCGCTGTGCAGGGTCGGAGCCGCGGGGACGGTGTGTCCTGCCCGGCGCGACCGTCCCGCCGGTCCCTCGCCTCGATCCGCGGCTCCCGCCCCAGGGACGCGCCGCTGGAATGGGCTCGTCCCTTTTCCTCCGCATTTTCCGACTGGCCAGTTTGCCTGCACGTAGGTGTGCGAAGGCTGGTGAATAAGGAGTTCAAACAGAGGCAGGCGCCCACAGAACGGCACTGACAGCCCCCGATCAAATAAACCAAAATTTGCACCATAAAGAGTCCCAGACCCGGCTGTGACAGGTCGGATTTCTGTTACTATTACAGCCGATTCCTTACGACCTTTTGACCAAAATACCTCAAATCTCACAACTAAAATTATTTCTGACACAGCCATGTCCTATTAGGAGACTGCTGCCGCGGCGATTAAATATTCCTTATGTTTTTTACAGGGGAAAAAAACCCGCTATAAAAATTCAAAGTAGCAGGTTTGAATATTATTTGAAAATAATGATAGTAATACAGATCAAGTGGGGTTTTTTAATTTTCTGAGGCACTTCAGGGGATGGACTGATATAAAAGCTTCATCCTGCCTACCTATTTTGTTGTGATTTTTTTTATATTGTCTGTAATTTCCTCATATTTATAGAAATTATAAATTTTATATGGGCAAACAACTACACATGAACCCTTTCTTCAGATGAAGGTTTGAAGGGTTTCCTAGGTTTAATTTCTGCTGTAAACATAATGACAGGTTCCTGACACAGCATTCTTCTGTGTTGACTTTGTGCCAGCCCTTCAAGCAGAATGCGTGCCTTGCTACTCATGAAAACTGCTTGTTTAAAATCCCACTGATGAAAGCTGCAGCTCCTGGCTTTTCCTGTCACTTGGGCCACACTCCCATCATCAGTAATGCTTGCAAGATCACTGAGCAGTATCAGTGATCCAAACACAGAGTAGGTATATCCTGGATTTCTGCTGAATTGAGAGTATGAGATGAAGAGTTGCTTTTGTTGGCAACTCCCTTGCAGCCTATGAGAGGATGGCTGATACCTGATCTAGAACCAAACTCAGCAAGATGATGTTAACAAACGAAAAACATTTTACCAAGTTAGAAGTGTCAGACTGGGTTTGTGTCACCTGTGAATCATGTGACCACTGATATTTTTGTTTCATAATTGGGGTCACTCAGTTTGGACTTCCTGCATATTTGAACCACAATCTTGTGTCCTTCATTCAAGAAGAGACATGTTGCTGCTAATACTCTTCTTCCTTTCATAGTCCTTTTACTTAAATAATGTTGGGGGAGGGGGTTTACTGATATTTCTAGAGAAAAATGTGAGTATGCACGTAAATTTCTAAGTATTATGAAATAAAGATTTCCAGCCAGATTCTTTGTTCACAGGGCAAAGCTTCCAGAAGATGCCTTTGGGTTTTTCAGGCAGGTTCAGAGAAAACAAAGAGGGACAAGACCCTGCAGCTACGAGGCCCAACAGGCAATAACACAAGGAGCAGGTGCTGAAAACTGTCCCAAGAGTTCCTGGAGAATAAACAGGCAGGAATAGATTTCAAAGCAGTGGAGTCGTTTAGAAATGACACAACTACTTTAAAAAGAAAATTACTTTGGCATTTATCTCTGCCATTTCTTATATGAAACCTGGGCTTTCAAGTGCTATGGGATGAAATAAAATTTCATATGATTGTGTCATCCATGTCCTAAATCTTACATACTACCTCTGATGTCCAGCTTTTACTCCTGGCATTTCAATTATAAATTAAGAAAATACAACATTGAGCCTTAAAATTGTAGTTCTGATCATCGAGCCGATTTTTTGCCAGCTATGGAATTCTGTATAATTGCAGCTCAGAGGAGTTAAGAAGTAGATTGCCCTACGTTTCAGTCCACAGTAAGCCATTTTCTAGCTTTTGTTTGTTTTTGTTTTTGTTTTTTTTAATAGTATCATCACTTTGAATGGGAGTAAGAATTCCTTAGGACTGAATGTGGAACTTTTCAGAATCCTTCAGGAGTCATAAAATCCAAGCTGCTGGTTTGGATTTGCTCCAGAATTGTGTTTCAAAATGGGGGGATAAGTCCTTCTTTTTCTAAATATCACAGACTTCTCAGGAGTAAGTATACTACATTTTAAATAGCTGACAATATTTGCATCATTGAATGGAATATACATGCTTCTCTCTGTCTTATGCAGGACTTTTTACAAATAAATCTTTCTAGGCAATGCCACTCTGTAATTCCCCATTTCTTTGCTACAGGAGAAGCTTCCATGGGTGCCTGGCTCAAGATAATTTAATTGCATTCTCTTACTCACTTGAGCTGTTTTATACTGAACAACTGCTTCTTCCTATCCCAATGCTAGTAATGGAAGAAAGCAGTCACCTGATTTAGATGGAGACTATATCACACCAGCAGCATATAAACTTCCTGCCAGTTCTTTTCCGTCTACAGCTTTTTCCCTCAGAGAATTTTAAATTAATTGAATCTTGATTTTCAAGGAAGCACCCTTTCTTCTTACTTGATGCTGGAGCATGGAGGTCATCAGTAGCATGTACAATAAGACACAAGAATTAACCAAAAGCAAAAGAAGTATAAGAATCCCAAGGAAAGGTTTTGTTTTATGAGTGTTCTAAAGAAGAGATTGGTTGGTTTTTTTTAATTTCCTGTTCTTATGCATTCAATAAAAGTTAGGTAGGAGAAATATGCTGATGGTCAGGCTGAGGTTTCAGCTTCTGGAGGTCTGCAATGTTTCTCAGTAACTGGAGATTTGCAGCACCAATTACCTCCAAATTACAAGAGATATTTCAGCTTCTGCACTTTTTAATCTTACAGCTTTTTTTTTCTTTTTTGCTAAGTGACTGACATGTTTGCATACACATTTTTGATTAATAAGAGCTTTAGAAAGTGGCAAGGAAAATCCCTTCTTCAAATGTAAATCAAAAATTACCTAAAATAACTTTGATAATATTGAGATATTGCAACTTCTGCGCATTTCTGGATCGGAAAGGCCCCACACCTTCCGTTTTGAACAGACGGAAAATGCTTGAGCCTACCACACTGTTCTTGGGGGCTCTGTACTATTTGGCTGTGTCATCTGAGTAGAAGGGTAGGTTCTGATTCTTTTAGATAGACTGGTCACCAGTGCAAGCCTGAGACTGTGGTATTGTATTCTTACTAAGGGTTACATAAATGTGTACAAGTCACATTAAAATGTGGTGTGATTTCATTAAAAATCTGATACCAATCATGCCAGAACTGGGCAGACCAGAGGTACACTCTATACAGCAGTATCTTCCCTGCCCACTATTCTTTTATTTTCTTTTCCTTTATTTTTCTTTTATTAAAAAGGTACTTATCTTGAAAGCTATTGTCATATGGCTGAACATCATATAAAAAAGATCATAGATGAGACATAAGGAGCATACCAACAAATTATTTTTTTAGATGCATTCTAGGACTTTTATTAACAAATATTAAGATAAAGTAGTTGGACATCCTTCCTCAAAGTGGTAGCCAGTTACTGTCAGCCTTACTGGGGAATATCCACCTTAGGACAGTGCAGAAGACATAGTCCCTTTGGCTTGCTCTGTTTATGGCCCCATGAATCTCTCATGCTGGCACAGTGGGGGATTTCAGCAGAGGAAGAGGATGTCTGAGCCTGCCTGTGGAAATGGACCCTTCAGGAAGTTGAGTCAAGTTGCTTGGTTGTGAGTCCGAAGCAGATCTAGAAATCAGACAAAACATGAGCACAATTAGTTTAGGCAAGTTGGCAGCAATTCCATGTGAGCTCAGGATCAGAAATTTTGATACCTAAGTAATTATAGATAAGCACTTTTTTGGCTACAGCCTTCAAATAACCAAAAAGGGGAGGTGAGAATTTTATGCACTGTGAGTGTTTAGGAACCTGTAATTCACCTGTTGTCCATGTTATCTGTCTGTGTGCCCTTGGATTTAGCCATCTGATCTTTTGAGGCGGCAGAGAGATTTTCCCTATTTCCCTTAAAAAATAACATTTTTAATGTTTTATCTCAGATCCTTGAATTACAGCAAACAAGATTAAAGTTAGCAGAAAATGATATGTAGATCATGGTCATGACAGCATCCTTGTGCCAGACAGCAGACCTCTTGGGACTACCTACTTGCCTTTTCCTGTTCCTGTAATCTACTCCAAGAAAAAGAGATACCATTTGTCATTGTGCTGAGACTAAGTTCTGAACTGATATAGGTGCGCAAGTTCAAAATTTGGGAGTTTGTGTACTGCTAAAATAAAATACTCTAATTAGTGTTTATAACCATTTTGTTTGCACAAAAATTAGTTGTATAAATCAGCTGCAAAGTGCTACATGATTACCAATGTAATGAAAAAAAGCAAATTATGCAAATATTAAATAGCCTGGCTTATTGATGCCTTTTTTTGTGGTGATATTAAAGTATAAATAAAATAGAGCATTAACTAGAAAAAGACTTAAAAAATTGAAAGTAGTTAAAATTTTCATCTTTGCAAAAAATGTTTCAATAAGTAAGCAGCTAGAACAGATAAAAGGAAAACATTCAAATATATCTGAAAGAACCTAATGAATTTTTAGGTATCTGTCCCAGTTAGAGCAGCCAGGACCGGCTTATTACTCTGTGGGTGTAACCAAAACTGTGTATTCTGCACCCTCTATCTCATTTCTAATGAGCTGTTAATAATGGATCGTTTGCAGCAGCTGCCCAGGGCACACCTGACCCCTCAGGCTACAAGCTGGGTGGTAGAGAACCTGTGAGACAGGGTCTTCACACCAATGACTCAGGTGTGATAACTCCCCTCTGGGGAGGCATCAGCACCTTCACACCCAGCCTGAGGGGTCATGTCTGCTAATAGGCCATCAAGGATTCAAAAAATATCTCACAGGGTTAAATCACGCATTGTGAAACTCCTGGCCCTGGGGGAGGTACTGGGCATTCTCATCTAAACCTGAGCATATATAACCTTGGGGTTTGGGGACTTCTGGTACCACTCATCAGATCAGGGGGACCAGAACCTCAACAGGACTGTGACTGCCACTCTTGAGCAGGCTGCGACCATCTTCTGTACCAACAGGTCTTCCTTTCCTTTTACTTTGTACTCAGGGGGACCACGTGGTGCCCAGCGCAGGGGCTAATGAACACGATTCTGTTTGCACCCCAGGTGCTGGGTTATACCTGGGTTTTGTGGGTTAAAACCAATTTTTCCTCTATCATTGTATTTATTGTAATCTTTTTATTAAATTGTAACTCTGACTTGTAACCTCTTTTTGAGTTGGGTTTATCTCTTCTGCTGGTTTACCTTTAAACCAACGCAGTATCTTAAGCCCTAACCAATGTATCCATGTTGCCAACTTGCCCAACTCGCCCAGCTTACTGACAACACTAAAACTCCATGAATGACTCTCACATACTAATACCTGCAGGCATTCCCATCTCTGATGGTGTTCCACTACCCTCACAACAATAAAGATTGTTCTAATGAGTCAGCTAAATTTCCTGTGTTTCAATTCATGCCCATTGTCTCTTGATCTTTGACTGAACACCACTGAGAAAACTTTGGCTCCATCTTTTGTATTTGCCTCAGTCAAGTATTTGTACCCATGGATGAGATCCCTCAGAGAACTTTCTCTTCTCCAGGCTGAATAGCCCCAGTGCTCTTACCTTCACCCTCTATATGTCAGGTGCTCCAAGGCCATAATAATCCAGGCCTTCACTGGACTTGCTTCAGTATGTCACTGTCCCTCCTGCACTGGGGAGCCCAGGACTGGCCCAGCACCCCAGATGTGTCTCACCAGGCTGAGCAGAGAGGAAGGATCATCCCTCTGACCAGCTGGCAGGGCTCTACCTAATGCAGCCCAGGAGGGGCTGCAAGAGCACGTTGCTGCCTCCTGGTCTTCTTGGTGTTCACTAGGATCTCCAGGCACTTTGCTACCAAGCTGCTTTCCAGCTGGTCAGACCCCAGAATATAACAGTATATGGGGTTACTCCTCCCCACGGGCAGGATTTTGCATGTCCTCTTATTGGACTTCATGAGATTCCTGTTTGCCCATTTCTCCAGCCTGCCCAGATCCCTCTGAATGGAGCACAACCACATGGTGTATCCATCACTCCTCTGTTTTGTGTCAGCAGCAAACATGCTGAGGATGCACTCTGTCCCATCATCCAAGTCATTAAAGTGTTAGACAGTGTTGGTCCCAATATCAAACCCTGGGGTGCACAACTTACCGCTGACCCTCAGCTAGACTTGGTGCTGCTGATACAATCCTCTGTGCAGCCCCTCTCAGGTGCACTGAACTGCATGACACTCATCACTCAGGGCTTTCCACCTGCCTGGAGGGGAGGCTCCAGAATTCCACTTTATTTCTGTGGTCAGAGTAGGAAAGGCTTTCATAGTTCTCAACATGGTTGAGCAGAGTTTTACAGAAAGCACATAAAGCCTGCAGCAGAAAAGGAATGCAGCTTTGGGAACAACCCAGGGAATTAAAAGCTCAGGATCAGCCTGCAGGAAAGAATGGGTTGTGAGCTATCCTGGGATGAGGGTGGCTCAGGAAAAAGACTGAAGAAGACCTGAAGGAAACAACTCCAGATTCTGGTAACTGCCATTTGTGGTGTTTATTGATGCAGGTATTCTGGGGAATGACTTCAGATTTCATTGTGACCAATAGGATTATTTTTGTCAAGGACACTGCATGTAGTGAAACGGGATTTTGCTTCAGATCTGGGGACATGTCACGTTTTTCCTCTTTCTCCCTCAATATTCCATGATCCAAGGCAGATTCCATGGAGGGACAGAAAAAAAAATTAGAGAGGGCAAATAACAGTCCTTCCTTAAAAAGATAATGTTGATAGGTAACCTGAGCGGTAAACTTCAGAAAGCTATTTTAGCTCTGTGAGGTGCTGGTCCTGCCTGTTCTCAGGCATGCTCTGTAGGTGAAGGCACAGGCAGTTAGAGGATACCAGTTGTGCTTTCAGCTCTCCTGTGCTCCTTGTTCAGCAGCCTGTCAGGGTTGGCCTTCATGTCTCCAGAAGACATAGTACTAGACAACAGCTCAAGCAAAACCATCTCAATTTGGCCCCTGAAATTCCCAAGGTGGTTATACCTTCTTCATGTGCCTTTCCTGCATATTTCATTTTGATGCTTGTCTGTATTGAATTCTGATGAATGTATTTACTTACTTTTCCTGGCAAACGACCTGCAGCCATGAATACTATTAATGACACTCAGTGCACTTTGGGAAGCCCATTATCTGAAAGCCAGCTGCTATTTCAGGCACATTAGTTATACCCATTATCCACACACAAGCCACGTGATTGATCGCCTCATGCATCCTGACTAGCCCAGAAATAATGACAGGCCAGTACTGACCCAGTCATAAACTTACAGCTATGAGGGGTGACCACCTCTGTGGTGCAACTGTTACCAGCACAGGTAACAGTGTCAGAAGTGTCTTATTTCTGGAGGCTCACAAAGTCTATCTGCCTTGAGAGAGACGGAAGATCTGGAGCCACTGCTTGTGACCTTAGGTCTCCATGCTGAGACGATCCTACCCCTCCTGAAACCACCATACACCTTACAATCTGTGTGAGATCCAGCATCTCACACAGCATCTACTCGTTGCATGAATTCCTGGCAGGCACAGAGGGAAGCTGAAACGTACAGCAGCAAGATAAAGGGAAGGAAAACAATCAGTGTGCAGTCTCAGGAGTGCCTCAAGTAAGAGCTGAGTTCAAGCCTTTGGCATTTGGCATTTTACATTTTAGAGGGACACAATAATGTTAGAAATATTTCCTAAAATGGATGGAAGTTTTGAGACACTACATGCCACACCATCCCTAACACCAAATTTTTGTAACTGCAGGGTGAGGGAAGAATAGACCCCAAAAGCTATGAGCAGGTTCTGTACTGGGGGTGTGAAAGACTCGATGTTGTGCCAGAAACAAATGACTTGGAATGTGAAAGCTTATGGCAGTGTACATGTGCTCCAAGTGCCTTTTGAGACTGGGACCTGAGCTACCTAGATACATTTGCAATTTTCAAGTTTTACCCTAAATCTCAAAGAAAAAGTTTTTATTTTCCATCTACTTTAGCAAACAGCCATAAAGCTGATGCTCAGCTAGTGTGTCTATCAGAAAAATCTTGGTCATGCTTTTTCGTTTTTTGAAATGTAGATTTAACTTACTCTTTTAAGGAAATTCAGTATATTAATGCAAATTTATGTGAATGGTTCTATTATCTGTATCTCCTGCAATACACAGAACATTGAGCTGATCAGAGAATTACTACTACTATTAATGCTAACAGCTCTGATCCAGACATGGATGTACATATGACAAATCATAACTTTAATGATACAGTTAGTTCCACTGATGGAGTGAAAGGAGCTTTCGTGGACTAAGCTATCCAGCAGGTTCTGTGAAAAACAGTACTCACAGTGACATTTAAAGATTCATACTCTTACTTTAAAACAAATAGTATAGAATAAACTGAAACGAAATATCCACATGTCTATTATGTATGTTTCTCCTTTGGACCATGCTAAGGTGTAGTTTCTTAATAATAAACACAATCAACTTACAAATCTTTTTGTTCTCAATTAGACACTATTCTGTGTCTTGCCTTACTCTCATACATAAAGCAGTACCACTTCAGAGCTAAAACTAGGAGCATGTTTCAACTTTATGGTACAGTCTCAATACCGCTAGATAGCATTGCTGGGTTTTTTTAGACTTAGAAAGTAAAAAAAGTCACAAAAATATTGATTTCCTTTTAAACATTAATTCATTGCACCTTTTTATATATGTACATTGTCCCACCCCCTTATAAATATATGCATGTTGAACAAAGATTTATAAGATTGGTAATCAGAATTTGAGTAGAAGAGTTTATTTAAAAAAAAAAAATTAAGATCCCGTGTATTGCTCAGATAGGCAAATAACTTGCATGCACTATTTGCCTTAAATTTGACTGATTTACTTGCTGATCAGACCATTCTAAAAAGGAATGTTGAGTTTCTGCATCACAATTAAGCCTTTTCTTACTTTGACCAAAGTAAATAACCATCCAAATGCACTTAGGATGTACCTGTTTTTGAATCCACTGCACTTTATGTACAGCACTCTTCAAATATAGTAGAAATAATATTAGTAGTAACAATTAATTGTGGTACATTTGTTCAGAGTTCCAGTTAAGGATCTTAAATGTCCTTTTCCTTATGCCTGTCTTGGACAATAAAATGTGCAGCTGTTAATATTGATAATTTGTACTTTCAGTTATTCAATTGGGTTTGCACTCATGCAAACATAATAAAGTTAACTGGACAGGAAAAAAAATGGACCATTGATTACCCCTGCTTTGATATGATTATTTTTAGCTTACTTCTTGATTTTTAAATATGTACTGGGAATACTAATTTTGCTGCTTACCCTCTAGTTGTCACCTCCCTTCCACACTTATTGTACATACTGTATGTCGGCTTTTATCTGGAACAATTAGGTGTCTCTTCATAATTAATATGATCAATTATAATAGAAAACATCTTTTTTAGAAATCTATATAGTAATTTTAATTTGCTTTGGAAATGCAAAGCATCTCACAAACCATTGGTATAACTTTATAGTTAATAAAAGTTAAAAATAGTGACTTTTAAATTTAAAGGGAATAAATTGAAACTTTTTTCTTTCTTTCTTTTTTTTTTTTAAATGAAGGATGGGAAAACAAATTAAGAACTAAAAGTAGATGTTGCCATGAGACAGTCTAAATATTTAGGGGTGAAATACCATGAACATTAAAATAGCACTGTGTTTTTGAGATTCTTGAATGTTGGGAAACTAACTCGGTCATTTCCTAAATGATGCCAAGTCCTAGAAGGAGCTAGGTAGTCTTATTCCTTGTGAGAAAGAGCAGGATGAGGTTTCCCATCCTGCTGCTGAACAGTCTTCAGTGCTGGAAACCTTATAAAGAGTTGGTCTAGAAAATGAAGAAATGTGGGATAATGATAATCGAGTAACATATGTCTGTCAAAGAAAATGGCATCTCCATGGCAGACAATCCAAACATATTACTTTTAACCTTCTCTCATATAATATGATAAGCAGATTGATAGAAAATATTTTAATAAAACACCCTAGCTAATTATTTTCACTCTGTTACAACTTGAGGTTACTGTAATATCATGCTACTTGGGAAAGAGCCTTTTATTTTTCAGCCTACTATTGCTTTGTCTCCTACAAGTTTCCTGTACAAAAACACCAGAAATTTTCACAAAGCCTTTAGGAACAACAAAGACTGACTCAAAAAAAAAAAAAAAAAAAAAAAAAAAAAAAAAAATCCTTTCATGCCCATTTGTGACCCACGGAACAGATTACGGACACCAAGACAGTGTGATGGCAAGGTCTCAACAGCAAAGTATAAGCAGTTGAAACAACACACAAACAAGGGTGTCTGCTGTCCTATAGTGTAATAAAGTGTCTCATTAAATAAAGTCTAATAGAACCAGCTTTGAAATTGCAGCTAACCTTTTGTGTAGATCAACAAATTATCTATTATAAGCAATTCAAATGTAATGTTTAAGTTTACTCCAGTGTCTTATAATGGATATTTACACTGAATGTTTTCTGGGGGAAAATACCCCTCTTTAGCTTTACCAAAACAATAGCCTCTAAGGTCTCTGAAAGAGACCAGTGTTACAGATCCAGTGTTACACTTCACCATACAATGGTTCCAAGGGAGGGAATTATCTAAGGGAGCATTTCTTCCAGCCTTTCATCCACCACTGGCTTCCTTCTTTCCCCCTGTCCAAAGGGCCATGCCTCAAGCAGGCAGGTCCCAGCAGGCAGGGGGCCAGACTGAGGCATGGCACTGCCACTCCTGACTCTTCTCCTGGGGCTGCCATAGCCCATAGCTGGTGGGGTCATGACTTTCACACCCAACTGTTAGCTAAAGCTGGCCTGACAAGGTCTGAAATATCTTCCAAGACACCTCGCAATGCACATAGGTAGTGCGTGCCACTCGCTTGCGTGGCAGTCTTTTAATTCCAATTAAGTGGAGTGCTTGCTACAGCAGAAATACAGCTAACTTAGACCTGTGCTTGTGCTCATGAAAGCACTCACACAAGCTATGCCACTGTTATGCTTTTCACTTTAAAATATGAAATTCAGAGGAGCAGCAAGAGGCTGCCACCATACAGAGGGTATTCCTCTGCTTATTCCTGCTTGTTCCTTCCAGTCCAGGAGGACTCTCAGATTCTTCTTCAGCATCTGAAAAGGGAAGACCTAGAGGTCACTCACACTCCTGAGAGAAAAAAAATTAAAAAGAATCAATGTTACTATTAACAGAGTGAGACAACAGTAATGCTGCTGTAGAAGATCAAGGACTTTCACACTATTGCTGGCTGTGCCTAGGCCCCCCTGAACTGGGGCAAGTGCTGAGGATATAAAACCTAGCCCAGGGCTGCAAGGTAAGCACTGCCCCTTACAGTAGCAGCTTGCACCAGGCCCATTTGACTGTGATTTCTTGCACAGATTTGTTTCCCACAGGATCAAAACCTACCGAAAAGTATGCACTGTGCATAAGAGAATTACTGTGTTCCCACTGCCTCTCCCCAGCAGACTTCTGCCAGTGATATTTGTACATCAGTTTTCAAGTACATATGTCTCAATGCAACTCCTGCACAGCAGGTACTGTACAAAGGCATTTATGGAGAATTTGTGGTCAGTGAGTAAATAATCAGTCTACATTTAAATGTAGAATGTTCCAAAGGATACTGCTGCCCATGTTTAAAAACAGAGCACAAAAGCTCACTATAAATTTTCAGAGGCTTTGCCAAGTTGAAATTCTTGGATTTGCTTTACGCTGACTGAAACAATGAATCTTTAAGGTGCTACTGTAAAAGCACGAGTGACAATTACTAATTCACACAGCAACTGTAACTACATCGATGAAAAAAAGCAAAAAAGAAATAAACAAGTGCACTATCATAAAGGAAGTTCAGTATGGTGAAGGTTCAGAGTACCTCTTGCTCAATCCTTTTCTACATGCATCATATTTTCTTCGTGATAGTTTATACCTGTTGTGAGTTTGGTTTTGAATAAAAGGCATCTGGCAAAAAGTAATTGCCTATGTAGCATCTGTGTAATTCTGATTGCTCATACAATGAGCATACTACTAGGCTTGTTTCAAGATGTGAGGGATGACACTTGTTTTACTTCACTCACACCAGTGGCATCTCCTTTCAACATAGTGTGTCTGAGTGGCAAGGAAGGTTTCTGCTCACCATATCCTGCCAGAAGTGTGCTGGTTTCACTCCCTTTGCAGAGGGATGAGTTTCTCCTGTTCTAAAGGCAATGAAGTACTCACAGGAGAGGAGGCTTCAAGAGCGTATCAGTATGGACCATGTGGAGGAGCCAACAAAGTCTATGCTTCCAGTTCCACCAAAATTTTGTGGGCTCAGGAAGCAGGTCCCTAGGGGATCCAGGCCTTGGGGGCTACTAAAGAAAGGACCTCTTCTGGGGTTCAGAGGAGGTTTTATGGGATTTCATATAGCCCAGGAGGTCTTTGCTGGACAAAGAGCAAACCTGAAGGAAAAATTTCACATTGCAAAAAGGTATTTGACAGGCAAGACAGGGAAACTGTTTACAAAATCTTGCACCAACATTAGGTCTTAGCCAACAGTTTGCTATTTGGAAAAAAATTACAGCTGCAGATTCTGCATTTAAAAGCTGAAAGCCATTTTGGTGCATTTGTATGTTCACTTTCAAGAGGAGGTGAAGACAGATTCACGTTATGCTTCTGACCACTTTGTAGTCCTATTGAACAGAGAAGAAAAAATAGGTGTCCAGAAATTCTGTAAAAAGTGGTTTAACTATGGAAAAGCATAACAAAATAAAATAAATTAGAAAATAAGATGCAAAACATCTTGGAAAAATGTTGTTGCTGGAATTTTAGTTCTGAAGGTTTGATTTGCATACTGTAGTACAGATTCTTTCCGAGTATTTAATTCCCATGTCGAACTTGCAAAGTCTGGTCTCTAAGAAAAACAGGAAAGTTGTATTAAAGTTCTAATGAATGATGAATTACAAGCCCAAAGTGGTTACAGTTTGTTTGTGGATAGGTATTTAATGTCATCAAACAGCTGGGAGGTGATAAGAATGATAATTTTACTAAGTCAGTGCATGAATATGCAGATGCTTCTCCATAGACTGCTGAAATACCATGAGTACATCATCCCACTGAGGAAAATAAATTTTTCTCACATACTCTACATGAACTGTTGACATGATTTTTTCCCTGTCAGAAAATGTTAGGAACACAAAGCAAATAAAGAGCTTTCACTGGGAAATTATTTTATATTTTGCAATATTGCAGGAAACATATTCCTTCTGCATTGCTCGAACAACAAGAAACATCCAGTAGAAAATCTTGAAAATGAATACTGACATGAATTTCATATATGTCAAAACAAGTGCATTCTACATATTAGGCCTACTTTAGAAATACAATATAAATACATGAAAAATAGATAAATTAGTACATCCTCTGTATGCACACAGAAGTTTTGCCTAAAAAAAGAAAATTCTTCCTTTTAAATATAAGTTATTTAAAACATATCAAGCTTCTCCTTAATGAACAAGAGGTTGCATGTCAGGAATACAGAGCTTAGACATTTCAAAGCCAGCTGTATTAATGTGTGAGCTTGTCCTGAAAAAAATGAATATATAAAGTACTTTTATAGAGAATATCGAGGTGATTCCACATGGAAAACAAATTTCATGTCTTTTATCAGGAAAGGTAAGAGCATGTGGATTAATAAGAATTGCCTCAATAATTATGGAAAATAACTGTGAAAAGTAAGTGAAGAGGGGCTATTATAGAGTGCTAAAGAGTTCAAGAGTATTAGGAGTGTAATATTCTCATTCTGCCCTTCCCCTTCATCTCCTCCTCCCTTCTTCTATCCTTCTCTCTAAGGATGTGCTTGCCCACCCCTGTCCACCTCTGTTCCCCTTCACACTCACCTGCCCCAGGGATTAGTGCTTCTGTTCCAAACAGCCTTCAGCTGCCTGAGTGCTGACAGAAGGCACCTCATGAGCTCAGAATGGAGGAGGAGGAGGAGAAGCAGGCAGAGAAAGCTGGGAGAGGCTACTTTAATCTTCTGTCCTACTACACAAAACTCTCCCTTCTCCATGGGCTTAGCTCTGATGCTGAGATCAATGCTGATGGGCTGCAGGCACCAGTGTTGGGACCCCACAGAGTGTAGGACACAGTGAAGGCTTTATTTAATGTAACTGGAAGCAAGCACACAGGTGTTTTCCATGCCCAGGAGGTGTATTTGTTTCTCTTTATAATCCATCAGAAGAAAGTGAAGCCCCTCTGAAGCCTCCTAATAGACCTCTGTGACTGTAGTAGATAACCAGTGTAATCCATCATAAATTCCAGTACAGCAAAGCAATATTAGCATTGGGGCTCTTAATTTTTTTAGTTTGGTAAGAGTTTGACTAGGCTCAGTGTGGCCTGGATTTGTAAAAGCCTGACCTCTGTTCCTTGCTCTTGTGCAGGTGTTTACATTCATGTTAATTAAGCATAGTGTAAATCAAACACAATGTAAATTAAATACAATGCTGTTTGCAGATATGGAATTATGAAAATGAGTTGGTAAGGAAAAAAATGTGGAATATTTACTTCCTTTTAAAACCGAAAGATTAACTGCTGTTTAATTATTCTTAAAACATACATTGTTCTGTGATAGGTTCAATTCCAGACAGCTTGAGTGGACTTGTTTACAGATCCATATTGAGACTATGGGAATGTTTTTGGATTAACAGCTCCATCAAGGCATCTGAATACTGTCTTCATTACTGATTTTAGTACTCAGAATGTAAGAAAATATGGCTGCATTTTGGGTTTAAAATATGTTAAGGAGCACTCAATAAATACCTCTTACAATTTTTATATTAAAACACATACCACATAATATTTTGAAAATGGAATCTGACTTGTTTTAAAGTTGTTTATGGTTTATTTTTGTTTCTCAGTTACAATATACAATTCCAGACAGAATGATAGGTTAGTGAGGCATGCCCTTAATTCATGTACACACTCCGTGGATAGTTCTCTGAATAGCAAAGTATGAATTTGCCTCTGAGGTTGCTTCTTTCAGAAGCTGTATCACATCTGATACCAGGAACATGATTTGCCACTCCTAAGGCAGAAAATGAATGCTCAGAATATACTGATTTTTCTTGGCTGAGAGCCACACTTTCAATTTATCAGGCATCCTTTTCAGTAATGGGTTAACCCTTATAGACAGCTAATGTTCACTCTGTGTCTGCTGGAATACATTTAAGATAAAATATTTATACCTCTACATTGGAATAAGCATTAAAAAGGCAGGATTGTTCAAAATAATGGTCTACAGGATGAGTAAAAATGAGAACCCAAAATAGGCTAATAAAATCCTTTCCAAATATGCAGACATTCAAGTGGGAAAAAAAGAGGATTTTTTAATATCTGACATTGCTATGGAGGAATATTTGGTATCACTGGTAAACAACAAGCTAGAGCATGTTGACAAGTACAAAGTGACTCATGAGGGTCTGCATGGATTTAAAAGGGTAGATCATGCTTAGTAAAACGGATTTCATAATAAGGTGGCACAGAAGAAATTAATGAGTGAATGCAGATAGTTTGCCTCTCATTGTCTTCCCCTGATCGCATATATATATATGTATGTATACAGCTTAAAAGATAAAGTCACTTTTAGCCTAATTTTTTTGGTAAATGTATCCAGAAGAACTCTTGACATATTCATACGTAATCACTCAGAGGAACAGGACAGATTTTCAGGATACAGGGCTGCACTCAGGGAATGCTCAATGGCATGTGGTATAAAAGTCTGAAGATAAATCCCAGACACTCATAATGGCCACATGGCCATGATCCTCTGCCTTTGAAAGGTAATCTTATCAAAATATATGGTGGTCTCCATTATCTACCCAGGTGTGAAGTCAGCTGATATGGATTGCACATGTGCCCAGAGATATTTCTTCAGTGAACTAATAGTATGAACAGGGTTTTCTCTTGTAATGTAAAATCAGCAAAAGTCTTCAACATGAGTAAAATTACTCTGCACTATCTGTACTCCTACCCTGCCCATGAGATGGGCACCACTTCCAGTGAAGGGGCATTCATAATTTCCCAGGGCAACTTTTTCCAGTGTCTTACCACCACCAATCAGAGTCTCAATAAATAATTTAGATTTCATGTACCTCACTTTCCCTTCCAGCCCCAAGCCTGTAGGATAAATGCAAGTGGAAAAGGGGATCATCTTTCCCTGCACAAAGCTGGACTCTTACTCACAAATTTAGACCTGTAGAAAAGAGAAAGCCTAGTCCCATACATGGCTCATCATTGCAGATCACTGCTCCTGCCTTTTAGGGACTCTAAACCCTACCCAGGCTTTGACATTGATTCCTCTTCAATAATCAGGATATTCCAGTGATACACTACAGTGTAAATAAGTAGCAGTGGCAAGCGGTTGTTCTCAGTTTCTACATTCTCAATTTCTGCTATGAAATACAGTCACAATTTCTTTGGGCAACCTGTCCCAGTGTCTCACCACCACAAATCAGAGTCTCAACATATAATTTAGGGTTAATGTGCCTTGCACTGTTAATGTTTCCCAATTTATTGTATGTCTCAAGAAGGAGAAAGCTCTTCTGACCTTTTCTCCCTTGAGTTTGTTAGTTTAAAAGAGAAAAGGCAGTTAAAAGACTTGCCAAAGACAATGCAAGGACTACACAGCAGATGGAGAGGCAGACAAAACAGGTAGTTGGACAGCAAGATCCACTCTTTCCAAACTTAATGACTTCTGCAAAATATATGTGTTGATATTCTAACTGAAAAGGTGCAACAATGTGATTAATATAAAATCTTAACTCTTACTGAGAAATAAAGCTGCACAATTGCCAGGGCAATAATTACACTAAGTGGAAATGCTGGGAAAAGTTCATCTAAGCCTTTTCAGAAATATGATCAAAACAAAAGCATTTACCTAAAGCGTAGCCATATGTTAAACAACACTTTTCTCTCTTAAAAAAAAAAAAAAAAAACAAAAAAAAAACCACCTGAAAAAACCCAAGCAAGAATGGGAGGTTCATGGGGTCCTTCTTTTTAATGCTGGTTAGTTTTGGATAATTTTGGCATCTAACTGGAAAGATAATAATGGAACAGTGTGAGAGAGAACGATGGAAACACCATAGCGCATTAAATATAAGGTAAAATAATTAAGTTGATAGCAATTATTGTGTAAGCCTCAAGCTGCGATCTAATCAGCTATCACAACCTAAGCAGGATTGGGCTGCATTGGTACTTAAAGGGGAAATCCCATATGTTATTGAAAACACTACTGATGATTCAATAGGTGCTAAGTCTCTCTTCTGATTCACTTAGGGAAACAGATCACAGACAGGGTTTAGAAGGAACTTGTATCTACTTACTACCAATTAGCATAACAGTATTAATATTACAGAGGACATTTATTTGCTTCTTGTCTACCATACTGCTGCATTTTCATAGGAATATGGTATTTTTCTCACCTCATCTTCAACTTGCTGTAGCATTTTAGAGATATTGAATAGCAGCTAGATTTTATATCAGAACGGTTCCTACTCTAGGGTTGGACAGAGTGATTCTCATATAAATGTCATCAGCTGTACACATTTAAATAGTACTATTTAAAATTTGTAAGACTCCTGTGAGACAGTTAGCAGGGTTTTACCCAGAGTACATGCAACCAGGGTGAAAATCTCCTAAGCAGACCCTGAACAGCTGGGCCCTGCATCAATAAATCACATGTAAAATCTGCATTCTTTTCACTGGCAAATGAGCTTCATGGGAATGAGTTTCACCCTCAGATTATAATGTCCTTTGGGAACTGATTCAATAAAGTTTTTATGTTAACATATAATTTTAATACTAATAGAACAGTACAAATAAGCAGTTAGTGAAGTGTTATTAGAGACACCCAGACATCATGGCAGAATTTGTGAGAACATAGACTACAAGTTTTGGGTCTTCTGTGGAGCATAACATGCTGTTACACTGGAGAAGAGGTAATAATTCATTTTACATACTGGAGATAATGTGCTGAAGGTGGAACAAATGGACCACATCAGTTAAGTCTGCTACACAATGTAAGGAATTTTAAAAACCACATGTCTTTGTTGAGAAATAAAGCCCTACTGAAATTAGTGCTACATCAGTTAATAACAGAAGAAGAAATATGGATGTAGCAAAGAAGTTTTATTTAAAACACTAATGAAATATACTGTATAGTTCAGTGTGAACGTGATTTAATCAGTCTTTCGTGTATCCAGACAGTAGAGTGGCGGCAGACATCTGTGCCTAAGAATGACTTAAGCAGCCAGAGAATATGTTAAGGTTTGTAGTTTGGCACTAGCCCAGTGAAGTCTATCTTGAATATATCTATTATTAAAGAGTCCCACTCAGATGAGCTGAAGAAAAGAGGGATGGCTTACATCTGAAATTCTTTCACGTGTTTATGCTTAGACATGAAGGCCAAATTTCTGGCATGTAATGAAGCACTTGAATTAGAGCCAGACGGAGCCAGCAGATCCCCTTGCCATAGCCTGGCACTGCACAGTTCAAGGCTCAGAGCAGTTTGAATGTGTTTGCAGAGCATATTAGCTCAGGGCAGGGCCATGCCAATGCAGCTACACATTTCCAAATCTGAATAGCTTCTGAGTGTTTCCGTACAATAGACTCCTCTATTCCTCACCAAGTTAACTCCAGAAAAGCCAGTCTGGTGTCAATATGGTCAGAAATCTTAGGGGATAAGCTTTGCTGCTATTTCCTACCAATTTCTGTGACAGTGAGTTGCATGAAAAAGAAATGTGAATATACCGTCAAATGTTATTTAAGGTATTCAACATGTACTTTCCAATGCTTTTCAATTTAGGATGTATGCTTCAAAATATATTAGGTGACAGAGTTTATTTTTATATTTATGGTTGTTATAACCATCAGACAACTTATTCAGTTTTGTGCTTGCTATTATAATTTTATCTGAAGAACAATTGTGCAGTCCTTGGATCCTGCAAGCTATACGTGGTGCAGGCTCTGAGGAGGTCTGGCAAAAAAACCCTCAACAGTCAAAAGGGGCTAATCAGTCCCAATAAATACTTAGGACCAACTTGCCTTAGGGATAGCTTGAACTTGCATTAGCCAGGGCCCTGTCTGGGTACATTTGCCCATGCCCTCCATGTGCTCAGTTGCCTTAAGGCCTGATTGTATTCCAGTGCATGCAACTCAGGGCACTCTAAATCTGCAAGTTTCACAACCAAACTCCTTGACTGCATATTTCTAATCTTCCAGTAGAATGCAGTGCCTTATTGTGACATCTACTCCAGAAGCTCTCCAGAAGCTGGTGGTGTAATTCTGGTGTGGTGCAAAGTGGTAAAAGTGAGGGCCCAGTGCAATGCCTCATGGAGATATTCAGCTCCAGGTTACGAAACCTGAAGATAGATGCCTACTTGTGAATGCCCACAGGCGAGCCAGGTGTTTAAGCTGACGTGATAAATCTGCAGTCAGAGACCTGTGAGAGGGAAATTCAACTACTTTCAGAGCAGAGACCTAGGGAGCTGCTACATACAAGCAGCTGGTGCTAAGAAACACTAGCACCTCCCTCCTAACCCTCTGCTCAGGAAGGATGTGGATGTTCTGCAGGTGCTGCCTCATGTCCATCATTATAGTGTGAATGCCTCAGTTGCAGCTCAGAGAGCACAAAGCACTTTGGTGTGGGTATCTCATCTGTGTCTCCCTTCATGAGCCAGCTGAAATGCTTTCCAGGCTCCTGCATTGACTGGA
This sequence comes from Hafferia zeledoni, assembly GCA_035583235.1. NCBI lineage: Eukaryota > Metazoa > Chordata > Aves > Passeriformes > Thamnophilidae > Hafferia > Hafferia zeledoni. Next base: position 33,578,481 of record JAWWEV010000043.1, read on the forward strand.
TCTCCACTGACTGTAACAAGCACTTTAAACCCACATGTCAACATCCATGTATAGACACATACATTTAGGTTCCTTAATTAGTGAATAATATCCTTAGTGCTTTCCGCATAAAAAGAATTAAGTGCACAAATCCTGATCCACTTCTTTATGAAAAACTTAAAGCCCCTGGTTCAGGAAAGGTGCTTGGTGTTTCTGAACTAAACCAATGTGGCAACTTTGTCCCCAGCAGGTGTTAGCTGCTGAGTTGCTTTAAATGCAGAAGACATTGGCAAATAAACACTTAATTTTGTTTCTCTCTTCACCCAGAAGATGTGGTGCAGCCAGGTCCTTAAAATAGTGTGGAAGCTGGAAAGGATTTGGGGCAGCTGGAGAAACTGTCGGAGATGAGATGGCTGTACAAGCAAATGCCTCAGAGCTGAAATACGAATGAACTAAAGGCTACAATAAGTGAAAGAGATTCACAGAAAGTACAGGCATTGTCAGCATGTTTCTTCCTCTTCCCCATCCCTTGAAACCAGCCAATATGATGGAAAGCAGCCAGAGCAGAAAAGGAAGCAGCCTATATTTATAAGCCTAACAAGCAAGCATAAGACTTTGGGACTAATTTAAGAGAACGATTGGAAAGAATTGTGCCAAACTCAGTTCTCAATGACTTCACAGCGTAATTTTTTTAGAAACTGGAAGATTCGTCTTTCTGCTCGGTGTGGTAATAAAGATATCAGCAAAACACAGAGCCTTACAGGCATGTGGATATCATGGCCACCATCATCCTTTTCTCCCACTACTGGAAAGTAGCTATTTTATCCTGATAATATATTCACAGGCAATCAGTTTCTGAGAAGATAAGAGAGCTCCTTTCCATTTGGTACAGAGAATTCCACAAAGGTCTACAAATGATGAGTTGGTATTTTTTCCCTTTCTGAAGTCCATAAAATAAATTGCCAGTCTTCCACAGATTTGGGTGAGGTTTCGCTGGAGCATTATCACATCAGAAGACTGAATGTAAGAAAGGGAGTTTTTTTATTCAGACTAAAGACAGAATAAAGACTTCTGGTTTTAAGCAGTAGTACATCTCCTTTAACTACTAATACTGCCATTTCATGGTTTCCTTTACACTAATGGGGATTTCCTAATAAAAATGCATATAAGTAAACTGACCAGCTAGGTAAAAAAATAAAAATAAAAAAAAAAAAAGGAAAAAAAAGAAAAAATAGCATGAGGAGTATTAACTTCGGTAACTTAGAGGTGCAATGTGGAAAAGCTACAGGCAACAATTTCATCTTTGATAAACTGAATAGCAGGTAACAGTCACTCAGATTAGAAGTCACACAGAACAAGGAGCAATATCTACTCAGGAAAAAGTTAAGAGGTTTTTAAAGTGGTCAACAGTTCAAGAACCTTTATTTGTCTAGAAATTCAGATTGTATAAACACATCTTTGATTTCCTGAAATTGATTCCTGTATGAAAAGGCAAGCTGCTTTTATAAAATGCCACACTTTCAGAAGGTAGAAGTGGAAATGACAGATGATTATATCTAATTAAACTTTATTAGGATACATAGAGCCAATGAATTGAACGTTATACTGGTTTTGATTCCCTCATTTTCAGTGAAGATATTTAAAATCAATCATTATTTATTTTGCCACTAAAAATTCTCTTTATATTTAAAAAACAAAAGAACACACTCGTTGTTTCAGGTATTACAATTATTTGAATGCTTCAGAAAGCTTTATGTTTTATTTTACTCTATTTTTTGTTTTCAGAAGGGCCTGGAATACCTAAGATTTGGGATATTTTGTAACAAAGTGTGAAAACTTAAGTAAAGTGTCGGTGTTGTCTGGACTTCTTGGTCATTTACAAACTTTTTGAAGAAAGGAAAGAATAATGTGGAAAATAGGCAGGTGTATTAAAAATATTCTCCAAAAGTCATGTCATGTAGTACATGTAATGAATTTAAAGCACAGTTTCAATAGCATTTTCAGTAATGGATAGTACATCCTGTATTAAAGGAGAATAATTGTATATTAAGAGCAAGCCATTTTTCATTTTATTACAATTCAGATCTGATGAGTTGAAGGGAACTTTAAAATTGTCTCATATACTTAGTGTACCAGCTATAATCTTTTGCAAGGATATATTTTATATGCAGCTTCTGGATTTTTTCTTTTTTTTTTTTTTTCCTTCCTTTTGGCTTTGCTGTTATTTTCCTCCAAAAGTAAATTTCTTATTGTCTTCTTACTGATAAGGAATGAGTTAGTGCAGATGAAATCAAATTAATTTTAAAAGGTAAAACTCAAAATGGAATTTCCAGGCTAGAGCAATTTTACTGCATGTTTCTATTATTAGTTCAGAGTGTTTCACTTAGCCATTTGTAGGCAATCTCATGCAAAATCATTGACCAGTAAAGCACACTGACTTAATGGGTCACTGGTATGAAACACACCGGGGTCAGCTCTTGACTCCTGTGTACTTCACATAGTTATCTACAAAACAGCAGAGCAAGTATAAATGCTGTCATTCTGATATGCAGTTATTTTTATTGGATATTAATAGCTGATAAAAATCAAGCTTCAGAGCTTAAGCTACCTGCCAAAATAGATGTCTAGTGATGCTGATGCTTTCCCTGGTTATCATAGGGTGAGAAAATACAACATTCAGCTTCCATAACTTGATTGATCCACCATGGGAAATCTGACTGAGTCAAGATTCACTTTATCAATTAAACAATCAGATAGCAAATTGAGCCAACAGCTTGATCGGTCATTCTGCAAGCTTAAGAGATTTCATTTGAGAATGTGGCTTTCTGTAAGTAAATAGAAACTGTACCACTTGACCATGGAGGAAAAGATTTTTTCAAGTTCTCTGGGTGAGGTACCCTTCAAAGATAAACACATTCAAATGACCAACAGGAACAGAGAGTAAAAAAGGCATAAACTCTGTTCAAGGAGATAAAAAATATAGTACTACTGCAATTGCCTTTTGTCTTAAAAGGTGACAGGGACCGGTTTTGGTTTCTTTGAGATTAAAATCTCACAGACAAAAAAAAAAAAAAAAAAGACAAAAAAAAAAAGGACGGTATTGCCTCAAAATGAATCATAAATTTTTACGGAAAAAATATCACATTATAGCAGGAGTTAATGAACTATGCACTGTCAATTTGGAGTCTTTATTTTTTGGTACCTTTGTGTTCTGAGAAAAAACGGATAGCCTAGAGCCCACGTAGTGGTATATGGACATGATTCACCTTGAACTCTGCTTCTAACACCAGCCACTAGTCACTAGTGACCAAGGACTGCAAGCCCCTAAGGGCCATGCCTTGACCTGCACAGGATGAATTGAGTGCTCTCAGACCAGCACCAGAGCAAAAAACGCCAGTACCACATGTTTGATGCTAGTTACAAACCCTAGCAGTGTTTTTGGCTGTGAAGACAAGAATTCGCCATGATATGACAAAGTATTTTCTGCCTGCTTTCCAGATTAGTTTTGAGACAAGGCAGCATATGGAAGCTTACTTGGTTGCAGCAGCCTCTGCCTGCTCTGTGAATCTCTGCCAGCTGACTGGTACTGCATGTCTATCACCAGCTCTAAAATTCACATAACACCAAATATGTATTGTATATTTTGCCTACTGCAGAGCTGGAGCATCCAAATTTCAGGAGAACAAAAATCAGCCTTCCCCTTCCATGCAAAGTAAACTGCATTTTTTTCTTACATATCTTTGAAATGCTATGACTGCATCTCACTGTGCATTTCATTAAGGCATCATCTTTGATGTATTACTAACACACAAATTCAATGAAATATTAAAGTGAAATGATCTTGTGTTGGCTAGAAGAAGCCAGGCACAGTGCAGAAGTAGGAGTTGGAAGTGCTCGCTCGGACTATTTGCAGAGACTATTAGCTCACTGTTCTGAAGATATGAAGCACTAGTTACATACCTCAAAATAAAAGACTCTCCATTCAACCTCAGTTTTAAAGATACAGCCTCTGAAGATACTGTTTAAAGCAAGGGCAAATATCAAAGAAGTGACTAAATGAGCGTCTCTGAAAATATACATGTAGTCTCAATCTTTTATATTACCTTAAATGAAGTAGATTGAGCTCTCTAGCCAGCATGCCTTTTTTCTTTTTATTAATATATGTGATCATTCTTAATTTTCCCTCATTGCTTTTCAGAAGTACCTTAATGATGAGCAACAGGAGTTCTCCTTGCTTGTTACCAGTTATTACTACCTGTCCTTGAGGACTACCTACAGATCTGGGATGAGATCAAGAATCACTGTGGCAAAAGCTGCTGTAAATATAATTCACATGGCAAATATCTGCAATGAGGATAGACAAGGGTGGCACAACAGAAATAACCTTGTTATCTCCTTTCACTTGCACTAGTATTTTCAACTGAAATATGCTGATATCCCTTTTCTCCTTTTCTGCATTTGCTTCTGTATAATAAAGAAGAAAAAATATCATATTGCATTCCTTTACTCTTGCTTGTGTATTGCCTTTTCATTCCAGGTGTTCACTTATCTCTGACTCAGGAAGCAATACTTCTTCAGGCTAGGTTTGGGGATAATGATTGCATGCTAAGTGCAATCCTTAGAAAAACAGATATGTCTTTATGTGCAAAAATATCTTCTTGAACTGGAAGCTTATGAGTTAATGGTCTGACTGACAGGAGCGCTGAGCACAGGAATAGTGCTCAAGGTCTTTTGTATATGGGAAAGACTTCCAGAGTGCAGGTGCTTGCCAGGCACACTGCAGAGGGATGAGTGTCCTCATAGGTAAAGACGTCTGCCAGCGTGGATATTTTCCTGGCTTTGGAAAGAGAAAAAGCCAAGTAATAGAGAAAAATATATAGAGCAATATGTAATCAGTCAGCACTACTGCAATGCTTCAGATTGCGTGGCTGACACAGCAAGTTCCCTCCGCTGTGTCTTCAGGCCTGAGTGCCCTCCGGTAGCACCCTGACCTGGCAGAAGCGGCTGTTCGGATGTGTTGCTAAACTACTACTGTCCTCATTTTCTATAAAAATAGAAGAAAAAATGAAAACACACTGCAACATAATATGTAAAGAAAAAATCTTTCAGGAGAAGAGAGGGGAGGCAGAGCTGCAGCACTTGGCAGGTGCAACCCAGCACCCAACTTCTTGTGTCTTGCCCATCTGCACCAGAAGCTGCCACTATTCCAGTTTGAGAGGATAAATAAGCACTGGTTTCTGGCTTCTCTGAACATGAGCAAAAGCTTCTGTGTGTCTCAAACTGCATGTGCTTTAGGAAGATATTCAATGTAGGATGTAAGCTTTAAAGCAGTTGGGAAATCCTTGTTAAATCTCAGCACAGGATTTTTTTTCTTTTTGGCCTGCAGGCATTTCTAATAGTGGAACATCACTTTCCTGCCAAGACAAATTCTACCTCTTGCTTTTATTTTCCCATGCCACTTCCTGTGCCAATCAGCCTTTCAATTCTCCTGCAAATCCTGTTAGAAAAGCACTTCTTCTGCTTCTCTTTTCAGCACTGATTTCTTCTTTAGCACAGTATCCTACTGTAATCCTACAGATTATAGCCTTCCCCTTAAATGTTAACCTAGGTCTCCTGTTGATAAAGATGGTAAACACTGCTAAGTAATTTGTGCTGCTAAAGAATGGCAGAGAAAGATTTCCCCAAAGTTTTGTTTCTGTGCATTTATATAATGTGGCTCATCATGTGGACAACTAGTATCGAGTATTTCTTTGCACATTATACTACATTATATTGTACTTTCCTTTTTCTCCTTCTTCTATAAGGAATGACTATGGTGGAGGTTCAAATGCATGTTTGAACAGTGTAATGCACAAAAGGAGAGAGGTAACTATGTCCACAAAGGATCTGGTTGTGGCCCCTTTAATTCTGTGACCATAAATGCTTCTTGCAATCAACTCTAAGGCTTCAGTGAAGAGCAGCTCACAGATATTTTTCCACTAGGACTGAGTACACCACCAGTATCATGTTTCAATAGAACAGCTGGTGCTTAAAAGGCTGGTAATTACAATTTTATTCAAAAAATCAGAACTGGTGGAGCTAAGAAGATCGTTGATTCAGATGGATGACCTTGAAAGGCAGATTGCAATGAACTTGTTGAACTTTTTAAAAAGTAAAAAAAAAAAAAAAAAAGAAAAGAAAAGAAAAGAAAAGAAAAGAAAAGAAAATAGACCTCTCTAGAACATTTCTGGTACTTTCTGGTAACATGCTACAATCTTTAATTTCCCACCAAATACTGTCATTATGAAAATTGACAGGAAAAAATAGTCTGAAAACCCTCATTATTTTACTATTCCTTCCAAGGGTAGGGATGATGTTCTAAAAACTGCACTTCCCTGTAATTAAAAGCTCTGCAAAATTTTATGTTTGAAGCAGTAGCTCATGCTGATGGTATATTTTATAGAAATAAAAAGACAAGAAGAGCTGTACTGCTGTGGGAGATGGACAGCCAGTCCCCATCTCTGACAGCAACCACATGCAGATGCACAAGGAAGAATATGAGATCGTAGCAGTTCTACAGTAATATTTCCTCTTAATATTTCCCAGGCTCCATGTGTTTGGGGTTCAGTGCACATCAGTGCACTTCCCTTTGGTGATCCTGTCCAGCATCTGAAACCCACATTGACCTACAATGTCTGCAGCTCCCAGCAGTGGAGTCCTACAGCTTGGCTAGGAGTTCAGTCAAACACAGATTCACTGGATAATTCAGGCTAGAAGGGACCTCAAGAGATCTGGAATCCAACTTCCTGCTCAAAGCAGGGTCAGCTGCAAGGTCAGACTAGGTTGCTCAGGGCTTATATCCAGCTGGGTATTGAAAACCTCCATGGGCAGAGAGTGCCCAACCTCCTTGTTCCAACGCTTATTTAGTCTTATCTGGAAAATATTTTCCTTTACTCCCAGTTAGATCTGCCATTCAGCTCTGTATCACTTCACGGCCATTATCCTTTGTTTTTTCTGACATGCACTGCCAGG
>JAWWEV010000043.1:33585570-33604372 GCA_035583235.1 Hafferia zeledoni
CCCAGTTAGATCTGCCATTCAGCTCTGTATCACTTCACGGCCATTATCCTTTGTTTTTTCTGACATGCACTGCCAGGAAGAATCTGGCTTCATCTCCTCTGTAAGGCACTAGTACTATTTGGTAGGTGCTAGTTAGTACTAGTTAGTAGGTACTTCAGTCAGGTTCCTCCAGAGCCATCCCTTTCCCAGACTGAAGATGCCCCGGTCCCTCAGTATCTCTTTTAAGTGCAAGTGCCACAGATTTGACCATCATGGTGGCCCTCCACTGAGCTCACTCCAGTTTATCAATGTATTTCTTGTACTGTAGGGCCCAAAACTGGATGCAGCATTCCAGCTCTGCTCTAATGAGTGCTGAGTGAAGGGCAATAATTTCTTGGCCATGGTGCTCCTGCTGACACAGCGGGACATGCTTTCAGCTGTCCCCGCTACACATGGCATGAGGTTGACTCATTAAGGCTGCTGTCAGGAGTCCCCGCCCTTTGTCATAGAGCTGTTTCCCAGCCACTCAGTCCCTCCTGGCCCACCTGGCTTTTAACCCACAGCCCTCCACATCCGTAATTTACACAGCAGCATGAAGCTACTCACTGTTTCTTTCTCTGTTTTAAGTAACTTCTTGTATTTGTTGGCTTGTTTTCAGTATTTTACTTAATAGTTGCCTAACACCACATATATTATAGCAATGTGTGTATTGGATTCATGCTGCTTATATTTTTAGAGTCAAAGCAGATAAACATCTTTTTAAGGCTTTTTGATATTCTGTAGTAACCATAGCTGCCAGTTCTGAGTACATTTATAGAGGTGACACACTGTTTTTTATCACAGTGATCAGCTTCATGATGCTGCTGAATTTATCCAGTGTTGCTTCTGCAGTGTACCTACTCTTACATTCTGTTTGGATTGCAGAGACACATATAGCTGATATAGATGACATGAAGCTTCTCCATGTTCAGGCATTTAAGTATTTGCAGGCTAGCAAGATGTCACTTGTCATATGTTTGCTTAACATACAGCATGCTGAAGGGCTCCCAAAATATGTACACACATTGTAAAAAAGAAATCCAGATGAAACATTTTTTCAGTTAAGGCAGTTTTTTGTGTTTGTGCTCCAAATAATTGCAAAGGGGAAACTGAAACCTGAAACTAAAAAAGAAACAAACCAGGAGTCAGTCATGTCCCATAAAGTCTAACTACTATGAAACACTCAAGGAGCTACTGCTCATCCCATCACATTGTGTGACTATAACCCTTTAAAAGCAAGACCCGTGTCAGATAACAGTCCAGAAACAAACTTCTGTCTTGCATTTCATTTTCAGAAGAAATTAATAAACATTACAAGGGCAAAGGGACAGGTACTCAGCGTAAACTCTTGCCCTAAATGATCTGACTTGAAAGACTCTATTAGTGGTGTCATGGCATTTTAGTTTCAGCCCTTGGTGTGCATGCTGACACTGTTACACAGGCCTTGAGACACTGAGTTTTCTGTGGTCTTTCTGCTGTATGCCATTTCCAGATGTCCCATCTCCAGCCATGCCGAGTGGCTGGACTAGCAATGTGCTGATGCTCTACATGATGAGTAATTACTGAGCTCTGCTGCAGTCCCACCTCCTGTCCCCTATTTAAATGCGTACACACTACTCAGGCAAATTGTGGCAAATTGGTGCAATTAGCCCGTGCATCAAGAAAACCCTGTTCCAACGGAGAATATCAATGAATGGACCTTGTTAGGTTTTATTGATATCACAGTTATACCTGTATGTATTAGGTGAATGCAAACACACATACACATACATTTCTACATCCATCCATGCATTTTAACAAGTTGTGTAACTTTTCTTCGAAACTGTTGGTGCTGGAAGGCTAGACAACCATTCCATGCTGGCCATCAAGCCACTACACGGTTATAATGCTAATCAAAGCCCGCTTTGAAATGCTGTTTCGTTTCATTACCATTACAAAGGAGCAGCTAAAGGACATCTAAAGCGGGGGTTGCAGGGGGTGTGGAGGGGATGTGAAAACTCTGAGACACTATAATCTATTTGAACAGCCATGTTTATTGGAAACAGAAGAGGAAATTGTTTAGCATAAGCTGGTATCAATCACTGAATGGTTTCTGATCCTTATTATTAAAGCACAGGCAGCCAGGCAGGGAAGAATGGGCCCTGTGGAAAGACAGACATCTCCCCACTAAAGGGGAAAACGATTGGTACATCCCCCACCTCCCAACCAGATGGAATCCTGCAATTTACCATAAAGACTAATTTTTTCCCAGAGTAGGTCAGAGAAGTTGTAACAACTCAGTGCCGCAATGATCTTTTCTTATTTTGAAAAGTTTTGTGCTTTTTTTGTATATGCAGATTGAATTGGTTGTTAAGCATAAGGATCTCCTCCAGAAACAACCATCCATCCAGTAGAGCAGGAGGCTCTATTACAATTAAGTAATATTGCCTGGCTAACTATCTAGCCTCTGTGTAGGTGTAAATGTTTCACTGCATGTTTTATTGCATGGTTGTCACTTACTATTTTATTAAAGAAACACACCCTTTCTCTTTCAAACAATGTAATCTTAATAGTTTGCTGGATTTATCTGTTTTTACTTAGGGTTAACAAATTAAAAGTGAATATTGATTTCAGAAGAATTAAATCAAGTGTCTGCAATTATCATTCTGCAATAGATCACAGGTGTGGAGACTACAACCTCTTCTGGTGATGTAAAACTGCTGGTAAGAGCAATGTAGGCAATGATCTCAAGGACTTTGATGCAAAAAGTAAATCCATACAAGAGCTTTCCCAGGCTCCTTGATTTTGGCTTGAGAGACCATTATGGAGCCACAGTTGTGTATATTCATGACAGATGCTGAAGGATGCTTTTCATTATATTTGCACTTAAACCGTAAAGCAAACAGGAGTTTCCTGTTACGTCAGTTAGATCGAAGAAGTACTTACACATGCAAATAAATCTTAAAAATAACAACCTCAAAACTGATCCTCCTCGCTTTCCTATTAAAAACATCATTGTGCTTGTCCATAATGAATCAAAATGCATGCTCAGGGTTGGATGTTTAAAATAAAAAATGGACATGTTTTCTTCTGCCGAGTTCTGGAATATTCCAAAAAATACCTGCCAGGCTGCAGTCACATCAGATTTCACAATCTAAATGAGTTTTGATTAGGTCAATACTTGGTTGAAAAAGACAGCAGGTGAATCAGAAAGGAAACATTCACCAGCAGATAGCAGAGCCCATTTTATATGAGCCTTAAACTAGTATTTGAAAGAGCACTATGCCACTCCAAGTCTCCGGGTTGACATAGACAGCTAAGGTCTATGTGGCTGTATTGGGTTTGCATGGCAAGGTTTTGGTAGCTGGAGGCTACAGGGGTGACTTCCACGAGAAGCTGTATGAAAGAGCTAATGCCAGCTGGCTCCAAGACTGACCCACCAGTCTTGGAGTCCAAGGTTGAGTCCATCAGCAGTGGTGGTAAGTGCCTCTGGGATCATGTACTTAAGGAGGGGGAGAAAAACCTTCACAACTGCAAGTGGAAGAGAGAAGTACAAATATGCAGAAACAACAACTCTGCAGACACCAAGATCAGTGGAGAAGGAGAGGGAGGGGATGCTCCAGGTGCTGGAGCAGACATTCCCTGCAGCCCTCAGTGCAGCCTGTGGTGACACAGGCTGTGCCTCTGCAGTCCATGGAGGTCCATGATAGAGCAGAGATTCACCAGCAGCCCACAGAGAACCCCATGCCAGAGCAGGTGGATGCCTGAAGGAGGCTGTGACCCCATGGGAAGCCTACACTGGAGCAGGATCTGTGACCCCATGGAGAGAGGAGACCACACTGTTTTGCTGACAGAACTTGTGACCCTGTTGGGGACCAATGCCAGAGTACTCTGTTCCTGAAGGACTGCACCCTGTGGAAGGGACCTATGCTGGAACAGCTTGTGAAAAACTGCAGCCTGTGGGAAGGACTCATGGGGGACTGTCTCCTATGGGAGGGACCCATGCTGGAGCAGGGAAAGGATGTGAGGATGTGAGGAGTCCTTGGCCTGAGGAGGAAGGAACAGCAGAGATGACAACATACGATGAACTAATCACAGTCCTCATTCCCCATTCCCCATTGCCCTCCGCTGCTTTGAGGGAGAAAGTAGAAAATGTGGGAGTAAAGTTGAGCCCAGAAAGAAGGGAGGAGTGGGGAAAAGGTGTTGTAAGATTAGGTTATGTTTCTCATTATCCTACTTGGATGTGATTGGTGATTTCTCCAAGCTTAGTGTGTATTGCCCAGAATGGTAAAGGGTGAGTGATCTCTCCCTGTTCTTATATTAATCAGCCTTTCCTTATATTTTCTCTCCCCTGCCCAGTTGAGGAGAGGAGTGGTAGTGGCTTTGGTGGGCACCTAGCACCCAGGTCAACCCACCACAGTGGATTTTTAAAGGAGGAAGGGCATTTAAACTGTCATGATTTTGCTCTGCTGCCTGTCCATCTTAAAAGGATCTATGAACTTGAGTCCTTAACTCAGCTTTTTCCTTCCTAGTATTACCACATTAACTAGTACCATTTTCCTTTGAGATGACTAGTCAGTAACGTACTGAGTTTTTCTATGCAGTTTTTTAGTGGGATGGCTGATCATAAAAAGTGACAATTGTAGCAAGGTTTATACAGGAGAAGGGATCTTGGGTAACTGCAGTGTAAACTGCAGTGCAGTGTAACCTCAGGAAAAAGAGCAACACATTAAAGTATCCAAATATTAGAAAGAAATCAAGTCTTGAAGTCGGAGGGGACAGGGTGTTTTCTTTTTTCCAGACATTCTTCTTCTTTTTGGTTAACCAGTACTATTTTCAAATATTTTCTGTAATGTGCCAGAAGAGGCAAAGAAAGTTGATAATTATTCTTATAAAACTGGTAATGCCTGTGTGTATTCTTGCCCATACACAAATGAACTGAAACACTTCAAGCTCAAAGAGCTGTCAAAAGAGTGAAACATTCTGATTCCTGCTGAGTTCATGATCAGAGAGGTGTTTAAATACTTGCTCTCAACATTTTATTCAGGGTGAGCTCTTTTTTTGAGTCATCAAATCTTTTCCTTCTTTCAGATACAAACTGATGGATAAGAGTTCTGCATTTGCTGGCCTAGTGACTGTGCTTGAAATGGCAGTATTATTTTTGGAACACAGAAACTATGTTCCTGCAAACAGAAAATTTCTCTTAAACTGAGTATAGAAAACAAGAATAGAAGCCCTTCATAGACCTGTCACTCAAACAGGGTTTCTTTAACTAAGAAATATCATTTATGCTAAGTCATGACACTTGGGCTACTTTCTAATGAAACAGGAGGCAACACATGGACAGGTCCCTCAACACACACAGTGCTGAGCAATGAAATTAAGTTTTTTGATTTTAGGAAACACCTGACATGCTGCATGATGTTTTGGTAACTGTCTACTCACAGGTATGATTTTACATTTAACACAAGATAGGCTGGAGAAACAGAGAGAACCTCAGATGGAACCTCCACTGGAACAGTACCACTGATGAAGTTGCATTTGACGCAGTTACCATTACGTTCAGTCATGGTAAATGGTAAACAGCTCAAATTATAAATTCTTTGCCACTAAATTGTCTGCTGCTAATTGCTCTTTTGCATGTAATTGTCAGTGAGGATTTAATAAGTATGGAAATACTATTACATGCCAAAAAGTAAAAATAAAATGAGAAATAGCAGACTTAAAGAATGTCTGGCAGACAAACTCTTTAATTAATCCTGGAACACCATATTGGCTGGTGTCTCTCTCAGAGAACATCTCTGGCAGAGAGATGGGGTTTTATAATCCTTCAAGCAAAACGAGTAATACATTGGCTCTTACAGCTAGAAGGGTTTTAGCCTTCATCTCCAGGTTATGAATTTGAAAAGAACATCAATGTGGGTGAGAACAAGACTGAACACATCAAAGGAAACACAGGAAATCTAAACATAACTTTAGAATAATAACTTCTAAAGAAGCACTAATTCAAATGAGAGAGAGGCAAAACCCAGGAGGGGTTTTGAACTGTCACCAGGCTTTCAGGAGTTGCTTTAGCTTTTGCTTTCTTAACATGATTTGTGTCTTAAAAAGCCACGTGGTTTATGGTGCAGGTAAAATATGGGAGATGTGGATGAAAAATTTAAATATCCTCTCAAGAATTTTCCTCTTTTTTCTGATTAGGAAAAAATGATCAAGATGACCAAATAACTTTGCAGTGATACTATCTGCCCACTGTCAAATAACAGTGGAAGTTGAAATATCCATGAAACATCCCACCTGTGGTTTCATTAGAACATATTGATCTGAAGATAATCAGACTCAGCAGATAATAAGACTACACAGACAGAGGGTTCCAAATCTAGATCCTATGTAGTTAAAAGCTAAAATAGTGTTTATCACTGTGAAAGAAAAATTCCAGCTTATGCATTCCTGTAAGCTATCAAACAAAATGAAGTGGAAGAAAGATTTGGTATTTTCACTACATTTTTCTAAAGGGAAAATATCTAGATTCAGGGTTGTCAAGCAGGTTAATGACCTGTTGCACAAGATTAAAGAATAAGTTATTACTGAGAGAGAATGAGTAGCATGCAAATCTATTTTCTTCAATGAAAAAAAATGTATTGCTTTAAAAAAATGTATTGTATTTACTCAGTCGCTGTTAGTTGTTTTTCTGGATGTCATTTGGTGGGTCTATGTAGACCCAAAAATGCCTTTCCTGAAGAATTTTTAAACAAAATTGACCAAGTTTGGTTAAGCATAAGGCTGGTACTAAAAGCTGTAGGTGGGATGCAGTACAAGCTTTCTTGCTATTCCTGGCTCAGTTCCTCCATGTAAATCTGTTGCCCAAAGGGGGGCAACCTAAAGAACTAAGAGAAATGTTGTTCTTTCTGTCTGCTGCAGTCTATATTATTTCTTTGAGGATTAAGAGGGTGACAATTATGGTCAAACATTTTGTATGTGATATAATACCTGTTCACCAGGAAGTCTGTGACCAATTCCCTGAGAGCAGGTGTGGCAAAAAAATTGAATCTCTGTTGTCTCCACTTACTTCAGATTTAAATTGCCACCCTACATACAAAAGAGGACAATGAGCACACTGAGCCTTCTAGATCTTCATACTTGGTTGTATTATTAGTAGCAGAAAGAGACATCACACTTCAGTACCTTTGCATTTGGTCAAATGAATTCTGAAGACATTCTGGTACACTCTATTTATGTTAGCAAGATTTTTTTGACAGTTCTTTAGGCGTAGGTTTGCTTATTATTAGAGAGGACGATCTCAGTCTGGGAGCTGTTGTTATAACTCATGTATGAAATTAAAGTGAATCTTACAGACTTCTTTCTTTTTGCAGGTTCATTATGAATTTCTCTGAAATATCATTACTGAAGCTCTGAAGTGAAGATACCACCAGGTTAGATTTGATGTCTATTTTCCCTGAAAGATTTATGCATTCCATGTGTGACTGATTTTGTGATAAGGTATAACTCTGGAGGGCATAGCTTTAGTTTTCAGATCATTTTTTTGCTTTCTAAACTAGAACAGGAAAAGAAGAAACACTGCCTGATTGGATCGCCTTAGAAGCATATTTCTTCAGGACTTCTGCATCAGAGAAAATTAGATCATTCTGCACTGATGTGATATATAATTCCCGTATCTCATGTGCCATCAGCTCCTTGGGTTTGGTTTGAAGGGATAAGAACTAAGCTGCAGCATTTGAGTGAAATTATTTTTGTTACTGGAGTCACAAGATTTTTTTTAAGGCCAAGAGAAAATCTACCACAATGGCCACACAATGTGACTCATTCTTAAATATGAGGAACCTTAATTCTGTCAGCATCAATTGGACACGAAGCACGTCCATTGCTTTGAGTCTTTATTTTTATTTTATGCAGCCCTACTAGAAAAAGAAACTATTTCCTGTTTGCAGTTCAATGCACACTGGGTTTATTATTTCCTTTAATACTTCCTCATGTTGAAATCACTGCTTATTAAATAATCTCCCAGCATTTCCCTTCTAAGTGTGTTTTGGTGCATCAGTTGAGCACAGCTAAGCTAAAGACTGGGTCTGCTGCTTGAAAATATTCATTGATGGCAAGTAATGAAAAAGTAATGACAGGTGAAACAGTAACTGTCTATAAAAATCTGACTCCAGCTATTGTTGAACTTGTTGATCTTCAGTGAAAGATGAAATATTAACTTTAATGGAATATCACTTTCACTGCATCTTCCATCATCACATTATAGGTTGTGATTGCTACATTTTTCTCCTTCTCTGTAAAATGAGTCTTTGGAACAAGAAAGGCTGATTGCTGCATTAGTTCTTGATATCTTTCAGCACTTAGGACAACATTCATTGCTTTTGCACTCCATTTGCATTCCCTAATCACTGGAAATACCCTGGAAAATCTTATCCTATTTGATAACCCAGCCAGAGAATATTTTTTTTGCTGAAGCCCTATTTTCTTCTGATTCCTGGAAGTGTGGTCTTGTTCTTTTGTAATTTGTATTGAGCATAAATTACGATGGCTCTTAAGATGAGTCATGTGCATTATGGTAAATACATTTTAAACCCCTTGCATTAGTTTTTCATGAGAACTGTTGGTAAGCAAAACAAATATGCATGAGATAGATAGCAAGTTGGGTGAATTTCAGTTGGAAGGAACTATGAATGTATACCAAGATTACGGGTCTAGCAACATATCAAATCGAATTACTAGCATCCATTTTGCATCATCACCTGATTCTGTTTACATACAAATTTTAGTCCTTGATGGGAAGAAGAATGAAAAGCTGGGGCTTACTTGACCCTGTATGCTACCAACTGTGTGGGTCAAAAGAGAGACAGCTGGAATAAATGATCTTGTCAAAACAGAAGGAGGCAACACTTGCCTAAGGAGGTAACACAGAGGCACTGAGCAATTCATACCAGTTTTTTGAAAGCAGTGGTGTATTTTCAGCTATTACTCCTTTGCCTTTTTTGTCAAGGGCTCTGATTGGTCAGCTTTTTCATATTAAAAAAGGGTGAATGTAGATAACTCTTGATTACTAACATTGATTGTTACTGAGCTTGTGTCCATAAAGAAATTATTCTAGAATAAGGCTTATACAAAGCTGAAGAACTATAGTTGTCATCAAATAACTTTATTAGAAGATTATTATTTTACATTAAGAGTATCCACACTATAAGCTTTCCATAAATATTCTTAAAGATGCATGTTGGGAACACCTCCATGCATAAAGCTTATTTTTCAGAAGTAGATGCTGTTCTTACTTTCTTATTGCTCTTATGTCATATTCTGCTCACATCAAGAAGGATGCTGAATTGGTGCTTGAGAGAAAGATTCCTTCAACAACAACATCATTAAAAGGCGTGAGGATGGCAGGGAGTAAAGTACTTACTGGAGATGATAGTGAAGGAATAAAGTATTTAACAACGAAAATCTATAACTTTTTGGGGTGCCTAAGTGGTATTGGGTGAATACAGAATTATTTATGTGACTGAAGTATTAATAATACAGATACATTACTGTAGAGAAATCGAGGAAAACATTATGCTCTCTCTTTCATTTTTTTTCCCGCTATAAAAATCAAAGCCTCATTGTTTTCACTGTCTCAAAAATATTACTTTATGATGAAGATCTACAGTAAAGCTCAAAATGAAGAGAAAGATTCCCTAATGCAGTATCCCTAGCAGCACAAATAAATAAAAAAATGTCATTTGGTAACATATGTGACCCCAAATGGCTGTTTCTTTTCAACAGATGCAATTTAATCTTTGAGCAGCAGGTGCAAAAGTTATCTCAAGGCAGAAGCCTCAAACAGGACAATTTCACAGATGTTTTCATTGGTGGGAAACGTAGGAATAATTGTGACATGGAGCTCTTTTTCCTTCTGTCATCCAACAGTGGATCATACATGATCCAATATATAGATATATAGATAAAGATACATTTCTACCCTGTCCCAGACTGCAGCATGGTTCAGCATAATATCTGCTCCTTTGTTCAGTGTTAAGCAACTGATGTGAGAATGGATATTCATTCCAGTTGTTTTTAATCACTCAAAGGAACACATTTGTTCTGAATTATCTATCTGGATATCCAGGGGGCTGCTAATAAAAGAGAATCAAATAGATTTGATGCTGCCTTCAATTAGTTCCCACAGTTCTGGAACAATATTCACTGTCCCCAACTTTGCTTGGTTTTGCAAATGTGTCAGTAGTTTATTCTGCTTGATGCTGAAAATAGCATTCATGTTTTACCTGGGCACTCATTAAGGTAAACAAAAATAATTTTTTTGCTAACCTCTGAAGCACACGAATTAAATACAATAATTAAAGAAAGATCTGAACCTCAGGCCTCATATGGCAAACAGTAATACAGATTTTCTTCCTGCTTGATACACCTGCAATACACAATAATGTTTTTTTCCCCAGCCAAGTAAGTAAGCACGCGTGGTAACATAAGAAGCCACTCAGGTTTAAAATGAAGAAATGAGCTTAAGTGACTTGCTATATTTAAGCCAGCCTTGAATCAACCAAGATGGCTCACACAACCCAACCATATACCACAATTCTCTGAAGTTTGAAATACCATGGATCACTGCTAACCTCTTCTGACTGCCCTGCAGGGGCACTACTACACCACTAGCTGAGTCATCTCAAGGAAATGCAATTTTAGAGTTGGCTTTTTAAACACAAAACCTCTTTGCATCAGTTTGTGAACAAAATGTTCTAAACAGAAGAACATTATTCCTGTGAGTATTCTTCTAGTTACGTCTTGCTCTAGAGGATTGACTAAAATGGGATATTTTCATTGCAATAAAATTGCTGTATTTACAAGCTGACCTTGAAGCATGTGCAAACTATTCCTTCAGGATGGTATCACAGTTTCTCAGCTAGATGCCTCAGATTATACACTGCTGAGGAGTAATGAAAATTCTCTTTCAGCTGCTGATACTGAGTAAATTTAACTTAATAGAAGTCTCACACTGTTCTCAGCCTCTGATGGGTTCCCTGAAAAACCCTGTTAACACTACATAGAAAAGCAGAGTGGACAAGAGAGCAATGAATGGCAGCAACCCAACAATACAGACCTGAGAGCAATGAGCTTCTGTAGTTTATTCACAGTGGCAAATGTGGAAGGGATAGTATTCTGTATCTCAAAGGAAACACTTGGCCACACACAAGACTGGCAGATTACAGTAGGTGCTTCTCCATCTGGTTCTCTGGTCCTTGGCAGCAAAGGTTTTGAGAGAGAGTTGAGGAACACAAGATCATGCTCTTACAGTGGTTCTGTCTGCGCAGCACACTTTGATGACCTCCCAGTGCAGGGTAAGGCTGCAAAATGGCATCTTTTTTCCATTCATGCCCATCACAGCCACAGAGACTGGCACTATTCACAGCAGGACAAAATGACAGCAAAATGCCATCAGAGCAGCTTTTTAACACTGGGTAGTGCTGGTGTAAATTATGACATCAGGTACAAGAAAACAAAGAAACAAGCTTATTTATTTCTATTGTTAGAGAAAGTACCATCTCCAGAAACACTGTACAAATGAACTTCAAGGACATTCTTACAAATCCTTGAGAGACAAAATCATCTTTATCTTACAATATGTGAGCAGACAATTGTCTCTCTGTATCTCATACTTCAAAATGACATTGCTCCTACAATATATTTGTTCCAGTTTCTTTGAAGCACCGGCCAGTAATGCAAAAATCTTAGGAAGATGACTAATTTTGGCCTCCACAAGATGACAAGAGAACAAAGACCAGATCTAGTATTTTTATAGCTGAAAACAGATATAAAATTACCTCCTTAGACTGGCAGTACCACAGAAGTAATAAACCCCCTAAAAATCATATAGGTCACCTTGGCTGTGACAGGCAGGAGATACTTCTGACGTAAGTAATGTGACTCAATTTCCAATGAATGAAAAGAGTAAGAAGTTTTGGAGAACTAATTTGGTTTTGGAAATTACATTCCTCTGCATTAGATTGTAGCAGATGGGTTGACTTTTGTGATAGAAGTTATTAAAAAATACCAGAACTCCCAGTGAGAGCTACTGGCATCATTAACCCCCTGAGAGATAACAAAGCAACAGGAGGCATTTCTTAATGTTGTCTTTAAACATATTGGTTTTGATATATGTTTTTATTCCTGGCATGCAAAAATTTCAAAAGTATTATAACTAATTGCAGATGTTTTCTTTCAAGAGCCTCCTCCTGCTTGAATAATGCACATGAGATATATGAGAATCTTGGCTGGTACTCTTGATTCTTTTGATGCTTTGTTTTGTATTTGTGTGGTAGTTTTAGCTAGGCCTCAAATTAGCAGGTTCAGAGAATCTACGTAGATTAGGAGAGACAAGTATCACCTGATTTAAGCAACCCAAACAGCATTTCATACCAGATGATGCAAACTTGAGCTATGAGTACAGGAGTAGGTGGTGTTCACTCAGTTCCATCATGGCTGCAGTGGAGGCAGGACATTCTGCCGCTGTCCTGCTGAAGTGGGCCTTGCTGTGGCTGCTGCTACTTTGCATTTTGTTTTGAGTTTCAGGGAAGTAAAAACATTCTGTTGTTACTCTTTCTGTTCTTTGTTGAGTGTCTTTTGGAGTGCTTATAGATCTAGAGTGACAGAATCCGTTTTCAGTAAGAAGTAAAAAATTGTTATATCTAACTTGCCACTCAAATACATAAATTCACAAATAAGTCACCAATATTTGGCAGTCCTACTCAAATTAATATATATTCATTATGAATAGAAATGTTACAGGCCCAAAGGGTTTAAAAATTCTAGTGGTGGCCCTGACATGTTCCAGCATATGCTGTCATGTAGTATAACTCCTAAACTTAGACCATACCTTGCTATTATAATACATGGCTCCCAATCCTAGAATGATATGCACAGTCTAATAATAAATGTATCTAAACAACTTTCACACTTATGACTCTGTGTTAACTAATTTTAGCACACAAGCAATTTATATGAAAGAGCAAAATCATACTGAAAGAGTCTAAGCCCCATGATTCAATAGGTTATAGTGGGAATTTTTGCAATATAAATTAATTCTGTGTTCTGTTCAAATGGTTGTTGACACCCACAAAGACCTTCAGTCCCGAGATGAAGAGACCATCCCTTCCCTGGTACCACCACCTGCGTGCAGGATGGTCAGAAATGGACAGACCTCAGAGACTCCAGTCCCTTCAGCAGCCCTGCCTCCAGGGAGAGCGGTCACGGCACAGATGAGAAATGAGTTAACTAAGCTTCTGGGTTCCAGAAGAGTCTCTAGTAAAGACCAGCAGTGTGTGTTCTGGCACAGGGGAACCTGAACACTACAGGAATTACATGTCAAGTCTAAAAACTGCAGTCAACTATATAGGGACACCTGAAGAAGTTTCTCCTGCAGAGCATATGTAAGTCAAAAGAGATTTTTAGGTTCTGCTGTGAGAATGTAGATGACAGTGTGCATTGAGTAATTACTATTAATTTATCTCTCAACCAGCAAATTTAAAAGAAAAGAATATATCATATATTAAGAGCCCTTCAGCTCCAACATGTGAGTTAAAGACTCTTAAAACCCTTCAGCAGAACATTCACAGAGTGTGGGAAAGATCAAAAGATGAGTCAGTTTGTGGCAGCCAGCAGAGACACATCTTACCAGGCAGTGGACTACGTTCGTTGTTCAAGGGTGGTGGGCTGGCAACAGCCATCTGCTCCAAGAGGAGAGTCACTGAGTCACTTTACCTTGGACGATCCTGTGGATGAGTTAGTTTTGCTCCAAGAAATCAGACTCTGCAAAGTTACACTCTATTCCATCAGCTCATTCATTGCAATTCAGTTTTAGCCCTCTCTGTTCACCTTGATTCATTGCACAATAATGGTATTTGTATTTTTTCAACTTTGCTGTTACTGAGAGTCTGATAAATGTGGGAGATAGCACATTCTGTTGGCCAGAAGTGAAGCACACTTAAGCAAGAATAAAGAGAACAACAGCAGTGTTGTCATGTCAGGAAATGAAACTGATTAGCCCTTATGTCCACTTTGACAAACACTGATTCATAATTAGCCAATATACTAACACTGAAATGTCTAAATTATCAGTATGGTCAAAGCTTTTCTGAAATGTGGGACACAGAATTAAAAAAAAAAAAAAATCCATAGCACAGCTACTTGTTCTAATAAGCCTCAATAGTGAGAACAGTTAATTTGTATTTTTAAACTTCTGAAGCACAAAGAATATTTTTCACTAACAAGTTCCAATCAGACAAGTGTTTTTAACTTTACTGAAGACACGTCTCAAGCACAAGCATTGCTGAGATCATCATATGAAGAAAGCTGGGTGTGCTGACATCAAGGGAAACATAGAAGGCTCTGAAGGAATTACAAATCTAGAGTTGTGATAAGGAATGAAAATGCAAATGGTCAAGCAAAAAGAAAAACAACCTGGACTGATTTTCAGGAGAGATATTAAGGATGAAAAAAATCTTTTGTTCGGTAAACTGAATTCATTTGGCATGAAAATAATACAATGATACAAATCTTTCAATATAAATTTCTGGCTCCTATTTCAAATTAGATTGCATTTCAAAGATTAATTTTCTCTTTTATTTTTGTGGGGTTGTGGTATGCATTTGAAATTGACAACAGATCCTGCAAAAAACTGTGCAGTGTTTAGCAATCAGAAGGGAAATGTCTTTTAGCATTATTGGGGAGGAGGGTGATTTTTTTTTACCTTTTAATTAAAAGCCTGTTAAGTTTTTGCCTTTAAGAATATTATGTTTCCTGAAACTTAATCTTATGATTAGGGTGCTATTGGAGTTCTGTTCTTTTGGAGAGACAATCTGAGCTCATGTGACAGTTGTTTCAGTCCATTACTTAACCAGACAAATGCATTCTTTTCAGCACTGTTTTCCTATCTTTCTCATTTTAAAACTGAAGGAATCAGATACTCAAACACTTTCTTTTGCTTTGCTTTGCTTTATAGAAATGGATTATCTGGGTTAGGAAGGGAGTTCATGGCTGTATATACTGTTTACTCATTTTGGTAAGTGTGTAGAAATATCTCCTAAATGAGACCAACAGTATCTTCTATTGTCCAGAAATGAAATGATCTTAAGTGAGAATCAGCATAGTAGCACCAATTGCTTTTGGAAAGTTGCTTTGGAATTCTTACTTAACTTGCATATATGAACAAATTTTCAGCTTTAGGAAGAGAGAAAAACAACTAAAACTGGCTTATGAGGTGAAGGGTAGCTAAATGTGCCCTTTGAAATTGCTGTCATTTGCTATGAAATGCCATCTAACTAAAATAAGGAAAATAGAAAATAAGGGGCAGGGGGATGACCCACTCTTAGCAGAGCATTGTTATAATTAAGATTCCAAAGCCAAGTTTTAAGTTCTACAGTTAACTCACCTTCATGTCCTGGAACATAACAGTTTATACAATACAATATAATAATAACAATGACCTTAATGCCTTGGAACACACATTTACCCACGTGACCATTGCAGTGTAGGTTTTGTTGCTTTTTCAATTTGTTTGCTTTAAGTTAAAGATTGCTAAACCATTCCTTTTTGTTTATTTCAATTTAAATCTAGATTACTTCTTTGAAACCATCTTTGGTTTGTTAATATGATCAGTCAAGAAATTTCTAAAGGCTTTCTTTCCAGGCATCTCTGTGAAAATTCAGGGTTCAGATGTTCAAAGTCAATCATGTATCTAAGTGATAAAACCTCAACTGTAAGGTTCTCTGGCTCAAATATCTGCTTGCTGCAGTGAGCAGCTTTTGACTTAGAGCAGCAATTTTCCTTTTATTTCCCCCAAAACCAGCTGTAAAAAATGATAACCAGCTTTTAACTTGTCATCAGAAAGGATTCCCTTTAAGCTGAGTAGAGCTATGTGGTACAGCTCTTTCCCCACTGATAGATGAAGATGCAGCATTTTCCCAATGTCCTCTGACCATCAGTGGGCTCACAGCTCCTGTGCGAAAAGAAACTGCAAAATGGGGAGAGTTCAAATTCTAGACCTGCGAATGCATCTCTAAACTAACTCTGCTCTTCTCTCTTCTTTAGCATTTGGGGAATATATTTGCAAGTGTAAAGCATGATAAACCCTTTCAGGTTCCAGCATTTAATTAAGCTTTCAGCTATCTTTGTGAATGAACTGAGAGCATCTAATATGCATGTCTACAGGGAACAGATCAGGAGTACCACTCCATCTGTGAAGTTGTTTGCTATCAGCTGGAAAAAATCTCAACTCAATTAGTCTCTCCCTGTGTCTAACTTCCTCTGGAACATTGCATCTACTATAGATGAATCCCAACTGTAATAATGTACTTGAACAAAAAAAATACTTTGACTTCCTTTGCGATGGCTGGTGTTTCTGGCAGTAGAAATTGGAAATTGGATTTAAGTAGTGGCAGATAAGCTGCAGGTATAGAAACTAGCATGGGAAGGATGATGTTAAATAATTTTAAGAAAATTTAAAAAGTGTTCAAGGTTGTCTAGCAGACCAGAGTAGAATTGTTCTGATTTTTTTTTTTACTCTGGTACATTCTCTTCTTAAAAGTAGATGTATGTAGGATTTCCAAAGGAGAAAATAATTGGGTTTAGTGTCTAATTGAAAACTGTAAGGATTTAAAAAGGTAAATCCCAGCAGCAGTTCACAGGAACCACTGGCAATACTTTACTCCACAACAGGAATAAACATAACCTTACATACTGTAGAGGATTTTCTTTTGCCTCGTTGGTCTTAACTTGCTTCTCCAGTATAATGCATCATGGTAATCATGTGGGATGAATGTTTTTGGAACACCAAACATTTCACCATCCCATAACCACCCTATCCCCTTTTAGTACCAAAGTTATGAATATAAACAAAGCCCAGGTTAGAACATACTTTCCCACAGTGTGTGAGAACTGCGGAACACTGACATCCCAGAAACAAATTGTTCCTGGGGACCATAAAGATTCTCAAAAGTCACCGTCAGCAAAATGACTTAGAATAGTGCTCACTTTCCCATGGCAAAATATTAATCAATGTGCCAAATGTCAAACATTTGTACGTCAATTTTTTATGCCTCAGTACTTCAAAGAGGAGCTACAGTTTTCCTGTGTGTGTAAAATATCACCGCAATTTAAACGCCTTAAACCATTTTCAGCTGTCACAACCATGTCAAGATTGAGTTTATCTTCATCTGTATTGTTCCAGTTGGCTTCCTTAAATATCCAATGCAAGCATTCAAGCAAGATGAAGTAAAGATTTCCCTCTCTAAAGGTAACCTCTAAATTAGGTATTTCCAAATCAAAGGAGGGAATGGCCTACTTGAAAATCAGTCAGCATTGGGCCAGCCCTCCTCTTGAGTGCTTCCCCCCACTGCAGTTCCTCCACTCACACCGATGTTCCCCTTTCTCCTCTGGACACCCATCCCGCTCCTGACTACTCCTGTTTCTCTTATTCCATCCCTACATCCCCCCCACTGCAATGCCACTTACCCAACAGCACGCTGCCCACCCCTTCCTTACCCTCTCCATCATTCTGTTGTACGTTTCCAACCTACCACTGAGCTTCCCTGGGGAAGGAGATGAGTACATATCAAGGTCTCTCCCCGACACAGCTGCCAGACAATGAACAGCACGAGTACCTTCCAAGACAGCTGTTTGTACACAGGCTGGGGGACAGGCCAATGATGTCACTCTACAAACTGAGGAATTATTCTCCATCAGCTGCTGTGTAAGGTGGCCTGCAAATCAATGTGATAAACTTCTGAAAGTATTTTCTTTATTGTTAAGTCTCTGTTTTTAATAAAGGGATCAAAAGGCATTTCCTTAGGTTTGCTGTATACATGCGTAACTGAGAAGGATTAAGGCTATTTAATGTTCTTGGACTTTAATATGAACCTCAAGGAAGATGTAACGTGGAAATACTTCCCCAGTTCTTCTTCTGCTCCATATGCTCTACCCATGCACAGGCAGACCATGGGCTAAGCCCAGAACAGTAGTGAGACTGGCCTGAACAGTAATGGGGTACACAAAATAAGCCCCATTCTCCAAAAGGTGTCCTTTGGCTTCTGAGGGCTCTGAAAGCACTCACATTTTCAAGGTGCTTTCTGCAAGCCACGACTGATGGAAGAGTGCCTTTATTTACCAATTTACATCACTTTCGGGTTCCATATGACATTTTTGAGAGCGTGCTCAGCTCCGACGGGAGCACCTCCCAGCTGACAAGGGGCCCGGAACAGCAGCTGTGGACTCAGTAACACCAGGGTATGTCACGGGCTCGTAAAGGCCACGCTACAGGCAGCAGCGCACCCGGTGCCTCAGCAGGGCACTGAGAGTCACGCACAGCGCTGCCGATGCCTTTGGCTGCGCACACAATCCGGGCCGCGGCACTTCGTTTCCCGCCACGGCCCCCCCTCAGGGCGCGGGCAACCCCAGCGCCACAACGAGGCTCCGCATCCCAGCCTGCGCCGCGCGGGGGGAAACCCACGGCCCCCGAACTACAGGTCCCGGCGTGCACCGGCCATAGTCCCGGCCGCGGCGCGGGCGCGGTGCACGCTGGGACACGTAGTCCCTACCACCCTCCCGCGGCCGCCCGAACTTCCCGCGCACGCTCCGCGCCACGTACGCTCTGACGCCAAGAGGCGTCACAGGGCCGCGCGCGCCTCCCGCCCGCCGGCAGAGCCAATCAGCGGCGCCGGCCTTCGACCCCGGCGCCGAGCGCGAGCGGCCGCGCGCCTCCCGCCCCTGCCGCCGCCGCCGCCGCCGCCGCCGCAGA
>JAWWEV010000043.1:33605457-33753824 GCA_035583235.1 Hafferia zeledoni
CCCGGCCGGTGCCGCGGGCCCGGGCTGTGCCCGCCGCGGGGCTGGGCGCGAATCTGCTGCTGCCGCCCCGGGAGGAAAGTTCCCGGGCCGGGAACGCCCCGCCGCGCTGCCCGTGAAGGACGGGGCGCGGCGCTGCCCGCACGCCCGCGGCCTCCGTGGGCAGCGAGCCCCGGGAGCCGAGCGGCCCGGCGGGGTGGCTGAGCTGCAGGGCACGGGCGAGGCACGAGGGGCCAATTCCCGGCCTCGCATTTGCTCCGAAGCCGAATGGACGAGCCCTGAGCAGCCGATGGCACTGACCCCGCACTGAGCAGCGGAGGTCGGGTGAGGTGACCTCCCAGGTCCCTTCCCAAGCTCAAAACAATATGGATCCTGGGATTCTACGAACAGGAGCAGGGAGGGCCTGCCAGCACGGCAGACTTGAGAGGGTCCAGCGAAGGGCCACAAAAAAGATTAAGAGACTGGAGCATCTCTCATGTGAGGAGAGACTGAGGGAGCTGGGCCTGTTTATTCTAGGGAAGAGAAGACTGAGAGGGGGCCTCATTGATGCATATAAATATAGCAAAGGCAGGTGTTGAGAGGAGAGTGCCAGACTCTTCAGTGGTGTCCAGCAACAGGATGAGGATCACTGGCCATAAACTGAAATAACAAGTTTCACCTCAACATGGGGAAGAACTTCTTTACATTGTTCAGTTGGTTGGAGCATGGTGCTAATGACATCAAGGTTGTGGGTTTGATCCCCATATGATCCATTCACTTAAGAGTTGGACTTGATGATCCTTGTGGATCCCTTCCAACATAGAATATTCTGTGAAGTCTGTTAATGGTTTTTTTCATGTCACTTTTTCCAGATTTTCGTAGCATAATACCACCAGGAGAGTTTAGACTAGAAATCTTTAAAGCAGAAAAAGCTAGCTATTAATCTAAAATGGCAGTCCAGAATTGCCAGATTTTTTTTAAGTTTCAAACTTTTTTTCCTCTAAGTGTTACAAAAGATTTTTTATTTTGCTCGTTTTTTTCTGTATTAAGTGATGTTTCCCTTTTGTGCTTGTGGAAAATGACTCATAAATAGTCAGTCCAATGAAATTGTGACTAAATACTGATTTTTGAATTAGAAACTTTCTGCCTAAAAGAGTAGGTTAGACCTGTCAGATACAATTGTAGTGAGCACTTTTTTCCCTCCAGCTGCATGTAATTAAAATGTTTTGCAGTTCCTTTAGTAGAGCACACTTAGAAACTACCTGTTCTAGAAGCTTTGAACTACTTTGGAATTCTCAAATATTACAAAAAAAATCTTAGCATATATTAAAATCTAACTTTACAAATGATAAAAAGTGTGTGATGATAAACCTTTAGAAACTGGCTTTTATGCAGTAGCATTTTGTGAACCTGTGTATATCAAGTATTTGCCTAATGGATAAAATAGCATTTAGCTCTAGTAATTCTAAGTGCATTTATTATCAGAATATGTATATTTGAAGAGGGATGAAATAGTTAACTTGTTGATATCAGGGAGCTGAGTATACACCGTTGCTCAAGTAACCACTTTACTGTAAAATTTAGTCCTTTTTTTTTTGATAACTGACTTGTCCAATGCAAACTTGGAAGATGTAATGTACTGCTTTGGAAGTACTTCTTGGAAGATACGCATACTTGGGCATGTGTTGTCCCCACAGACACCCAGGCTTAAATTCTAAAAAGGTCAGTAATGGTAAGGTGACAGTTCACAGTCTGGCGGTAGGAGCAGCCTCCTCACTGGAGGAGGACAATGACTCCTCAGAGTACAAGGTGTGAGGGGCTGCTGACATCCCACCGGCTCTGCACTAGGTCAAGTGTGATGTGCCAGCGGAAGAAGCAGTTGGGATAAAAGTCACATTGAAACTACTCAAACTGTTTCTCAGTACCAGCTACTTCAAACTAAAGTTGCCTGGCCCTTCCTGTCGCAGTCTGGGTTTGAGTTGTCGTTGAGCGCAGAGGCTGCTGAGGCACTGAGGATGCACAAGCTCTGCCGAGTTTAGGAACTGACAAGTTAGGTGATGGGTGCACGTGAACTCCTAAGGCTGGGAAATAGGAGCTATTGACCCAGAAAGTGAGAGGAGGCTATTAAGTTTTTCAGAAAAGGAGCTAAGTATGACAGTAACTTGGAGGCAATTTTTGAGTGTTGTCGTACTGTGTGATTTCATGAATATCCTTAAATTCTATCCCAGCAGTCTGTTACTTTTACTTACCAAGTAGTTTTTTTCTTTGCTGTGCTTAAAAGCGAATGCTGTTTGCATTCACAGCCTGTTTATGTGCACATCCAGTTCCTGCCAGACTGCAAGCTTGTTTCAGTGGGACTGCTGGGGTGAATGAAAAATGAGTGGGATCCTATCTTAGAAACACCTTGAGACTATTAGACTGGAAGTACTGTATTAAAAGACAGGACAAGTTGAGGTCCATTACGTGGGGGCAGGCATCTGGCATTTGTGATGCATAGTAAGATTATGCAGGGTCTTGACTTTCGTTTTCAATAAAAAATAGTATCGGACATGTCAGGCTGCAGAGATAACCTTCCAAGTAAGACCCGAGCTCAAGAGATGTCTGTTTGATGCTGATGTGCCTGAAGTCCAAATGTCACCCTTAACTGTTTAGCTACAAACCTGGGGCTTTGAATGGGGATCAGTGTTGGTACCAAAGCCCATGGGATTTGTAATTGAGTCATACATCAGTATTGCCGCTTCTGAGAAGAGAGGGCACTTAAGAAAAGAAGAACGAATTGGGAAACAGCCTTCAGAGGGAAAACAAATAAAAGGCATAAAGGCAATATTTTTGTAATGTCATTTATCAGTATGTTCTTCTGTTGGTGGATATGGCTGTTATTAAATGGTAGATTAATGTCTGTGAAAGATGATTTTATTTGCTTGATCTCTCAATTCATCTTGTTCTTTGCTGTGGCACCCTGAACTGTGGGCTGGATAAATGTGATCAGCTGTTTTCTGTACTGCAAGCAAACTAGTCTGTACAGGGCAAGAAAATAAAAAACACATGAAACATAAGCAAACTATTATTTCTCTCTTCATTAATTAGTGTTTGGCTTTTGCAAATTTAATGAGAGAACATTTGAGAAACTCTATTTTTCTTCTTGCTTAAAATTTGTTTTAAAATAAACTCAGAGCAGAGTTTAATTTTTTTAAGAAAGTTTTTAAAAATAGCTTTTTTTTTACAATATCTGTGAAAGTGTCAGTTTTTCTTTGTGGAGATCATGTGGAATGTAATATAAATGCTGGAAGTAGAATATGTAGCTGTTCTCATCCGCTGATGACCTAACTCAAAAATTATTGTCTTTTTCCAATACAGTTTTTCTGGTTTCTATTCTATAAATGCTACTTGCATCACAAAACAAACAGTCATCCAGTGTTGAAAGTGATTTGTTTGATAGCAAATGGTGGAAACTGAGAATCTTGAGCACTGTGAATAACCTGTATCCTTTTAACAATAATTGTCTGACCGTCTTTTGTCAGGTTTATGGCTACTAATGACTTGATGACTGAACTACAGAAAGATTCTATCAAGCTGGATGATGACAGTGAAAGAAAGGTGGTGAAGATGATTTTGAAATTGCTGGAAGATAAAAATGGTGAGGTGCAAAACTTAGCTGTCAAATGGTAGGTGTTCTTTTTCTATGATGTAAAGAATTGTATAATGACTGAAGAACATAGTTTTGAAAAACTGAAGCGATCACTGCTACACAAAATAATTGTGAAATTGATGTCAGCAAAGGAACCCTTGTTCTTATAGGTTACCTGCCTTAATAGTATTTCTTACAGAACTATGTTTTGTTGACATTGGTGATTAAAGTTTGGCATTTCAGGCAGCAAATGCATATGCAGCCCTTGCTGAAAGTGTTTGAGTGATAAGCTTGTTCTTTGGTGATTATTCTTGAATGCTAAATCAATAAAAAAGCTTATAATTCAGCAGTAGTTGCCACATTGATATTTGATTGTGAGAAGTTCAATGATGTGTAGGGGAGGAATTGTAGTATTGGAGGAGTTTTCAAGCAGAAATGAAAACACAAAAGGGTAAAGATACGGTCTTGGTTATCAAATATGGAACTTCCCTCTTCACTGGCACTCAGAATACTGTGTTAATGGTTTTACAAGCTCTACAGGAACTGTAAATGTTTTATGGGGTCAGGGTGCAGTTACTTGCATTTCAGAGACTTCTGTTGCTTCACTTCCCTCTCTTCCTCACTTTATTTAGTTTTACATGTGGTGTGACTTTTACAGAACACCCTTTAAAGAGGTGCCACATTTATTTGAGTTTTTGTTCTTGGTCATTCTGACTTTTTGTGCCCTTGAAAGAGGGCCTCTAGCAAGAAGCTTCTGGTGTTCCTGAGAATGTTTCTTGCTTGTGAGCTTAGGTTTGTTTGTAGTCCATCTATACTACTTTTATTCCATGAGGCATAGACTGAAGTCAGCTGGCTACACAAGAGCTTGAGAAGTTTCACATTGTGACTAGCTGAGTTTGTTTCAGTTTGTTATTCTTTACAGTTTGCTGTGTCACACTAGCAAAGCAGAAAAAGCCTGTGTGTACCTCTGCTTATGTACTTGGAAGCAGTGCTTGCTTCAGCTTCTGAAATACTTTAAGTGATGTTGACCAAAACCTTGCACAAATAAACTAATGTAGGAATGTCAAATTTCAAACCAAAGTTTGCTATCAGTAGTATGTAATTGTCACTACTCCTTCACTACTCTCACCAGGGTTGCAGTGTTGTTAAAATGTGTCTTACCCCCCTCCTTTTTTTAAAAAACCAACAAAATGCCATGTTTCCTTTTAATTCAAACTTCTGGAGTGTCTGAGTTCCTCATAGTACAACTTAAGTTCTATGGCTTTGAAACAAATTGCTTGTACTCAATTAGAAGAGTATATTGTTACAAAACTTGGTTCAGGCTTAGAATTGTCTTTGTGTGAAGTTCAGTCTTTGTGAAGAAGTTACCTTGTAACATACACGCAGTACTCATTTTCAGTGTACATCCCAAAGTTATCCTAAAGTTAGATTAATACACAGACACAGCTTATATAACAATCTTTAATGGCAGTGTTAGAATTTAAAATCTAAAGTACAAATAATGCTTATTAAAACATCAAAGAAAGATTGCAAAGGGAAGAGAATGAGAAAATAGATGGATGGCTCTGTGTGTGCACATGTCCAGTTCTTATTAACAGTTCTTAAATTTTTAAAGTTTACTTTGATATACTGATAAAATTTTTGGATTTAATTAATGTGACAGGATCACTTTCAAGTTTGGAGTGTTTTTGAGAAATCCAAATTACGTTAAGGAACAGTGTTAAATTCAGTGTAATGAGACAAGAAACATCATGGAGAAATCTTCAGGTGTGAACTTTTGTGTAAAAGGTTTACGTTCCAGAATGTTTTAAGTTTTGTTGTTTTGTTTGTTTGGTTGGTTTTTTGTTGTTTTTGTTTTACATCCCAATCACTTGCAGATACACAGGACTCTTTTAGAGGATGCTCTTAAGGCAGCTGATGTACTGACATTATTGTTCATGGCAATTTTAAGCCAATCTGAGCTAATGCTGCTGCCACTCTGCTGTTCTTGTCCTCCTTGTCCTTTTTCTTGCACTACTTCTCATCTAGTTTCGTAATAGACTGGTTTGGGGACTTAGTTTTCTTCTGGTTTAGTGCTCTCATCCTACAATCAGATGAGCTTTGGTAGAAACATGAGTGGGGAGAGGCTGAATACTATTAAGCTGTATCTTTTTTAAAGTAGTTCAAGCTGATCTAAAGTCTTCCATCCACTACAGCACCGGTGTAAGCCTGATTGATTGGGAAGTTAATTTTAGCCAGCATGTTTTTCTTGACTTTTGATTTTGAATATTTTGTGTCCTTGTGGATTTCTCTTACTAATTTTCTGGCACTTTCAATTGAGGAAAGCATACTGTGTTTAGTTCTCTTTTAATTTCAATTCTGTGATGAGCTTTAGACACTGTTGGCAGTAACTTTTATCAGACTGGTACTTGATGACCCATTAAAGTAGATTCCATCTCTCATAAAAAAGGGATTTAGGACAATCCTGTATACCTTTGAATCTGTATTTGAGATAGATCTTTCCTTGAGGAAGGGGGAAAAGTTTTGCAGCTTTTAGGGGAGCTTCCTCTACGTGTAGATGACTTTAAATGCTCTGAATGGCAGAGGAGGTAAGAAACTCTTGTATAAGGATTGTGCTTGCAAGGTTTGATTCTCGAGGTCAGTGAACACAGCAGATTTAAACCAACCTGAAGCAGCCATAAAACTACGTATTTTTAGGCAAGTGTAGCAACAAGTATGCAGTGTTCCTGGTTTGGGCTTATCCACTGCTTGTTTTCACACTTGAGTAGGAAGGATTCTGTTGGTTAAATGTGGATGAGCTTGTTTATTCCTAGTTTACAGTTGTTAGTGCAGTCCAGCATGGTATCCTGTACACCTTATGGCAGTAGTAGTTACACTGCCTGTATCTTTTTTTAAGATTACGTGCATCTGCATTAGTCAAGCAGTGTAGTTTGTCTGAGCATACACACTGTGTTGGCTGCAGTTGTTCTCAGTGATGATAATGTTGGTAATGTTCTGTTAGCCCAGATTTCACACTAGTTGTTTCATAGGTTCAGTGTTGCAGTTTAAGGATGAAATGCTTCTCATTGTGAGCAGTTTTCTTTTGTTTACTGCTCTGCCATTTAAAACTATATTTAGAAATCGTTGTTGATTCACACTGTGAAACATTTCCTTAAACCTGTAAGCACCCAGACATGCTCATAGGTATCTTTCTATCCATGGGGGGCAGGGGGAAGGGGGACTAAAGTACTTTCAGTGATTCCTCCCGTGTGATACTGCAGTTCCTCTGCATTTACCAGTGTGACTTCTCTGGGCACTAGTTCAATGTAGGGAACTCTGCCTGACGCTGTGAGTCTTGAGTCATTAGTGTGAACAGGATGATGCATGTGTTGGCTGTTGTGTGGCTGATCCAGTTCAGCAGCTTTAAAGCATTTTGGATGCTGTGGTAATTCACTACTGCACATCATACTGTACTGGTGATTTGAACTTTTTTTTTAATTTGTGAATTTTAACTCCTCCCTGTAAATAAATGTGTTTATATGAGAGCTGTTAAAATATGCCAGCTTGAGATTATAAATGACCATGAGTTGGTGTCAGTCTTCTTAATACAGAGCTACACTATGAACACCTTTATTTTCAAATGTATGTAACTTAAAGGAGACAGTGTGTGGCTCTCTATTTTACATAGGAGCTGAATGAGCTTTTGACTTTGAGAGAAACTGGACATGAATTATTGTCTAGTGAAAAGGAAAAGATCAACAATATCCAAAATGACCTTCAAGTGTGGAAAATATGTGCTTCAGTGCAAAAGCTTTTTAGTCAGAATTGATTTTATAAAAGAAAGTTATAGTTTATTTTCAATATTTGATAAGCTTAGTTTGTAATCTGGGACTATTAATAAAGTGTGTAAGTGATGTCTACTGATTTTGAAGGCCAGAAAAGCTTGAGGCAATCTTTTTTAAAATTTACTTCACAATTGGTATGTCTGCTTTCTTGAACTAATATGTTGAATAACTAGATTCTGATTCAGGTAAAACATGATTTAACACTTTCTAGGAACTGATGTTTGTCTGAATGTCATTTAAGTGATTTGGTCATCTTTAAAACAGCAAAAAAGAGTTTCCTATACTTAGTTGAGATGAATCTAATTGACTGGCCTTTGCTGGGATTGTTTTAGTTAGTCATAGGTTACATTTGAAAAACAAACATATTAAAATCAAAAGTATTTACTAATTGTTCAACAATTCAGGTTTAAAATAAGTCCTTACCGTAACTTGAGATGTTTTCACTTAAAAACCAAGAGTTTTTTGGTGGAGACCTGCTTCTGGTGTATCAGAGTTGATGTATAAAAAGATGGTGTCAGCTGTGGGTCTCCAGGATGTGGATGTTGTATTTTTGTAGAGTTGCACAAGCCGTTGTAAACTGCAAAAAGCAGGAGACGTGACTTCTCTGGCCATAAGAGGAGGGATGACATTGCCACCTGGAATTTCACCAACCAGATGGCAAACTCTGTCCATATTGACAAAAAGCAAACTTTCAGGATTGCTACTCTGCAGGTTTACCATATTTTTGAAAGGATGCTGTTACTCAGATTTATTTGTGTATGATTCCCTAATTGTGCATGTGCTTGTTCGCCTTTCGTTGTGCTTCTGTTTGCAGTACTTCTGTTGGAGCATGTAGCATAACAGATGAGAAATGGTTACTACTGATTCTAACCTTGTATGCCATAGTCTGTTCACTGAAAGGCATAGTGAATTTCTCTGGCTGTGAACAGTCATTGTACCTTGGAGTTGTATTGGTTTCTATTCTAGTTGATTTATGCTTCTTGCATTGCTTGCAAAACAATTTACTGTGCTCCAAGGGTAGACAAGTGCAACTGTGCTGTGAGTAGCCACTGACTGACAGGGGAGTGTATTTGGAGAGGAGCTGCATATGTATGGATGTGTCAATGAATCACTGCGACGGGAAA
Organism: Hafferia zeledoni; assembly: GCA_035583235.1. Taxonomy (NCBI): domain Eukaryota; kingdom Metazoa; phylum Chordata; class Aves; order Passeriformes; family Thamnophilidae; genus Hafferia; species Hafferia zeledoni. Next base: position 33,614,010 of record JAWWEV010000043.1, read on the forward strand.
GCTTGGCTGAAGAGTGAAATCGAGTTGTGGAGAAAGCTGTGAGCTTTTTGAGCAAATGTTTCAACTGCAGCTAGGAATGGCTCGATGTATTTGTGTCTCAGAGATAATTCTTGGTGTTCATCTGTGTTTGCAAATGCTTCTGTATAGGTTTATTAGGAGATTTTCTATTAGAGGGAAAAGTTCTTTACCACTATCAGTGGTAAAAATTAATGTAATAAGATTACATTATTAATTTAACATTACTGAAGCAGTGAAATGACCAGATTGGATTGTGGATATGATCCTCAACCCCTACTCTTGGGAATTTAGTAGCTGTGGAGGTGGTTTAATGGAATCTGAAGAATCCAGTACAGTGCTATTTTCCTAAATTAAAGGGCAGTGTCAGGTTAGGGCCTGAGGTTTGACTGCTTTTAATGAAGCATTCTCTGTCAGAGCTGTTCATTCTTGCAGGATCTGCTGAAGCAAGTGAGAGAATATGAGAGAATATTCCATTACATCTTCATTTTTGTGCACTTAAAGGTCTTATTTTTATGCCTTTGATCAGATACCAGTCAGTACCTCAATTAACAGTTCTCTTGAGATTATCTGTATGCTGTATCTTCCAGTAAAGTTACACCAAAGCTGTTCTTGTGTCTTTATTTTAAAGCTATCTCTATCTCTCCATAAAATACTCTGCAAAATGAGTAAATTGCAAACTTCTAGAATTTGTGGCATTGGTGTGATCATAATGTGGCAATTTCATATGTCTGAGGCCTAGTTTGACTAATGTCAAATTAGTTCCAAGTTTCGTGTATTAACAAAACTAAGTTAGTTGTAAGTGATGTTTGAATTCATGGTTTCGATAAATATGTTTTGCCTTTGCTGCCTTCGTCCCTTCTCCCCAGCCCCGTACACCCATTCCCAGTATTTTCAGCAGGTCTTGCCGCATGGGTAGGGTGGGTAAAGGAAAGAAAGAAACCCATCATGTTACAGTTTGTGAAGGAAGGCATGAAGAGTGTTGGTGTGATTGATTTGAGGATTGCATATTCCTGGATGTTAATCCAAGTGCTGTGCCTCAGGTGCAAGCACTGTTCTGAGTTCATGGTGGTAAGGCATTATGAGTGTGTAGTTGAAAGAGAAGCTGCTAAGTTTGCCTAACATTGTGACAGACCATTGCTGCCAAAACTTTGAACCTTACTCTGGTTACTGTCATCCCGTAAGTCATGCATAGTGCTTGAATGCAACAGCTTGCTTGTCCATGTCCTCCTCCTGTCCGTGTGTCTTGGTTGTTGTCTTTGGCTTCTGCTGGGCATTTTTAAATGATGTTTAGCTCTTGCCACTGAAATCTTGGGCCTGGGAAAGAAGGGTGCGTAGCTGTAGTGGGGTACATACAACAGTTTTTGGAATGGAGGATGTGTTCTCCTGCACAGAGCCATAACTGCCAGCTATCCAAGCATGAAGACCATAGAGGGAATTTCATTTTGAGACTGAAGCAGTAAAATCATGCAAAAACAGTTTTCAGCACCAGATAAAAAACATATACTAAATGACCATTTTGTTACCAAATTTATGGAGGCAGGTTATGGACTCAACCCGCTGAAGGTTTTCAGATGTTAAAATTCTGCTTTGGATTGCTACAAAACCCAACTTTAAGTTTGTGACTTGAATGCAAAATACTGAAATAAAATGAGGTGTTTTACTTCAGGTTTAATATTTTTCTTCTGTTTATACAGCCTTGGACCTTTGGTGAGTAAAGTGAAGGAGTATCAAGTGGAGACCATTGTAGATACCCTCTGTACAAACATGCTCTCAGATAAAGAACAGTTACGTGACATTTCAAGCATCGGTCTTAAAACTGTGATTGGAGAACTTCCCCCAGCTTCCAGTGGTAAGACATTTTGTACTCAAGGCTTTATGTAGTTGTATCATTTACTAATGCAAAAAAATAAAAAAGCTAGATCTTTTAGTGAAGAGGATTCAGTTCATTTAGCATTGGAACTAAGTTCACAAGGATCCTTTTAGTTTCTCCTCTGACTGAATTGCTAGATTTTACTAGTTTAAAAACTTTTTTTTCACTGGAGGTTTGCATTTATGGGGAAACAAATGTAAAGTACATGAACTTCAGTATAGCAAGTTGAATGTAAAGGCTTCTATTTTAATAATTGCCTGGTGGAGCATTTCTAGGGTGTTGTCGCAGCTAAGTCTCGGTTTTTGATTGATAGTACACTTTAAAACTGATTACAACTTAACCATCGGATTTCTTGTCTCAGCTTCTCATAAGTGTTTTGGAAAGGACCTTGTGTTTCTAACACTTGCCTGTTAAATTGCTGGAATGCTTACCTGTAGGTTTAAATGAAGGCAGCCTTTCCTCCAAAAGTGATACTAATGTTGAACAGCTCATCACTTAATGGCATTATTTTTTTTTATTTAAATGCTTTTCCGGTACCATAGTGTAGGATATGAATGAGAACAGAGAAGTGATTAAAAAGGCTTTGGGAATGACATTTTTTGGAGACTGAGGAAAAGCTCTGATTTTGGTATCCCTTTTGAAAGTCAACATGTAAATCTTGCTTTTATCAAACAGTAGAGAGATGCATAAACTTTATGTAATTAATCAATTTTTAAGTGATTTGTTTTAAGCTTTTACACTTTTTTTTGTCTACACAAAAGAGAAGGAGTTTTTTGGGTGGAGGTAAAGCTCAAAAAGTAGTTTCAAAATCTTTCAAAGTAATTAATATTCATAATATAAAAATAAATGTGTTATTTCTTTTTCTCAACTCAAACATAGATTGTTGTCTTTTTTCTTAGCCTCCATGGTAACACTTTGTAATTGTTATGTTTAGTTTTATTCATAGTTAAGAATTAGCCAAAATATATATAAACTAGATTTAACATAGATTGGAATGCTATTAATTTCATACTGAAATTCCCAAAGTGTGACTGAAAAAAAAAATCTCATGCATGTGAAGATGAGCCCAAACCACTGGGGAATTCTTACCATGACATGAGTTCCTTCTCATAATTACCTGAAACATTAGACAGTTTGGGGAAGGAGGGAACTACAGAGTTGTGGAAAAAACATTTTTTTCTTGTATTTTAAAATACTTTGGGTATATGTTTTTCTCAAATGACTCAGCACTATTTCAGGTACCTATTGCTTAAGTAGCTTCTTATGCAAAATCATTTTCTTTTGCTTTTTCATTATACAGTTGTTCTTTAGAGGTGGCTCTGTGTACTTCTGTGCTTCTCCTTACCATATAGTTTATTTCTTCATTTCCCATAGTCCTTTCATTTACTGCTCTAGACTTGTCTTGGCCTTCTCTTGCCATTGCTTGGCCTACCAAAAGCAGAGTCCTTTCTGTTGTATGTACCTTCTGGCACAAGAAGCCCTCCTTTCTCAGCCTGTTTGTACACAAATAGCCTTTCAGCTCCAGTGCAGAGCATACATGACATTAGCAAACAGACTGACTGTTCAAGCTCGTTTTGTTAAGTGGGAAAAGCTTCTTTCTGTTGAGATCAGGTTGCTTTCCATAGTCACAAACATGATCTCTGGTGTTAAAAACTATTTTTTTTAATATGAAAATGCTGAGGTTTTGTTGTGCTTTCAGGTTCTGCATTAGCAGCTAATGTTTGCAAAAAGATCACAGGGCGTCTCACTAGTGCTATAGCCAAGCAGGAAGATGTGTCTGTTCAACTGGAGGCACTGGATATCATGGCTGATATGCTAAGCAGGTAAACATTCCTCTTTTAATATGCTCATGAATGCTGATAAAACTCCTTTAAGCTTGAACTTTATTTTGTCAAATGTCAAAATAATGTGAATTAATATGGTAAGGTATTAAGTACAAGTGAAAATTAATTTAGGAAAAAAGTGAATGTGTTGAAGGTAATTGATTTATAGATGGGCTACTAAATACTGTATTACTTAATCTTTGACAACTGCAGTTTTAAGCTTATTTTAATGTTTATATTTTAAACTAGTTTCTTCTTTTAAAAAGTTCCAAAGGCTTACATGTAAACAATTAATTGGAATATTTGTGATGTTTTAGGGAATATTTAAACGATTGTTGTACAGTATATGAACAAAATTATCTAGATTCAATTGGTTTGAGTTTGTGTTTTGTCTGTTTTAAGGCAAGGAGGACTGCTTGTTAACTTCCATCCTTCAATTCTGACCTGTCTGCTCCCCCAGCTGACCAGCCCAAGACTTGCTGTGAGAAAAAGAACCATCATTGCTCTTGGTCACCTGGTTATGAGTTGTGGCAATATGGTTTTTGTTGACCTCATTGAACATCTGTTGACAGAGCTGTCTAAAAATGATTCCATGTCAACAACTAGGACCTATATACAGTGTATTGCTGCTATCAGTAGGCAAGCAGGTCATAGAATAGGTAAGAAAAATATATACATTATCTTTTACTTTACAGTTTTTAGGTGAAACTAATTACTTAGCTATTTTTTTTCTCTTACCAGGTGAATATCTTGAGAAAATAATTCCTTTGGTAGTAAAGTTTTGTAATGTAGATGATGATGAACTACGAGAGTACTGCATTCAAGCATTTGAATCCTTTGTTAGGAGGTAAGCCATTCTCAGGTACCTATTTCAGGCTTTCTTAGGATCTAATAGTGTGCCATGTGGTTGTAAGCTATCAAGAGACAATCTCCTTCAGAGAAAATATTTTTGCAAGCCTTGAGCTTGGAACTGTTCCTGTAACTGTCTTGCAAATTAACTGTTCAACAGGGTGCTATGTCTGTACTCCAGAAACTTTGTACTGTGCCTTTACTACTTGTGCAAACAGGAGGTGGGAAATAGTTTTGCGTCCACTAGTGGTGACAAAAAAATTGATATCCAGAGGCATATTTAGTCCTCTGCAACATTCCAGTCTAGCAGATCCTGTTACACAGTAACACTGCCCTTTCTGACCTTCCTTTGGGAATTTCTGTAATTCAGATATGTGCATTGATGTTACTTGTCTTGGCTAATCTCTCCAAAGAAGAGTATGTGGCATGAAATCTTTTAGGATTATTTTAGTTCTTCAAAGTAATTTGACACTGATTGTACTTTGGTATTACACAGGTGTCCTAAAGAAGTTTATCCTCATGTATCTACTATTATAAACATTTGTCTTAAATATCTTACATATGATCCCAATTACAATTATGATGATGAGGATGAAGATGAAAATGCTATGGATGCTGATGGTGGTGATGATGATGATCAAGGTATATTCTCTTTTTGGTTTGGGGGGAGAGGATGAGCTTGTGATCCTGCACCTGTCTGTGAAAATTAGTATAGGTGGTATTGCTACTAAGAACTAGCATTTGAATGACTTGTATAGTTTCATGTTCAATATTTTTACCTCTTTTAAACATACCTTATGAACTTACTTCTTGGAATAAAAGTATAGGATATTTTTGCTGTAGATAAGTAATTCCAAGGGTGAACATAAAATACAAGACAAATATTCTAAAATACTTGAAAGGTGGAAAAAGTCAGTACATGTAGCATGATATAACTAGAGTGAAAAGAACGTCAGTTAATGAACTGAAAATATATTTGCAACATAGGAAAGGCTTGTGACTACTTCCCACTTTAATATATTATTGTTACCTAGTGCATAAAATCAGAATAAATGGAAAATTGCTCAGTATTTTTCTGTAGGATTAAAAAATGTTTTAGACTGAAAGGCATAATGTATTTATTGTTAATATAGTGGGAATGCATTGGCATGTCTAAGCTTTATGAAAACTTGGACACACAAGTAATCTGAACAAAGAGCGTTACATCCTCATTACTTGAGGAAAGAATGAGCTGCAGAGTTGTTGCTTTAGCACCTGAGAAGTCTGTATTATTTATTTCATTTTTTTGTTATTATTTTTTGGGACAGTATATGGTTTGATTTACTCCTAGAAAGAAGCAAACAGAATCATTTGTTGGATCTTGATCGGCTCGTGTTCATTGTTGCATTGTTGTTTTTGTCATGAATAAAGAGGAATATGCTTTAAATCAGTAGTCAGGCTGTAAATCTGATGGAAACCTCCTTGTCCTATTTGCAGTTTAAATTAATACATGTGTAAAACTAGCATAAAAATTTGGCAGGGAATTTCAGCTTAGACTGCTTAGACGACTCTTTATATGTATGCCTTTTAACATACTTCTGAACCTGTTTCTTTGTGTGTCTTATGCAGAGAACCCAACTGTGTTCTTCTTTAATTGTTTAAAATAAAACTTGGTGCTTTGCTTGTCTAGACTTGAACTTATGCATAATTTATTTTTTCAAGGGAGCGATGATGAATATAGTGATGATGATGACATGAGCTGGAAAGTGAGGCGTGCAGCTGCTAAATGTCTGGATGCTGTGGTTAGCACACGACATGAAATGCTTCCAGAATTCTACAAAACTGTATCTCCTGCTTTAATAGCTAGATTCAAAGAACGTGAAGAGAATGTTAAAGCAGATGTTTTTCATGCATATCTTTCTCTTCTAAAACAAACTCGACCTGTGCAAAGTTGGCTTTGTGATCCTGATGCAATGGAACAAGGAGAGACACCTTTGACAATGCTTCAGAGTCAGGTTACTTGTCAAGATTTTTGTTATCTTTGAGAAAACATACTGAAGTTGCACTGTTCCTAAGCGTATTTCATTAAATGTGTTTTATCATGCTCTCTTCATATGCAGGTTACAGTTTATTCCTGTAGTACTAACATGGAGAGCAAGCCAGGTAAACTGGCCCAAAAAAGTACAGCAGTCTTGGAAACTGAAATTACTGGCTCATTGCTTATTTGATTTCAGTTGTTTACCATCACCTGTGAAAGTTACATGTCCTATGTCATTTAGCCAAATTGCCAAAGCAGAATAGTTACTTTGTGCATTCTGTATGCAGAGCTAAGCTCTAATGATCAAGATAAAACTTAATTTGCTACAGCATACTTTGTTTGCCGAATAGAAAGGGTAATGCTGGAAAACTTTTTCTAAGTGAATTATTTGAGTGACTTTTCAATTATTACTCTTTACAATTTTATTAATGCAAATCATCTTTTAAGATTAAGTAACTATTTTTTAAAGCACTTATTTTGACTCTTTATTTCCCAGTGTGTCCATAACTTCTTTTAGTTCTGTAGAGAAGTCAGAGGGATAGGATGCACGTATTTCTTTATATCCCCCCAGGAATCAGTAAGGGAAGAAATGCCAGCTATTGAATCAATTAACAGGTTTATGATGATTACAGGTACCCAACATAGTTAAAGCCTTGCACAAACAGATGAAGGAGAAAAGTGTGAAAACTCGTCAGTGTTGCTTTAACATGCTAACTGAGCTAGTAAATGTGTTACCTGGAGCCCTAACACAACATGTTCCTGTACTTGTACCAGGTATGCAAAACATATTATTAATTTAAATATTTATTAATAAATTGGATGTGAACTTTTGAAACATTGAAATATTTTGAGTCCTCACTGTTTTTTGCAAAAGTGTTGAAGTGGGGCTTCTGTTTAAAGTAAGTGGCAAAAGAATCAGCTACTATATGGATCCGTATAATTATTTTAGTGACATATTTCCATTAATTTTGAAAACAAGGCTTGAGATTTTTTTCTGCTACATAAAAAAACCCCATTTCTTCTTAAATGCAAGATCAAGTTGCCATATTTTAGCTTTTGAAACCTAAAATGTTGAAGTTTGAAGTAACAATGAAAAGTAAGTTTGGAAATGTTAAAGGTTCAGAATTCCTTTTTAATTAAGAAAATAGATCACAGACCATTACGTTGCCCATGTTCTCCGGTTAGAGTAAGCTTAAAAACTAATTGATTGAATAATGTGCTGAGAAGGGTCTTGGAAGCATTCAAGAAGTGTTTGAGCTGTAAAACAAATTCAATATAGCTACCTTCAATTTTGAAGTGTTCTAGCAGACTATAAATACCTACTCTAAAAAGACAATTTTTGTTTTATTTCTAGGAATAATTTTTTCACTGAATGACAAATCAAGTTCTTCTAATCTGAAGATAGATGCTTTGTCCTGTTTGTATGTGATCCTCTGCAATCATTCTCCCCAAGTCTTTCATCCTCACGTTCAAGCATTGGTACCTCCAGTTGTAGCTTGTGTTGGAGACCCATTTTACAAGATAACATCAGAGGCACTTTTGGTTACCCAACAACTTGTGAAGGTTATTCGTCCATTAGACCAGCCTACTTCCTTTGATGCTACTCCTTACATCAAAGATTTGTTTACTTGTACAATCAAGAGATTAAAGGCTGCTGACATTGATCAGGAGGTGAAAGAAAGGGCAATATCTTGCATGGGTCAAATAATTTGTAACCTTGGTGACAGCCTAGGCACTGACCTGCCTAGTACACTTCAGATCTTTCTAGAGAGACTGAAGAATGAGATCACTCGGTTAACTACAGTGAAGGCCATGACGTTGATTGCTGGTTCTCCTTTGAAGATAGATTTGAGACCAATCCTTGGGGAAGGAGTTCCTATTCTTGCTTCTTTTTTGAGAAAGAACCAGCGAGCTTTGAAACTGGGCACTCTTTCTGCTCTAGATATTTTAATTAAGAATTACAGTGACAGCTTGACAGCTGCCATGATTGATGCTGTCCTGGATGAGCTTCCACCTCTGATTAGTGAAAGTGATATGCATGTATCACAGATGGCCATCAGTTTTCTAACAACACTGGCTAAAGTATATCCTTCCTCCTTGTCAAAGATTAGTGGCTCCATTCTCAATGAACTTATTGGGCTGGTGAGATCGCCTCTGCTTCAGGGTGGAGCACTTAGTGCCATGCTAGAATTTTTCCAAGCTTTGGTTGTGACTGGTACAAATAATTTAGGCTATATGGATTTACTGCGCATGTTAACGGGTCCAGTGTACTCACAGAGCACAGCACTTACTCACAAGCAGTCTTACTATTCCATTGCCAAATGTGTTGCTGCCCTTACCCGAGCCTGCCCTAAGGAAGGACCGGCTGTTGTAGGTCAGTTCATTCAAGATGTTAAGAACTCAAGGTCCACAGATTCCATTCGTCTTTTGGCTTTGCTTTCTCTTGGGGAAGTTGGGCATCACATTGACTTAAGTGGACAAATTGAGCTGAAGTCTGTAATACTAGAAGCATTCTCTTCTCCTAGTGAAGAAGTAAAATCCGCGGCATCTTACGCCTTAGGCAGTATTAGTGTTGGCAATCTTCCTGAGTATCTGCCGTTTGTCCTACAAGAAATAACTAGTCAACCTAAGAGGCAGTACCTTCTTCTTCATTCCTTGAAAGAAATAATTAGCTCTGCATCAGTGATTGGTCTCAAACCATATGTTGAGAACATCTGGGCCTTACTCCTGAAACACTGTGAATGTGCAGAAGAGGGTACAAGGAATGTTGTTGCTGAATGCTTGGGCAAGCTTACGTTAATAGACCCAGAGACTCTGCTTCCACGACTCAAGGGATACTTGGCATCAGGTGAGTAGTAGTAGTGCAAGTAGGTATTATGGCTTTATGGCAAGTGACTTTGTGCTATCATTTAATAAATGGATCTAGTTTTGAAAATAATGTGCTTAAATTTTGTCATGCTCTTGAAGTTTTGCTCTCCCCCACCATACAACAGAAGCTTAGGTGTTTCCAATTTTATTAGAAGCTGGTAGTCATACATAAGAAAAATTATTTCTCTGTTCTGCTTTCAGACTGTGGTATTTCAATTAATGATGTTACATTTAAGAAAGGGGAGGAAGCTGGAGTGACAAACCAATTGCAACATGTTGACCTTTTGGTGTAAATTATGGTATTCCTGATCTTCAGATAAGGATTCTGAAATTTTTGAGGGTTAAGACTGATCATGGTGCTTAATTCATGAATCAGTTTCCTACCAAGAACTGTATTCACATTTTCTTCATGTGTTTCTACTTTAAAGGGGAGAGGCTTTTTTCTAGGCCAACAAATGATAATAAATAATCTCTTCTAATAGGCTTCTTACTCAAATTTTCTGTAGCAGGTAACATTACATGCTTGTTACAAGTGCTATGATATTTTTCCTGTGTTTAAAATGTCTTTTTCATAGAATTACTTGAGTTACATATTGCATTGCTAGTAATAAATAACATTTCTTGTTTGGTTTTCCTTAGAGTAATAGAAGTCTAAAAGAATGAATGGTATTGAGCATGATTTAGATTCTGTAGTTGTTCTGTTCTAATCTTGCATATTCACACTTCTGTTTTCCATTAGGGTCCTCATATGCTCGAAGTTCAGTGGTTACTGCTGTTAAGTTCACTATTTCTGATCATCCACAACCCATAGACCCACTCTTGAAGAACTGCATAGGTAAGTTTTTTACTGACAACTTTTTGTTTTCAGGCAATCGAATTACATTTACAATTTGTTCTTTTTGTTATCAAAAGTAAATATTTTGCGCTGCTAAATTAACTGTTGGAAGAGTTACAAGATGTAAGACTAGTTTGTTTGAATTCTGAGCAGTAAAAATTGTGTGACTAAAAATTCTGTGTATTGAGCTTTGATGGGCCATACAAGAAGCTAGGACTTTTAGGAAGGTGGGACCCAAAAGCTGATATCTTTTCCCATGTTTTTGACAAATTAAATCAGTTTGATGTAGTAAGGTGTACTATCTTCACCCAGCAGGGTGGTCTTGGAAATATTTGACAGTCATTTAAAATATGCATGTGTGAATTCTGAGTGTTACCAGGTTTTGAATTGTAAATATAGGTTGCTATGATTCTATAATGCTTGTGGTCTGAAAGCATTTGGAATCATGTATATTTTGACAGGGATAAGGTAGTCAGAGCTTTCCGTGTAACATCAGTATGATAAAGAGCTTTGCAGTGCTGTGGCTTTTTGAACTTTTCTCATTTGTGTAATCAAGTATTCTAGATTTGTTTGACATGTTATGGTGAATGTTTTATACTTGATTAATTATAGGTTTAAAGATATGTTAAAAATCGTCTATACTGTTAAAACTAATGGTGGGGAGGGCGGGGAGAAGATTTATCTTTAAAAGCGTGAAGTTTTCTGGAGAGCAAGGTTTCTATTTATGGATAAATGAAGTCAATTCCTATCTGTTATTTTCATCACTAAGCTTACATTGTTTTTCTTTAAATCATACATTCAAGAACTGCTTATGCTTTAGGTTTTTATCCCTCCCACACTGAAGCTGCCTCGCCCCTTTGGTTTTTGCAAATCTTTATTGATTATTCAGTCAAAAAACTATTGCTATCTAGTACTTAAAAAAATCTCAGTCATCTTGAATTTTGTTTCCCAGTTTCTCTTGTGTGCATAGAAGTCACTTTGGTGTTTACACCTTGTTGGTTTTCTCCTTTGCAAAATTTTACTCCTCATGGAAGTTGCTAGTAAAACCTCCCAAACATTGAGGGAAAATAGGATATATTCATGCAGTCCTTTATTTTAACGAGGTTGTATTATAGAACTATAGAAAATCTAATTTCAAAATGCTTGAGGGTAGGGTGGGATGAGAGAGGTATTGCTACATTAATACGTACTGAGTAGGCCTATTTTATAGTAAACTGGGTATTCTTGGTATATGCCAATTTAGGAGTTAAAAATCAGTGTGTCAGTAGTTTCCTTACGAGGTATTCTCCAATTCATGCACTGCAGAATTGAAAATGGTTTTCTAATGCATATTCTGAGATAATTTTAATGGAGAAAAGGAATGGTCAAATACAATTTTCATTATTTTACATACTATGTCTTTAGAAGCAGAGTTGAAATATCATTGTCATGGCTGGTTTTTCTTTTTACTGCTGTTTCATTATATGAAATACTATATATCAATTATATTAATACTTTTCATATGATTATGGTTTTACTTGTGTAATCATGCTGAAATAGCAGGTGTCTGTTGTATTAAAATAACTCCTGCACTAAATATATCTTCTTGAATGGTTAAAACTAAGCAAAGATATTTTTAAAGTTGCAAATTCAAAAGATCCTCATAGGTTGATTCATTTCTATACACGATTGCAGGTGATTTTCTGAAGACATTGGAGGACCCAGATCTCAATGTCAGGAGAGTAGCCCTAGTGACGTTTAACTCAGCTGCCCACAATAAACCATCTTTGATAAGGGACCTCTTAGATACTGTGCTTCCTCATCTTTACAATGAAACAAAAGTCAGAAAGGAATTAATCAGAGAGGTATGTTAACTAAGAAAAACAGTGCTAACTGTATGTAAGCAGATTGCTTTTTTAAAAAAAGTGTTACTTAACTTTGGTGTTTTTATTCACTGACAGGTGGAAATGGGACCATTTAAGCATACAGTTGATGATGGCTTGGACATAAGGAAAGCAGCTTTTGAGTGCATGTATACTCTGTTGGACAGCTGTTTGGATAGACTAGATATATTTGAGTTCTTAAACCATGTTGAAGATGGCCTGAAGGATCACTATGATATTAAGGTTAGCTGTCATTTTTCTCTGTAGAAGTAGTGACTTTGTTAAAATATTTTAACTAGTGAATAAACTGAAATGGTAAAAGTATTGCTTCGTATGTTTAAGTATTTCACTACATTTGCCATTTTCATTGAAGTGTGACTATTCAAAAGGTTACACAGCATTGTAGGAAATATATCTCCATGTATGTGCTGGCATAACTAATAGTTGAATTGGTTTTTTCCCTCAACCTAGATGCTCACCTTTTTAATGTTGGTGAGACTGTCTACCCTTTGTCCGAGCGCAGTGCTGCAGAGACTGGATAGGCTCGTTGAACCTTTGCGTGCTACATGTACAACTAAGGTATTTAAATTCATTTGAATTAATTACTTTGTGTTGTCTTAGAGAAATATAAATTAACTTAAGTTTAATGAATGCTTCAGTACTGCTGCAGCATTTCATGAGTTATAACTGATAAGCTGCAGTAAGCAGGATAATATAAGTAAGTGTGCCTTTATACACGTGTTAAATTCATTTAAATTACAAATTGAGGAGTAGCCTTGTTAGCTTCTTTTAAAAAATCCTCTGTTTCTTTGATGTCCTTTCTTTTGTTCCTGAAAAATTTAGCTGTCTCTTGGGCTACTCGTAAATCTCTTATTATTACAAATGGTGAAACTAGAAGACTGAGAGTTTTTCTGTCTTCTGATGGTTTTGTTGTTTCAGACAAGCATTTGGGCGATAAAGGCAGTGTAAAGTAGTCCTATTTCTGTTGGGTTTTTTTATTCTTTTCCCTGCCTCTTCATTTATATTACAACATTATTGGATGTTGGCACAGTTACTCTCCTTCCATTCCTGCTCATCTTGATCTACCAGCATGCTGTGACAGCCATTTAATGCCTGATTTACCTTGCTTTTCCATTGCTGTAGTCTGCTATATTTCACATCAAGAAAATTGACTGCCTTTAATGATAATTTGTTTGTATTACTGAAACATCTTTGAGAATTATAACAGAAGGTTAAGCAGTATTCTAATGAAGGTCAACTTTTTTGAAAAGTTCTTCTCTCTGGAAGCTGGGAGTAATATGATAATAGTGGTTTAATGTTGTTTGCTGATCTTACTAGGTAAAGGTTGGCTGCTGTAATGGCTTTGATTTGGTGATTGACTTGGCGGCTTACAACCTTTTTCTGCTTACCTTGCAGTATTGAAGCTTCAGTCTACTTGTAAACTACTGGTAAAAATTCTGCTAAAAAGATGTATGGGGGTATTTTTTGTTCAGCAGGTTTTTTTAAGAGCTTAGATCATTTTGAAAGCTATGCAGAGTGGTTTTGTGGAAGCAAATAAGATTTTGTAAGATGTATTTTTTTTAAGGTGGGTATAGGGAAGTTTAAGTAAAGTTTCAAACATATTTTATTTTTTCCCTAGGTAAAGGCAAACTCAGTGAAACAGGAGTTTGAAAAGCAAGATGAACTAAAACGTTCTGCTATGAGGGCTGTAGCAGCGCTGCTAACCATTCCAGAAGCAGAGAAGAGTCCATTAATGAGTGAATTTCAGTCACAGATAAGCTCTAACCCTGAGCTGGCAGCCATCTTTGAAAGTATCCAAAAAGATTCATCATCCACTAACTTGGAATCTATGGACACTAGTTAGATGTTTGTCCAAAATGGGGACCATTATGTTGAACCATATGATGCACTGATGATTTGACAGGTTATGAGTAAGAAACAGAAGAAGCATCTAATCTACACATTGTTCCACTTTATTTACCTTTATGGAGACAGTTGGCTTTTCCCCTAATTGCTTTTCTAGCATTTATTCCAGAAAATGTATTTCCATAATCCAGAATTTGTTAACCACTCTTGTTTTAGTGGATTTGGCCACATTTGGAAATTAAAAAGTTTACGCATGGTGTATGGAAATAGGTTCCAACATCCATTTGCCCTGTAATGTTTAGGATTAAAATGTCAAAATTGTGTGACCATGATTTTTTTTTTCCTTTTATTCACTCTTTCTACTTGTAAACAAAAAAGAGAGGGGGGAGGTGGGAATCGAGTGTCCAGGTGCACCATGTTTTTTGTATAACTTTTTATTCTTTTATGTTTCAGCTTCATAAATTGGTTTGGCTGGCAGATGAATTATGTGTAAGATTTATTATATTAAAAGATGGTTTGGGCACAGTTCAAAAAAAGCAGACATAAATGTCATTTTTACAGATGTGGGGATTAGAAAACAAATATCCCTGTTGTGCACACTAATTTTGCATGAGCAAGTTTACAAATATATATTGTCTGTAAAACAGCATGTGCAGTTTATTTGTAATGCAAGTTAAAATAAGTTCTACTGTATCAGTGCAGTTTTCAGGTCTTCTGATGTACAGGCTGTTCATACAGGAAGGGGTGAATGAAGGTTTGTTGTCTTAACTTGGCTTTATAAAAGGCCAGTAACATGCCCCTGCAGATATTTGTGCAGAAAACATGACAATTCCTGCAGTTTTCGTGGGTTTTCATTCCCAAAGACTGGATCCACTGGAACTGAAGTGGACAAACCATAAGATTAGAGGGAGATAGGCTGAGATGGAAGTAAAATGAGCAGAGAAAACAATAGCTGCTCAGTGGCTCCTGAACTCTTGGATGCAGCTTTGCTTTTGTTATAAAAGTATGAAGGAAGTTTCTTTAATGGATTCTATCTCCTATGCATCCTCAAACAGCTTTTGTTAAGGCACTAATATACAGTGTAACCTAGACAAATATTGCCAGACCATCATTTTGTTCCTCTTGGAATGTTTTCTGGCACATGGGATCACCAGTTGGTTACAGTGCTGCAAGTGTCATACAGTGTTCTGGTGAGACAGGAAACAGGGAATGGTCAAAAAGACTGGAGAGGGATAAAAAGCAAACAGAAGAAAAAGTTCTGTGAACATGCTGAGGTAATTTGGAAGTGGACCAGAAGTGGATATCTGTCAGGCCTACAATGAACTGCAATTGGGAATTTAATGACAAAAAGATGTGAGGCCGCTGCCTCAAACTGAGACTTACCATTACTTGCTTAATGCAACTATTTAGTTGTGGGGTTTTTTCCCCTCCCCTGAAAGTCAGATCTGAAATTGCTTTTTCTTTAGTTAACTGGTATCTTTTTAGCTAGTTTGGTATTTTGGAAACCTGTTACGTGGGTACATGGCATAAGCTGCTACATGACTAAACAAGCGTACATTGGTATGACCTCAGTTTCCTGTGAGTGTGGGGGTGGAGGCAAAATCTTCGCCTTACGTGCTTACAAGCAGAGGAGATACTGGTACAGTTTACCTTAATAGAAGGACCTGAACAAAGAAGTCTATGAACTCATTTGATAGTAACAATTCTAATGCTGTAGAAATTTTTGAAAATGTAGCTTTCTCTTTCTCCAAAGTCTTCATACTAATGTAACAATTGTCTTCTAGAAGTAGTAATAAATGAGATTCAACATATCAACATATCTAAATGTTACGAAAAGGAGTGGGATGACTAGAGAAAAACCATACAGTAGAAAAAGCACTATGAATAAGGTGCATTTTATCTTCCTGTATAACTCATCTACTTCAATTACAGCAATATACAGGCTTTCTAATTAAGAATCTGTTGTGCTAATTAGTTGTCAAACTAATCTTAGAACTTCTTGTGTTTTCAGAGTACATTAAAATGTTTTATAGACCTAAATCTAGGTGTGAGGATGGTATGATAAACACAAAATATGAAGCTAAAATAGGAAAATCGAGTAGGTGACAGTGATAAGTGAACAGAATATTCGTAGCTGAGACATTTGTGTCTGCGTAAGTACTACTGCAACATAGCACCTCATGTGGTGGATGCAAATCCTCTTCACTGTGAAGCAGGCTTAAGGACAGAAGAGAAGGTTGAGCTGTATTACTTAGTGAATGCTTTCTTGCAAAAGAAACTTTGACTATTGATAAAGAAGGTGGGAACATAAGGATTAAGTCTTCCCTCTAAATTGCAGAAATTCCAACAATATGGTTGTCTCCAAGTAGCAGTTGGTTATTTGTTGATTCTTGAAGACTGACTCATAAAGGTTGTAACTGCACCATAATAAATTATTTATTAGTGTAACAAAATTTAACTATGTTAGGTGTTGAAATTGTGCTGACTTTCACTGGATCACTTAATTGAAAGGGGTTTTTGTTTTCCTCACTGTATATCCAAGTATTCGTATAAATCTGGTGTATTTATGCTTTTAGAGCAGTTAGGTTCAGGTAATTCTGTTAAGGATGATGTTAGGAATATCTGTAGTTGTTCTTTAAATGCTGAATATTTGAAACTAAAATATTAAATTTCTCTCACGAAAACGAAACCAGAATTCTGAAAGGCTGCTCTTAAGGTGTTTGGTATGATTAGAACTTTCTCTAGTGTTTTTCATCACTTTGCACAGAGACAATTGAGACCAATTAATAAGCTTGCACATAATATAGAAGCGGTCAGCCAGTCTTTGCGTTGTAGATTCTTGGCTTTAAGTATTTTTGTACCTCAAAAGTACTTTATGCTCTGTTCTTCCATGAAAAAACTTGCCATCTTCACAAGGGAGTTTATTTTTTCTAAAATTATAAAATGAAAACTAACAGTACTTCAAGAACGCTGCACTTCAGACATGTAAATTTATTTTTTATATAATTTTCCATCAAAATACTGCATCTAATATAGCAGTTGACAAAATAGAAAGAGTTGGTTTTTTATGAGGTGAACAAAGAAGTACATATGCACGTAAGCAGCATTGCTTCCCTCGAATGAAGGATTATTTTGACATTTCAACAACTTAAAAATATGAACTAAAAGTCCATATCTGCTGCTATTGTATTTACCTTAACAGATATTCTCGATAATGAGGGTAGGAACAAGTCCATCCTGCTCTGGTGGACTGCTTTAGCAACTGTTCTCTTATTTACTGGTCTTATTCCTCACCTCTACTTTAGATGATTTTAAAAGCAAAGTGATACGTGGCCTTGGAAGTGTGAGTGGATGTTGGTTTTGTTTTGTGAATCCTCATCATTCTGACTGAAATAACACCTGTTTCTGCCCAATACCGAATAGTTAAGCTTGCAGCCTCTGGGTTTTATTTACCTATTGCTCTAAACTTCAGATAAAATGTACTTTTTTTGTTGTTGCTGTTCTTAAAATTAATTTTGGAGAAATGAAGAATGCTAGTCAGTTTATTACTTCCTCCTTGCTGTGAGATGGGAAGATTTGCTTGCTGCACTATTGAACATGAGCAGGCAGAGATTCTGGCCCGAAGCTTTGCTCCCTGCCCTGGAAGAGCTCTACAGTGTAAGCTAAAACTGACCTTTTTCATCAGTATCCATTTGTAAGTTTTCATTGTTTGGGGAAGGAGATGGAAGTCGGAGTTCTTGAGAATAATGAACTAAATTAATCTTCCAGGGCCAGTGTTGGTGAAGCAGGGAAGGTTTCTGCAGATGGGGATTTTGTGAGAATCAGGCAATTTTGTCTTGGTAGGTAGTTAGACTTCTTAGATTTGTTTCTGCCTCTTGATGGTTTAATATTTGCCCATAATCTTTGATGAAGGGAAAACTTCCTTCAGAAAGGTCATCAATCCCCCCAAACAAACAAAGGGTTTCAGCTGATGTTTGTCTGTGTGTGATGGTTTAGAACATAACCCTGAACCACAGAAGAAATAAGAGCTTGTTTCTGAGAACAACGCAGGCTGTCTGGAGGACAGATGTTGCCTAAAATGTAGTGCTGAGAAAGAGAAAATGGAATCTTAAAGAGAGAATATTTTAATGTACAATAATTAGCTTTACATTCTGCCTTTGATCATATTTTTGAAGACGGGAAAATCAGCAGGAAAAGAAAAAAGTAACTGGCAAGTGAAGACCTGTGATTTGTGTTCCCTGCTGCCTCTGAAAAAAAAAATATTTTGATGAAAGTACATAGTAATTCTGGAAATACTTTTACTCTGAAGGAGTTAAAATTGGTTTTTATTATATTTTCTTTTTTTTCTTCTGTAGAAATTATTTCTCTTCTTTCATGGATTTGTCTTACCTGGCAATTAGGAGTCAGTTTAATACAGCTGCAGAGGGCTTTAGGAAATAACCTGTGTCTCTTGGTTCAGTGCAGTAAAAATATTCCTGCAGTAGAAAAGGTTTGCAATGCACTCTTTCCCACCATTCTTTTATTAATAGATTAAAAATAATCTGGTCCTAAGTGACTGTAGTTTCCATGCAACCTCCAGCCTTTCTTCTGTTCAACTGAGCAAGTATCATCTGATTACTGTTATGTTGGATCCCACCCTTTCTGAGATTCTCAATGTAATCTCAAGTCCCAAGAAAGAAGACTTTTTTCTTCTGTTCTAGTAAGATTATTTGCTGGAAGGCTCAGGTTTGTCTCCCATATCTATAACATTTCCAGTAGGATTTCATGCAGAGTTGCCATGCTTACATGCAACTGAATGCTATTGTTGAGGAAATTCTGGTTCAAGCACTCCCCTCTGCAGTGAAAATACCTAACATACCTAAGGACAAAATAAAACAATGTATCCCGTGCACAGAATTCCATGGAGTGTGGCTTCATTTAAATTTTTCTCTTGTCCCTATGTTTCTTAATGCTCACACTGCATCAAATGATCTAAAGCTCTGGATCAGCTTGCCAGTAAGGTGTTTTGAGTAGTAACAGCTAAGTTCTGCCTACTGATGGAATGTGTGGAAGGAGCTGCTTTGATTCTTTCCCCTCCACAGCTACTGACCTTCACACAGATGGCAACTTTGGAGTGTCAGCCACATTTGACAGAAGGGTAAAAATTGACCAGTGTTTAAAAAAAAGAAATTGGATTTCCCATCATCAGTTCCCTTTCAAAATCAAACAACATTACCATATTTTTTCCAAATGCAAAGATGATCAAATGGGTGTTGAGAGAAAGATACTAAATTAAAGTGACTGAGTTGTACTGAGCTCTTGTTTTTCCTAACACTGTATCTTGAAAACCCGTGACTCTGGTTTGAATAGTGTCCTGTTTACAAAAACCATCTCATCATCAGAGTGTGGAATGGAAGATGCAGGTGGACAGAGATGGTCGATTTTAGTACCTTGGCAGCGGGCAGCCAAAGTGGAATACTAAACTGTACTATTTCTCATATTACACTAATTTAGGCATAGAAAGTGGGTTGGATTCAGTTCTAATAAAATGGTAGAATATTTGTATCTCTGGGTAGCCAATATGAAAGATCAAACAGTTGTTTGACATGGAAGATTATACAGTGTTCTGGCATTGACCTTAGTTGCAGGTCGTTTTCTAAGATGATGACATTTTTTTTTCAGTTCTTCGCTCCAAACTTTTTAAAATAAAAGAAGAAAACCACAGTTGTGTGATTTTGTAGTGGTGTTGGTATTTGATTTCTAAATATTAATTATTTTGAGTAGCTTTCAGACTTGTGCATTCAGTCATTCTAAGTGTTCTCTCTTCTATGTAGAGTTGTATAAGAAAAATGAAGAGAGTTTATTTATCCATGGAGAAAATATGTTTTCAATGCTTTGAATACACATATTCAGGTTGAAACAGCTGGATATCACCAAGGGCCATGTAAGGACAAACAATCTTCTGAAATTGTAAAAATTTCTGGTTGTTTATGAATGACTTATTGCAGGTCTGTTAGGTGGCTGAACATGGCTGGTTCAGGAAGCTTAAAGCTAAAAGGAAGGCAAGGACAGGCTATTGCACCCAAAGGTGAATCTGCATTCTAGTGCTGTTTGGCAAGTGGTGCGTATTTGTTGGTCTGATTTTTTTAATACTGCTGTCATTAGGCATTTATTGCTCCAAGACTGCATAGTGTAGCTATCAGTACAATATTCTGCATGTTACTCAAGTTGTCTTTGATACAGGAATTGGAAAGAGTGCAGAAACAGTTTGGCAACAGACTGGGTTTTTGTTTGTTTGGGGGTTTTTTGCCATGTCTTTAAAATTTGGAATGGTGTGGAAAAAAAAGTCAATTGACAGGCTTAGGCACTTCTGTACATGGACATCAAGAAAAACACTGCAGAATGTCATGAGCATTCTTTGGTCAAAGTATTTTTTGTTTTCTGTCCTGAAGTGCATACCCAGAACAAACAAATTCTAGTATGGCCAACCAAATAGACCTGGTGAAATCCTGTATGTCTATGGGATCAGACCTTCCAGCTGAGCTTGAAACATATAGGAATTACTGAAGAGAATCAGACCTGTTTTAAAAAACCCAAAGGCTGCCGTTGTAATATAGATGCCACTTTATATGCTTTTAGCTACATTGTGTAGGAAAGACATTCTGTACTACAGAAAGAAAACTTGGGAGCTACTTTGCAGTTGTGCTTAACATGTACAGTGAGGGCCCGTAGTTGTGTGTAGTGTGAATGCTGAGCAAAGTACGCTGTTGTGAAATAGGGATGATGTGCAGAAAACGTCTGGTCATTCCTATCCATTCAGTTCACATTGCAACAGGTAATTATATAGATGTAGCTTTGTTTTGCTAGATAGCAGAGTTACACTCATTTGCAGATCTATCCAGTTTGCTGTAAGAATGCAATTTTCTTTTTACATGTCTTTGTAATTTTAGTAAGTGCACAATTACATTTCAAGAGAAGGTTCATTCTAAAAACTGGCTTGCTTCATGGATCTTCTTTGGGCAAATTCACCTCAATACAATTTAAAAAAATTCCTCTGGCAGCAATTAATAGCTGAAGCTAAGACTGCAGCAGTTAGTAACTGAAACTAAGAGTTAATATGTTTAATAATTCCAATAAAGTAAATTATTTACAACAAAGGAACCTTTAAAATGCTGCTATGTCATCTTAGGAAGTAAAGCAAGCAACCATAATGCACAGTTCCCAGGATCTGCTGCAGGAATCAAGTCAGATGTTCTTCCTATCTCTTGCCTTCAGAAGTGGTGAAGAGAAAGTGGGAGTACATCTAGTCTATGTCCATCTCCTTTATTTGAGTTTTAACATTGTCTACTAAATAAATATTATCTGAAATCAAGAATGCTTCTGCTTCTTTTAAAAATACATTTATTTGCAGTTACTTAGCAAACTATTTCAGTTGGCTTTGAAGGAGACCACTTCTTTCTTTTCAGAAAGTGACCTGCCAGTGTTGTAAACTACAGCTAATGCTTGGAACACATCAAGGAGAAATTTCTCTGGATAGTGCTTTTAACAGGCAATAATTATAATACAAGATTTAAATATTTATTTCCAAGTTAGCCTTCATTGTCACTGTGTTGTTCCTGTGCTCCTGTACTGTTTACAAGAGAAATGTTCCAACACTTGCACTTTATGACTGTAAACAGATGACATTTCTTATTGTCAATATTCATTTGCTTTATGTCACTGCGAAACCCAGTCTTCCTTGTCTTGATTAGATCTTACATACTTTTCTGTAGTTTTATTCAGATTTCAGCTTATAGTGATAAAACCAGATTTAATTTCTGACAAAAGCTGATGTTAGAGAAACAGAGAAGCCATAGGAAATGTCTGAGGTCTGCATGCAGAACAGTATGTTTGACTACAAAGATGTCATATTTAATGTGGTCAATTTTGAAGACCAGCATTTCTTTGACAAAGTAGTGGAAATAGTTTTATTAAAAGTACAGTATCTGAGAACAACATCAGCAGCATCTTTGATAAATCTATTCTTACAGCTGCTTGATCATGTGGCGGAAGAAGAGTATATTCACAGTGAAGTCTGCCTGCGTTGGTCATCAATGGCCTTTGCTAAAGGAAAAATCCAACTGTTTCTGCCTGGCTGTACCAGTAGATACATTATCACATGTTGGTAAATACAGCACAGCGCTGAAGGTTATTTTTGTGCTCAAAGCAAGATGCTGTGTTGTGTGCAGGGTATTCCCGTAGCCCCAAGTTACCCATTTGACAGGGGTTTATGAATAAAATTGTAGTGATTACAGACAGTGTGATTTTTCTACACAGAGCCATGATGCCCCAAACTTGTATTATGTTGCTTAGATCATAAAAATAGGTATAATTTTTGTGTTCAAAAAAAGCCTTAAATATCAAGCCCTGACATCTTTTAATGGAAGGAAAGTGGTTTAAGTAACTGAAGTATTTTTTGTTTCTTCTATCTATTTCAGACTCGGATATGTTAACAAGAACACTGGGTACAATCTCACTCAATGGGATAATAAATAATGTCAATACTCCTGAAAACAACTATTATATGTTCTTGATAATGCCAGCAGTAACCCCAAGATGAGAGAGTTTATACTTTATACCACATAATGAAGTTCTCTGAATGCTCTATGAATCTAGCAAAGTGCCTAGGGGTGTCAATATCACATACAGCTGCAAGATTAAATTACTTGCTTGCTACTAATTCTTGATTACATGCTAAAATCTCCACTAAGTATCTGTGCATATGTATACACATGTATCTGAGAATTGGTGAGTTTTTGAGGTTTTTCTGTCTTTCAGTATTTCTGTTTTTTGAAGTTACAGTTCTCCCCAAATGAATTCTTAGAAGTTACATCAGCCATCTGAAAGAAAGGACAATTCTTTGATATTTTTCCAATGCTAAAGTGTTAAATAAAACCATATAGTAATATTTTTTAAAAAGCTAAAATTAATTCTGACAATGACATTTTTTATGTGAAAGTAGTTTTATTCCTAATAATTTTTCAGTGTATTTGTAAAGCAGATTTTCTGTAAAATCAGAAATAATTTGTTGGTGGTATTTTTATTTTATCACAGTGTATTGGCCTTCTGGACCCTCAGGTTTTATACCCTCTGACCAGAAGTTACATGTACCTCTTGGACCAGAAACCCTTTTATTTCTGTTTGAATCAATGAATGGCCAGACCTGCTTGAGCAGGTCTGTGCTTGCCCAGTGCTGGCTCTACTTGTAAATCTGTTGCCTCTTAAAAGTAGCACAAAAGCGATTTCAAGTGAAATCAACCTCTCCATTCTTTCCCAATGTTCATTATAACAGTTTGCAGTATGTCTACTAAGGAAAAGGTTAGCACATTTTTTCCCCCATCCAGTTACTTCACCTTGCCACACTGTCATGGCAGAATCTAATGTATTAGCTGGTTTTACGAGCACAGTGAAATGAAAATTTAATTGCGGGAGCAGTTGCAACCAGTTGTTTTCTTCCAGGAGATGGCGCTGAAACCTCATTAACAAATTCCAAACCAATTGGGAGGGGAAAACCGGCAAGATTCCTTCACAAATAAGAAATTGCAGGTATTTGAAGAAAGGACTTGAAATGGATCTTGTACATTTTATTTTTCTTGACAATATATGAAAGTTTTCTGTCAGGACTGGCTTGCTTCAAAGCACCTTTTCTATGCTTAACAGGTAATTTCTAATCTTCTGTCCTCTGAAGTTTGTGGAGGTAGGTGGTCACCAGGGCAATGCTCCTCCTGCAGTCAGGTATTTGGTGGTGGTCTGGATGGCTGGGTGCTGCTGCAAGGAGGGGAGTAAACTGTGGGCTCCAACAGCTGAGTTATGTAGCTGAAAAAGTAGATTTCATAGCATAATTCCATAATTTCTTTCTACCTGGCTAATGATTTCCCTTCTCTCAGGCTTTCAGCAGGGAGCTGTAAGGGAATGGTGTCTTTCAACATGAGAAACCTCACAGAAGTAAGTGTTGGATTCGGGTGAGCAGATGGATGTGTCAGCAGTGATTACCTTCCTCTGAATGTGTTAATTTCCTACTTAAGTTGTAAAAGTAAGGTCCAGAGCAGCCAGTATGGCCATCAGCCTCCTGTTTTTCTTTGCAGCCTCCTGTTCAGTTCAGCACTGTTCACACACAGTTCACACACAGCTAGCATTGCGCTGCCCCTGCAGAGAGATTCCTTCTCTCGGCAGGGTCTGAATTCATCGTTCTTGTGCTGACTCAGCCTCTTTGAGCCCAGAGCTGTTGCTAAACCCTGGTATTACTTTGCAATGTTGCCAGCAAAAGTACATGGAATCTTGGCTTTCGTGGCAAATCAACAGTTTTCTTATCTGACAGGACGTGCCTCTGATCCACCTTGTTTTTCTGAGTTTCACCTAAGTCAAGTGTTTCATTCACTCAGTGGTGTCTCCTGCCATGTACAACGCAGGGAGCAATTTGCCTCTTTGAAAAACAGCTTCAGAATGAAACTGAAAGAAAATCAGCTGAAAAAGCTTTTGAAGATGATGAAGTTTAAGAATTATTTTATTTTCGTGCTTAAGGAAGCATCTTTGTGTGCTTGCTGGGGGTCTAAATGTAATAACACTCAGTGCTAATCTGTCTAAACATTAAAGCTGAAAAACCACTGAAGGAAACTGCAGCTTGGGTACAAGTTTTATAGTTAGATGTGTACCTAAGGAAAAAGAGGAAAGGAAAAATAGCTCTTGTGTATACATTTCAGAACCATAGTTACAAATACAGTCTTAAGCTGTCCTACTACCTGGGTCAGGTAATGCTCCATTTGTTTAAGCTGTCATCAGGACTTGCTGGGTTTGCCAGAACCTGGTTTCAACAAGTTGTGCCTTGCAGAAACAGCCTGGATTTAAGATATCAAAATTATGATGACTTTACTAAGATAGTGACAGGTTTGTTTTGTATGAACAGCTTGTCAAGGATGACTCTTACAGTGCTGAGTAAAATACCAACTGAAAGTTTATCTTAGTTAAAATAAAAATAAAGGCAGTTTAACAACACTGTGTTTATCTCATTCATAGAGTGATACTCTGAACATCATCCCTTTGTCAGAAGGCGATGAAGGTAAGGGAGACCCCCACTGTGCCCCAACATGCCTTAACTGGAAAGGACCAGATGGAACATCTTGAAGCTTGAAGAATTTCAAAAAAGGAAAAGATACCTCTTTTAAAATATGCACTATTTAACAGCTCAGTACTTATCATGGACCAATTCTGTGTTTATTAGCATGTGTGTGCTGTTTCTAGAACCAAAGCTGCAGAGAATGTCATAAAACTGACGTGCTTGAGTGCTCTCAGCTATCAAGAAGTGACTCAGTAATGTTTTTTTGTACAAGCAAGCAATGACAATCTTTTTTGAGGCTTCAAATATATTCTCTCTTTGTAAAGGTTCAGTATGTTATGACAAATACTGGAATATGGCTAAATTGTCAATGTTAAAAAAAGCTCTGTCTAGCTGACAAAGCAAAAGCTCTCTGACTGAGTTCATATAATGTTAGCAGTCAATTGGAAGAAAATCTTTGAGGTTTAAATTTTTTTTTTCTCATGACTGAAATTCATTTTTAAATAATTCAATGCTACAGGTTAAACCGGTACAGTAGAATGCAATTCAGCTAGGAGCTGAATGGAACAAACACAAGGGCGGGTTTGGTTACATATTTACAGGCTCTCAGCTTCTTTCCATCAGGAACATCACTGTTCCTCTAATGGATGGGAAAAAGTGGCTGTTCCGTGGTGACCCTTGCTGGCAGGGCCTGCATCTCCAGCTGCAGAAATAAGTTTACTTAATTAACAGCAAAGAGTTTACAGTTCATCATTCTGGCCAAAATGAACCTTTATCTGCAGTTTTTTACAGTACTGCTGCCTGAACTGTAGTTTCCTGGGGGTGAGCACTCACCTTGAAATTTCAGATCCAGTTCCTTGCTGATATTTGTTATTGTGAGCAACCAAGAACATAAGTCTGCTCTGAGCTGCCTTGTGCATAATGCTATTGATTTCTCTAGGTAGGAAAAAAAATTATCAGTTTTTTTTATAATTTTCTAGTTCAAGAAATATCTATTTTGGTTTAACTTTGGTGTGTCTTGAACAAGTTACATCTCAGTGTGGCCACAGAGGCCATGAATACTCAAGATGTGTATTAATGGGTAACAAAAGGAGATAGCACCCTCCATGATTGTCATGTCAGTTACTTTTGAGAATAATATCTTCATATTTTCTCATACTTTCTAAATCATTAGCTTTAGCCTCAGGGGACTTATAGGAACTGCACAAGTTAAAGAGAAAAGTATTGTTCCCTTTTCTGTCCCTGCAGAGGTTATCTGGCTCAGCTCTTATGATCTGGGCAGCTTTATCAACTGTACAACCGACTGGACAATATAGATTATCTTTCCAGAGCAAGGAAGCATCCTGAATTTAGGAATGAGTTACTGTCAGAAGAGAGGCAGCTGAGGAAGAAACAATGAGATTGTGTGAAGTTGCTGTGGAGCCTCACATAATTGCTTTTAAGGGCTTTAATAAATATAGATGTATGGTTGTGGTTAATAAATTCATATATATATATGTCTGGCAGAGGAGCTGTGAGGCAGGACATTCCCTGATCCATCCACATTACAGGCTAGCCATGAAACACCAGCAAAGAAATTACCCCTTGCCGGGGGTATAAAATCCTTTGGGAATGGAACATCAAAAATAACTCTTTGTGGAGGCCCCAAAAAGGACTCTACAAGCTGATCTTGGGCATAGCAGATTATTAAGTCTTTAGAGCATTTCATAACAAGTTCCCTAATTTGTCAGGTGGTCTGGCCCCGGCTTTGGAGGTCTGTGTAATCTGTGATGTTAATGAAAACTCTGTCAGTGTAAGCCATTTCAGAAATGCTGATCATTAATAAGGAAAGCTTATTTTGTCTTTGTTTGGTTTTTTTCTTATTTTACCTTTTTCTTTCTGTATTGTTGCAAGTTTTCTGATGCAAAGCAAGGATTATGGAAGGAAACCCTCTGCCCAAAGCAGAGTCAGCTAGAGCAGGTTGCTTATGGCTGTATCCAGTAGAGTTCTCAAAGACACCAAAGGTAGGACCTCACAACATCTCTGGGCAACTTGTTCCAGTGCTTGACCACCCTCATTGAAAAGCAAAAAAGCCTAAACCTTTTTATTTCAGCTATACTTCAACTTATATCTATTGTCCCTTGTGACTGTATATCACTGAGAAGAGCCTGACTTGTCTCCTTTACTCACCCCATCCTCCATTTTAGTATCTATGCACAGGGATGAGATCCCTCACAGAGCTTCCTTTTCTCCATGTGGAACATTTGCAGCTCTCTTACCTTCAGCTTCCATAAGTCAGGTGCTCCAAGGCCATAATCATCTTCATGGCTCTTCACTGGACCTGCTCCATTATGTCCGTGTGTCTGTTGCACTGGGGAGCCCAGGACTGGCCCAGCATTCCAGATGTGTCTCACCAGGCTGAGCAGAGAGGAAGGATCATCTCCCTGACCAGCTGGTGGGGCTCTGCCTAATGCAGCTCAGGAGGGCCTGCAAG
Source organism: Hafferia zeledoni (assembly GCA_035583235.1). Classification (NCBI taxonomy): domain Eukaryota; kingdom Metazoa; phylum Chordata; class Aves; order Passeriformes; family Thamnophilidae; genus Hafferia; species Hafferia zeledoni. The sequence continues at coordinate 33,641,562 of JAWWEV010000043.1, forward strand.
GGCACAGTGCTGCCTCCTGGTCTTCTTGGTGTCCACCAGTACCATCAGGTACATTTCTGACAATGTTTCTCTTTATGTGATAAGGAGCAAAAATGAGCTTCCCTGTCCAGAATTAAATTCAGATGCAAGTAATGGAAAAACAACAACAAAAAAATCATTTTCTATGAAAAAATCAAAGATTATATATTTTTCTTTAGTGTAATGGAAATACTGATTAGTAGAGCAACTGCTGGAATTTTCTGGCTAAGTTTCTCTCTGCTATTGCAAAATCACTTTAGAGTACTATTGTTTTAAAATCCGGAGAGCTGCTTGATAGGAATTTATCAAAGTGCACATGTAAGTGAATAATGAATGCAGGGCTCAGTCTCTTACTCAGATGTCACTGACAAGAGGTATCATAAAATCTGCCATTTTGGGAGCCTCCTGCTGATATAAGGTCAGCTTTTAAAGAAAAAAGTACTGAGTTTTAGTTCCTTGTCAAAAAACCCCATCCATATGGGGATAAAAATTATTTTTAAATAATTAATGTTGACAGGTACAAGAGGAAATATGAGAAATGTAGCCCTTTTCTGCCTATGCCCAAGTGAGCAAAGAGAATGTTTACTACCCATGTGTGGCCACTAGTAAAACAAAGGCCAATTACTTCCTAGTATTGCCAATGACTGACATATCATTGTCATGAGGTCGCTTACCACATTTAATTATATGACTCTTATTTTTTTTATTGGTGCTGTCTAGCACAGATAGCATCAGGTTAGCAGCAAGGCAACAAGAACTGCCCTGTGATGTTTTTCAACTGTGAGAGGGATGAGGGAACAGCAAATGCTTATTATTCATTTTCTTGGGGGGTTTCAAATGAACAGAAAGACCATCTCTGTCACCTTCACAGAAATACTTTTCTTTCTGCCAAGCTGATGGCTGTTTGCTATGGGAGCAAGTGGTCTCTGATCCTTCTGCAAATGTTCCCGTGGCTTTCCCAGTTAACAGGATGCTGAGCTTTGGCAGCAGTAGAGCTATTTGACAGTCACTGATTTGGGGTGCAGGCAACCATTACATTTTTCTTGCATCAGGGAGGAAGAGCAGCACCGGGGCTGTGGCTTAGAAGGGGTACAAGAAGGCATCAGTGGAGACTTTATCTTAAATTTCTGTTCCCATGAGTGTTTTGGTGCTGTGTAGTGTGTAAGTTTCTCTGATGTCTCTTCAAAGTACACAGTTTCAAGCCAGTTCTTTGACTTGGGACTTTACAGGACATGCAACAAGTTTTGCAATTACTTTATTTTACAATAATTTTGAAGGAGTATGAAGAAATTTTGTGTGCTTAAGCCAGCATGTGTCCTCCAGCTGCTCTGGAGAGCAACTTTGTCACCTGAACCAGTCAATGTTTCTGTTCACTCATTCTGAGCTCACTTGAAGTACATGACTACTAGTTATCATCTCCTTTTGGCATTTTTGAAGAAAAAGTGGTCAAGAAATTCCCTTAGAATTGACTTAGAATTTAGTGCTGTAGTGTTTGTTCTTTCACCTTCATTACATGGCTGGGGATGAGTCTCCTACAGGCCTGTGCTGCCTGCTGAACTGCTATTATCCTAATGCATTCTCATTTATGGGCATTTCCAGAAAGTTCAGTGGTTCAATAGGGATATTCACCAGAGAAGCAGCAAGTAACACAGTTTGTGTGCTTTCAGACACTTGGACATGGGGGTGTTCCAAAGTGCTTCCTGAACAGCGGGCACCTGCCTCTCATATGGCAGTTTCAGAGAGGAGCAGTAATGCCAACATCACCTTTCCTTGGCCTGGGAGCTGCAGTGGTAAGCAATGCATTACAAGCAGCCTCAGACCCTGCTCTCACACTGGGCACTGTTTCATTTCCCATGTTCACGCATGGAGCAAACTGAGAACCTGTTTGTCAGTCTCCTGTGGGCTGGTCATCACCACGACACTCTTAACATGTAGCAGACAAGTGGAAGGGAAGTGTTTTAAAGTAGCAATAACACAAAATAGTTCTTAAGGCTTGGATACAGATATCTGAAATGCATCATTTTGATGTTTTCAGAATAACCACATGGACAGAAACCTGCTTGCCCATAGCCCCTTGTGCTTCCACCCATCCCTAGCATTAAAAAGTCCAATCTTTTTTCCATTTTCCATGAAAAAGGGAGTGTACTTTCCATTTTGGTACAGGCGTTTTTCTTCAATGACTACCCAAAATGTTTCTCCTGTCTCAACAACATTTAGTCATTAACAGTTCATATTTTAACATGCTATCTGAGTGCAAATATGCAAAGTTTCCTTAAAAGCTGACTCGCAAATGTTAATACAAGGATAAATGAACAGTTGATGAATAAGTCCCTCAGAAGCAAGCTGTTTTAGAAACACTCCATGAATTTTTCCCATTACCACATTTAAAAAAGATTTAAAATAATTGTTGGAAGTCACTGAGTGCTCATAACTCTGCTTTCTGAATGTGGACTAATGGAGTAAAGTGATAATTATTTAGCTGCTATTGCTTTTTAACTGAATCATGCCATTAGTATTGTATGGCCTTTGAATTAATATTTTCTGTAGGCAGATAAAATCTGCCTGGTGGTCTCAGGCAATAGCCCTATCAGTAAACCAGTGCACTGGGGAAAGGAAGGAAGAAAGAAACAGTGTTGAAAACTACAGATGCTTCTGTGCTATTGGAACATCCCTTGATGCACTTCAGAGCAGTCTGTTTTCAGGTCCTGTCATAGTCAGGGAGACCAAAGTGTGACTGTCCCCAGGGACACTCATACAGGGCTGGTGAATGTGTTGCTGAACCTAAAGGAGTAGGAAAGGATGGCTTGTCTTTCACCATCTCAGAGCCTCTCAGGCCTCCTGCCACCCCCCTGGCATGTCTACCAGACCACTGGTGTGAGGTGGGACACTTCAGGGCATTCCCAGCACCCCTTCCTGGTCATACATGGGCAACTGCTATGGACCTTTTCCTGCAAAGCTGAGGTCATGGTTGCTCCACCTCACAGTCTTTGCCAATGAACTTTCTTTTTAGGTGCTGACATATTTGTAAGGATAATTTTAATGAATTTCAATTTGCTTTTGAACTCTATTTCTTTACTTTTAAAAAATTGAGCTAGTGTGAGTGTAGCAGCATATCCCACTCAGAAGATGGATAAAGGCGATTGTACCTACCTCAGAGGTGACAGAGAGCAAAGGTAAGATTGGTGCAGCCAAAACCATCCTCTCAAACCTGCTTTCTGCAAGGCATGTCTCCAGCGACAGGTAAGAGGGACCAAAAAAAAAAAACAAACAACAAAATACCAACAAACTCCACACACAAAAAAATTAAATGATAGCTTATTGACTGCAGCCACATTAAACTTCATTTCAGAGATTTGGTGAGAACTCAGTCTTTGGGTTATTTAGTACATATTGAACCTAAGAGCATCTCTGTGGCATATTCTTGATCACTTTCTGAAAGTGCTGCGATATCACCAAGCAGAGTTACACTGATGTGCCAGCTGCCTTCACCACCCAGGGACAGCAGAAATCTCTATGGAAATTCCCAGTTCCAAAACTGCTTTGCTCAGAGATGCTTTAACCTCTAAGCCCATCTCACCACTCAGGTAATTTTCTCACTTCCATGAGTTGAACTCAGATCTGGACCAGACACAGAATCAGCTGAGACTACATGAATTATACCACAGAGTATACTGTAAGGAGTTGTTCATATATTCCATCTGCATAGCCTTTGAATATAAAATAATGCTTATCTGTTTAAAATGCTGAAATAATTCTATTAATCCATATGAGCTCTGGAGTGATAATAAGAAGTATTAAAATGCCATTAAAATGCTAAAATAACAGCAGTCAAATGGAGCCTTCTTTGAAAGGTGTGTCATAGCATCTTACCCCATGTAGCAACATTAGAAGTAACTGAAGTCATCCAGAGTTCCTTCAAACCCAAAGAAAGAAAGATATGACTGAAAACACAGGAGCTTGTAAATGGGCTGGATGCACAGCTGAGTTCATGCCATTGTGGCTCCAATGACTCAATGCACTTTATAAAGTCAGTCTGTTAAATCAGTCCCTACTTTTAGAAGAACAATTGTAAAGACCATAATACTCCAGTGAAATCACTGCAGTACTTGACTAATTCTAATTAACAGTGGTTCTTAGCGTTACTGCAGTGATGTAAAGCATAATTTTCAGCATTTCCACTTGTAGAGTTTTACATACCTCATGCCATATACTGCTAGGATCTCTGCTATACCTTCTTTAGGAGAATCAGAGAATCATAGAACCGTTTAGGCTGGAAAAGGCCTCTAAGATCTCCATTCCAACTGTTAATCCAGCACTGTCATGTTCACCACTAAACCATAAGTGACACATCCACATACCTTTTGAACATTTCCAGGTATGGCAAATCTACCACTTCCCTGGGCAGCCTGTCCCAGTGCTTGACCACCCTTTCAGTGAAGCAATTTTTCCTAATATCCAATTAAACCTGTCCCGATGCAATGTGAGGCTATTTCCTCTTAAAGAATTTGCAAATGTGATAGCAAACCAGGTCTGAAAACAGGATGTTTGAAAGGTTGTAAATCTTTTTATTTGTTTGTTCTTTTTGTAGCTGTAACTCTGAAAGAGTTTTTAATCTGGTTTCATTAAAGATTTTATAGCAAGCCAAGTGTATTGCAAGACCCATGTCCTCCAGTGGTAAACTGGTTAGCTCACTGTGCGTTTGCCCAGAGCAGCTGCAACCCTGTACAGCTAATTCCTTCAGAAGCACTGATCCACTGGGAACATGTGCATTTCAAGAGCTGAGATCTGCTGCCTCAGCTTGTCAATGGAAAGAGTTTTATGAATCAATATCCTTCTGAATTTTAAGAGCACTTTGATGGAGCACCTTGTTTTTTATTGTTGTAAAAAAAAATTGGTTTCTACAAATATAATGCTACTTTTGTCCAGCATTAGGTGGAAAAATTTAAGGGGAGAAAGGAGAATTTTGCAAAGGAAGGTTGGTAATATTTGAAAAGAAAGGTTACTGAGAATTAAAGGTCAGGAAACCCATGATATCTTCTAACAAAGACTCTGAATGGTCATTTTGTGGTCATGTTTTGCTGCTGTACAACAACACAGCTGAAGTATCTTGGCAAAGATTTTCTCAGCACTATCCTGAGCACTGTGTGAGGCTACTACCTACTGACAATTTTATAGAGGCTTTACTCAGGCAGTGGCCCAACCTGCTGAAGAGCACTGTCTTGGGCCATGTGTAAGAAACATAACTTGCCACTGGTGATTTAAAGAGCCCGGTGGGGCCATCCTCACCTCTTGTTTGTATGTGGGCCGTTTGTGTGGCCTGAGCACTTGGAAAGTTTCACAAGCACTTATTGCTGAGTCCACTTGCCTGAAACTCCCCACACAAGCCAGAGGCTCATATATGGCTGCTTTGCTGCCAGCTGGACTGTTCTGAGCTCTTTTGCACCTGTCATCAAGTCTAAACTGGCACAGAACTGGTCTTGGAGTGCCCCTGGACCTGACTATTCTTGCTTTGAAGTAATGATGCTTTTTACTGCTGACTTCAGACAGCTGGGAGTGAAGCCCTGTTCTGATTTGCATTTAATCAAGTGAATTTTTCTCCTTTCCTTTTTCAGCCTTGCTTTGCAGCTTGTTTTTCCTTTTTTTGTGGATATTAAAAATATGCAATAGAAGGGATCTGTTAGTGTTCAGCACTCTAAAAATCAGAGCTTTGTTGTTCCCTGGAAGCCATTTCTGAACTTTCTCTGCCTGACAGTGACAGTAGATTTTCCAGAGCCAATAATCACAAAATGTCAGCATTGCTAAATGGGGATAATAAATTTTCAAATAGTTCCATAACATGATTTTACCAGACACTAAAAAGGTCAAGCATGAACTGTAAATAAATTCCGATCTCCCAGCTATATGCCTCTTTAGCTAGAGAATAAATTATCATTAAGATAAGCAGTCAAACTGTTATTATCCTGTTTTATAATGGCCCTATATTTTGTTAGTTAGATAGGTGGGCTCTCCCACAAAGATAAGAAGGCCCAGTTAGACTGAAAACTCCTCTTTTGTAGAAAAGAGTGTGAATAAAACAAATTTTGAAAGAATTTTGGATCAAATGTAGACTATGTAGTTAGGCATCCCCTTTCTGTGATTTTCTGGAGCTCTCTGGAACCAGTTGAAGGAAAAGCCTAAGCAAATGGGTAAAGAGCAAGGCAGACTCTTCTTCTGCTTTCTCATTGGTGTCATGATGAACATGCACTCTGGTTTCTTCTTTGGGAGACTTCTGGATTTGTACATATGGCCCTGTCAGTGCCAGCACAGGAACTAAAGGGAGGATGCATGGTTTGTCTTTCATGTCCAGGAAGAGGCATGGCAGAGGGATGCCCACATTCCACCTCCTCCCTGACACCGAAAGGTCCCACCATGTCTGCAGGTCAATTCCAGTACAGAATTTGCTTTGGGTACAGACAGGACCTGGCTTTCAGTTAAACTTCCTGTGTCCTCTCAGTGCTTGAAAGAACAAATCACCTAGAAGATCACAGAGATGACCAGACCAACACATATTGAATAGCTGTATTGAAACTGGGTAGGATTTCCCCTGTGTAGCAGCAATTTAAACAGCTCTGCACTTCATCATCTCAGAACTGGGGCCAGTGAGAGCCCACTTTGAATGTGGCCTGCAGATTCCTGTGGCAGGCTGGAAAGCTGGACTTGGATCAGAAGCTTCCTTGCACTCACCAGAAAGCTAAGCCTTCTCTTCCTTTTTGCTAAAGACCCAGGTGTCCCAGGGTCAGGTTTTCTAGGTGGGAAATTGGCTTTGGATTTTGTTCCTGCACACTAAAAGGGTTCAGCTGGTGATTTCCTTTATCTCCACCATTTCCACAGGAGCCTCAACATGTATTTCAATAGCGAGTGAAAATACCAACAAAATTAATAGTTTACCACTGTGGTTCAGACTCAGAAGAGTTTGAACAGGTCTGTTAAAAAGTAATGAGTCACCAGCTGTATTTCATATCTGTTTTTAAGCATCACTGGAAGATTTGACAGTTTGCCATGGAGATGGTAGAAGAGGGAGACGGTTCACTTGAGAACATTGCCTGCCACCAGGGTGAGCTCCACACATGGTAAATACATACGGGAATCCGAGCTGGGGGAAGAAGGAGCTCAGGTACTCAGACATGTCTTTGTGTACAGGTCTGATCTGATGTTCATTGCAAACCTCTCATCTTCCTGTACTTTAGCAAAACCTCTACTAAGTTGAAACATGTAAGTTAACTTGCAGGGAAAATAGATACTGTTGTATTTTACCTGTAATCTCTGTAATAGATTTTTTCTGTAGTGTTTAAATGACCTTTATGGGAAAGAGGAATCAGTAGAGGACAGGTCTTCAAGGAGCAAGATGGTCCTGCCATGGCCAGCTCCTCTCCTGCGGATCAGTAGTGCATGGCCAGGAATGAGTCTTAAGGGATAAAGAAAGAAGTCAATAGAATGAAAGTTTAGATAAGGAAAAATGAAAAATATAGTCATAGAAAAACTTGGAAAAACTAGGGTAAGAGAGAGGCAGGAAGAAAGGCAAAGATGGACTGACTTAAAAATGGAAGGAAGGGCTAGATCAACTGTGGGAGACATTGATAATGAAAGAAATCCTTCCCAGAGCAGCAGGGCCCATGCACACCAGCTGGCTCTGCCTTTGTAGGTGGCAGTGGAGCATCTCCAAATGGTTTGCATCAGGAATCTTTGTCACCCAGTTCTTCTGGGGAAAATGGGATTAGCAGCACTGATGGAAAGACGAGCTTGTAATTGCAAAGGCTTAGTTGGAATTGCTCAGATTATCAAGATTACCTGTTATCAGGGTCTTGTGGAGCAACAAGGAAAAGATGAAGAAAGGGAATTATTTTTCATGTATTACAGTTTCTTTATGCCCCACAGGCACTCCTGCTGAGGCCACCTGAAGATTCACAGTGAAGTCATAACAAATTAGATTTTTCTGTATTCTTCCATACACAGTAAAAAGATGTTATGTGTAATACCCTACCAGATGAAACAGAAACTTTTTGTGGAGGTGTTGTAAGTGTCCATTGAAACATACAGTGTTGATCTCTCACCCCAGTTTGTGTTGTGCAGAGCATTTCATCACCTTGTAGGTTGAGGAATGTTCCAGGGCTGACTTTTCCAAAGGCAGAATTCTTGTGAAATGGAAAAAAAAAAAAAAAGATGAAGGCTGCAAACTTGAGGCAGCTGGTCTTTGATGTAAATATATTTGCTTTGGGAGAGTAGAAAGCTGAGATATAGGGATGAAAGCTTTCTCAAACATTAATGTGGTACACAGAAAGGCGACAAGAAAACTGATAGAGCAGAGTTTCTCATAACTGTTGGCTTAATGATAAGAAAAAGTATTTTGTCAACATTTTTATTGGCCAGAATAACTCGTTATTTGATTAATCAGTTAATCACCATGTTAACATGGGATGAAATACCCTATGCTGATCCAAGAGAGGAAGGCGATGCTTTGATGCTGCTGGAGCTGATTTTGCCCAGAAGCACTGGGTGATATTCACACAAGAGACATCTCAATGGACCAGCCAGTGAGTCTCCATGTAAGGGCGAGGGCTTGGCTGCACTGGTGCACAGGGGCACTCTGTCCTTGCTAATTTGTTTGACCTGGGCTTTGTGCCAAGCTGTGCCCCAGAGCCGGAGCTGTCCCTCTCCCAGGGTGCCTGATTCAGTCACATGAGCTCCTGCTTGGCTGGTGATGAGCAGGTCTGGGGAGTGGACCAGCAAGTCTAAGCGCCTGCCCAGCCCTGCTGAGCCAGTGGCATCATAGAAGCCCATCTAAGGTGGTTTTCCTACCACTTGTTTGGAAACTAGCTGTAATTTTAATAGCTGATTCCTCTGAGACAGGCCAGACTGCCTCTGACACCTTGCAGAAACCTGTCTTGGAAAAATTACGCAGTGTCCTGTTGACTCAGCCTTTCCATCAGGTGTGTTTGGATGTGAACACCAGCCCTGCTGTTTGGCAGGAATGGGAGCTTGGCTCACACCCTACCCAAGTGCTGCAGCTTGCAAATCACTGCTCATAAATTGTTTTTCCCAAGACAACCACCTCCCTCTGTAAGGAAGATTTATTTGTAGAAAATGTTTCAAGTGATTATATAGCATCTGACATAAATTGCCCACACAGAGTAACTAGACAGTTGAATGATCACTTAATGCTGGCTGCTTTCCATCCTATTGTTTTGGAGGTATCAGGTAATGGATGGCTCATATGCTCTACGAATTATATAAATAATTTAGTTTACATCCAAGAAAATGTGACTTGTCCATGAAGCACAGAATTACTGTGCTGTGTGGCTCAGAGATTCCTCTAAACCATTTCAGTCAAGTGTAATAAATTAGGACACAGTGAAGAAGTTTATTTTCTTTTCCGTTGCTATTGTTTGGTTCAGCTACTGCAAAGATCTGTGCAAAATTCTATTGCCTGTACAAATATCACAACACGAATTTTAGAGTAAGATAAGAAACAATAGAGGTACTGCTGTAGGAAGGCCCCATGGGATATTTGCTTAAATAATTTCAATGAAACAGAAATTTCATACTGCTTTTGTTCAGTTCACCAAAATTTTATGGTTTTAAGCTATTAGTAAAATTGCAATGCCCTAAAGAGAGACTTTTCCCTGAAAGAGAGTGCGGAAAACAACTCCCAAAGCCTGATGACATTTGAAGTGAATGTTGAAATTCTGCTGAGTTACAAAACAGCATGATTTTTTCCCAGATGTTTCTGTTCTTTGCTGAAGCATGTGGTTACACTTCTGAAAGCAGTTGAATTACTATTGCAAAGAAGTTGCCACCCATTGGGATGCTTAGTTTGCCTTAACTGTGATTTTCTTTGGATGTATTTGATGATGTGACTGTAACTGGAGAGTCTTTACGTTAACAACTTGCCAAGAAAAGTTGAATTCCCTCAGCATTTTCTACTGTTCACTTTTCCTTTCATTAAGAACCCTTTTTGTATGGGTCCAGCAATTAAGAAAACTCTTCATTATAATTAATGGATCAAATTATCTGTGTTTCCATCCCAGACTGTTTTGTTAAAATGCATAACCTTTATTTTTATGAGCAGTGCATCAACAAGTCATAGCCATTCCTTGTTTTAAAACACCTTAACCACCCCCAGAGCTATGCCATTTAATTCCTCTGTGTACCTACAGCATATAGTAGAGGGGCTGTTATACCCATAAATGAATTGCATTATCCATGGGAGATGTTAAAAAGGTAATGAAAAGTTAATGTGATATTTGCTTCTTTTTTATATACTCATTAAAATGATTTATAACTATGATGTTTATCTAAACTCACAATTAGAATATTAGATTGTTTACTTTTGATGTGGTACATGTAATTTTGTAGGAAGCCAGAATACCATTTCACCCCGGTGCATAGGGAATTGAGAGAACAACTTAAGTTGTTTCTCAGTTAATTACTGTTCTCATTTGCTTCACCTCCTCTCTGAAAATGTCTCGTGATTAGAAGGGTCTGCTATGGTATTGCACTGGTATCTACCATTTCACAAAGTTGAGTTGTTGGTGTTTCCATAGGAAACGAAATCTACTGAGTATTTCAAGTGCAGACCAGTATTACAAACCAGGTCAAATGATGGCAGGTCTCTGCTCCCATGGGGGCTGGTTGTGGCTGGTGTGAAATGAGCCGATGGATGCAGCTCATGCCCTCAGCAGGGAGGTGTCTGCCCCACAGACAGCAAGCTAGTACAGGCTGGGAACCTACTAATACCCCACAGACGTCCTGCTCACAGGACAGCTGGACACATGGGCACTGCTGAGCAGGGGTGTTTCCAGTGGTAGAAAATTGCCTGTTTTCCAAGTCTGAAATCTTCTTTCCAAGTTTGGGACCCCATGTGCCTGTTCAGCAAGCTGGTGAGTCATGGGTGAGACTGGGCAGTGGTGCATGGGACGTTGGGTCATAGACCTTAGGGGACACTGTGGCACTGCTATGCACACATGTGAGACAAGCAGATGTGCAGTGAGACATACATCTCATGTGTGAAACTTGCATGTGGAGGAAGGCCATGGACATGGCAGCAGTCCTGGCATTTGAGGGAGAGTGGATGCCTCTCTCCTCTTCCATGTCATCCTTGAGGCTCTGGAGGCAGGGACTCACCCTCTTGCCAGGCACGGCTGTGGACACACAGGGACCTTAAGGGAACCAATAGCATGGAAGATCCTAGTTTTGGATCTGGCCCAAGCTGCCTCCTCAACTTTGCAGTAGGTCATGGTGTGGGTAAAAAAATCACCCTCTCTGCAGGGTGTGTGGCCATGTGTCTGAGTGGTGGAAGGTGGAGGTGTGTCCTGGCTGCAGGACATGTTCCTCCCTAGTGTGACAGATGAACATTGCCTCACTTAAGATGGCCTGCAGGGATTCTCCTGAGTTGCTTTGGGTTGGCTTGCACATGGTCAAGGTACATGTACCTCAGTGGGTCTGTCCGTGACCTTCTGAACTGGTTCTGCTTTGGCCCATAAGAGGTTGGGCATGTTCCTCTCAAATGACACTTTAGCCCAAATGTGGGAGACCCAGAGGACAGGCAAAGTCCCTATCTCCATCTCTAGCCATGAGAGAACTTTTGGCCTCTTTGGCTTGATTAAAGGGGAAGAGCCTGGACTTCAGAGAGACAATCTCTTCTCCTTGTAGAAATCAAAAAATGCTGGGAGCTCTTCCTTGTTGAAAGATCATTGGAGAGCTGCAAAGAGAAGGGTATGGGGAGCTCTCTGTCTCTTTGATCTGTTCTCCTGCTTCGCTGAGGGATTTGCCAGTTTGGCCATGTGGGTGGTGGCAGGTGAGGGTGCCTGCCCAATGTGTTGGGGCAGACAGGATGAGAAGCAGCCACATGCAACTCACTGAGGATCTGGGGGCCAGCAAATGGTGTACACCAAGCACTGGACCATATGACCATGTAGCTGAAACATCTCCTGAGAGTGACACCCCACCACACTGCCCTGTGGTCCATGACCTCTTGCAGCTTTTTGTTACCACTCACATCACAGCATTCATGAGGCCAGGGGCAGCTCTCTGCATCCCTGCAGCACTCCTTCACCGTCCTAGTGGTAAGCAAAGCTCCTGGGACCTGCTGCTGGTCTCTGCTGTGCCAGCCAATTTCCGGTGCTCACCAAGACATTGCTGCTGGAGTGGCACTAGGATGGGGCTGAGAGAGTACAATGGAAAAAGAAGCAAAACCAACTCAAGGGTAGGAGAGTTTTCATTTTAACAGTCCATGGGACATAGGCTATCAGCTGTTCTCCACAGAGCACTTTTCTCTTGAAACCCTGGGGTGACTCCAGCAGCTTGGGGAAGGGGCTATTGTCTTCCTGTGGGATCCTTTCCCCCTCCTTGCTGTCTCTGTGCCTGCAGACTCCAGGGACCAAGGCTAAGTCTTACCCTGTACCATTCCCTGGCATAGGTTCACAGCCCTCTGGCACAGAGCATAGAGGAAAACCCAACCCCCCTACTTAGGATGTTTTAGGGAAGGCTGAAGATGTGTTTCTGAAGCGGGAAGCTTACTCTGTTGGGCTAACCAAGGATGCGTTTCATGTCTGTTGAGGACTGAGATGTTTGGAGACATCTCTTTATCCTCCCTGCCAGCCCAGCTCTTTAGCACAGGACAAGCCACAGTTGTTCCTTCCATCAGCTTTAAGGAAGTATTACACACAGGGTAGTGTTTTACACAAATCTTGCATAATTTGGTGTTATCTGCTCCCATGTGCAGGAGGAAGAGAAAGTACTGTGCAGTTCCTTGGAAAAGCAAAAGCTGAATTCACAGAGAAAAAGAAACCCTAAAAAATAATAGACTAATATATAGAGGCCACAAGGATTTCTAACAGGCAGCAGGACCTGCAGGCAGCCCTTGCAACAGCTGCCCGGGGCTGCTGTCATGGACCTCTGCACCAGTGGAGCTCATAATCCCCAGCATCTTCTTCAACTCTCCTGGCTCCCAGTCATCCCTCCGAAGGTGATGGCACATGGGACCAAACACCACTAAAATCTTGATACGTAGAAGTAGAAATAGCTCCTAATCAGGCACCAGCTGTGCCCTGTTTCTGGATGGGTTTCGGTCATCTCCTTGTACTGTCCTGCCCTCTGCATAGGTACAGAAATGGCCAAAATTTGTGGCTTCTTGCTCAGGGAAAACAAAAGAAAATGCAAAGGGAGTGTGTAATTTCCAGCACATCTTCCACCCACACAGCCCCAGAACCAGAGACTACCTTTGGTTGGTGTGGGAAGCTGTGCAACAAACAGGATCTTCCATGGGTGGGCTGGAATTCCTACAAACTGCAAGACAAAAATAGCAAAAATAGCTGACTGTCCTGAATGGTGTTTCTCAAGCCAGTAATCCAGCCCCAATATTGGTAAAAAGCCTATTCTGTGTACAACAATAGGAGCAGCTGGGCATGCACCCGTTGTCAAAACAGAGTGTGGGAGGCAGTTCCTGCCCTGTAGCCTGTGCAATAACAAGCCATACACAGGACTGGGGAGATGCAGCCAACAGAAGTGGATCATAGGTTGAGGTTATTTCCCCAGCTTTTTCTGGGAAGGTGAAGGTAGACAAAGAGATGTGCTGTGTGGCAAGAAAACTGAGGAAGAGGAAGAGGAAGAGGAGCAAGATGGAGGCTAGGAACAAAGTAGAACAAAGTGGAACAAAGTTCCACTCTTTCTTCATCACCTGAGATGAAGAGGTGCTGAAGAAAGAGTGGAACAAATTCTGGACTGAAGGACTGAAGCAAATTCTTCACTAGCTAGGGGGATTCTACTTGACTTTCACCTTCTGGTTTTTAAATGATTTTTTGAGGACTGTGAGTGGCACCAGTGATGTTCACCAACACAGCTAAGGTATAAAACTACCTCTGACTTAATGTTGGGAGTTTTACCTTGGCAGAGATGAAGTGTAATTAAGCCTTCATTCTCACAAGCCTTTAGCTATCTGCTTCTGTTTAGCTTCTAACTTAGGATCGACTAAGATCAAACATATTGTCAGCAGCCTTTCCAAAGCAGAGAGTAACACAAAGATAGCACCAGTGTCCCTTGCATGTGGGGAAGAGCAGCATGGCTTCCCAGGGTGGGTTCAACCACAGTAACAGGTTGTGATCTTCACCCATATTACATGGATGCCCAGTAGGCCTCCCCAGTTTTGTGTCAGCATTTTCTTTATAAACTCCTTATTTTTATTTCTTGACTGACAAAGTGCCAAGTGCATGTGCTGTCACCTCTAAGCTGAACAGAAGGATGTGAGAAACAGTGTTTTTCTGCTTCTATTAAGAGAAGTGTTGACTTAGTTTAAAAAAAGTAGATTATATGCGGAAGTCTGTGTCACTGAAGGTATTTTCAAATGTCTTACATCTAATTCCTTTTTCCATACAGAAGAAACTGAGTTTGAAAGTTTGGAGGTGACCAGACTCCGGGTCATGAGCTGGACACACTGAGAACAAAACAGTCATCAGAGCTTTCTGTTTCCAAGGGTTTGGTCCTTTTGTCTGTGGACTGATTCTTCATTGCACAAATGTAATTTCATGCTGCTTCAATTGCATGAAGTCGTGCTCAGATAGGCACAACCTGCTCCTCTTCCTTCCCTTCTTCACTAATGTCCTCCTGAGTACCCCAGGCACACAGTAGCCTGAAATAAAGGCTCATCTGCTTGTTCCCAGCTCCCAGCGACACAGACCAGAGCACAGCCAAGCTGGAGGATGCTTAATGTAGACTTTACCTCACTTCATTGTCTCTAAATAGAGTAGATTGGATCAGGGTGAAATCTTGCTGTGTATTTTCCTTGTACCAGGTACCAAAAAAGTGCTGATTCTCATCAAAGTGTGTTCCTGCCCCATCCCATTCTCTGACTGGGTATCATGGCACTAGGCTTGGTCTCTAGTTCGCATCTGCCTCTTGTCTTCCTCATCAGAGTAAATGCCACAGCATCATCTGTGTACCCTCCTCCAAGGGCTTCATGAAGATTTGGGGCTGCTATCAGATCTTCATTCCCATCTTATTTGACCAAAAGTGTTTTTTTTTGTTTTGCTGAATATTGTTACTATGCAACGTAACAGTAAGCAGCTGGGTGTGATGTTGGATTCAGTTTGTTGCAATAGCTTTAATTGTGATTAAAAACATGTGCTTAATGTTATTTTTAGACTTGTGTATGTTAAGGGGTCATAAAGTTTTAATCTAAATACAGCTTTGTATAAATACACACCTCTTAAGCACCCTAATACTGAGATCAGTATGTTTCTCCAGGTCCAAGCTTGCTTACACATGGAAAAATCATAGTTAAAAGCAGAAATAAAGACGTTCTTTAATATTCCCTTGCTGATTCCGTTTTTCCTCATGTAACACCTTTTTGGTAAACTGTTGTGGTGACTGATGGGTGAGGTGGGTGACTGCGTTATGCTGCTGGGAGGCAAGTGATCACTGCGGTTCAGGCTGAGGCTTGCAGCTGGCTCCATCCATCCATCCATCCATCCATCCATCCATCCATCCATCCATCCATCCATCCATCCATCCATCCACCCATCCACCCATCCACCCACCCCTACCCAGTCTTTTCATCTGTCCCTGCCACTTTTCATGTGTGTATGTTCAGGTCTGCAAGGACACACAAGTCTGTTAACCCACACTTGAGCTTTTGTTGGCAACTGCACTCCTTCAAGTCAAGCAGCACTCTCATATTTTTCTAGCACCAGCAATCTGGTTGACCTTTCTTGAAACTTTGAACTTATGCTCAAGTTTCATTAGTCCTAATGAACCGAGGCTTTGCACTTGGGGTTCAAAGATCCTGTGCTAGCAGGTGTGTAAGAATATAGAGTCAGCTTGCATCTGAAAGGTTGGCTTGAGAGGCAGCCCACAGCAATCTCCTCTTATTTTGTCTGCCCTTTTATAGCAATCAAACCTCCAAGAATGACATTGGAGGAATGAAAGTATTGTCTTGGTTTATTTTCAAAAAAGCAATTTATTTTAAAAACTGTTGTTAATCATAACCTTTTAAACAGTGACTTCATTAATACTTAACTCTCAAGATAGATAGTTTGCAATCTGGAGTTGTGCTAATTTCTAGCTGACATCTGACTTTTCTGCAAATCTGTTGCTTGTTTCTCAGGACCATTCTGCTCTCTTCTGTGAGAATCAAAGGCAGCTGCTCTTATTGTTGCAGGTTTTTTGTCACTGACTGGAGGAAATGTTCTCAGCAATCCTGTTGGAGGCAGCAAACAACAAAGAAATGGCTAAACTACAGTGATACTGTTTATCTGAAATGAAAGCGCACTTTAGTCACAGCAAAGCTATTTGTAAAATGCATGCAAATGCTCAAGGACATTCCTCAAGGTCTGGGGCAGCAGGAAGGTTTTAACCTGTGCTGTATTCACTGCCTGCCCAGCTCTGGCTGTATTCACTGTCCACGGTGCAGCTCCTGTGTAATGGTTTTTGTCATTCTTACTTCTGCATCTGCTTACACGAGTACTCAGAGATCTTAATGAAATCATTCCTCTTGTTTCAGAAGGAGCTTGGCTTTTCATAGTATCCCATGCTGCTACCTCATGCCTGAGGGCAGGCATTTCGACTTGTCACTCATCATGAATGCAGAAAGAGTATGTCTATGCCACTAAGGGGACACTGCTCACACTTTAAATCTTAGATGCTTCCCTAGGATAGCTCAATTCCCTCGGGTACTGGTGTCCATGAAGTTGTGTTGGCAGAGACAGCAACTCTCTTCATTTCACACTTGTATCTTCAGCGTTTTAATGGTCTCTTGGGATCACACAGGGGTGGTGGTGGAAAAGAAAGATTACCAGGGGAATACTGTAGTCTGAACTGCAGAAGAGAATGAAAGAAGACAATATGTCAGACAGATAATTGTCACAAAATTATATGTACTTTGGGGTGAAATTCACAGAACTCAGTGGTTTTTACTCACTGCAGGATTCCAGTAAGAGGCAGTCAGGTACACAACACTCACCAGAGATAGTTTTGGTCTCTGTCAATGGAATCAATTATTTTTTCCTCAAAGGTCTGGATGGAGGCTCCATCACCAGGAAGGCCTTCATTGAATCTCACACATGGGGCAAAACCCCGATGTTGCTGGTGATGATGCAGTATTTATGAGCACTGTGAGGACATTCCAGGTGATGCATAGCAGTATTTTTCACTGGAGAGCATGAGACCAAATTCATCCCTTCTTACATCACTTCATCCCAGTGGTGGTCCACTGGGAAATGAAGAGGAGAAGAAATACTCTAATCCTGAAGAGCCCTTTCTTTCTAGGCAACAGCCATAGGATAAGAGGTAAGTGAAGTCAAGATGTGAACCATTGCTGATCTCTTTCCTTTTCCTGGATGCTAGGAGCAAAATCTGTCTGTCTTTATTTCCTTTTCTTTCCTTGGTCTTGCCTGCTCACCGGGGACAGGTTTTAACCACTTTCTGTTTGCCACCAGCTTCTCTTTCCCCTGATAGCTGAGCACCCGGTGCTGCTGGCACTGGCAGGTGCGGGACTAAGTGAAAATGCACTGCAGTCAGGCTTCTGGTCTCCATTGCAGCCCTATATGCATAATGGTTTCTTTCAAATCCACATTTAAATATACTAATTCAAACAAAATTAATGCCAGAAGAAGAGATCCTGGACATGGTGCACTGAATTGAGTCACCAAAACTCAACTGAGAGATCCCCAAGCAACTCAATCTCAGCTGTCCCTGCTCTGAGTGGAGAGTCAGACCTGAAGACCTCTGCAGGGTCCTTTCAAGCCTAAATTTTCCTATGAGACATTGATCATCCCTCTATGACTCAGTCCAAGTAGCACCACCGAACTTGCACAGACACTTTGTGCACAGACTCAGACTTTGTTGGCAAACAGTACAGAAGACTTCAGAGGTGACCTCAAAATTGCATTTGAACATGATAATTAATGAAGTACTAGAAAACTGTGGGATAAGATGCACTTTAACAAAGACAAAGGTCTGCCACAGGTGTTTGTGACCAGAATCACTTCAGGTTTAAAGCTAAAGCATCAGGCTCCTTCTCTGACTCTTACTTCTGCTCCTTCTGTTTTTTTCTAACATCATTATCCAGGATAATTATAATTCTCATAAACAGCACAGGTTTCTTCTATTCTTAGACCCTTTTAATTAGTCAAAGAAAATGTCAAGTACACCATGTACCCTGATGGTCCTGGCCTGTCAGGTTTCAGCACAGCTCTTTTATGACTGAGAGCCCTTTCCTACAGATCTTTATGGAGGTGGCAGGGCAGTGTATTTGGAGAATGGGCCTGGCTCAGTGGTCTGGCAGTCAGAGCCAGGAATAAGGACAGATCTGCTGATTCAGTGTCGTACAAGCATAGCTGATCTCATTGCAGTGAAAATAGGTCACTAATCACACATGGCCAGCATCCAAAAACTAGCCAGGAAAATTGAATATCTGCTGTCTGAAAACTCTGTTTTACTTGAATGCACAAAAAGAAAGCAGTCTGCTTTAATTTGTTTAAAATCACCACCAGATTATATGACCAGGAGACGAAGACAGTGGTTTCATTTCACTGTTATTTTTTCAAGCAAGCAACTCATTTATTGCTCCAGCCCATCCTTTGCTTTCATTCCCACACATTAAAATAGCCTGTAGTTCACACTTCTGCTTTTAACCTCAGTTACAGCAAGTAGATCTGATTTCTAAGGAAAAAATTAGCATAAGCCTGCATGTTGATGACACTGATTTTTTTATAGGCTTCTGTCTAGTGAAAAAGCTAAGCTAGTATTGCCAGTATTGCTAGTATTGCTAGTATTGCTATCTTTCTAAATAAATATAGCACCATGGTTCCTTGTTTGGGGTTTTTAATAAGACAAAGTCATTATTTTCTTTTTAGATAATTCTGAGTTTTCTTTTTAAGCTGGTTGGCCATCCTGACATTCTGAATAATTTAATGGGAGAGCACTTAGCTTGCAGCAGGGCTGAGAGTTGCTGATGTGGAATAAGTGTACCCTGATGTTACACAATGTGCATGGTGGGAGGGAATGGCCAATCAATATAAATGAATTCCTTTTTCCATTGCAAAAATGCTGTCTCTCTCAGGCAGCAACTTTATAGGGATAAGATCTACTCAAATTTTAGATCTGTCTCTATCTAACTGAGGGCAGCTCAGACACATTTCCTTTGCTGAACATCATCACGTGGTGTGATCATCGCTTTCAGCTGTGAACTGAGTGATGATGTGCCAATGTGAAAAAAGGTTATTGAAATGTGACTAATTGTTAGAACAGTCAGAGTGGTTGGTAAGAAATAATTACTTGTACAGTTGAACTGAAGACCCAAAAGAGGCTGTTTAAAAAATTGCACATGCAAGTTTATAGAAACCTTTTTAGTACATGTGCTCTTTAATGTTCTCAAGTTTTGTTAAAAGAAAGGTGATACTTGAGAGCGGGTAATGCAAGAACAGAGACTAGCTCACAGAAGCACTGGAATTGCCTCTGTATTATGCTACAGACAGTAGTTGTAAGGTCGTCTTTTGATCTCCTGCCACTGGAGCGGGTTCTTTTCATGGACTCTGGAGGAGAATTACTCCTCTCTCCACATTTCTGCTCCCTGCCCCATCTCTTTTGTGCTGCCCAAGGTTCAGGTTCTTGTCAAAGAGACACATCATACTTACCTCCCAGGGAAGTGTTTCCCAACCAGACAAGTCCCATGCTTGGCCGCACTACCCAACAAAATGATTCGCAGCAGTGCCCATGAGGGAAAAATGGAGAACAGAGGAAAACGGCTTGTCTTTCCAGCAGCTCAGGTTTCAGTAGTTTAAGTTCTGCCTGTTGCCCCATGACCAGTGATCTCTTTTTGCAAGTTAACAGGGAAAAGTTTGTGTAGCACACACAGCCACATCAGATTACGAGACATGGTCCTTTTAACCTGAGGAGATTGGTAGCAACTGAAGCAGTAAGGCCAGCCCTGGCCGTGCTGTCTCCGCTGCCAAAGCCGCAGTCACTGTTATGCATCAGTGACATTTCTGTGCAGTACTTACACTGAAGCTAACATGGGAGGAGACTGTATCATCACCAGACAGAGCTTAGCTTTTATTTGCAAAGAAGAGGTTTTGTGACTCTGAAAATCTCTCTGATGGTAGAGGATCCCTCTAGTCCCTTAAGGCTGATTCAGCTAGCAGAGATCAAAAGCAGTTTTTGATGGATGTTGTGTGCCCAACTTCCTCGTACTGGAATCTCACACTGACAACAACTGATTTCTTACATGCTACACAACTGCATATGTAACTTCATGAGAAACATTCATCAAGCGTGTAGTACAAGCAGATTTTGAACTCACAGATTTAATAATGTGCTGTAGATGGAAATAATAGAATAAGTCACAATGAGACAAAGCACTGAACAATTCAGATGAAGAACTGAAATTGGATCTGAAGTTGGTTTCAAATGTCCTGATCTGTCAGGTTACATTCTGGAGTTAGATCCTTACCTGACACAAATTAAAATTTCTGCCTCCCATCATCTGCAGCCTAACATAGAGTAACATATAATACCTGCAACCTTTCCTCAGGAGTGAACATGCTGAAGCAATTGAGGTATCTTCAGCAAAGGAAAGCTTATGGTCCCTCAGAAGGGTCTGCAGGCCCTCTAGGAGCAGGGCAGTGTGGCCTTGGGTGGATTAAAGTGTATTTTCTTTGGCATGTGCATATATAAGGACATATTTAAGCCTCCTGTTTATTTTCTTAGTCAGGCAAGGTTTAAGAGGGAGCAGTGCAGAGATGAACACCAGAAATGTTCAAGCCTGGTTTAAGGTAGGAATAAGTTGCCTTTAGGAAAAGTCTCCTGAGCAACTGAAGAAAGTTAAAGAAGGCAGCTGGAAAGAGCAAGCTTCAAGTAAAATAACCCCAGTGGTTATCCTGTGGGGCATGTCAGAGCAAACCTCAAATGACACCATGTAAATAAATCTCCAGTGCTGACTGCCAAATATATGTACATCAAAAGTCAAGCCCTTGTCCGTGGACTCACATAACACAGTTTCAGTGAAGTTTATATTTTCTGCTCCCTTTAACCCAAAACAAAGTTATTGCACAAGACTCTGAACCAATTCCAACATATTCCATGTGCTGGATTGTCAGCCAGTTACTGGCAGCTCTCACTAAATTTTCTTTTTCTCTCCAGCATGCACATGCCTCTGCACAAGCACATTCAAAAGCATTTCCAATTTCAACTTAAACCCACAAATCCAAGGAAATTGTAAGTTAAGCTTATAGCCCATAACAGTTGTCTTATGACATGAACTGATTAAAGCGATTCATCCTTTTATGATCCTTTGATGAAGGAACTTCTCTTTGGAGAGAAATGTACTGGATTTCATGCTTTGAGCATCTCATCTGTGTTCTTAATGTTGCCATAAGAGAATGCACTTTGTTTTCTTATCCTAAATAAAAAAAAAAAATTCTGCCTGATACTGTATCAGCATGTAGTTCTGTAATTCCTGTTCTCCCAGGACCTTGTAATGCTTAAATTCTGTCTTGACTCTGTTTCCATGCTTGTGAGGTAGGTAAATGTTGTTACTCACCTGTCAGCATGGGGCAAGGCCACTCCAGAGAGTACCCTGTCCAAAACCATGAGTAGTTAGTGGCTGTGCCAGGAAGGAGACTGGGCTCCTACTCTGTTTTCAGAGTTAGACCTTGTACCTGGGAGTTCAAAATAGGTAATTTATAAATTGGCTGTGGAAACATTGCAGTTTATCTTGTGACAGGTATTTGGGGCTTTCAAAAAGGGTTAGGAGGATTGAGTCTGGTAGCAGAATGCATCTCAGAGATTTTTCTACAGTTTCTCTTCTAGCCTTGAACAAGATAGTTTGCTGTCTAAAAAACATAAGTTATCATAAGTGTGTATCAGAACATAAATAGTACTTCTCACTTGTATGGGGTTCAGTCTAACAGATCCTGAAAAGATTTCCTCTGATGTAACATGATGGCAGCTGGGCTGGCAAGGACAAATTTATGAACAGTTCCCAGATGCTGGGAGCTGTGATGCTGCGATATTTATCTATGTACAGAGAGGAAAACACCTAGCTACTTTTTTTTGTGATATTTCCTCAGCCTCCAAGCAGGTGGCAGTTTCTTTCTGGCACAGCTTTCTGCTTCAGACTTCCAAAAAATGCACTTCATTGTGAGCCTGCAGTTTTGCATAGAACTCCCCTATTTTCATAAAGGACAAAGAATTGGATCAAACTTACTTTCTTTGTTTACATACATACTGCTTTCCGTTGCAGGAGAACCAATAAAAGATATGAACTGGTAGTAAAATGTTTGGTCTTATCAAAACAAGTAGCTTTTCCATTGAGGTATTAGAAAAGTATTTAAGTGAAAACATTTGTTGTGCTGCCTTTTCAAATTTCTAACTGGGTTTCATCACCTCCCATCCTCATCACTGGGAGATGGGCAACTAAAACATTGTGAGGGCTCCTCATGCTGCTGGCTTGTGGATGGGGATGCTGCCTTACAGCAGGCAGCCATATCAGCTGTGCTGTACCATGTTCTCTGCTCTAGGTAACTTGCCAACAGCAATGACTACTGCATCAGGCAACACATCGCCAGGGAGGGGATTGTCCCGCTCTGCTCTGCACTGGGGCAGCCTCACCTTGAATATTGTGGGCAGTTTTGGACATCACAGTATAAGAAAGGTCTTAAGCTATTAGAAAGTGTCCAAAGAAGGGCAACAAAGATGGTGAAGGGCCTTGAGGGGAAGCTGTATGAGGAGGGGCTGAAGTCACTTGGTGTGTTAAGCCTGGAGAAGAGGAGACTGAGGACAGACCTCATTGCAGTTACAACTTCCTTGTGAGAGGAAGAGGAGGGACCTGGAACCAAACACTGATCTCTTCTCTGTGGTGACCAGTGACAGGATCCAAGGAAATGGCTTGAAGTTGTGTCAGGGCAGGTTTAGGTTGGATATTAGAAAAAAGTTTTTCACCCAGAGGGTGGTTGGGCACTGGAAGAGGCTCCCTAGGGAAGCAGTCACAGCACCAAACCTCTCTGAGTTCAAGAAGCATTTGCATGGTACTCTCAGGCACATGGTGTGATTCTTGGCAGCGCCCTGTGCAGGGCTAAGAGTTGGACTTGATGATCCTTGTGGGTCTCTTCCAGTTCAACATATTCTCTGATTCTGTGATTCTGTACTCTAAGCAGCAACCGCAAACATAGGGAAATTTTACTGAAAAGTTGACCCTTGGATTGAATCTGGTACAGTCATTTGTGGTTTTCACCTTCAAGGCAATCAGTTTTAAAGGTATAAGGTTTTTTGGTGGGTTTGGGGTTTTTTCCAAATTAAAAAATAAAGGAGAAAAGATGCAATCAAATCCACTTAGAGGTGCTTTAAGCATTGCTCAAAAGCTCAGATTTTGGGGTGTTTATTTGCATTCTTACTGCCAGGAATGTGGGAACAAAATTGGTGCTGGTAAACTCCAACTCCTGTGCGATGACTGACACATTTGAAGGTTTTCAGGTAGGTTTTCCTCTACTTCCTTCTCCCCTAGAAGCTAACACTGCTAGAAAGAGATGCTGAAGCAGCTGACACCAAAATGACAAACGGATATGTAATCTCACACCACTCAGGAGTGGAGGGCAGACGCAGCCCTTCTAGGAAAACCAGTTGAGTGGTGCAAGCCCATCTCTGCCTTGCTGGATATCTGCAGGATGATGATCCCTCTGGCCAAGAATAGCAACACTCAAATTCTTTTAACTGAGGCTTCCATGCTTTCATAACTGCTCACGAAAGGTCATTTTTAGCAAAATGCATTTTGACTATGGTTGGTCCAAAAGCAGGAGAGTTGATGCTGGGGACTCAAAGTGACACTTGTATTGATAGTGCTGGTAGTCACTAAGGGTATATCAGCCTGTGAGCAGCAACCAATTTCTGCCTCTGCAGATTTCATCCCCTGCTGCCTACTCTCCTCCCTGGGCAGGGGACTTGGGCTCTCTAGCCTGTCACACTTCATTGACTGACCAGTCTTGCTAAAGTGACTGCAGGCTGGTTTTGCACATTCCTGAAGGCACCATGCAGCAGTTCCTCCAGTCTGTGTCACTGGAGACATAGCTCAAATAAAAAATACAACTCAAATTTTCTGAACTTTCCAAGCTTCACTCTTCACTGTATTTACTAAATTATATTATAGTAGTTCATTTAAATCATGGGTTAGTTCAGATGGCCACTGCCAAGAGTATGGCATTTTCATGTTGAATTTACAGGGGGAAATGCATTACATTTATTTGTTTGTTTGTTTTGAAAGTGACCTGTTTTTCTGTCTAAACTTTGTGCTGTGGTTGGGGGAAATGATTATGATGGTTGAACTGAGAAATTGCTGTAAAATTAAGTGTCTGTGGAGGGGTGGTGGAGATTACACACATCCTGAAATGCACAGACAATTTAACAGTACACACTTCTAGCTAGGATGACAAAGACTTTCACTGTGCTATCCTATCTGAGAGGATTAAGTGTCTTGCTGTAAATCCTTTTAACATTGCTTACAGCTTAATATGTAATTATTTCTGTTATGTGCAGTGAAACAACTACCATGGACATTTTATCCCTCATAAAAAACTATCCAGTGGCCTAGAGATTGCAGTAATTTACAGAGAAATTGGAGTTCAGATGTCTGCTTCAGATCAGGAAGAGTGTGAGACTTGAACCTAGCCACCTATTAGTTCTGTCCACATTGCCATTCTCTGCTACTGGATGTGAAGTCCATTGCTGTCTCCTTTTTTTCAGCTCTGGGACTTCAGTCCAAGAGAGGATTCATGACCAAAGATCCTCAATGGTGTTGAGTATCTAGCTGACCAGAAGGCATTTCATGTTGTTTGCTTTTAGGTGGCTGACTCTTGGAGTCTCCCCAGGTACTGTAATGAGAAGCAGGGACTTTATGGAATGTGCCAGCAGTGAGGATGGAAATTAGTTTCCATCCTCTCCTTGGAGCCTAACTGCAAAAGCCATCTGTGAAGACTTTGCTTAGAAACTCTCTGAAATGAATGCCAGGATATGTCTTCACTTCAGCAGGAGTCATGACCCATATGTATTCACACAACCTTCACAAAAGTTTGGATTGCAGGGCCTCAAAGGCTAAAATCTGTTGCTGATGCTTGATAAAGACGGAAAGTTGAGGCCTCTGCAGGGATGCAAAGAGGGGAGCTTTGCTAGCAAAACTGGCAAATTGATCCATACAAAAAAAGCTGGTGATTACCTTTGCCACTGGTAAAGGAAGCAGCCATAGGGGTTGTGGAACTGAGCACTTGTACAGAGCAGTTTTTAGCTCAATGGATGGACAGGGAAGGCCACTTCTTGGTTTTACCATTGCTTTGACCAGTGCCTGTCAATATAGTTCACCCCAAGGCTGAATCCCAGGTGCCCAGGCCAGGTCAAGAGCATGTGTGCAGGTGTTACAGGGAGCAGAGAGGAGAAGGCCCCACAGCAGCTCCCATGGAGACTCGGCATGGGCAGCCACAGCCTCATGAGACAAAACTTTAAGAGAACCACAGCAGAATTTTGTGCAACACATTGCCCCTAGAAACCCTTATGTGGTTCTCACGCTTACAAAGCCACCTCACTAAGACCTCTATGTGGCCATAAATGCTATTTGTGCTCCACGGTGGCAGTAAATGTTTGCTTTTGGCTTGGATTAGCATGACTGAGGCACACAGAGGAAACTACTGAGAAAATAACAAGTTAACATGTGACAAGAAAACTGTGCTTAAGCAATACAGCAAAACCGATCAGTTGTGAACCAAAATGTCATGATGAAGGTGCAGCACAAGCAGAGGGACTGGGCCAATGGGGTGGATTTGATAAGTACCTCATTTATTTGGTAATTGACCTTCTAACCATACAGAAGCAGGTTGAAATACCATCACGGTTTTAATCCCTTTTCCTACATTTTTTTATCCCATATGATCTAGAAATAGATATGACAGCAGTTTTTTCAAATGATCATTTCACAATAAAAACTTAATTCTGGACACTTAATTACTTGCTGAAACACTCATAAGCAGTTAATTTTTGCTGTCTGCAGCTACTTGAGTGCAGGCTGATAAACTAGAAAGCCTGTATTTTGACACCTTAAGTTTCCATAGGTTTTTTGGTCTGTCGCCTGAATTTTCCCAGGCTTGCTTTGTGCCTAAAAATAACCAATTCCCTTTAAAGCTTGAATAAAATCTCTTCAGCTAGGTTTTAGTTAAGGAGATGGGTTCTTGCCCAGAAATATTTTAAATATTTGAAAATGTACCATTTTAAGATCAAGTGGTGAATGAGCTTTTTAACTTGGTGGTGAAATGCCCAGGGGACTAAGCTGCCATAGGCATTGTAGATACTGGAAGAAGCAGTCCTCAGAGGTCTCTTGGACAGCTGAGGTTTTCCATAATCCACCTAACTGCTCTTAGACAAGAACCATTCTATGTCCCTGTTGATGTGAAGCAGAGACAATGAGGAGGACATAATTCAAATAGCAGTGAACCGAGATGATGAGCAAAGCTGGAAGCTGGTGCTGTCCCTGCCATGGTGCAGGCAGCACTGGGAGGAGGTAAGCTGGAGGCTTAAAATCAGGCAATTTCTAAAAAAGGTACCCAGACTGACTTCATGACCTCAGATGTCACCAATTTGGGATTTTTATCAGGGCTACTCTTCTGCACAGAGAAGCTGGCTTCCTTCCTTGCCTGCTTCACATGAATGAAAAACACTGAATGAGGATCTTGGAAAGAAGAGCTGCCTGTGTGTAAGAACCAGAAGGGGCTGGGTTTCCCCATTTGTACATTTTTAGCATCACAAGAAAAGGTGGTTTGGGGCAGTCTTGAGTGCACAGCTCCCAAGGCTGCCAGATCCTCTGTGTATCTGGAGGCACAGTGTTTCATCTTACCTCTCTTCCTCACCAAGAGGTAACTCACAAGTGCAGCAACCCAGATGAACTGTGGGGTGGAGGTGGGATGAAAAATGACAGAAATGTCAGAATTTTTAAATTCTCTTCCATACCAGGTCTTATAGGCAGTATAGTTCCCTTCTTCCACAATAGCATCCCATTGGTGACCTGGTCATTCAAAGCAGCGTTCATCAAATTTCAGCACTCATTACATGATTAAGTACCAGTTTTGCTTCTGCCTATGGATTTTGTTCCCCAGCCATACCATTGCAGCTGGGATCAATGCAGGTGCCTGCGCTGACACCCTGGGGTTAAAAACAGATGTGACCCTTCCTGGCTAAGGCAGTTTATGCAGGGGCTGTTTTGCCATGAAGCCCTTGTTCTGACAGGCCACAAATTTACTAATATACAAGTTATATTATTTGAGTTCATTTTTGCTGAGTTCATTTTATCAAGTTTCACCACTTATTGAATGAAATTCAATTGTTATTGAATTTCATTTTTTTCTCCAGGCACTGGAAGACAAAGGCAAATTCCATGAGGAGGAGGTAATTTAGAGATGGTTTGAAATCGTTATTCTTCAAATGTGTTGTCATGCAGTACCTTTACCTTGGGTGTCCTTTTTCACTAGTTTAGTAATCTAAGCAAATGCAATGAAAAAGAAAACCCAAACCCTGTTTGTATTTTGTATTTCCATCTAAAATTACCTCTAAGTTTTCTTGTCAAAAGCCACAATTTAAATGCACCTTCAAGAATGGGAAAAAAAACCCCTCTGCATCCAAGAGGAAAGCAGACTAATCAAAAGCAATAAAAGAGAAACATATTCTTAAATTTTTTTTGCAAAGGTGTTACTGACTGTTGACTTCAGAGATGCTTCCTGGGATTTTCAAATTTTAAAAAATTCAAAGCCATAATAAAATGTAACTTTGAGGCCTCTTTTAACCTTTAAATTTTGGATTATTTGTTGTTGATTGGTTAAAATAATCCAAAATAAAGTTTTTTCAATGACAGTTTTGATTTTCTTTGGTCTGAAAGCATTTGAAAATGTCAGATTGAAATGTTACAGTCTGATATGTTTCCACAGTGAGCTTAACTCAATACTTTGTTTTCCTTTCCTTTTCAGGAGAAATGTATTCAGAATTGGCATTTTCAGGCATTGTGGTTATAAGGAAGGCATGAAAACATCATCAGAAGTTATTTGCCCATCTTTTTCCTATTCATTTGAGCAATACAGCTATCACTGCAAGAGCTGACACCATCAGAACTTGCAGGCAGGTTCTGTGTTTGTACTGGCCTCCTATTGCTTGTGGTTTCCCAGGCTTCCCAGATGGTTTATGGCCTGGCTAGGGGAGCACAGAAAGTCAAGGCTGTCAGCATTGTTAAAAACAACATGAAAGTCATAGTATCAGTGAGCCACATATCTTAACTCCTACCTGTTGATTTAGAGCTTGTTTCCTTGTCAGGGGCCAGGAGACCTGGGCTATTCTCCACTAGGGAAAAAGCCAGGTTTGAGTAGAAGAGAGAAACTGAGTACAGCTCAACTATTGCCATAGCAGGAAGTTACTTGGTTATTTGGAGCTTGAAAGTAAATATACTTTTAAAAGGGGAAAAGCAGAGTTGATCTTGATACTCATATTACCAAAAAAAAAAAAAAAGTTCGGACTTTTTACTGCCTATATTGGCCAAAAAACCAAACAGAAGGGTAGAAGGGTTAAGGTTCCAGGCTGCATTACGTAATTGTGTTTGTGGAGCAATAGGTGAAATTCTGCTGAAATCACTTTTCAAGGAAAAAAAAATGCCCTGTCAGGTTTATTTTTGTGATCAGTTACTCTAGCACAGAAAGTATAAAGCCTGAGAAGTGAGCCTTACCTTGAGCACCTGAAGCAGCTCTCAGCAGCAAGTGGAGTGACACTGGAGCACTGCCAAGGCAGTGTGGTGCCTCGCAGCTGCCCAGAGAAAGGAGAGGGCTGGTACAGGTATTGTTGAGACATCACTAAGCCATGACAACAAATGGTGCTGTTGAGAACTGACTGCTGAAAGGTGTTCTGGGAAAAGAGTCTCTGTGAAAGTTGTACTGACATTGGAGTCTTTTCACCAAAACAGGGTAAATCTCTGTTTCATGTGAATTACAGACATGACAAAGCCCAAGCCCACCAGCCTGATCTCCCAGAACTGCTGGAGATCAGAATGGCTCCTCTGTACCAGGACAAAAACAGAGAGGTTGCAATGGTGGGACCTGCCAGTGCTCTGCCAGTCAGAGAAAAAAGAAAAACTGCATGTTTTTAAATATGATTGCACTCCCCTGCACATGGGAGTCCTCTTGCCCACCCTGGAGCTGGGCAAGCATGGTGCCAAACACACTGCGCAGCTCCTGCTGTGCCTGGTTCTGGTGCCCTTGGTCTGCCTGCCCCAGCCAGGAAAGAAGCACTATCTACCTCTTTCAACCTGGATTTCAAGTCAGGAGAGCCCAGCGTGAGATAGTTGTAGAAAAACAACTTGTTTTTGAGAGAAATGGTGCACATTGATGGCAGCTTGCTTGGGCTCAGGCAAGCAGCACGTAGCCACTGCCATGACTTATTTTAACTTCTGATGGGCAGTAGCACTCAGAGGTGTTTCTGTTTTCTTATTTTGCCTTTCATGAATGTATTTCAAACAGTGAACCCCACTCCTGCTGTTACTGACAGCACAAGGCGTTGCAGAGCATGGAAGGTGTTTAGCACCTCTCAGCAGCCTGTGAGGCCACCAGGGGTACACGCCATGGTCCCTGGCCTCCCATGTGTTAGAAACCAATCAGTTCTTGTATATAAGTGTACCAAGGCAGTGTGGGATTAGTCAGCAAAGAAGAAAAGACACCACAAATGCACAGCATGATGTTGATTTGGTTTGTCTTCTGGAAGGAGGACAAGGTGGACAGCTGATTTCACAGGAAGTTTGCACATTGCTATTCATGGCCACAGTTGAATAGACAAAAAATATTTAGATATTAGATTTTTTTTCTCTCATTTACTAGTTCTACTTGGCAGTTGGAATTGTCATGTGAAAGACAAGTTCTTATTTCATGTTTAAGTGGTGTATCTCCCTCACAATAAAGGGAGCACAGCTGATCTGCAGCTCAGAGATGGTTAACCCATGGGGAGGCCCACACTACAGAGCAAGTGCTGCTGGGAACCCAGATGGTCAAACTGAGCTCTCTCTAGGGCTGAGACCAAAGCAGTACAGAGCACTCTGGCCCTGATCTGATGAATTAGCATTTGCTGGATGAAATCTCTACTATATGGCTTGTGACACCCTCTGCTGAACAAACAAATTAAATACTAGATGAAAAGTATTGAGACACCATTCTTTGGCAATGCCTGTATACTAAAATGACACCACAGAGGCTATCCAGCTATCTGCTGCTGGGTCATCTTGTTTATGAAATAACTCAGGGAAAAAAGTAAAGGAAGAGATCAATGCAATTCCAGAGCTAGTGACTAATACACACATAATTCTGTGGTCTCATAGGAGATCTGCCTGTAGTTAGTCTAAAATTTGGCAGTAGGTAAAAAGAAAAATATAGAATCTGTAGAAAATGCCCAAACTGTGAGGTAAATCTGTCTTCTGATTACTAGTAGGACTGCAAATGTTAACACACTTGTTGCTTATATATTATGGTGAAGCACTTCTGATATTAGCAATAAGGTACTCCTTTTTCCTTCAGGCCAGGTTCCCCAAGTTTCAGATTTCTTATTCTTCTTGCAGATGTACTTAGCTGGAGGCTTTGGAAATTTTCATATGGCAATCAAAAATCCTTCTTTTTATTATTTTGGATACTCTTGCTGTGTATTACGACCTCGGTCCAAGAAACCTTGTTTTATAGCAGTCTATCCTGAACAGTATTTCACCATCAGCTGAGGCATTTAAGCAATGAGTAAATTAATACTTCATCCATCCTGCCTTATATACTTGTCAGTTTGTGCTTTCAACATTATCATCCAAGCCTGCTACTATTAAAGAGATCCCACACTGAATCCTCTGGTGCTTCACTAATACTTTCCTTCTAATCTGGAAAGGCTAATCTTGTTTCTCATGCTGGGTCGAAGACAGCTTCTGTTCTCAAAAGTCAAGAAGCCAACTTAGCACACCATTGGCTTTGAACTGCTGGACTGGAAGTGAACGGCTGCTCTTCTGGGCAGGAAGCCTGACAAATCATTTTCTCCTTTTTAGTCAGAACTGTCCCCAGGATTTTCAAGTAGTTCACCCTACATATATGTTGTCCTCTCACCCTGAGCTCAGTATTTACCAAATGTTTATGAAATGCTTGATCAACCTTGAGTTTCTCTAATTTAGCATCCATTTTTTATTATTCTGGAGTTGCATGTCACACAGATCATGGCATCCTGAATCACTCTTCTTCTATACCTGCATTATGGATACAAGAAGGGACTTTGTAGCTTGTCGTCTTCCAAACAAAAACCCAGGGACAGCAGTATTAAACATTTAGAGAAATCCGTGATTCATTCAAACCACAAAAAGATGGTCTAACTGTAACAGGGAAATAAATGTTTATTCACTTTCTGTGCTGTGAAGAGACTCTTTGAGCAAGGGGGCTCTGAACTACAGTAGCCTTGGACACCTTTCTGCAATTTTGATTCCTTAATAATTACAGTATGGATTAGTGATCTCCAAATTGCCATTTGATTTAGCACTGTGTCCCTGGTGTCTTTTTCAAAATCCTAGCCAAATTATGGTCCGTATGTTCCTTATACTCTTGCAGCATCTCAGATTTACTATCAAAGTTTGGGCCCTGTTGTGCTCAGCATCACTTAAAAGGGGAGCAAGAAGTAGGTGTCTGCCCTGGGTTGTCCACAGTTAATCCTAAAATAAATCTGGGTCTAGATATTGTGAGACACCTCTGACTCGGTTTTTGATGAAAAACTGTTTCTTTTTCATTCAGACAGCACTCTGAAAACATGTACATTTCTAGACACTTCTCACTGTATATGAATTGTAGGGTATATTTGACAAGTAATAATGCAGTGGAAATAACATGCTGCTTTAGTCACCCCAGAAATAGAATGAGCAGCATCTAGTAATTCTTCCATGTCCACATATTCCAGTTATTCCAAAAGCCCATACTTGATTTCACTTCATAGCTCTCCTGGGTATTACTGTCTTTCATCAAAATGGCATTTTGCCCATATGCTGGTGTATATATAAGGAAGTGTGACAGCTGGATATGGACAAACAAGAGAGGATGCTCTCACAACTGTATGTAGGCTGTTTTCTGTAAAAGAGTGTTCTATTCCATCAGTTGCAGGAAGAAAGCAAAGCTGAGGCAAACTGGAGAAATGTCAATATGGGTTTTGAATGTGAAGTGCCTCCTCTTCAGATAATTTCCCGCTGATACCTGAGCTCAGCTGGAGTCTAGGCCAGGACCCTCCTGCTACCACATCTGGCCCACATCCTGTCAGTCCCAGTCCTGCATCCTTCCCAGAGCTGAATTGCTGTATAGATGAGGGACGACCTGAGTCAGGATCTTCTATTGTATTTTGACTTTTCATACAGATCCTCATGTTTCTTACTGATAGCTTTTTTTGTCCTGAGTCACAGCCGAAACAAACACAGACCCACAAGTATGGTGGGAGGCAGTAGATCAACAACACTGAAGCAGTACCTATGTACAGCTTTAATTTATGAAATACAGTGGACAAGTTTACACTAGACCTCTCTTTTTCCTGAGAATCAGGAGAGGATTGCAGGCTGTCCAGTGCCCTCTTGGAAAGCACTGCAAGGGTTTCCTCCTCCACAGTCTGGTTATCACTGCCAGGAGCCAAGAGATGTCCCAGGTGAGTCACCTGGCTGCTCCAACGCTGTGTGTGTGGGCTCACACTGCTGAAGTGGCACTAATTATCCTGCTGGCATGATGCAAGGAGGTATTATGCTCTAAGTAGAGGGCTAAGCACTGATTACGTTGCAGGAATGATTACAGAAACCCTCTCAGATATCCACCAACCCACAGGTATATTCACCTGCTGCTGCTGTATGTACCTGTGGTGCATCAGCAATGCGTAATGAACTACTTAGGGTGTGTGGGAGCCTCCCAGGGCTACTGTCAACAAATAAAGGCCAAATAGAGCCCCGCCTTTTCTTGTGGGGCTTCCTTCTTGGCTCTATTCATCTAGGTACAGAGTCCTTACTGAAATGCTCTGTAAGGTCTCCAGACCTTTGCCAGTATGTGGTATTGCAGTGAGTTAAGTCACATCAACATGGCAGATACTTCATACAGCACTGCAGGGCTGCATCACACTATGGGTCTTCCCCCAGGCTCTGCTCTCCTTGTCCCTCTCAGGGAAGCCAGCAAGCTGCCAGGCTGCCTGAGAAAGCTTTTACTTTCCTTAGTTGTTTCCTTTGGACCAGAATTTCTTGGCACTTCCCCCCATTCCTGCCCAGCCATAGCTGGGGAGGCCATAAATGCAAACAGGTTTATTTTGCAAGTATTTCATTATTATGAAGCATTTGATTGAAGCAATGTTAAAAATACATCCCCAGTGCTAGGATCTCTTTGCTCTCTGTTGTTAACAACATATTTTTACATGAAACATTCCAGGGCTGGGTTTTTTTTTTTTTGTTGTTGGTGTGATCGTCTTGTTTCAGAGTTACTTAAGTAGGAAAATATTTCCCTTGGAAGGAATCCAAGCCCACAGAAGTCAGGCAGAGTCTTTCTGTTGACTTTAAGTGCACTATGGACTAGGTTGCTGTAAACCCCTAAAATGAATACATCAATAAAGTCCAAAGTTTAATGAGGCAAATATGGCAGGACCTGTGATAGTGAGCATTCCTGATGTTAGTCACCTTAGCAGCTCAGAAAGACATCTGGACAGTGAGCATTTATGAAGTTAATTGATGGCTGGATATTTATAGCCTGGCAATGACCTTTATAAGGATACAGGCACCAAGCATGGGTTTTCCCATGGGGAAGGGAGAGGGGGATGGAGCGGAAGCAGTGTTGATAGAAGTGGTGGGAATTTGACATTGCTTTTCCCTCACTGGTAGCTTTGGTCTCCCTCTCCCCAGCTTCACTACCCCAAATATTTGGTGTTTCTGCATAAAACCACAGAAAGGCACTGCTCTGATTATATGTCTTTTTGTGTCCTGCATCCCAGCCCCTTCAGCCTTCCACCCAATGACCTTGCAGCTGGGACCACCCTGCCACTGGGGAGGGAATTCAGCCCCTGAGAAGCCTGGGGCTGTGCTGGGACAAAGGTAAGATTTGGCAGGGCCTACTGCACCTTGGGTCACTTGGCTGAACTGTTCCTGCAGTTGCCGCTTCTCCTGTCCCATGCAAAATGAGGATTTCCATTGCAGAGGCAAATTTTGCTGAGTGCTGGGAGGCAGCCCTGGAACAGAACTGGGCTGGCAGTGGTGGGCAGAGTGGGATGCCTCCAGCACTCACTTGCTGCCACCAAAGTTGCCATGCCCATGGGCTTCCCTCGCCTGGCTGTGGAAAAGACTGGGATCCCAGTATCTCCTACAGCTGCTAATGAAGGGATGCTATGTCTGAATTAATGATAGACACATCATGACTTCCACTTTTGAAAGGGTTTGTGCCCAGGCAGTACTGTACAGACACAATTTCGAGCCTGGTATCCCCATTCACTGATGCTAATTAGAAAAGCAGTTCCAGCCCCGAACAATCAAACACTACTAATGCAAAGAAAAGCAGAGGGTTTGTCAGACACAGCCCACTTCCAAATAACATTTTGGTAGTTGTATTTTTCCTAAAGCTCAGTCTTACTGGAGACAGTAGAAAAGTGAGAGAGTTATTCTGAAGGAAGACCAGTTGTTAGCTCTGATGAACACAGGTGATTAGGATTGTCTTTGATCCAGTACTGGAAACCAATCACAGTGAAGATCTCTCCTTAAAAAACCTTATTTGATATTTACATAAAAACACCACATAAAAATAAATGGAATCTAGCCTCTGGAATCATCCTCAGTGTATCTGCCTTGGAGTATACATTTACCTCCTGAGAATTCATACAGTAATTAGATGAATGTGCTTAATTAATCACATTTCCTGTGCTGAAGAGGTTTGATGGAAAACATTTGCTTCCATCACTTTATTAAAGCATTATTGAGTGTTGTGCTTCTCGTGTTCATCAGCAGCCTTCTCACCAATTAATCCTGACAAAATGAAGTTTACCAACAGCAAAGTAAACCAGTGCTCACAGTCGCTTTGCTGTAGCTTTGTGTACATGCCTTCATGCCTCTAGGTAATTACTGGGTCATTGAAAGCAGAGTCTGTTTAATCTAAAATGAGATGTGCTAAATATAAACCATTTTCAGTGCCTGATTGATACTATTTTAATAAGCTTGGTATCATCTACTGCTGTGGACATGTAATGCATGATTATCTTTATTTATAGTATGTGTTTATTATCAATTTTAAAGTCAAAATATGGTTTGCCGGTGTGGTTATTTAACCTACAAAGGAATTATTGATAATTTAATATTTTTTGCACACACCACTACTGAATCAAAGCCTCTGACTCAAAATCAGAGATCTAAAGATGGGATCTTAAACTGTTCCAGAGGTACTTATCATTTGGCCTGGGCTAAGGCATTACTGAGGCTCCATCTCCTGCCAATAGTTTCTGAGAATCAGGAGGGGACATGGCAGAAACCTCACTGCAGAGCAGGCATAGGAACAGAGGAGCTGGATGAGGTAGCAGAGCTGGGGAGAGACCTGGGACCAAACACTGATCTCTTCTCTGTGGTGACCAGTGACAGGATCCAATGGAACGGCTTGAAGTTGTGTCAGGGCAGGTTTAGGTTGGATATTAGAAAAAGGTTCTTCACCCAGAGGGTGGTTGAGTGCTGGTTCAGGCTCCTTAGGGAAGTGGTCACAGCACCAAGCCTGTCTGAGTTCAAGAAGCACTTGTATGATACTCTCCAGCACATGGTGTGACTCCTGGGGTGTCCTGTGCAGGGCCAGGAGTTGGACTTGGTCCTTGCAGGTCCCCTGCAGCTCAGCATATACTGATTGCAGTATCATACTGAGGCCATCTTTCTGAAGGCTCTTCCCTTCTACCACCTAAAATAATAGGCATGCAGACAAATATTAATGCATCCAAAGCAGTTTCCCTATTCTACCAACTGTCCAGTCCCAAGAAGCCCAGAAATAAAGTAGCTGTCATAAGCACTTCGGCTTACATAGTCATTAGGAATGGAAATTACTATTTTCATACAAAAATAAATTGCTTCTAGTGGGCAATCAGATTTTACTCTTTTCTCTCCTCCTTACTGCAAGAAGTTTGTTTTCCAGCTTGGGTATTTTTATTGCTGATGCATTCACAAAGTTACTTATTGTGCATAGCACAATATCCTTCGTATTTGAGTCTGCATTTCCAGCAATTACACAGAACTTCTTCAGACATAATTTTTAGCGATTGCAACATTTCTTTCTTTTTTTTTCTTATCAAAACCAAACCCAGCCACTACCACCACCACCAAAAATCAACAAAAAACCCCCACAATCAATCAACCCCCCACTAAAAAAAACAAAAAACCAAAACCATCCAACCAACCAAAGACACAGAGCACAACACCTCCAAAAAAACCTCAACAAAACAAAAAAACTCCAACAAACACCAAAACACAAATCTAGATTTGACTGGAAAATATTTCACAACAGTTTGACATTTTGGACAGAGTATTTCTGTGTTCATAGTGCAGTTTCTCCCAAAAGCCCAAGTTGCTGTTGGAAGGCAACCTGGACTCAAAGTTTGCAGCCAACCTTAGCAATTATTCCCTTATATATGCACTATCTTACTACCCTCTCTTTCACTCATAGACATTATCCAGCTTTAAAATCTTTTCAGAAAGGGGATATATAGTCCAAAGAATGGTTGATTTCCCTAAAAAAATGGAAAAAAGCTGAAGAGGGAGCTCTGTGCAACTTTGCCATTGCCTGTCCCCTTCCCTTCTTCTGCACTGTTAATGCTGAAAACCTGCTTGGACTGATTGGTTAATCATGGGGCTGGGCATGCTCTAAACCCTACAGTACTCCATAGGAAAAATGTCTTAACCTTTGGGGCATTTCCGACAAGCCTTGTTCAGGATTTGGGGTTAGAGAGCTACATGTTGGTGCCATACTCACAGCTAGTACAGCTAAACTAAATGAAAGCACACCTAATCTCCTCTCAATATCCAGTGAACTCCTGGAAGTACCTTAAAAGGCCTTAGAACTACCTTGAATAGACAAATTACCCAAGAAAGAGTGAGCCCTTGCCCTTTAAGGGAATGGGAACATCTATATGTCTGAGGTACACACTCAGACCATAGTCTTGCAAGCAGAGAACTATCTGACTAAAACTCATCTGTCTGTGTAATTCCAGTAACTGGGGAACTCTGTTTAAGCTGTATCAGCCATTTCAGCTCAATTAACTGTTCTTTGAAAAATAAGAAGAATAAATAAAATTTTAAAAAATCTGAACAGTTTATTCTTTTTTTTTTTTTTTCCTAAAATTCCCTGCCCAGTTCACTTAGCACTCACATTAGGCATCACCCTGGAGCAGTCTGCCATTTGATACAGAAACAGCATGGAGAAGGCACTGGTTCTGTCTCTGGTCAAATGAAGAATCTAGGTGACTCTAGCTGAAGACTCACTCAAAAGTCAGTAATAAACTTTACCTCCACATGAAAAACTCTAGACTCTGACAGGGACAAGAGTAGCAAATGCAGTGGCAAATAGTAAAGAGAGAAAGGGAGGTTCATAGGAAGTAAGAAATGTGGAAAACAACAGTGCAAACATCAGCTTGGGAAAGGCTTGTGATCGTC
Source organism: Hafferia zeledoni (assembly GCA_035583235.1). Classification (NCBI taxonomy): domain Eukaryota; kingdom Metazoa; phylum Chordata; class Aves; order Passeriformes; family Thamnophilidae; genus Hafferia; species Hafferia zeledoni. The sequence continues at coordinate 33,679,297 of JAWWEV010000043.1, forward strand.
TTGGGGGCTGTTAGTAAATAAGATAGGAGGAAATCCAGGCTTCTCAAGGTCCACATGGAAGAGAGCACTAACGCCTCTGCCCTGAGCTATGCAAGTATCTACATGCTTGCTATACCTGGGGAGTAGGTGTCCCTGTACCTCAAAGTTCCTAACTACATTTACATTCCTGGCGGGAGTCCCCCATCTGATATCAGCATGGCTGTGCACACACTTGCTTTCTTCTTATCTCAGGACATTCTTTTGCAGAGGTCATGAAAGCTGCCAGAGGCCAGGGCTGCTGCCAGGCACAGAGCATGAGCCTACATCTTGCCTCCCTCTATTTCCCCTGCCCATGTGGAGGTGTAGGAGCAGGTCTGCCCTTGCAAGCCATTCAGACCTCATCTCTTCCACACAGACCTGCCAGCAAGGGTGCCAATTGGTGCCAACAGGAGCCTATTGAGCGCTGAGCTAGCCTTGCTGCTGTGCAATTGCTGGGAAACAAAAACAGCATGTTCCTGCAGGCTTGGGGGTTTTTATCTTTTCTTTTAATATTGTATGTTAACTACAATTAAATCTTTCCTGGCACAGCATTTCATTTGAGAGCTCTTTCCCTATATGACTGTTCTGTATCCCTGTGTGAACTACTTGATGTTTCATTACACAAATGGGCTTCATCTGCAGAAATGGTTCTCTGCTGGGAAAAATCAAATGCTTGAATTACAGGTATTCTGCAGGGGAGAATCTGTCCTCAGACAGTGAGATCGGGGGTCGAGACCTGTTCGCAGCTGCTGGGCTAGAGCAGTTATGCTGAGAGAAGGATTTATTTCTAAAAACCTATTTTAAGAAAAAGGCTTTTGGGTCTAAGGGGGAAAATAATCATTGCTTGAGATGTGCCTGAGCTACAGAAAGCCAAGGCAACTGATTGTGCTGGAACCAGCTGTGGGAAGATCTTGAACAGCAGCCACTGAAATAAGGCATGAGTTTGTCTGCAAGCACTTCCCCAGGTTCATGACCCACCATTCCTGCCTGCACTTAAAATCTCACAAGAACTACCTAGACTGAGTGGATTTTGGGTTGACAACAAAGAGGGCAGGGACTTTATGGCATAACCCATTCTTTCTCCCTCTCATTAGACAGTATCTTCTTTCTAGGGCACTGCAGGAGTTTTGTGCTTGGCCCAAGCTGAGCAGGACAAACTAATAGCAAGAGAGCCTAGAGGATTGTTCACAAATCTCACCCTGACTCCGCCCTTCCATTTCTCTCCTAGCTTTGTGCTATAAGGACTTAAATTATTTTTTCAGCTGGTATGAGATTCACCTAACCAAAGTCAAATGCTTACACTGAATCTGTACCTAGGCTACTTCCCCAAATGGTCTCTAGGGTTAGAGCAGACATACAGGTACCTGGGGGTCTCATGTTATTCTAAGGCAGGTCTAATCCAAGTCAGATGAATTGTATCCCAGATGTGCCCACTTCTCCCCTCCCCACTGATTTTGAAGGGGGCCTGGAGCTGTGGGCTCAGGTGCTGTCTGCCACATCTCAGTTTTAGTCAGAGGAATCCACACTGGAGTCCTTAGCCTCTGTACCTTATCAGAACATCTGCACTTGGTGCTGATGCAACATACATATTTATGCCTGTGCTGTGACTGTCCTTGGGATTTTGTGAGGCTCAGGTAGCAGGAACATTATGTACCAAGGTCATGGCTTGCTTTCCTGGATAAAATATTAGTCAAGGAAGCAAAATAATGTTCAGCCTTTACCTGCTGATATTAAACTGCAGCAAGTCCATAATCCTTCTTTTCCAATACCAATGTAAGCAACATATTTCCATTAATGCTTAATACAAAGAGCCCATCAGCCCAAACAGGCTGGGTGTGTTCGTATGCAATGGGGTCATGGAATGTGAATATTCGGGCACCTGCCTGTGCTCTTCAGCCCTTCAACAAGTACAATAATCATCAGTTCTGTCCCAAACTGCTCAGTTGAGACTGAAAAATTTTTCCAAGGATTGGATGCTCAGTAAGCAACCTACTCATGGCTTCTTGCCTCTGTACTGCTCAGGCCCTGCTGAGGCACCCGTGTGCTCAGAGGGATGCTTGGAGCAGACCTGCATGGGAGCAGAGGCAAGATGCTGGGAAAATGATAAAAAGAAGGCCTTCAGAGAAGGACTGTGGGCTAGCAGCCTGAATTCTGACAGCCTTGAAGTGGATCAGTCCTGTGCTAGGCCCTGGTGTGGCAGATGACCACCAGCTGTGGAGGCTGACACTGTTTATACCCACATCTCATTTGCACCAGGGAGACGCCATGTGCCAGTGGAAAGAGACAGGAGCCTTTCCCCAACCATGTGACTGCTCTGAAAAGCAAACTGCTTCAAATCAGGGTGAAAAGAAAAGAGGAAAAGAGGAACAGCTTGTGCTTTCACAGTGCAGCACCCATATGTGTTGCACAAGCAAAACAAAGTCATACAGAATATGGCAACCCTGTGGGGGCACTACGTAGGGGTTTGGCCAGACTAGTGCAGGCAGTAGAGGAGCCCATGCTTTCTGTGGGCTGGGACACCATAGGCATCACACCTGGATGGGAGCCCCATCCAGAGGAGTGCTGATGAATCTAACACTGCTTGCTGTCCCATGCTGATGGCCACAGCCTTGGGGTAGGGGCAAAACAGCCATGAGGAGGGGACAAATGGAAAGTGTGCAGGTTTTGTAGTTAGATAACTCAGGGTTTTCTGCACCTGGGAAGTGGTTTCTCTTTCAGTGGGACATCCTCTTTTTCTAACAGGTATGGAAAGTCATGGAGTTTTCTGACTGGGCTGGTGGGTCTGCATCCATTTTGCATCCTCAAGGGATTTGCCTTTCGGGTACCTCAAAAAATAAACCACTTCATTTTGGTTACATGAAATGCACCACAAGAACAATTCCAAAAAAACCCCTGTAATACTTTCTTTTTCTGGCTCAACTTGAGTTGAAAATATAATTGCTTTTTTTTTCTTTTTTCCCCCTCTGTGCATCAAGAAGCTGCGTGTTTGTGAAGGACTGCAACATCTCCAGTCCCAAGCCAGTGGAGATGAGCCTCCAGCTCTGCCCATTGCACTGTGACAGCTGCGTGCCAGCCATGTTGTGGCATCTGGTTTGATTCTCACCCTATGCATCCAGCCTGGCTCAGACCCCACAGGCAGAGCCTCTTGGCAGCACTACCTGGTTAATCATGTTTTTAGCCTGGTTCCCTAAAGAATACAATCTTATGTGAGGACACTGGTTGTGTGGGGTTTCAGCAGTGTGCTTCAGTCCAATCCAATAATACTTTTTTAACCTTCTTGCCAGTTTAAGTCTAGTTTGAGGGTGGGCAGAGGTCTGAGGGTTTTGTTGGAGTTTTAGGTAAGGTGAAAGGATACTGGAGATACTGCTTTTATGCCTCCAGTATTAGCAAGGCCGTGGTATGGGCTGCAGCACTGCATGGCCACCTGGAACACAGCCTCAGGATGCCCGACTTGGGAAAGGATGGACATCCCTGTCATCCCCATCCCTAGTGGGACCATTCATCTAGTAATGCCACCTGGCCTTCTGATATGCAGCAAGAAAAGGGAGGAGAAATCATCTTTTGAAAGCTGTGGTTAATATCAGGGACACAGGCCAGGTAGCCCTTGTCCTTGCTTCTCAGCCCCTTCCAGTACTTCCCATCAGTAGAGGGAGAAGGCACCCACCATAGGGTAACAACCTATTGCTATTTCTGTCTTTCTGGCACCTATTTGTCAGTTCCCATGTTCCATATATTCAGGCACAAACATCTCCAGTCTGAATTTGCCAACAATTTGCCAACTTTTGAAACCAGAACAACCAAATCTTCTGGAAGATTTGTGAGAAGTTGAGGACGGCAGGTACCCCATAGTCCCGTGGGGGCCTGCAGACATACTGAACAGCCACCAAACCCACCTGCTGCAGGGGCAGGATCTAGTCAGGCAGTATAGATACCAATGGTGCCCTAGGTGCTGGCAGGGCACAAGGTGCCTGGTTCATGGCGCCCTGTGCTGGCTCTCACTCCAGCCATAGAGAGATATTTATAAGGGAAAAAAATTACTGGGGCTCATGAGGAGGAAAGCAAAGGGATAATTGAAAAGAAATGCTACTAAACTAGATCACAGTTACATCCCACTGCAAATGTGGGATTTTCTGTGCATCATTTCTGCAGTAACATTCCAGCCATATGAGGATGAAAAGTTAACTTATTAACTAGGCCCTATTACCATATTACATGTATAATTTATAAAATTTTAAGATTAGGCTGATTTCTGGTGAATGGCTTTTTTAAAAAAACAAAAAACCAACAAACCCTACCAACACTTGATTTCATTTAATTTGCCTGTCCTTTGTGTGAAATAATATAACCTCTCAGTGCAATCTGAACCTTTTCCAAATTCCCTTGTCACCAGCTGAACAAGATATTAGAACACTTAAATAGTTACTTTAAAAATCCTTCAAATTCATAAATAAATGAAACTTGAAAATACTCCCCCCATAACGAGAAGTTCCCGTTTAATGAGGCCACAACAGGCTCCTTACAGATTTCATGCAGTCATTACTTGTCTTTCAAACTGCATTTGCAAATAAAGGTGAGAGCCCAAGCAGGCAGCTCTGGGCAGGGAGAAAGCTGGAATGGGAATGGGAATTAAGAAGAAAAACTTGCAAATTCACCTTATTTATCATTCTTGTTATTCTGTCAAACTTAACTTTCCATATGTAGGCATGCAAACCTTTAGAGTCTCAGCATCTCGTTAAAGGGACTATCATACGGACAGATCTACTGCATTGAACTGTCAAGCATGTAACATTCCCCTCCTCCACCCGGAAAACAGTCACCAAGCTTGCTTAAAAACCCCGAGATTTTTAAAAGAAACACATCTTCTCACTTTTCCCCTTTGTCATGGGTGATCTGGGGGATTTTTGTTGCCGCACCTGCAAGCCACGGACTTGGCCAGTTTCAGCTGGAATAGATTGCCCAGAGAGGTGGTAGATGCCCTATCGCTGTGTTGAGGAATACACGCAGTGCAGGTAGCTCGGTGTGCACCTGCAGTGCCAGTTGCAGGCTGATCTCCGGGTGGGAGCCCAAGACAAGAGGCCGTGAACTGTCTGCCTTTGCATAAGAAAGGGTACGGGGACCTGCGGCGCAGCCAGGGGACCGGCCACTCAGAGACACAGCAGGAGCCGATGGCTCAGCTGGAAGACCCCAGATTATCGCTTTTAGACTGAAAGGGTATAAATGCCCAGAGTTTCCTTTGCTCGGGGTCCCTCCCGGAGGCACCCAGCTTGAGCTGTTACTCTGTTGTTCCACTATGATTAAATTAAGAATCGAGAGGTCCTTCTATGGGAAACCTGAGGTCGACCCGTTAAGGACACTTGGTCTGACTGTGTGAGTGTGGTGCATATAGAGTCAAGCAGGACACTCATTGGCTCAATTTAACCGCCCGCTGTGAAGGGGCCTCGGTCCCAGCTTAGGTGGTGAGACCGTGACTGCCAGAGTGGTTCTTGGATGGTCAGCCAGGAGAGTTTCCTTAACACCTGGAAACATTCAAAATTCCTTAACACCTGGAAACATTCAAAATGAGGCTGGTCCGGGCTCTGATGTAGATGAAGCTATCTGTTCATTGCAGAGAGTTGGACTAGATCACCTTAAAAGGTCCCTTCCAACCCAAACTATTCTATGAATCTGTAATTCTTCCCAAACTCATCGCTCTGCAGCTGGGACATTAAAAAAACCCACCAAGCAACAGACGAAGCTTTTTAAGGGCAGGACAAAGTGACTTTTGGGAGTATTAGGGTCTCCATGGCTGAGGTAGAGATTTATACCCCCTTAATAGGTAGCAGAGGCTGCTCAGCTCCCTCCTCCCGCCCCTCCAGCAAGGCTGTCTTAGGAAATCCCCTAGGCTCTGTTAAATTCAGTAAGTCATCCACTAGAAAGCCGCACTTGGCAGCTGGGCTTTGACCCTGCGGCTGCTTTGCCACATGGCTGGAGCTGGCACTGGGCGCCCTTATGCCTAAGCTGGCAGCATCCGGGCGGGCAGCATCTGGGCAGCCAGCATCACTCCACAAGCACTGCGGGCGGCTGCTCACGGGGGCTTCGCCCGTGGGGTTAAGCAGCATACGAGGACAGGGACTGGACGACTGAGAAGACCTTTCCCATCTTATTCACTTTTATGGCTTTACAGCTTTGCTGCCCGGAAGTCACTTCGGCTCAGGAGCAATCAGCGGGAGTCATAATACATGGCAATTTATCTCCAGTGTTTCTGTCGTTGTGTCCCTGTAAACGTGTGCAGAGCTCCCCACACGCGGAGCTTATCTGAGGATCAGGTTGCCCACCAGTCATGGCACTTACAGGTCTTCTTCATGTATTGAAGGTCCTCACTGGCCAACTGTCCTAGACAATTGCCCTGAATATCCTCCACTGCAGATGAGAACTATTGTCATTGCTACTATGGTAATAGTTACTATTATTGTAACTGTTGGCGTTCCTGGTTTGATGCTTGGTCTTCAGGACATGGGACTTGGGACTAAAGCACAGACCTGCTTTAGAAGAGAAAGTGGTTTCTGGAGAGAGAATTAAAAAGGAGACAGCAAGGAAAAAAGCAGGAATCTCAAGACAGAAAGACCAGGTGAAGCAGAAGCCAGGGAAGGGGAAGAGGAAGCATATACAATGAGAGAATCACTGAACTGGGAGTCCTTTCACGCTGATCTCTGAGCTAAAGCAGAGGATGTTGTGAATTCCCAAAGTACGGAGAGCAAGAAATCAGATTAGCTCAAATAATTTCTTATTTTTTTATAGACTAACAGATTGATGTTGCCATGTCAGTTAACTAATTTTATTTGGGTTTATTTGAAGCAGCATCTTCATGGCTGCCTTAATTTTGGTTCTAGCATTTTCTGCATCTTTTGTTCATTAGGGTGATGGATGTTTTAGGGAAAGATGTGTCTGACACCTGTGTGGTGCTGCTGGCACAGCAGAAAGTCGGTCACAAGACTGTGAGCAGTTCACACTTATCCTGACCTTGGACCAGATACAGGGAGTCCTGCCAGCCAGCAGAAGAGAAAATTAGCCCCATGGAAGCCACAAAGATAAAGACAAAACTTCAGCATTTAAATGGCTGCCTGGGCATGCGATGCAAATGGCAGAGGACAAAATGAACTAATTGGATGATGTGTAAGTGAACTAATACTTTGTGTGCTCTCATGCCTTGCCTGTGTTTAACAACTGTGTTCTTCTTCTTTCTTGCTGTGTCCATGAGCCAGCAGCTTATTTTTAGGATGAGATTTTACACGGTATTCAGAAAAGGAACTGGGAACTGGATTGCTGTTGTGGGTGAGGATGTGATGTGGAGCCTGGAGAGGTCACTGCAGGGGCCTGGGCCCAGCAGCTGAAGCAAGGACACTTTAACCTGGATGCAGCAACAGCCGCCAGCAGAAGGTATCATGGGTTGTGCAGTGGGAGGCACAGGTGCCCTTGACCCCACAGCCCAGCCACTTTGTCCCGTGCCCAGACTACCCTCCAGCACCATTCCCAACCTCATGCACTTACTTCCCTGCTCATCCAGCTCAAAACACCAGCTGCTCCCATGCAATTTGGCAGCCTGTGCACCCATTGTGGCATGATCCTGTGGCTTATCCTGGCTGTGACATCCTGAAGTGATGGTGAAAGGCAAAGAGCAGTTTGCAAACCACAGTGAACCCCAGCCCAAAAGTCACACAGAGGCAGAGGATGAAATATTTTGGTGAGTGCAGTAGATGGCTTCGATAATGCTTTCAAACAATCTTTGCCATCCCAGATTCCTCCATGGCTGCAAAATGGTTATTGCCAGTAGATCGGGAAATGCTTCTGTGCATACATTCAGGCTGTCAAGAGGCACAGATTTCATCACAGAGAGATTCAACTGCTTAGATATTGAGCTGGATAAATACTTCTCACAATCCCAGCAGAAGAAGGCAATTCTATCTGCAAGATGGGTGCTTTGGTACACTGTTTGTTGAACAGCTAATTGCCATTTTAAACCTAATCCTAAGAAATAAGCCACATATTAGAAATAAAGCTGGAATTAGCAGAACATATGGGACCTAATAAACACAATATTTATAGGATTACATGTGAAATATTAAGGTCAGATCCTGCAGACCTTTTCTGTGTCAGCAGTGTTACTGATATTCCTTTTTTCATGTGCAAAAGCCTATTTTTAAAACAGATAGTAGCTGTGATGATAAATTACAGGTAAAGCAGCATGGAAATGCTGAAGTCTTTAAAAGCTGATTGGTGACTGAATGTCTTGTTTTAGGTGCTTTTTCCTAACCTCTCTTAAACACTCAAAATTCATCCTCAGTTATTACTCAAAAAATAACCTCATGATCTTTGAGGAACAGACCTTGAAGTCTACAAAGGAAAATACAGAATATATATCTGTACCACATCACCTTCAGAAAGATGGCAGTCCTGAAAAACAGGGAAAAAAAATCTAGTTTAAGTGATATTTAAATTAACACAACATAAAATAACACAAACCCCAAAATTTAGGAGCCCACATTAGGATCTTGGCCAGCCTCAGTCTCCAAGTGCACATACTTTGCTTGCACAGTTGTAAGCTGAAAAGTGCATGGATAAATCAGAAAGCCCCTGTAAAACCAGATAAGCTCCCAGGATGGAAGTAACCTTTCTATAAACACACAAAGAGAGAACCTGCAAGCTCAGTCCCATGAATATCCTCTTAGTGTAGCAGTGATAGAAAAAGCACCTTCTTGAACATGTCAGAGTCCTGACAATACCAATCAGGGCCAGACTGTGAGACCTCGAAGATCCACCTTCATGAACACCGTCCTGCAACTGTTCAGTTCACAGAAAACAAGTTCATGCCATTGTGTGAATGCCCTGTGTCACCTGGCTTGTTCAGGAGGAGTTACCCAATTCCTTGTCACCCTGCAAGATGCTTCATGTCACAGTGCACTGCTATAAGGAGAAGATCCACAGTACTGTACCCCATGGAAAGACTGGAAGTGCCCTGCCTGGGAGCTGCCTTAGTGCATGGGTTGCTGCAGTTCAGTATTGTAGTGTGATTCAGGTGGAAGTACCTACTATTCATCTTTCCCAGACTGCACATAAAGCCAGATGTATAGGAAGGGGAAATGCAAATAACTCCATGAAGTCCTTTTCCTTCATGGAAACCTACTCCCTGAATGCTGTGGGATATTGATTGATGGTCTGGGTTCCTTTCCAGCGAGAAAGAGAATACTGGTCTCTGGGGCTTTCCATAAGAAAGGCAGTACAGCTGGGCCAATTTTCTTTTAAAGGTACATCAGAGTGCCAGGGTTACTGCATGTAAAGGATAACTTCTGCAGGCTCCATTGAGCATAAAAGAAAACAGCTACAGTGCTTCTTAGGAAGAAAGGGAAAATATTTTGCCATGCATTTTTAATGCAATTCATCATTGTAAAGAGATACACTCAAAGATTAAGGTATTATAATACTTTTCATTTGCCATAGAGAAGGTTGGACCCATTATCAAAAGACAGCTCCACTTAAGAATCTGCCTATCAGATTATTTTCCTAGGTGGGAAGATAACAGGATATATTTTTCCTGGTTACACTCCTTTCATAAATCTGATCAATGAAATTGCTACTGACTCTGAAAGGTGTTTAAATACAGCCTTGCCCACAGATGTAGAAGCAGATCTCTGGCAGGAGAACCAGTGACAGATTTAATTAGCATTCCAATTCAAGGAAATAAATGGAATTGTCTGTCAAAAACGGTGTCTCTATCAAGAGACTTTATTGCGATATTTGTGCTCAAGACCAAATGACTTACTGTTGCTGAAAAGTGATAGCGACAGCTTAATTTCTTCTATTCTTTTATATTACCTCGCAGGTAGGTTAAATAAATTAGTGACGCCAGAACATGCTCCTAGGACATGCATGCAATATATGTGCATGGCAGCGTGTTTGCCCTCATCTGTGCATCAATCTTGTGTACCCTGCTGTGACTGATACCAGTTCTCAGATGCACACTGGGGAAAAAAAGAAGTCAAATAATTACTTCCTCCTGGAGCAACTTAAACAGGAAAATGAAAACTTTATTCAGAGCTATTGTTTAGGCATATACAAGAAGGCATATTTGGCCTGACTCACCCCAAATCCTCTCATCTTCTGCGTTAAATGTACCAGCAAGGTTAGTTAAGAGGCTATAGCATTTTGAGTGCTTTTTTGAAAAACATCCTTTGCTGTAAGTGCCAATTCCAGTTTTGGAAGGCTGCAGTGTAGTGGGTGGTTAAAACATCCACCAGGCAGATCCAGTGGCACTGATGGCTTATTAACTTTGCGTATGGTGAGTCTCGGCATCAAGTGACCCATATGTAGATTCAAATGTAGATTTAAATTTCCAGACCTCATTTTGGTCAGCTGGGGCAAGAGAATGGGGACAGCGTGGCTTCTCACACTGACACATCAAGTCCTTGCTCCCAGAATCTTCAGTGGGAGCTGTGCCCAGGTAAGGAATCAGTTCACAGTAAATACTCTGGAGTACTAGCTGCTGCCATACTCAGCAAGCTGCTGTGCAGCCCTGATAAGACCTAAAGAAATATCCCCAGCCAGATTTCCCAGAGTATGGCTCTGACTTTATGGCTGGTGCTGAAGTAACACTGGCAGAGAGGCAAAGAATCACCATGGACAATGACCTTCCAAATACATAATCCATGTACTCTGCTCTAATATCAACACTGGTTTGAATTGTTTGAAGGTGAAGTTCTCATCTAAGAAACTGCAAGAAAAATATTGCAATAATAACTACAGCTGTTTGATTAGCTTCCTAGTAATAGATGAATGCATGGATTTGGTATTATGTGTATATAAATACAGAACACATGTGACATATGCTCCATACATGCTATGAATAATCCACTTATGTAGAGTTAATAGCGTGCACAATAGTATACAAAGGGTATTTCAGAGCACTTATGTTTGAGTTTGATTGACACTGTAGGCATGTGGCATAACTATCAAAACTTTCTTCATAGTCAGTTAAGAGAATCAGGCTTTTCTGGGGTCCCTTTCATCTTGCCCTAAAGCAGACCCCAAAAGTAGGGCAGGCAAACTGCACCCCAGAAGTGCCTCTCTTTTCTTTGACTGCAAAGGGAACATAGGGTAAATGCAGTAAAGAGGTCAATGCCTGAGTTAAAGGTTTAAAAATAGAGGCGCTAAATTCCACCCATGAGGTTCAGATAAGAGACAAAGTGAAACAGGTCAGAAAATGTTTGATGTGTTCAGTCTGATTGGTTACTTTTTTAATATCACTGAGTCTGATTTTCAGTCACTGCGATTTCACAGCACTGTCAGTAAAGGGATGACTAGGGTCCTAAATATGGAAGACACTTTAATTAGCTATTGATACAGAAGGGCTTAGATCTGAGGAGATCAGAGTTCTTTTGTGCCAGAGTCTGTGCTAAGAAATGATGGGAAACAACACCAGTCCCAGCCAGTTTGTAGGTTGAACAATCAGAAACTGGGAAGAGAAGAAATGCAGAGAGAAGTTGCTCGCTCACTACTTTTGAGTGGGAAGTCACTGAAACACTGCACTGGTGAGTGCAGTGAGATGAGGTAGAGGTTTAAAAGAAATACATATTGAAATTTTTCTGCCATCCCTGCCCTGCACTTGACAAGTCCCAGGAAGGACCTGGCCTCTGGGATGCACCTTCTTGCTTAAGACTTCCTGGGGCAAGAGTGGTGTAAGAAGCCTCCTTAACTATGCCAAGAGACTGCACTGGAGGAAATGTGGCTACATGCTGTGAAAGAAGATGGAGACATGTGAGCAGCAGCTGTGGCATGAGCAGGGCCTGGCAAGCAGCATGAAAGTAAACCCAAAGAGAGAAGTGAGGAAGGGTTTCTGGGGCTAAACTAGTGCTATGTGGAGCAGATATGACATTGGGGCGAAACTGCTTACAGGAAACACAAAGACTCAATGAACCTGATGCACGCACCTCTGGGAACCTAAACAATTTAACAGGCATAGTGTGACCAGAGCAATGAGAAACAGAAGCAGCTTTGGTAGCAACACTTTGAACTGGGCTGGAGAAAGGTGGAGGGAGGATGTTACGTAGAATAAAGCAGTGGTACTTGGTGGAGTGAGAGGCTGCCCAGGTACTGGACTGTAGGAAAATGCTGAAATGAATCCCAAGGAGAGCTGCGCTGGAGAAGCACCTTGAACCTGAGAAGATACATACTGAGAGACTTGTTACTGAAGTTTTAAAATTACGTCCTTACTTGCTATGGGTTTTTTAGCTGCAAAGTTTGTGTCACCTCTCTCAGTTTGTTACAGCTCCCCTGCGGGGCTGTTACACAACACCCCACCTTGTATTGTATCTACTCCTCCCTGTCTCCTTTGTGTCTCCCGGAGGCTTTTTGTTCCCCAAACGAGTCATCGAACCTGATGTTGACTAATGGACCTTAGACCCTGCCCCTTCCCAAGTTTTCACCCAATCCAGCCCCAGATCTGGTATCTTCCCCCTGAGATCTTATAAAACCTAGTGGATAGTACCAATAAATGTTCTCTTGCCTGGACTGCCTGGAGGTCTGGAATCTGTCTCCCTTCTCTGCACTCCCTCGGACTAGGGGAAGCAGAGACCCCTCTCCCTTCCCTCCAACACTGCACACGCAGTTTCAATTCTGGGAATGTTGTAAAGAGTCACAGGGCTTGTGCAGCAAAGGCCATGTTCTTGGTCTGTACCACATAAAAGAAAAATAGTGGCTAAATATCTTCCACCTTATTTTGTACTGGAAGCAGTAAATACAATGTTCATTTGTTGCAAAGTCTCAGGGTCTCTTGGACTCACATGGGTCTAGCACAGGTTTCTCTGTTCTAGTGCACTGGATAACCCAGGTCTGAAGGACCCGCCTAAGGGCAAACAAGGAGCTGACTGTGTCTGTAGTCTCTACAGGTCTAAACATTCTTACTGATGTGTGTGGGGTTTTTTTAAAAAAGGCTACCTCAGATTCCAAATCTTTAACACAATAAATATTTACTAAAAATAGGACATCCGTATTTTACAGTTTTGTGTATCTTTCACAATTTATGTACTTTCATTATCAAGATGTTTCTAACATATTGCACACCATATGCTTCCTTAACACCACAGTCATCCTTAGTGAAGATCATCTTCCCACATGCTCCAATATTATTAGAATCTAATGTTTTTGGTTTTTTTCAGGTGAAATAAGTATTCTTTTTAGCAAAAAAGCTAAACCAAATCATCAATAGAGTTAAAGTTTACATTTATATTTTTTTATAATTTTTCCTTTTTTGACTTACAAGTAACTGAAGGTAGAAATTGTTTTATCAGTAAAGTGGAGATGTTAAATTCTTGTTGTGGATTAGAAAAGAAATAAGTAAGAAGAAAAATGAAAAATGTACAAAAGAATAACGTATTCAGTCTTTATCCAAAACCAAAAGCTAAGATCAGTCAACAAAATTAAAGAGACAAACAAAACTGATATTTTTTTCTACAAAGTTTGTCTTTGAAATGGAGAAACTGTGGCCACTCTAAGATTCTGAAATGAAAAGGATGGAAAGTAGGATTTGTTGCTTCTCTGCCATCAATGACATTCAAAGTAAACTTGTTTAGCTATGAAAAAATTATGGAAAGGATATTGCATCTGTTGCAGCAAAGCCTACATTCATCTCTATCTATTAGACAAATAGATTATCCCACATGTGCCTACAGATGAGTGTCTTACACTCATCTCAAGTACTGGCACCACTGCTACACTATTAGATGTAACATACTTGTGGTTAGGGCTGTCATGAAAATTCATACTTAATGGTTGTGAAAAAGATAGTGAAGCACATAGTAGGGAAATTCCCACAGACTTCAGTGATTTAACTCTCACTGTACTATTCTTTTTTACACAGCCTTATTTTCTATCCTTTTAACATGGTGCAATTCACTTTTAATTAGAAGTTAGCTGACACAGAATCATTGAAGGTAGAATGAATGTTATATTCTAATTCTTCATCCGCTTCACAATGCCTGGTGTTAAAATAATTAGGAAAGATTTAAAGGATAAGAAAGCTTGTGGGAAATAAAATGTTATCCACATTGGGACCTTGCATGTAATTTCAAAAGGAAGAGTATTTTTAAAAACTGGATGTAACTCATCCAGATAAATTCAGCTCTGTTATGTGAACGTAGATTTGGCTATCCTGTTTACACTGTTATTATTATATTTTCTAATTACAGGAGACTGAAAACAAGATGGTAGGGAGGGGCAACTTTACCCAAACACAACCTACTTGATGAGTACTTTGGATCTAGCCAGATGAGACACAGGCCTAGCCCTAGAAGAAGTCTATCAGCTTAGTGCAAAGTTGTCAGAATAAGACCATAAAACTTTTTGCTTTAAGCCCCTTTGAAATTACCAGTCTTTATTAAATTGCCTACAAATTTTACATTCTAGAAAAATTCCCTTAATTGTTTGGGTTCACTGTGTTTGTGCTGTAACTCTTGTGACTTTACTGTAGAGAAACAAATAGTTCATGACACATGAAGGAAGAAGAGGGAGCAATCATCTTCTGACACATGGGTGTCCATACCCATCTGCAGAAATTCTCCCCTTACCAGCACAAGGTGTCTCTATGTACCCTTGCATCTGAGCTAGCTGTGATTTATGCCACCAGGAAATAATAGAGAACTCACTGGATTACCAGTACCTCATTGAAATAAAGGGAAATGTTGATTGTCCAGAGATACGTGTTGTATTTGCAGCCATGTATATGCAAATAAAACCCAATTAATGCTTTAGAAAAACAGTAGATGTTTCTTAGTGTCTGTAGTAGACATAACTGTGTTTGGATGTTGGCCATAAAAGTAAAATAAAAATAAAATAGCCTATCTTAATATGAAAAGGTTGCATAGTTTCATAAAAGAGGTAATAAGAGCAATTAGCCGTTTAGTGAATTTATATGTTCTGCTTAAATGTTTGCAGTCCAAGCAACTAAGGACAGTTTTACAGCAACCAACTTTAGATGTTAATAAGTCTAACTATATTTTACACATTTGTGGAGTTAATGTAGGAAAATGTTGCATGTCTGGCAGTGCTAGAACACAGCTGTGAGTGATGTAAGTGAACCATGCACCCAGTATACCTAGGATGATGAATATATAATTAATAAATAGAGTTTATGGATACAGATAGAAAATGAAGTGCTTACTAATAAATGTAACACTTCAGAATTTAAGTTGGTTTTCTGAAAAGGAATCTCTGATATATGACATTAGTTTGTCTCTTCTGAACCAAAAGGATTATGAGAATAACAGTGAATTGCTGGGTTTATGTGATAGAAAGCTTATTTGCTTGTTTTATTTGAGACAAACTACAACAAAAGAGATGTTCAATTAGATTTTACTGCTGTTACTGAACAAGCACACGCTGCTCATTAACATTTTTCATGTGACTGTTCAGATGGACAGACCATTTTAAAACAATTCCTAGGCATGCCCTTAAGAGTTGGAATCTGCTTCTTCCATGAACGTGCCTAGCACTCCATGAGATGCTCCACAGTTTCTGAGATATGCACACAGGCATGGAAAACTCAGTACAGCATCTTCCTGGAGCATTAGTTGGAGGTGAGAAACCCCAGGGAGGTAACCACAGGCGCAAGAATTTCCCTTTGTCCTCACTGGGGCACCTACTGAAGACACCAGCAAAGGCCAAAGGGCAGCACAGCACCTTCCCAGTTCCACCACGGGAAAAGCTGCCTCTCTGCTAATAAGCTGAGTCCCACCTCTGGCACAGGCCACGGAGAGATGAACATCTATGTGGCTGAACTCTCTCATTCTCCAGAAGGAGGTGGTGGCCTGAATGCTTCCCACAGGGAAGGGCTGCTGGCCTGGCCCACCTCCTGAAGTGCTGATGAAAGATTTGGGGATGCTGGTAAAAAGTGGCTGTGCAGACAGCCCAGTCCAGGCTGGGGGAGCTCCCAGCCAAACAGGCACAGCTCCCCTGAGCAGTGTGGTGATGGCTGTAGTGGGGCAAGATGCCCCCAGACATGCCCCGACATGCCTCTCTACCCCTGCCTCCCCTTCCCCAGCACTGCAGGGACCAGCAGGAGGGGACACCCCCTGGCAGCTCCCGCATTCTCATGCAAGCCACAGCTCCCAGGAACCCCCACACTGGTCCAAAAAGGGAACTCTGTCCCCATTCCCTACCTCTCACCCTGCTGAACTCTGCAGATGGCACCCTGCCATGCGATATGTCGCTGATCACTGCAGTGCTGGGCCATCCGGCTGCCATCCTCCTCCCCACCTCCCCTCCTTCCTGCTGTGCCCTCATCAGGATCAGGGCTGTTTGGGGGACTGGAGCCTTGCTGTTTGGGCACTGCCACCCCCTGCCCCTGCCACAGGAGGCTGGTGACTAGGGCATCGGGGACAAGTGTCCCTGGCCCTGTGGCCTCAGGTGGGAGCAGGTGCTGCTGCCTGGGCACTGTCCGAGTGGCCCCTGCAGGGACACTGAAAGGCAGCGCTGGGTGTGGGTAGTGTGAAGAGACAGGGAGCTGGAGGGGAACATGCAGCGAGGTTGGCTGGCATGATGGAGCAGGAGGCAATGAAAGCCTGAGTCCCACAAACCCATTGCTAGAAACAAAAGTGGGAATTCAGCTTCTGGTAAGCCCTGCCATCATGAAAGAGCCATTCTGGGGCTGTGAGAAACTCATACCTGATCTTACAGGAGTGCAGGTCCAGAACAGACTTGCTTTCAAAACAATGGCAAGCTCTTGTCACCAGGTCTGTCGGGCTTTGGGCTGGGGCTTCTTGGCCTTGATGTAGCCTGGAGGCTTCAGTCAAGAGTGTGATAGAAACGAGCTATAGGATAGACAGAAATGAGTGAGGAGGAATCAGTTGGGGAAACAGGTAAGGAATGTTAGGGCAGCCTTCATCAGCAAGGGGACTGCTGTGGCTCCTTACCGCTCTGTGTGTGCACCTTGCTGGGCAGGAGGGAGCAACAGGAGTATTTTTTAATATCTTTATTTAATATTGTTATTTTACTAAATGTAATTTTGTAACATAAAGTAAACGCTATGGGGGTGATTTTTGTTCCTGGCTGCAACAGTCATCTTGTTACCAATGTTTTTATACAGACCAGTCTGGCAATATGCTCGTTACCTATGATGCGTTAGGCCCTGCTTGAACTAAAAGCTTGCTCTGAGTGTACAGCAGCTCAGGTTTCACCTCTTTCACCTTTGGTATTCCCACAACTGCAAAGTTAGCTTTCTTGTTCAAATTGTTCTATAAGCAAATTGTGGTATTACTCATCTTTCCAGTTCTGAGTTTCCTTCCTGGGCAAAATATTTTTATTTAATTGCAATTTCTGTCATCCTTAGTACATTTTGTAATGGAAATGTAAAAAGTTTGGCTGTGGCTTGCTTTTCTTATAATTCCAGAATGATTCTTGAGTAAGATATTAATAAAGAAAATGTTGGAACCAGTGAGACATACTCATCTGGTATCTGCTATGTCAAACTTGATTCATTTGTAATTTTTTCTGTATGTCTAATAATATCATGTAGCATTGCTACATATACATGTTCCCTTTAGGAATAAAAGTGTACTAGGTATGCCGATGATGCTATGAACTTCATGTAAGTTATGACCCATCTGTTATTAGTGACCTGCTTGGTCACTCTAAAAGGCTGAACAGCCAACAAAGGACTTTGAACTTTTTGTAGGTACTAACCTATTTTAGAAACAGAGATGCAAGAGAAAGGGTAATTTGCACTCTCATTTGCCAAAACCCTTGTTATGTAAAATAAAGAAGAATCAAGCATGCTTTTTTTTGTTTTTTCCCTAATGAGAAATGTGTGTGGAAGGAAGGGGGGACATGAAAGGTCTCAACCAATTTCACATAGTTACTCTTCTGGATTAGTTGAGATTTAGTGGTAATGTTTTATTGTTTTTTTCAGTGGATTTGAACTGAAAAAAATCACCAAAGTTGCACTAAACATTATCACCTTCCTAAATAATAGTGGACCGCCCCGGCAGTTAAATGCCTCCCTGTCATCCGATCCCGTCAGATCTCGGATGCTCAGCAGGGTCAGTCCCGGTTAGTACCGGGTGCTGTAGATAGTCCCAAGGACTTCACTGTCACTGTCCAAGCTCGCTTGGCCATGGCAAATGAACCTTAGGACTTAAACGGTGGGGCCAGTTCTGTGCATGCTGTGCCTCATCTAAAAAATCCACTGCGCAGGCTTGAAGGGCACACCCACGTGGGGAGAGCCCTGCCCAAATCTTCGTTCACAAAGGTTGGGCCATTATTATATTATTATTATTAAAGTGAATGAGAGCAATCAGTTTTAAGGATGGGTTTCTGAAAAGCATATTTGCATCAGAGGAAAATATCATTTTGAAAGGATGTATAAGTATACTTTTAAAATACTGACTACCTAATCAGACATAAGAATGTATGTTCTGGTCATGTGGAAAAGTATTGTGTATTTTAACATTCTTTAAAAAAGTTCTTGACAGGAAAAGCAAAATTTCATAGCAGCCAAAGAAATACAGTATTTCAAAAGACAGGATGTTCAAAGAAGATATTAATATTCTATCAAGAGCTTATTCCTTGCTGGATTTTCTTTTAACTACCTCTGAGTCACAGATAATGAGCTGACCTTGGTAATTATTCTAGATTTTGTGATATTTTACATGTTTGCCTCACTTGAAAGTGCTATTAAGATTGTAAGAGAGACTGTGAAAACAGTATCTTGATATGTCATAATCCTAGATACGAGATTCTTTAATTTATAAACCTAGCATTTCTGATAAAGCCTTTTTGGATGGCTCACATGTCATTCCTAAAATTTTATTTTAAATTTGTATCATGTTATTTCTCATCTTTGCATTCTGTTATAAATAGTCAATGTTTTCTGAGGCAGTGTAATATTTCAGTGGTATTTTTGATGCTTGGTGAAAGTGTCCACCTTATTCTTCCACATTTTTTTATGATGGCAAGTGCTATTATGCATATGTTTATGTATTTAATATGTTTGGGGTTTTTCCTAGCAGATAAATTAGACATGGGGAGAAAAACTAATTCTGTTACGAGCTGAAAATTCAGTTAACACAGTCATTTTATTCTACATAATTTTCAAACCAATTGTGGTGGTTTTGTATGTTGCCTGCCTTAAAAGAAAATGAAGTTGGCGCCATGTCCTTACTAGAAGCACTAGAGAGCGCTGTGATCTCACTGAATGTGCTGCTCAGTGCAGTCCCAGGGAAAGCTCATCAGCGAGGACAACCTACAAAATCCAACATTCCTTTGTTTTCTGCACTTTGAAAATTCTACTTTTACTTTACACTTTTGAAGTAAAACTGTATTCATAGTGGTTGCATTTTCTAACCTTGAATTCCTTTGGAAATAAGAAATGAGAAGCATGAAAAAAACATACTGAGATTTGAAACAAGGAAGAGGAATTGTATTAGATGCTGATTTTCTGTAATCCACCATCCAGGGATGGTGGATAATAAAAGAATAAAAAGTCTGACATATTCAATGCAGGAATATATAGCAAGCATCCTTCTGAAGTGGGTGTAGTATGCACAGGTCCTCAGCCTTTGTCTTCTCCTAATAGTATGTGATGGGTTTTTTCGGGGTGGGGTGTGTTGTGTTGTTTGTTTGGGTTTTGTTTTTTTTTTTGGGGGGGGGGGGGGGGAAGTGGGGTTTGATTTTTTTTGTTTGTTGGTTGATTGTTTTTTTGGGGTTTGATTTTTTTTGTTTGTTTTTGGGGTTTTTTTTTATGTAGCCTACTGTATTCTGTTCAGTTAGCTTCCCTTAAAAATGGCACAGTATATATCATGAGACTTTTGGCTGGATTTTATCAGGGGACGTGGTGGAGGATGTTCAAGCTGATACATTTTAGCCAGCAGGCAAGAAAGGAGAAAAAAATGCCTTTAGTTTCTATTTTTCCTTCCTTTGTGTTCAGTTGGAATTCTCTCCTGTGGTTTCTTCTTCTCTATTTTATGTCAGTGTTTCTTACAATGATATGTTTCTGTTATGCTATGAGCACTCCATACACGTTCCTGATAGAAGTAGTTACAATTAATTCATTGTCCTGTATTATTTTAGCAAATTCAAAATTACACTTCCTGCTGCTGGTATCAATAGTTCTGCTTAATCAGAGTTAAAATTAAGTAAAATATAAATGTGTACAGATAATGTAGAATTTGCAGCCTTTATGACTAATTGTAGAGTTACCAGATTTCTGATGGTGAAATTCAAGTTAATCTTGGAAAGATAAAGTCTATATATGGATTTTTTTTGCAAATACACAATGAATTGAGTGTGGAGCTAAGACACAGATTGTTTTGAGAGCCTGCACAGCATTAAAGTTCTCTCAGAAAGCAGACAGCTGCCATAAAAGTATAGGAGAGCATTTCCAATAAATGTTTCTATTTGGCTATAGCATTGGGCTATATAACATTGACAGTTTGTTATTAGAAATGTTGGTTCACTGCATAACCTCTGGTACAATTTCAGCAGGTACCTCTGGAAACACTTATATTAAATTCTCCAGCTTAATTATTGCTGTAATTAGATGAGTAAATTACAAGTTGGAGACAAACAAATGAGTAAAAGTAATTCTGTCTTTGGATCCCAAGAACTGTGTTAATTTTCCTAGCAGAGAAAATTAGCAAAGTGTACTTGGGTGCAGTTCTAGCAGATAACCCATAAAGACAAATGAGTCTTAACAGCAGAGTCAATGCAGCTCAAGCCTGCCAACACTCAGTTACACAGCAAATTTCCTTTCATATATTTCATGAACAGATTTCTTGTCCTGCTTTCAGTATAGCTCAGATGGTTAGCGTGACTGCAATTCAAAGCCTTCACCGACCAAAATAGGTGGAGTGAATTTTTGCTTGCTTAATGCTGTGCTCTTATGGTCTGGGGGGTTTTAGTAGCCTCAAAGGGACACAAAATTACAAGTGAAAATGGAATTTGACTTCTACGATGGAGTGACTACATCAGTGGACAATGAAAACATTATAGATGTCATTTATCTGGAAATTTGTAAAGCCTTTGACATAGACCCTCCCCAACATTCTTCTCTCCAAATTGGAGAAGGATGTGGACTGTTAAATGGATAAGAAAGTGGTAGGACAATCACATCCAGAGGGTAGGGGTCAATGGCTCAGAGTACCAGTGCACATCAGTGACGTGTGGTGTCCCTCAAGAGTTCATGTTTGGACCAGTGTTATTTAATGTCTTCATTAATGACAGAGATGAAAGGATCAAGTGCACCCTCAGCATATTTGCAAATGAAACCAACCTGAATGGTGCTGTTGATACACTTGAAGGACAGGATGCCATCCAGAGGAATCTGGACAAGCTCAAGAAGTGGGACCATGGGAATCTCATGAGGCTTAACAAGACCAAGTTCAAGGTGCTGCACTCAGGTCAGGGCAACCCCCGCTATCAATCCAGGGTGGGGAAGAACAGATAGAGAGCAGCCCTGACCAAGGAGGACTTGTAGCTACTGGTGGATGAAAGATTGAACATGACCCAGCAGCGTCCACTTCCAGCCCAGAAAGCCAGTTGTGTCTTGGGCTGCATCCAAAGCAGTGCGGACAGCAGGTCGAGGGAGGTGATTCTGCTGCTGTAGTACCCTCTGGTGAGACCCCCACCTGGAGTGCTATGTCCAGGTCTGGGTCCTCCAGCACAGGAAGGACATTAGCCTGTTGGAGCAACTACAGAGGGCCACCAAGATGATTGGAGGAATAGAGCACTGCTCCTACGAGGAAAGGCTGAGATAATTAGGATTGTTTAGCCTGGAAAAAGGAAGGCTTTGGGGTGACCTAATTGCAGCCTTCCAGTACCTGAAGGGAGCCCACAAGAAAGAATGAGGGGGGCTTTTCACAGTGGCATGTAATGACAGTAAAAAGGGGAATAGATTCAAACTAGTAAAGAGTAGGTTTATTTTAAATATTGGGAAGAAATTATTTTACTGTCAGGAGAGTGAGACACTTAAACGGGTTGCCCAGAGAAGTTGTGGATCCCCCATTACCTGCAACTGTTCAGGGCCAGGCTAAATGAAGATCTGAGCTACCTAGTCCAGTGAAAGGTACCCCTGTCAATGGTAGGGGGGTTGGAACTAAAAGATCCTTAAGGTCCCTTCCAACTCAAACCATTCTATGATTGTATGAGTCTTGTTCTTCACTGTTGCCAAATAAAAGATGTCTCACATGCTCAGACTGTAGGTTTTGCAATATCTATAATGTCTTTTCTCTCTCCACAATGTTTTCCTGTGGCATGGTGTGCTGGTTAAAAGGTAAACTGTCAGGAGAAATGAACGCAACACAAAAGAGATTATAAGTCAGAGTTACAATTTAATAACAATATTACAATAAATGCAATGGCACAAAGAGAAAAATTGGTTTTAACCCACAAAACCCCAGAAGTATAACCCAGCACCCTAGGGCACAAGCACAGAGGGGTTTGTTAGCCCTGGGGCTGAACCCTATGTGGTTTCCCCAAGTCCAAAGTAAAAGTCCAAAGTGGAAAACCTGTTGGTGCAGCTGACAGTTTCAGTCTGGTGGAGAGTGATGGTTGCAATCTGGTTGAAAGTGGTGGTTTCCTCCTGACTAGGTGTTGGTCCTCCTCTCGATCTGACAAAAGTTTCCCCTGAGGTCTTCTTACCCCAAGATATGTACCCCCAGGTCCAGGTGGGAGCACCCAGTCCCTCCCCCAGGGAGTCACACAATGGGTGATTAACTCTGTGAGTCATGGGGTATTTTAGAATCGTTGATGGCCCATTAGCAGATCGCCCCTCAGGCTGGGTGAGAAGGTGCTAATGTCTCCCTGAAGGGGAGTTATCACAGCTCTTATCTCACAGATGGCTTTCACACCCAGCTCACACCCTGAGGGGTCAGGTGTGCCTTGGGCTGCTGCAAATGGTCCCTTGTTCTTGGGAAATGAATAGAGGGGGGTAGAATATATAGCTTTGATCACCCCCACACAGTGATAAACTGGTCCCTCCTGCTGAACTAGGACACATGGGAAACTGTAGTTCTGACAGAAATTATAAGTATTTGAAGCTGCTTGATCTACTTTCAAGGAGGAGGACATCCTCAAGCATACTTTGTATCCACTAACCTACTAAGGTTTGATCTTCCTTTTGCTTCTCTCTTACATACATAGGAATTATTTTAATCCCCAAAGTCTTCACACACTTTTTTTAGAGGGCAAACACAAACACCTACAAAAATCCAATCAGAATTCTCTAGGAATATCCATCAGAAAATTAAAATAATTTAGCATTTTAATTGTTTATAAATTGAAAAGAGAAGTTGAGATACTGCACTCTTACAAAATGAGAAAATAAGGAACACTGCTATTATTTTACATTTAACAATAGTAAGAAATGTTTCTATGAGTTGGTAGTTTCAGTACTTTAGTATTCTATCCTATTTTAAACTTTCTGATCATGGATATCCTGTATTCTCCAGGATGATTTGTAGTCTCCTAGTTTTGATATTGTGCTAACTGTATTTTCTTTTTAAAGGGAAATCACCATTATGAAAAGAAAACCTGACACAACTCGACGTTTTTGGGTTAACTTTTGCTGTCTGTGCATCATTTCATATGTTCTTTAGACTTGCTTTTTTGAACTGACATTCATATTTTCAGCTTGTCTCACTGTCATCATCTTGCACATGGCCTTCCCAGATGTCAGTTTTAGAGTCCATTGTAAGTTATGTTATTCCTGTGCTGTTATATCACTGCATCCTCAAAAAATGCTATTCATATTAGAGCATACATCAGAATCAACCTCCTTGGATTAAGAAAACCTGTCTAGATCTCTTGTTGTCTCTTTTATTTCTGTAGCTCTTCACTGGCCCCTGGCTTCTTCCCCTTGTGAGACAGAGCTGCTGCTGCTATATATGTTTGCTTTTTCATTTGCTGTTTTCTCCAATAATGAACACAGGCTAGTCTGAAAGATTTTTTTAAAAAAAGTAGTCATGTTCATTTTTGGTATCACCTCAATGGTTTTACAAATGCATTGAGTTATAATTCTTCCACATACAAAAAGATTTGCTTGACAATTAATTCAGCATTGTAAACTTTTAATGCAATTAACTAAATTATCAGTAGATCTACTAACCTGGCATATTCATTGATGATTTGTAATACTCCTTTAATCTATTGATATTTCATTTGCCTGTCCAAGGAGGTTATTCATGCTGAGCTAAATTAGTCTTGATCATAAAGAAGGTTTCCTGTTTCAGCAATGGAAATTGAAATTGTTTCAATTTCATGCAATATTTCTTGCTGTTGAGCAAATTACAATTGCTGTTTCAGTTTTTCTCTATATTGCAAGGTCTCCATCAATGGCAGTGATTCTTCATATTTCTATTACTAGAGAAACAAAGCTTTAAGAAGCATGGAAAAGTATTTCATCTAAAACCACAAATTTGAACAAATGAACAACTATTAATGCTTAAATTTCTCAAATAATCATGCTTGAGCTAATTGTAATGACCTTGCCAGTGGGCTGTGAACTCTTCATGCAGAAATAATGTTCTGTTCCAAATGCAGAGTTCTATATACTGTCAACAGCAAATAGATCTTCCCAATGTGACCTGTTGGAATAGAGAATGGGAAATGCAGCTGTTGTCTTCCTGATAGTGTAGGAAAGCAGCCTCTGTACAGAGGAAAACAAGAGACTTAAAACTGAGAATTCTTCTTTGAGACTTCCTGTGTAGCCAAGTTCTTGGGGCAGATAAAAATAGGTGGCTGGACAACCTGGTCTAATGGGAATTCCTTTATCCTCCTTTCTTTGCAACTTGCTGCTTTGCTCATATGCTGCTTCTAACGATGAATGCTGTCTCCCAGGCTGTAGCAATAATTTTGGCAGTGCTGAAACCTTAGAAATTGTATCCAAATTCCCAAATTGTATCCAAATTGCCAAATTATGAGATGGGGAAAAAACCTGAAAATCTACACTAGTAGTTCTAGATTAAATAACAATATTCCAGTACTGAGTTCTGCAAAGTCAGTAACAATGTAGTAGTCTTTCAGATCACTCCATGGTGAGAAAGGTTTTTGCTTTCTGCTTCTTCTCCCCTGTTTTATTGAGTGCTTCTTAGACATATGAATGGGTAGATTTGCCTACATTCCTGCAGCTTTTGGCATGCAAGTTATTACTGTTGATAATTGTGGAATTTCACTCAAGCCTCTCTGGAATACCTAGTAAAAGTTATGCTAAGGATAATGCAGGAAACATGTATGTTCTAAAAACTTACCTAAAAATCTGGATATTAAGTGTAAATACATTCCACTGCATCCCTGCACTGCCCCCCTGCAGCCAAAAAGCACATCACACACTTGTTTTCAAAATGTGTTGCCATGGGTATGAGAGCACCACTCCCTTCAACCTTGGTGTTCTAACTGAGCAGTCCTTTTTGCAAAAGTCTGACTTCATGGAATATCCTGAGTCTGGAGGTGATTGCCTTGCTCAAGAGCAGAGTTGTATAAAAAAATACCTTCTGCAAGCCTACATTTAAAATGAGAACATTAAACATCTCAGCTCTTTAGTAACTTCATGTGGAGAATCGTACCTGAAGTACTAGCTAAAGGTAGAGTTTTGTACACACTGATCTCTGAGGCCTAGTGTGCCTGTTGAGGAATTCCTCACTGTTTTGTAAACAGGGTCTGCTAAGAGCATGTGTTGGTTATTAAAGCAGAGAGTGAAAAAATTACATCAGGAGGAAGGGAAATCTGAGATAATTATTCAGTACAATTACCAGCTTCATTTGTTTTTGTCTATATTTCAGGTGTATACAATATACAAAAGTGGTCAGAACAGGAAAGAAATGAAGGACATTTGATGTGCTTGAATGCCTCACCTCTCCACCACAACCATCCCACTCATACAGAGTAACTGGCCTAGCATTGATTATGTGGGAGATGGATTGCCATGCACATTTATATGGCAATTAGATTTTATTATTTACCATTTAACATGCATCACCAACTTTCCTCACAGTCCATTGCACAAGCAGACTGCTTTGGTTTTACATCTGTTTAATCTTTTTCAATGCCAGTGCTTTCCATCTAGTTTTTATTGAGGGTAAAAACAAGAAAAGGGAAATAAGGTGGCTGGGAATCTGAGGATTTTTATTCTCACAAAAATGTTAAATGTCTTTATGTAACTGTTTCTTTTTTGAGAATACATGTTGTTTGAGGATTGTTGGGGAATTAGTGGATTTTAACCTGGAAAAATCTAGGGGAATGTTCAGATGTGAGCACTTACCTTTTGAGTATCTACTTCTGTCTATTCAAAACTTAGCTGCTAAGGACGTTGCTGTGTTCTCACTGTTTCTCAAACACACATAATTCCTATGACACAGCTTTACTTGCTTATGAAACATAGGCATATTTGCACAACCATTGAGCAGTACTGAACAGAGTCAAAAACTGTAATAAGAATGAAAACTGAGCACCAAGAGGTGCATGCAGAAGTGGAGAGCACATTCAGTGGATCTGAGTTGTAAAACAG
Source organism: Hafferia zeledoni (assembly GCA_035583235.1). Taxonomy (NCBI): domain Eukaryota; kingdom Metazoa; phylum Chordata; class Aves; order Passeriformes; family Thamnophilidae; genus Hafferia; species Hafferia zeledoni. Next base: position 33,705,836 of record JAWWEV010000043.1, read on the forward strand.
GGAGCAGCATAGCAATAGCATGAGAAAACATTTCTAGACAGCAGAACATTCGTGAAAGTATGAAAAGACTTCAATGCAGTTGTGAGAGTAGCATGGTTATGAGTAGCATGATGGAATCAGGAGACATGGAGAAAGGTAGAGTAGCAGCTATATCTCCAGTGTGGAGTGATGTTGAAATTAGTGGCAAAAGAAAACTGCAAGCTGTTCTTCCTGGTATACCCATCAACTGTAAATTTCCTGCGGTACCCTTAATTCTCACTGCCTTTTTTTCTGTCAGTGTGGACTACACTGCAGTGTTACAGTGAAATTGTAAACAGAAGAGTATCAGCCAAGGAAAGAAGTATCTTCAAAGGTCCAGCCTCTTGATAAATTACTACATTATGTTCTCTGTGCCAATAAGGATGCCTAAAGAAAATCCACCATGTCAGCATTTTGGTTCTGGTGATGTCTCTTATTTTCAAAATACCTTTAATGGGGTATTCAAGCAAGATACTGAAAGAAGTGTAGGATTGGGGTGAAAAGATCAGTTTCTATTTTCCTTCCCAAAAGAGTGACTTGCTAACCTCTAAATTCTTTTTTTTTTATTTTCTTGTGAACTTTTTTCCTTGCTTTGGTTATCAGTTGAGGGAATGTGAAAGATGAAAGCCACCACCTGTCACAGCATAAAATGGCCTCTTGCCTGAAGTATTTGAAAAGACAAATAACTCAGCAAAGCCTGGACAAGTAAACTAGCTACCCTTTCCCTTTGGGTGAGAAAGGGTCTAAAAGTGATAGAATTCATCACTCAAACAGGAAAATATTTGAAAAGCCAATTTTTCTTTTACAAAAAATCACATCAAAACCAAAAGACATCAACCACAAATCAATACTGAAGGTACAGAATAGGCTCTGAAGTAAGTGGACATAAAACACTAAGTTTACATTTTCATGTCTTCCCTCAAGTGCCCTTGCAAGTGGTAGACAAAATACCATCATGCTCTACCAAACAAGCCTGTGAATGTGCAGCAAAGTGCATATTCTCTGCTGTAAAGGGGGATTTGAAAAGCCATATGCTGAAACATATGTGCTGCAGAAGCTATGTAGATGCATCATTTAAGTCTTTATCAACTGTCCTTCAGTTTATTAATTGTCTGTGATCAGAGAGGGCTTCTTGATTTATTGAAATAAAAAGAGGAATTATATTTCTTTATTATTTTTTAAGGATCTCTGCTGGTTGTCATGGGTTTGGCTAGGTGGGCTAAATTTAAATGTAAACCAGCAGGAGAAATGAATGCAACACGAAACAGATTATAAGTCAAATTTACAATTTATTAAAACTATTACAATAAATGCCATGACACAAAAAGTAATTGTTTTTAACCCACAAAACCCAGAAGTTTAACCCAGCACCCTCAGGCACAAACATTGCTGCAACCCTCGGGTGGTTCCCCTGAGTCCAAAGTAAATGGAAGGGAAAAAACCTGTTGGTGCAGAAGACGGTAGCAGCTAGCCAAGCATGGTGGTCGAGAGTCTGGTCGAGAGTGGTGGTTGCAGTCCTGTTGAGGTTCTGGTCCTCTGGATCCAATGAGGGGTCCCAGAAGTCTCAAAACCCCAAGATTATATAGGTTCAGGTGGGAACACCCAGTACCTCCCCCAGGGCGGGGAGTCAGAGAATGGCTGATTTAACTCTGTGAGTCATGGGGTAATTTTGGAATTGTGAAGGCCCATTAGCAGATATGCCCCCTCAGGCTGGGTGTGGAGGTGCTAATGACTCCCTGGAGGCGAGTTATCACAGCTCCTATCTCACAGGCTACTTTAACACCCATCTTATATCCTGAGGGTCAGGTGTGCCCTGGGCAGCTTCTGCAAATGGTCCATTGTTAATAGCTCATGAGAAATTATGTAGAGGGTTTAGAATACACAGCTTTGGTCACACCCTCACAGTGATAAACTGGTCCTGGCTGTTGAACTAGAACAGGATTAAATACTTTTTTGATTTGGAACAAAAAGTAAATGTTTAGTCATGATTGATGAAAGTGGAGAGAGACTCTAAAATGACCACTCTTCCGCTGTTCAGGCCCAATTCCTTTTCTAAAGTGTATTGAAACACCCTATCTGAAAGAAAAGTTACCACTCTCTTCTGCCTTTTGTACCAACTAATTGTGCAAAAAGTATGTGCTTTTGTACATTGGAGAGGTGAGAAGGTCATCAAGGATGGGTAGGCTTCTATATTTCAGTGAATATTAAAGGCATCTGAATGCCCACCTGACATTTTTATTTGAGGCAATATCCTTTCATTCAAGATCAGGATGTTGTCTGATGTGTTTAAATCAATGTGTATTCAGCTTGTGTGAGAGTAACGTATTTTCACAATTCTGTTGATACAAAAATACCGTGAGTTTGGATTGTGTGGGTTGTCTTATGATGAGTTCCTTGTACTTTGTTGGGCAACCATTAAGATACTATAAAGTGCTTTCTATTGGTCTTGTAACATCAAATCATGTTTTAGGAAGGACTTGAATAAAGTGGGCACTCTTTTTCTTCCAAGATTAGACTTTCCCTATGGTATTTCTCAGCTTGATCATTTTGAAATAGCATGTTTGGAGAAAAGTGTACGTGACACCTTGGCTTTGCCACAGCCAGATGTTCCTTTGTATTTTCATTTGTCATATAAAGGAATTGTGGAATTGCCTGTTGTGTTTTCAGAATCCACCATGGTATGCCAGGGATATCCATTTCTTTCTTGGATAGTAACACCACTCTAATACACGGCAGAGGCACTCTCATTCCTAACCATAGTAGTGATTTAGTACAATGTGACACTAGAAACAAGACACAACAACTTCTTCTAAAATTAAACAAAAATTAAAGGAATAGTTGAAGGTACAGTTAAAACCAGCAGTACAGAAAGAGATGAAGGGAGAAAATATCTGCTTCTGGAAAGAATTAATGATTTGAAGATCCTAGAATCATAGAATCAACTGGATTGGAAAAGACCTCCGAGATCATCAAGTGCCTTTGTTCAGCCATCTGAAAGCATTTCTGGGATGTTGTCTTTATGGGTTAAGAAAAAGCCAAGTCACAACTCCTTCCACTGTTTTATTTTTTTTTTCACTGATGTCACAAATCCTGATTTAGGTTCCTATGGACTACGCTAGTTTGCTACAAATGAGTGGTTTAGGATTGCTCAAAGAATCACTATCAAAGGTCTTAGCAAAGACATTTTAAATATAAATTTATGAAATTGCAACTTTACAAGGTTTGATGGCAACGTTCACTATATTAGTTATTACGTGAATGAAACCTACAAAGGAAAATCAAGTTAGAATCAATTTAGAATGATTTACACAAATATTAAAGATACAAAAGGGTAAAGGGAGGCCTTCCCATTGAGTCACAAGGTTGAGTGGACCCCCTTGCTTTCTAAATTCCTGATGGAGATTAGGTGCAGCTAGGTCCAATCTTGGTCTCAGACTTGTACAATGGTTTATATCTAAAGGAATGAACTACATGGATTTCATTAGTATTAATTTAGCATACAACTAAACAGCAAATTAGAGAGGATCTGTTGGGAATAGACAGTCTTGGGTAAGGAATTGCCTTGGGTAAGGAATGGCCTCTCCGTCTCAGGTAAAGAATCTCAAACCTCAAGAGGTGTCCACAAGGCAACAGTCAGGTGAGCCGTCAAGTTGCAGTTTAGAGATAACTCAAATTGGACTCATCCATGTCGTTCACAGAAAGGTCTCTGTGCCTCAAGAAGCAACCTTGAGAGATGCTCCAGCTCAGGCAGAGAAAACTGTCATTCTGCCAGGCAGGGAGAGCTCAAAGAAGGTTCATTTATGCTGTTTTGTATCTATGCAATAAAGTGGTTGGCTTGTAGTCAAATTACATACAATGGGAAAGGTATGCATGAGACTCCCTGTACCCACAATTTCACTTGTTCCTTGATAAATGAGTCTTGGAAAAACCACCTACTATCCATGTGTTAGTCTTACAGTTAGTGCTGCAAGCTCATATGCACCGATGCTCACTGGGCCACCTTTCTCCTTTGTTGGCTTCCTAGAGGAGTTTTTGGTGCTGCTTTGGCTCAGACCCCTACCTACTGTACCACACTCCTGTGTGCTGGTGCACCTGTCACACCTGAGCAGCATTCCCGTGTTGTTGGTACTATTACAAACACATGGATAATAATTCCCTCTACTAATGCTTGAAGACAATAATAGCTGTTCAAATGAGTTAATGTTTTTTTGCCTACCAGCATGTATTGTGTAAGAGTTCTCAGGTATGGACATGAATCAGGAAAGGAGGAAGGTCTGTGAAGTGACCTCTCAGCAATGTCACTAGTACCAAATAATAAAATACTTCTGCTAGTTTTTTCAGAAAAGAAATAAATAGAACAGCACCTTCAGTTTTTGTTTTAAATTTCTTTGGTTTAGCATTTGCAAAGTTCTTATTCTGAAGAAATGCAGAGGGTTAGGATAAAAAAAGATGAGCTATTACAGGAGGATTTGGCATTTGTTTTACCAACAGTTATGTGTGACTCACTGTTGTGTGGTGTTCTGTGTGCTTTTGCATAAGTGTGATTCCAATAATGAATACATTGTGAGCTTGGTTCATTTATTAGCTAGCAATTTGTTTCTGTGTCAAATGTACTTGTTCCTCAAAGCACAAATCATCTTTAAGTTAGAAAAGAGATAAAATGGTGTAAATAGAAAAGGTCTTGCTGGAATAATTGAAGATCTGCAGTACCTGTAAAAGATATAAATCGAACCCACTAATTTCTTCTAGGAGCTTATGGCATAATTAACCTGTACCATTATTGCCATGATGAATAGGCATAGCTCTGAAAGTGCATACTTCCAGTTGATTCCTCTGGCCTGCAACAAACATGCCAATGAGAACATGCCTGTAACACACTTGTTTGGCCTCAAAAGAATGAAGGGAGGAAACAATCCTCCCCTTCTAACAAAAAGGGGATAACTGTCCACTCCTAATGTAATTAAGAAAAGAGTTGTGAGATCTACTCTCAAATAAACTGCTTTATTTGAAGCTTCTCCAGAGATCAGAAGGAAATCTTGGAGCACTCTATTCCCTCACCCATTTCTTTACTACCTGCTACTTTGTGTATGACAGTCGATATATTTTATATAAATAGGTTATTTTTCTTTTTAAATTAAAAAAAATAAGCTTTGTTATGAAAAAAAGAGACTGTTTTAGGAGTACATTTAAAAACAAAACTGAACGTCAGAATGTGCATGAAAGGCAATAGCTACAGTTTAGTTCCAGAAACTATGGTCACACATTTTCAGCAGTGGAATGATAGCATTAGTATTGCATTTAGATTGCAGCTAGTTTAAATAGTCTCATAATCTCATACTATTTATCTGATGAATTGTAATACCTTACTTAATGAAATAACCTACATCTAATTCATAATAGTAAGTAGGCAGATACACAACAAAACATTTTTTTTTGAGCATATAAGATTTCCACTAGTAAAGCTGTACTTACATAAGAAGAGAAAAAGAGAAAACCTTGGAATTTGTACTGTATAATGTTGATTCTTTCGATCTCTTTCAGTAGGAGTAGGGACAATCTTTTATCTTTTCTGAATGTCTGCTATTGCAGACAATTTTAATTAATGATATTTTCTACAATCCTGTCTTGTCCGAATTTCTAATGGATTGAGTTTTATAGGAAACTACTTCATTGAGATGAACATGAAAATGGCATGTGAATAATTGAAATAAAAGCAGCTACACAAAAATTTTGTGATGGCAGAAAATAAAAATAACCAAGTGAAAAAATTTAATTAACTTTGAAATAAAAATTAAAATCAGAGTATAAATTCCATAGCATATCCCTTCATATAATTTTATCTTTTAGAGAAGGCATGTTTTAATGCCATCAGCAGCATACTCAAGCTACATAATGATATTAAACATTTTATATTAAATCTGGGAGAAGTTTAACCCATAGTCATAAAAATACTTTTTTATGCTTTATAAAAGGTGAAGTCTAATAGTATGGGTGATCAATACGTATGATATGTATTGGTGTAATAGATTAGCTTGTGCAAAAGCAGAAATCAAATTAATTCGAACATCAACAGAGTTAAAGTATTACCCAGAACACATCTTTGTAAGAATTGTATCTTTACCAGTATATAATGATCAGTCTAATTATCAACACTTAAGGAACTGTAAGTAACTGTAGAAACACAGCTTGTTTAGACTTGACTTAATCTATTGTACTTCACTGCATATGATACTTTGTTGAAAATACTCCAGTGTATATTTTGAGGAGCATGTGTTCTGAGTTCCAGTTTATATGTTGGCACACTGACCTGGACTTCTACTAGCCATTTGTCATAACTGACAGTTGCTATATGACTATATGTAGCAATCTCATTATGTTTGAGTGGTGGATATTAGGAATTAGCAGGAGATCAACCTGAAAGGTTGCAGTTTTAAAGATTTAACTAGTCACTGAATAAAAATGGTTGCTTGGACAGTATATGTTTAAAAAGAGGTTGCACATTGACATATGCAACAGATCAAGTTTAATTTTTTAGCATAGAAGTGATTTTATTAGTACTGTTCTCTGTACTTTCCTTCTTTTAAGTCTATTGGAATCAGAGGAGATGAATTATCCCTCTATTCTGAGCTCACAATGACCAAATGCATAGAATTTGAGGAAATATGGAAGGATTTTCCTTTCTAGATGTTCCACATGAGAAAAAGAGGAAGAACCTCATGAGGGAATAGTTTTAACTTTGTTTTCAGTTCAGCAGATTGAAAAATGCATAAATCTTTCTGTTGTAAATGAATGAGATCCCATTTGTGGGAACAGATGAATCACCATATTTTAATCTGTTATGGCTAATCTCATGCTTCTGAGATTTATACTGTACCTAAAAGTTTTAGAGGAAAGCAGTATCCTATTCTCTGAATTATCTATATAGAATGAATAAAGCTTGAGGTTGCTTAGTACATGATGCTATAAAGTTTACTAAGACTTTTGTTTGGCTGGCTTATTAATATGCATGTTCCTAAGCTCTTTATCCCTATTTCACTAATTCAATGCAATTGAGTTTTAGGGCTGGTATGTACTGACAAAAAATTTTCAACAGTCTGATAAACATTTATTTGTTTCAGTCTATTTCTTTGCAGGCAAACTGTAAACCATTACAAACAGCACTAAATTGCACTTCCTTTCAAACAGGCAAGTATGCCAGGAACACCAATAAAAGGGGTGACTGTGGTTTATACCTCTAAGAGGAAGATGAAATTAGCCGCATAGGGTAGCAGTGATAGCTAGTACATTCTGAGTTCTGTCACTATAAAACCTGCCTACAAAGTTCAGGAGACACTTAGGAAATTAACAGTTTTGCATTTGAGGTGATGCAGAAACACCCTTTGGTCCATCCTGTGGCCAAGGCTCCAAAATCGTCCAGACTGGTAGATGTACTGGAAAGCACAATGTAATTTAAAATTTATATTCAGACAGTCTACTGAAAATTTATGCTAGCAAAAATCCTCTCATCAGTGAGGATTTAATGCATAGATAAAGGAATTTCTCACTGGGTGATGCTTTAGAGTCAGATACTGCCATGAGCAACTTCATGCACACAGTTTCAATGCTTCTCAGAATCTGTGTGCCTGAAGGGGCTTGCCTATAGGCATCCTCAGAACACTCCCACCAAGCTGTCAAAGATTACTGCTTTTCTGAGTATGAGGATAACAAAGCAGGATACTAAACTCATGAAAGATGTAGGAAACCATGGTTTCATTCCTTTCTGTCTGTGACTGAAGGAGTCAAGCACATTGTGCTTCCAGGATAAGGACAGAAGACTATTAGATAGGACTGTGTTTCTGCAGTCCATTCTTCCCTTCTCTGGCCAAGCAACAGTCAGGTTCTTTCCTGCAGCATGTCTTCAACAACAGGTATGGAAAGCACTTAGTTAAACCTACAGTCTGACACTTAAGGCACACTTGAGGGAAGTAGGTTATATTGGTTTGAAAGTCATTGTTCTCTCTGCCAGACATACCCAACACAGGAAGGAAAGGCAGACCCTCAATTGTTTTAAAATGAAAAAGCATCCTCTGCACAGTGTTTCAGAGAAAAGTTATAGTTATGTCTTTTCAAATTAAGTCTTAGAGCTAAGAATTGCTGTATGGGAAAAAAAGACTAGTTTTTCAGTCCTGAGTGAATTGCCTGAAGTTCATCAGAGTGAGCTGTTTATAACTGGTGTGTGTCATCAGAATTACTTTTGGCAATAAAATTCTGTTTGTTCAATGTGTATATTGCCATTTTAAAGGCACCCGAGTCCCCTTGTTCCCATATGAGTAACATAGGGTATGATTTTGGGTAGGGATAGTTAGTAATTTTGGTGCTTAACAATGGTATCCATACGTTTCTCCTTTCATATGTCCCTAAATTTTTAAATTTTTTTTGTGTGCTTCTTAATGGATGATTCTGGATACATGGACTTGGCTTGAATCTTGGCACTTCACTTATTACTTTTTATCTCAGTGTGCTGGATCCATTATTCATATGATCTGTGCTGGGTTCCCTGATTATGTGAACAATATGCATCAGTGCTAGATATGTTTATAGATGGAGATTCTGTGATTTAATTCTCTTCTGTGAAATAGATGCATGTTTCCTGGACACATGAGCTGACACATAAATAATATTGCCAGGTATTTCTAAGTAATTAGCCATACAAATTGGAAGTCTACATCTGCATTTGGAAAAATATAGCCCTGCAATGTCATATCATAAATATGATATGTATCATTCATGTGATCTGTGTTTGTTTTCTTAATTTATTTTGAATTTTTTTTTTTTTTTATATACCTGTCATTCAGCACAAAAGGGCCCAAAGATCATGTAGGTCAAAGATTCTACAGGTTATTTTCTGCATCTAATATTTATTTCTCCTTAACAGGTGATTTGTATATTGGAGGAGTGGCCAAAGAAATGTTTAAGTCCTTGCCAAAACTGGTACATGCAAAGGAGGGATTCCAAGGCTGTCTTGCATCAGTTGACTTGAATGGACGGCTACCTGATCTAATCTCAGATGCTCTCTTCTGCAATGGACAAATAGAAAGAGGATGTGAAGGTATTAAATATGCTGATTTTTTTTTTATATCATAGTGAAAGTATTATGCTAATCCTGCAATGTTTTGTTGATATGTATACATTAGGAGACTATATTCTACCTGCTTCTAATGGATCTTGCTTTACCTTTTCTTATAAAAGGACTGCATTTCTTTAGTATTATGGAGACAAGTGTGTGCCTGCCCTGCAGCACAGAGATTGATCTGAGAACATGAGTTAACTTCCTAATGTTTAATGTACTTTCTGTATTTCTCCAGTGACAAGATATTTTGCATGTATTTTGTTTACTTGTGATGTATTTTAATTAATGATAGAAACAATACCAACTAGCTTCAATGAAGTTCTTTATATCTTCATAACACTTAGGCACAAGCTAATGCTGAGGCATTAGCTAACTAATTCCATTTTTAAAGCAAATATTTTGAGTTGATTAATTCAAGGCTAATTTATGAAACCATTTAAGACCCATCTTCTATATTCTCTATTTTTGCTCACCTTGAAACTGATATTGTCATGAGCTTTTCTATCTGAAATCAGTAAGAAACAAATATGTTTTATCTCACATTTTAATGTCTTTATTGACTCATCTGGAATATCATGGAATTTAGGTAAAGACAGAATTAGAAGAGGTGTATTTTTAATTCAGGGATGTCAATCTCTAGCTATTTTTCTAGCTGTCTTCTGATCCCACATTATTTTTTCTATGATTTATGGAATAATTTGAATACATTTTCTGTCCCTACATATCTACTTTATTCACATAATTCGGGATTTTGTTTCTATGTTCAATTTTATGTTTTCTCTCTTCTCTCATGTGCTATTTTTCTCTTGATAGAAAAAAATGTGTAAATGACATTGTAAAAATAATTTCAAGTTGGAATCTTGATGATTTTGATATAAAGTTTGTTAAGTTTAAAAACTGACATTGTAACAAATCCAAACAAAGCTCAGGGGATTTCCTCAAGCTTCTTGAGATAAAGTTTTCTGGTGGATAAATTCTGTCTCCTCTTTTGTTGTGCCTATAGCACATTTGTAAAGGTGGAACTTTTTCGTTCTTTACCTGCTACCTTTAGTTAGCAGTATAAGTTCTATTGTTAGCACATGGAAATAGACACTAAAGCTACAGAAAAAATAAGATGTGAATTTTGCATATCATACTATCAGGAGTGCAAAAATATGTATAAAGCAGTTTGCCACGGAATTTAGAAAATTAGATTCTACTTTCCGATGGGTGTTAGCATGTTCCATGCCTGCCCCATCCCTTCAGAGAGGCAATGTATGCCCTAATTCCATTATGCATCTCATAGCTTCTTTTGAAATTATGTTATTTCCTAAATGAATTTCGTATACTTCAAAGAAATATAGCCACAGGCCTAGAGTGTGAGTTCACCTTTTAAACCAGTGGCACAACTCATCTACCAGTGAATTTAATAAAGCTACCAACAATTTAATAAAGGCTGTACAGCTATTGTCCTTTTTGGTGGAGAGTCAGTTACTTCCAAGACCAAAATCATCTGACACAATGAACTGGTCAAACCAGATGTGCTGCCTGGCTCCCAGAGAACTGCCTCATCAAAAGTCTTCTGCCTGCAGAAGGAGATCTAGAACAGCATGGAATGAAATATTCCCTTCCAACCTTTCTGCTTAACCTTGCAAGTTAATTCTTCCATTTCATTTGTTTACTTCAAGTCTTTGTGTCTGACCCATCTGTCAGTCTTAAGTTTGCAGACCATGAATCAGATGTACAAAAAAGTGTTCTGCCACCTAAAATATGATGTAAATCACTTGCAAGTTTAGCTCTCTCCTAGAAAACTCTTGTCTGCCCCAATCTGCTCATACCTTTGCTGCTGTGTACAGCCAGGATTGTCTCCATGTTAGAGATGGGTGTTTTGCATCAATCTCACACTACAGTGGGTTGTGCAAGCTCTGAAAGTCCCCTGAGATGTCAAGTCCGAAGAGCTCAGGACACAGCAGCAGAAGTAATTTCAAAAGTGTTATTCACCACCTCTATCAATCTAAAAGACAGCTGTTATATGTCCTTTGTTAAGACATCAGGCTGCTGGAAAACCTGGACTGAGAAGTGAGGCACTTGAATTTGATGTTTTTCAGATTTATGGGATTGAATTACTCTACTTTCTGTAACATATTAAAAACAAACAAACAAACAAACAAGAAACCCAAAAAACAAACAAACAAAAAAAAGAAGTGAAACCTCTTTTCTCTCTTCAGTCAAACTATGAAGCCATAATGCACTGTTAATTAATTTTATCTATTAGGTTTTTTACTTTAAATATTTTTATTTCTCAATAACTTTACTGTCGTAAATGCATGAAACTTTTGCAAATTCTCCCATGGAGTTGGTGTGGCAAATTGTAAGGTTTGCATTTTGATGCTTCAACCACAACCAGACATCTCTGTTCTCTATCATTGAACATTGGACATAATTTAAACATGTCTGAATCCACCTTGTTGACAAATTTTCAATGACTAGAACAGATAGAAAATAACAGCTAGAAACATAAATATGCTAAATAGCTCTTCAAATTGTTAATAGCAAACCCCAGAGCCAGATTGTGTCAACACTGTTTTGGTCTAGTCAAATCCACTGTACTTTCTTTAAAAAAAGCAGAATTACAGAAATTACAGTCTGATACAAATAAAGCTTTTATATATTTAGGGGGGAAAGGCACTGTATGCATGCATGTGCATATATAATATAATTCATGTACTATATAAGCTATATGAAAAGTTTCACAGTATTAACATAACTATGGCCATGCCACCCTGACACCCAATCCCATCAGATCTTGGAAGCCAAGCAGGGGCAACCCTGGTTAGTGCTTGGGTGGGAGACCTCCTGGGAATACCACAGGCTGTAGGTTCTAGTCCTGAGGACTTCACTGTCACCGTACAAGCTCACTTGGCCGTGGCAGATGAAACTTAGGAGCAAAGGGTGGGGCCAGTTCTGTGCACACTGTGCCTCACCTAAAAAGTAAATAAATAAATCCACTGCACAGGCTTGAAGGACACACCCTTGTGGGTACAGCCCTTCCCAAAATCTTCATTCATGAAGGCTTGCCATAATGATGATGGTGATCAACATACATGAAAATTTTTGGTGATAAGGAATTTCTTTGCAATATATATTGCAAAACAATGTACATGCTATTTTAAAATGCTTTTTATGTTATGCATTACATCAAGCCCTCACATAGGACAAATGTAAATGAGAGACCAAATCCAGTCAATTAAAAAGTCTGCAGTGAAGACTGAATAAATTAAAATTTTTTAAATCAAATATGAATAAAGAGATGAGTGCTAGAGAAAAACATATGACAGTACTTCTACTAAATAGTTTGGTTCTGCAACATATATATATAGGAAAATATAGGTCTGTTATGGTAAATATTATATTATTTAATAACATTAAACAGTCCTCCTCTGTCCTTTGAAAAAAACCAACTCTGACTTTTATTAAAGGAAATGCTTGCATGTAAGCTAGTCTGGCAATTTTTGAATAATGGCTAATATAGATTAAAAAAATGCTAAGAATCAATTTAATAAAAAGAGAAATACCTTGTTTTGTAACAAGATTGTATTTGTATTTTTTTCTAAACATGTGTGTTTTGGCATACACTTCTTCATGTGCCTACAAGGTCCTGCAGTTTATGTACTTTTAAGTCCTTGTGACTTTTGTGCTACTTTTGCAAAAGATGAGGAAATTCAACATTGCATAACTAAAGTGTAAATAAATCCATGAATATATAACATTTAAACACCTACAGATATTTTCACTTCAGCTTTGTAAAGTTTCTGAGTAGCAGAATCTGGTGAGAAAAAAATGTGTCTTGTCAGCTATGGGATTCTGTCATTATAATCCCCAGCTCAAGAAAGGGTGATGTAATGCCCAAATGTTTAAACTTCAGGGCTCAAAACTCCAAAGAAAGGGAAATCACTATCTAATGTCTGCCTACTGCAGTAAGTCAGTTGTTATTACTATTATGATTATACCAGGAGAAAATAGAACAGTCAATCGTTTTGCCAAAACAGGGATGCAGTGTATGCTGCCCTCATTGTCTGTCACCCTAGGTCAGACATGTCCTTCAGCAGTGCCTCATTTAAAGGAAGTGGCCATTTAACTGACTTAAAGCATATTCATATGGAATTTTCTAAAATACTGATAAATCAAAAAAAAGTCCAACACTGAGATATTTGAAGAAGCTCTAATGTAAAAGGTTATGTGAATTTCTCTCTAAAGTGTGATTTTTTTTTCATGTATTTATATAATCTTTAGACTAGTTTTGCTCTGTCATGAATGACTGGCAGTGTGAGTTTCAAATGGATATTTATGCGTCTCCTCCAAAATAATTTTATAATCCCAGAGCCAAATTTTCCTTTGTAATGTCAAGACTTAATGTGAAATGTGTGTGTAAGCTCATAGTAAACTGTGGTTCACCATCTATATTTCAGTCTTCATTCACCTGTCACAAAGAAAGGGACTAGAAAAAAGGCAGACCACAGTGGATGATGGTGCTAATTATTCTTGGATTCAGTGTATATGAACATGACAAATGGATAGTCAGGACTCAGACATGCATTTACTCTGTTAATGCATTCATATCTATCCAAGGAAGAAAAAAAAAAAACAAACCACTTTTAATTTCCCTTCATTACATGTCATCAGCTCACTGAACCATTATATTTCTAGTAAAATACTGGCAAATTACTGCTTTCTTATTTTGGCTTGCCTGAAGATTTATGGCTATTAGCATTAATTTGTTTGCATTATATGGCATTTCTTTCTCTCTTTAACAGCAGCATGCACTTTACTCTGAATGGTTTTTTTCTGTGTTTGCTGCCATTTCAATATTGCTTACTAACATTTACTATATTCTGCTTTTTTATTTTGCTGACAAAGTTGCATTGATGAAAGCTGATTTGCAAGGTAGATAGCCCTGTGTGTACTAAACAAGACTGAAACCCCCAATGCACAGTTGGATTTCTGCAATAAATGCTCTGTACATTTCAGAACTAAAGCATGTTATTTTGTTTCAGATTTTGTTTTTCACACCTCTAAAACAATGGGCTACATGAACCTTCATTTTCCAGCATAGTTTGCATAAAGGCTTTCAGTCTTGAATATGTTTGTATAGTGATTGCTTTAGTGCTTTGATCATTCCTTTTTGAAATTTCCTTATTTTCAGTAGTCTAGTTATGATTCTCTAGAAATAGAGTAGCTTTGTTTTTCACCTTTTGGCATGCCAGTTCATTAGTAGTCTGATTTTCTGCATTTCCCCTTTAAAAAGGAACCTGCATGGGATCCCTGAAGCATGTGAATCAGTTCTTGTTAACATTCCTGCCAAAGAATCCCAAACTTCCCATAATTTCAGACCTAAATCATTTAAAATAATTCGTGGGATTAAAACAATTGTAATAATGTAGCTTCATTTCATTTTTTTTTAATTTTGTTTTGTTTTTTATTTTATTATCGAATCTTTCATTCCCAGAGTTTTTATTTGTGTGGCTACTGGCTTTGCTGTTTGATATGTATTTACAGGAAGAAATAATGAAGTTTTAAGAAAACATTCAGCCAGTTAATGGTCTGACATGAGATTAACAAATAACTCACAACAAAGTTAACATTCCCACTGTACCTGGAATAACTCTGCTTCCATTTGTGCATTCTTATGTGTTTGACACAGCAATCTTATAACGAAAGCAAACTCACCCTTTTAATGTTACATGCTGCTACAAAATCAGCAAGTTTATGTGTGTTTGACTTGGTAACTCTTTACTCATGTAATTTGAGATAATGGCAACTAGTTAATGTGATCCAGTAAGAAATACCTTTCTTTGGAAGACAAAATGCAAGTCCTTTTTTGTATGTTCTCATTAGGCCCCAGTACAACGTGCCAAGAGGATTCGTGTGCAAACCAGGGTGTGTGCTTGCAGCAGTGGGATGGATTCAGTTGTGACTGTAGCATGACCTCCTTTAGTGGACCATTATGCAATGACCGTAAGTACACAAAAAAATGCCCCTCTTAATGCTTGAGAGCTTAAAGGCAACATTTTAAGCAAGTGCCAGAAGCATTATATTATTTCAATATTAGATACTTAAATGAACTGGTAAACCCCCTGAAAATCTGTAAGGCTTGTGATAAGAATAAAGCTAAAATATGCGATACAAATTTTGGACAATGTGCAGTATCAAACACTGGCAGAATTTGGTTCTACTGCATTTGATTCCAAGTCTAATATACTGATGGTTACCTATTTGATATGGTCCCTTTCCTGCATAAATATTACAAATGGAATTATTTTCCTGATTGAAAAAGTGTTTTACATTTTGTTACCTTAAGTTATATTATAATCTTGTAGCACTATCATGAGGGCTATAAATGAAGCAGTTGACAAGGCTCATTATCTCCCCTTATAGAATTCTTTAGGTGACACACTAAACATGCCAATGATAAAAGCATACTGAGTATTTCAGTTCTTTTGGATTTCATCTGAATAAAACTATATAACTTACAGCAGCCATCTGGTCTTTCAGTAAAAACTTAAATGTGTCAAAAAATAAGGGTCCTGATTCACCAGTTTCATAATCTAGTTTTATTCCAAACTAACTTTATTAATCTATAAGAATTATGCGGAAATGATGGTGGAATAGTAATAGAAGAGCAATTATGTTCCATGGTAAATGTTAAAAGCAAGCGACTGAGTTTAATTTTTAATTCATCATATTTATGATATCCAAATGTACATTTTTATATCCATATGAAGAGGGTATTTTCTTAAGGCTTTTGCCTTAAATTGTATTTCTCACAAGGCAAAAAAATTAATTATATGTAAAACCTAATTATTTATTCTCATGAAAGTTCCGTTGTTTCAAAACTATGGAAAGAATGAAAAGTACTCACTTCAGTCTGTTTCTCTGAAGTTGCTCTCATGGTAGAAATGAAATGTGGTATCAACAAACTCAGTAATTTGAGCAAAGGTTGGATTTACTTAATGTATATGAGTTTGTAGTTCCCAGCAATGTGTGTGATTAGTCATATTGCTAAACATTCATTTTTAAAGGTTTCAGGCCTCTATCTGCTACAGGAGAAAATTGTTACTATTTTGCTTTTAAGTTGTAATTTCTGGTTTTCTGTGATCTTTGATTTCTTTCAAAAGTAACTGATAGCTATGAATAAGAAGTTATACATATAGCATCTAACAAAGGAAAAACTTGGTTTATAAATGTTTTAGTAGTAACTGATGTCTGGACCTGGAGTATTCTATGATTATTTCTTCAAGTGACAAGTGATGCATAAATTTGGTGAACCAATGAACTTATGTAAGAAAGATATTTACTTAAATGTGAAGGCTCATCTTTATGGTAACATTATGGACTACATTGCACACAATTGAGATATTTCACAATGTACAAATTTTGATGATGGTAAAAGAGTACCTTTACTAAATGGCTACTAAAAATACTTTTTTTCTGAGATGAATTTTTTTTTAAATATTCTTTTTATCACAAACATGAACTATACCTTTATCCCAGATCTGTATGCTTTGTAATAGAATGCAGAGTCTACATTTGGTTTCTGCTTTATCTTGACCGCATAGATTAGTTCATCTAGTGAAAAATCTGCAAATCAAATGTAACAAGAGAGATTTTTCATAGTGGTATATATCTGCCAGAAAGAAGGAAAAAAAGATGCTGTAAACTCAGTGTCATCTAGATGCTCCAAGATTGCCCTCTGCTGTGTTTAGAAAGAGCATAATGGGAAGAGAAATAGTGAAATGTTACTACAGTTTTCAGTAACTTGCACAGGCTGCACACCATAGGCTAAACTTCGCAGCACTGAAGTAAGACAAATTCCCTTCCTGTGAAGAAAGATTATCTCAGCGACAGGTCTTAAATAGCACCTGCTGGTTGCTGAAAATGCATCCCCTTCAGGAAGGATGTAGGCATGTTCATGTGTGAGCATGTTTCTATTGCAGATTGTGCGTGGAGTAACACTGATTGACAGAAGTTGTAATCTAACACAGTATTGCTACACAGGCAGGACCTTGGGTTATTTTACGTGTAAATATCCTGTTGTATGTAAAATGAAGTATTCAGGACATCAAAATCTCATAGAGATTTTTAGTTCTCAATTTCAAAAATTGACCACTTAAAAAGAAGTGTCAGTGGTAATAAGAGAAACAGTTAAAAATACTTGTTTTATGGAGACTTACACTCCACCTGTATTGGCTGTCCGTGTTGAGGTGCTAGCAGTGAGGTGCTGGAGTGTGGCCTCGGTGACAAGAGGGCAGGACTGCCCCATGGTGGATATAGCCAGCTCCACCAGACCCATCCCAGGGTACAGCTCAAACTGGTGGAAGCTCTATGAAAACACACTTAGAAAGTGTGTGTTATGTGTTTATCTAGGCCTAAATTTAGGCTTTAATTTTCAGAGTAGGCCTTAGATAATCAGCTGACTCGAGCTGGGTCAGGCCAGTGGACAGCTGACTTCTACTGGTCAATGGTATTCTATATCATATTCTGACGTCATCTAAAGTACAAAAGTGGGTGTAGGAGGGGCTTAGTTCAGTTCCCATCATGGCCGATGTAAAGACAGGACATGCTGCCACTTTCCTGCTGTGGTGGGCCTTGCTGCTGCTGCGCTGCCGTGTCACGTTTTATTTTAGTTCAGGGAAGTAAACATTTTATTCTTATTCTCTCTCTCTTTTCCTTGCTGCATATCTTTTGGGGTGCTTTATAGATCCGGAGTGATGAGATCTGTTTTCGGTGGGAGGTGGAGGATTGTTGTTAAATCTAACTTGTGTAGGTGTGTATTATATTGCAGTTTACTTTTAATTTTCTCTTTTCTGTATAAAAATATAAACCTGTTTTCAGTTTTCCAGGTTTGTTTTTTTTTCTCGGTGGGGCAATGGGAACTCTTATTCTGTGTTTGGGTAGTTGGTATTTTGCCAGCTCAACCAAACACAATGTGCCATTGTTAAGAAATTGCTGGATTGATGAAGGATGAGGGAAGAGACCAAGGATGAAGGAAGAAATAGCAGAGGAACCATGGATGTCAAGGCAGAGGGAGTGGGTGTACAGCTGGATAGGTGTTTTGCCCTCAGCCATGATTTTACCCACCACATCTCCACTCTTCTGTTCCGCAAATTCTTAGGGAACATATTTCAACAGAAATTTCAGTGACTAAGGGGGCAAGATGAGAGGGAACCTCTGGAGATTGTCTACTTTATCCCCTCTGTTCAGAGCAGAGTCTGATAGTACAGGTTATCTGCGTCATCCTCTCCAAGGATGAAGACTCCACAACCAGTGAGGCTTTTGGCCGTTTTTGCCGCAAGAGCATATTGCTGACTCACATGCTTGTTGACTGCCTGGATGCCTAGATCCTTCTCTGCAAAGTTGCCTTCCAACTGGTCAGGGCCCAGCTTGCCCTGATGTGTGGGTTTCTTCCTCCCCAGGTGCAGGATTGGGCATTTTTATGAGGTTCTTGTCAGACCTCTTCTCCAGCTTGTCAGCATCCCTTTGAATGGCAGCACACACATCTGGTCTATCAACCACTCCTCCCAGCTTTGTATCATCTGCAATTTGCATAAATGTGCACAAATTACCTTGCTGCATTTGAGCTGATACTTTCAATCTGTTTCCCATAGTAACCTCAGTGCACAAAGATCTGACATACATCATTGCTAGGCTTTATAATGCAAATATTTCACATATATCATTCTTGTCTTTAATTTCCAAAAGAGAAAGTGTGGAGGAAATAATGAAAGAAATAGTTTCTTGAAAAGCGTTATAATACATTCTACTAATACACTGTGCAAGAAGTGTCTTTAATCTTTCTGATAACACAAAATTATTACTTGTGTGCTGTTCAGTGTAATATTGCAGGTGAAAAAGTGCACAAGCTTAAAATAAAGATTTTTTTAAAAAAAAAAGTTCCCTCAAAATAAGCACCATGTGAGGCAGATTGTTTTCTTTCCCAGTCCAAGAGTGTCCTCTGTGTCTACTAGGGACAAGGACAAATTTAAGGAATGTACTTCTATGCAAAAGGACCTGGACCTGCTAAGTGTAAGGCTACAATTTTACAGTTGAAGTGAGGACCACTCATTACAGAAGTTTTACTTAGTTGTGAATCTCAGTACTCTGCTCTGGTGAGTATGGAGTGCCTACAGACCATTAGCTATGGTGATAATGGTGGGAACTTTCTGTGTGCTGCAATTTCCTTATTTTCTAGAAGATAAACAAGGTATGAGAATTTTTTACCCCAAGATGCTATACAGTTTATATTTTTTTCTTTTGATGTGATATGACACTTGGAGATTCAGGGCACCAGTGCTCTTTAGATGTGATAGACAGAATTGTTACACTGCTAAGTGTAGAGCAGACAAGTAGCAGTTGTTTCTACAAAATGAGATTATATAAAGACTGTACTAAAAGGACACTTAATGGCTGTTGGTAGAAATGAATGCATGCATGCATCTCCTCTGAGAAAATACATCATGAACACAGTAACTATATCAACAATAGGCTGTGGCGTAATAGCTATCCTCCCAAGGATTTCAGCTTTTTTTTTTTTGCTTTTTTTTTTTTTTTTTTTTTATGAGTAGGGTTGAAAATTACTCTGTCACAGAAAAACAAGTCTATTAAAGATTATCTGTTTTCTATAAGTTTACATCTATTTTCACTCGGTCAGTCTTTAAGTATAGCCATATTAGTGAATGTAATGGTACATTTGTGGAAACAAATACTGCTATTATGGCATGGAAAATAGCAGACATAATAACATTGTCACATTACATTAGTATAGAAATGTTCAGTGCCAAATTACAGGGCAGCTTCAACACTGTCTGTTACTATAAGGGAATAATGTATTGGCGTTGTACTTGTGAGGGTATAACTAACACTGTGTCTACACTTCCATTAAACTCCATTTCTGAAGGGTCAGAACTTCACCATGCAGTCTCTCCTGACTAGGAATTCAACATTCTCAGTCACTGTGAGTAACAAAACTTTTTTTAAAAAATTCTTCCATTTTATTTTTACTCTTTACCAAAAGAAAAAATCAAAAGTCCTAATTTAAACAATCAGCTGTGTCAAAATTACAAGATGAATTCACGTTCGGTTGCATTACAGAGATACTGCCTTTCAGCTAAAACTATACCTGTCCTTGCCAGATTTAACTCCAAGTGAGTGTCGGCTTTCCTAGCCCCCTTCCTGCATCAGGGGCTGAAACATGTTTCCAGAAAATCAAATCCTAATTATTTCATATTGAGCATACCAAACAGTGGATAATTTTGCTGTTGCTGAGGATAGTAGAAGCAAGACACTGTAAAAATATATTAGTTGTTTATGCGAAATTTGGTTATTAGAGTATTTGATACGATAAAAATTCCAAAGGAACAAAATGATTCTGTCTTCAATGTAGTGTTTGGAGAGAGCATTAAGTAATATTGAGGTAATACTTCAAACCACAAACCTCCTAAATATTGAGTCAGCATGCAGCAATAAGTGAGCGGTTTTATAAATACCAGCCACCTTCACTGCAGAACTCTGATCAAAGCAGGCACATTCTCACACCGAGAAAAGAGTCTTATACTTTGTGAACATGTAATTAGTGAGTATGTAATAATCCAGATTGCAAGATCCAGATTTAATATTGCATGCAAGTGTAGCTATGTCTTTCCTTAGACTTGCAGTGTTTGATGTTTAAAATTGTGCATGTGTATATACATATTTTTTTTAAAAATCACACACTATATTTATGGTGTATAGAAATAGGAGTATTTATTATTTTCTGTTATCCATGCCACTGACTTTTTACAGCTTTCTGAACTATTATATGGTTTTGAGAATTGGGTAGTCATTCTCCTCTCACATCTTCCTTCTCTTGCCACTGTAAATTCAAGGGTGATATTCATTCTCTTTGCATTATCAGTTCAATATTATGCAAATGATGGATTTAAATAATTTTGCTGCATAGATTCCTTCACATTTATTAATTGATTTAGCTGTTATGGATATTGCATCCTTTGGACATTTTTGACACCTAGAGTGTAAGTCCATGTTAACACTACTTTTGTGAGAAGGATAAATACATAATAAAGAAGTTTAATTAATCCATTGACCAAAAGCTGCACTAATCACAATATCCACTCTGTAGTACTTTACAAAATAATATTACATATTCCTGACTAAGACTTTTTTAGAAAATTCCTCAAGAGCACTTTAAAAAAACACATTTTATTTTCATATCCAGTAGCTGAGAATTAAAAAAGCCTATCCCTTATAACACACCAGTCTAAATACCTCATATGATTACTTTGCCACAGAGACTCACTTCACACAGGAGAAATAAAGACAGCTGCACATAAAATTACAATGCTGGGCAAAATGGTAGAATGAACTAATTGAAGAAATCTCAAATTGTTCAGCTTATTTTATCTGATATCTCTCTGTAATGAATATCTGAAATTTCTGGTGACAAATATCAGTGGCCTAATTTATATAAACTTCAAAGGAAATAGGACTTTACACAGTCTTGAAAACATAGAAAAGTTGAGGTGTTTAGAAGAAAACTGTTAAAAGAGCAAGAAAAGTGTTGCTTGTGAGCAACAGCCCTTGACCAAGTTTACTTTTTTTGATATTTTTGTTGGAAGCCTAACCAGAGTGCACACTGAACTGTCAGGCTCCTGTGATGTTATATGGGAGTGCACATGGTGTGTCAACAAGAACTGTGGAGCTTGATGCATGGATGACAACATTTTTTTTGAGGTTTTATTGGCCCAGCACTGTTTGGCTTTTTCTCCTGTATTTTATATGCATTTTTCAGTATGTAAATTTTGGCTTTTCATTAAGATATATCAGTCTATTAATTATGTAAATGAACAGGCATGGTTTTCTTAACAGTTTGAAAACAAGTTTTTTTCTTGTTTACAAACAAATTCTGGAGTGGTGAGTTGGATGAGCTATCCATGCCTAAAATAGCTGAGGAATTTTCATTTTCTTAAATACATTGCAAACTATCTTTAAAAAAATGAAAATAATTGAAAGTTGTTTGGAAGTTACTGTAGAAGCTCTGACATGTGAGAGTATTTCTAACAAACACTAATAAGTAAAGTTTTAAGTGGGATACTTGATACAGAAAAAGCCAGAAAGGAACCTTCAAGGTAGCCACAATACATTGGTATAGCTTGTAGCTGAGACAGAAACAATTATGCAACATTTCTGGCCTACTCAGAGGTATTTTCTATTTCACGATATTAAAAAGAGAACATAGTGTCAGAGAATTGCAAGCTTCTCTCTGCCTCTGGAGGAATTAAGGGAGTAATTAAATTGGATTTTGGTATGTCAATAATATCTTTCTCTTATTAATGGCATAATAATTTTGTAAATCAAATCCTAGATGTGTTTCCAGTGTCATCAAGGTGAAAATGATTAAGGGTTAATTAAATATATTCTCATGGAACTAAAATTGTTCTGTTGGGTATCGTTAGATTCCTTTCTCTAGAACTTTCAATTATTACAATTTAATGGCATATTATGTACAGTTCAGACTTGAAAGTTCTGTAGCCAAAGCTATTCACAGCAATAAGCATACTGGACAAGTGCTGTCACTGTTCTTTCTCACAGATTTCTCTGAACATCCCAATAATATCATATATTAAAATCAATTTTAGATGGCTGGTAGTTTTCTGAACTAGATTAATCATTATACACAGCACAGCTGGAATAGAAGTATTAACTCTGTGATGGTGTCAGTCATTCATCTCCAACAACCCCTCCCCAAAAAAAGGCAATTAGTAAGTGGTAGTTTTTTAAATAGATGACAGCTGCAAGGGTCAGAAAATGGTAAGAAAGAAGAAAAAAAAAGCCTTCCCAAGCAGCGTCTTCTATAACCCATTGTATGAGAATAGCTCAAAGTGTATATGAAAAGTTTGCTTATGTATATCTATTTTATATGTAAGATATTTAAGTACAATGGCACAATGGTGCTTCAGAAAGATAAAATTATTCAGTTTTTCTGAGGTCTATACAACTGGATTGTGTTACTAAGGCAACCTGTTCTTCCTCAGCGTGTGTTCTGGCTTGACAGCTAGATAGGTAGGTTAGATTCAAAGTAACTACATACATATGAGGAATTCATATGCTCGTTGCAAAACGAGATTTTGTTGGTCTCTTGACTCCAACTTCAGAGACTTTGCTGTGTTCATTTTTGCCAGAAGCTGCAGAAGATTAAGGCAAAGAAAACCTTTCCATTAAAAGCAGAGTAAAAAAATTACCAGAATCTGATATAGGTAAATCAAAGTGCCCAAGGAGTCAAAATTAAAGTTCTGAGCAATTACTCATAAACTGAGAAGGGAAGCATGCACTGGAATAGTGGTAAGTCAAAGCGAAGGCATTTCTGTTGACATTTTTGAAGCTTTCGTGATTTCATTCCTGTGCTGCAGAATGGATATTGCATCTGTTTTGACTACTTTTGGCCTGCCATTCCTTTTAACCAGCAGTTAATCTAAATGAACTACCTCTATTTTTCTTAGAACATACATCTATAAAGATAGTATTCTCTCAATGTCTCCTGTGATGTTTAAGATCCTTCAATATTTCATTTTAACTTAGATTTATGAATCTTGTATACAGATGTTGTATTTCTGCTTAGGTATTCTAGGATATTATGAAAGAAGGTAACAGAGCCCATAATAACAGTATGAAAAAAAAAAAAGTACTGATGGAACAAAATACTCCTAGGACTGAAGGAATTTTACAAGGTTTCAGTGTCTGATTGCTTAATGAAGGCAACTGCAAAATGAAGCCCTAGCCTGGGGAAAAGCACTCCATATTAAAAGCAGCCAGTACCCAGGTTGGGTAATGGAAAGTTGGAACTGTAGAAAAGGCAGTGAAGAACAGCTAATGGTTGTGAAGCTGTTTGCTGCCCACAAACCCAGTTAAAAGGTTGTGCTAAGGATGCATGTCACTGTTGTGCTAATTTTGGAGGAATGTTCATGCTGCTAAGCTTTATGTCATCACTCTTCTTAATTAAGGTAAACTTTGAATTGAAAACAGACATATGCAAAGTCACATCTTTTCACTGTAAACATCCACACACTAAAAAACACTTAAAATGTATGATATGCAATATTCAATGTCAAAGTGCATTAATATTTACAGATACCATTTACAAATAAACTCTGAGTCTGCTGCACCTTATAAGGTAGTCCTCCCTATAGTATGTTTTCCTGTTAAAAAATTCTGTCCCTTGTAAATAGTATAAATCTTAAGAAAACTCCTAATCAGATCCGTGGTCTGATATTTCAACAGGACACATGCTTTCTACAAGCAAACTGAAAATCAGTTACAATTCAAGTCTCAAATCACCAGCTGAATGACTAATTTTAATACACTGAAATCCAATGTCACCATGCATATGATCCTCTCCTTCAAATATTAAACCCAGTACCTGAAATTAAACCCAGAGATTTTTTTAATTAATTGAAATTATTCCTACTCTCTTTTTTTTTTCCTCTTTGCCCCATCTTCTGGATTACCAAAACATGTCAGCTTGACCTCAGGTTGATTATGGTCATGATTTTTTTTGTGACCCAGTAGTAAGTATGGGTTGGTTTTCCTGTGTGGTCAAAAATTCATCAGATAGGTGCATTTTATACACTGATTCTGTAAGTGGCAGATGGTCATGTTAATTTGGCTTTTTTTTAAATAGTATGTTAGCTGGTGCTTATTGAAAATAGTCTTTTCTTGTAACTTCATGACCTGTAGTCATAGTGGCTGTCACATATTTGAGCTAGTTTTTTATGTCCAGCTCCTACCTCCTGTTTTCCCTCTGAGCCAGAGCATCCCTGAAGAGAATCAGAAATACCACTAGCCTTCAACACATCGGGAGGAACCAAAGGGACTCCTTATTCTTTCCCCATCATGCATATTGTGGGAGTGTACTTGTCATAAAAGCCTTTGTGCACTGTTTCTCCTTCAAGCAGTTGTGACCTGTACAGCATACACACTACAGGTACCCTGTATTTCTGGGTAATGTCAGAACCCCTGCATAAGTACACTTAGGTTTCGCATGAGCTGTAAATTGGACACATGCTAGAACCAGTCAGATTTGACATGCCCATGCAAACCACCTGTATGGCTCTTTGACAAAGGGTTCAAGGCTGCTCAGAAGTATCGTGCTTGCTACGACACATAAAGACCTGATATGTACATGGGCAGAGGACAAGTTTGAGACTCCTAAGGATCCAGCAGTTAAGCCAAACCGAAAACATTGAAAACATTAGACAAATATGAAGAATCCTTTAACTTTAGCCAGAATCCTAAAGTCAAAGACGAGTATGTTCAAGAGGCTACTTAGTTATCTACTTGTTAATCTTTGCTCTTTGGCCAAGTTCTGCTTTAGCATTGAGCTCCAATCTTTTCTGTTTCATTCAATCTTTTTTTCTTTTTTGTCTGCTGAAAGGATGGGGACACATTTTAATATGTTTCCTTTTGTAATCCCTGAGGGTAAGTCTTTAGATGAGGAAATATTCAAAATGATAGTATCTCTGTAATTGAAAGCACTACTAGGAATAAATGAAAATTATTCCAAATTTGCTGGACCAATGGCGGTATGCCAGATCAAGTTCAGATAACTTCAGAAATGAGCAGATTAAATTTCTGTACAACTGTGGCCTTAACATTTTTTAAAATTGTAATGTGGAGAATATTTTACTGAGCAAACATATTCATTTTTCCCCCCTGAATTTCTAGCCTAAAGCTTTTATCTTTCTTGCCTCTACTTACTACCATCATGTAGTAATAGTGATATTTAATTTGAACTACTTAAAGCAGATTTACTGGGGTGACAGCCAAATTCAAAGAAAGCTTGTGTGACCCAAACAAATGCACCGGGCTGAGAGATGATATTTTCCGTTAAGATTAACCTTCTCCTCTGGATAATACTGTATGCCAGAAAACAGGGAAAAACTTGTGGATGCTGCTTCATAAACCTATAACAAAAATACAGCGTGTTGTATCTTCAGATATGTAGAAAAGACATTTCTTGTAATTTGATAATTTCTGTGCTCTGGTTTTGCTTGGTTGGTTGGTTGGTTTTGGGTTTTATTTTGTTGTTGTTGTTGTTTTATTTGATCCAGTTGATCACAGGATAAGTTTTCTAAAGAATTGTTCCAACTTGTTTCTCAGTCCCATTTTCTAGGAAGAATGAAGTCAGGATTAAGGCTTTGTAATAGTAACAATATTGTACAAAATACTGTTGCATTAAAGTGCTTTGGAAAACATAATTTTTGAAAGCTAAAGCTGAAGGGTCTTCTCAGCATTTAGAGCAGGAACAGCATCTGAAGTAGAAATATAAAATTCCCCTAACACCTTTCTACTGTAACCCCACGTAGAAATGCTCTAAGAGTAGGAATGATGTTCCTTACCCTGCCTCTCCCTCCCCCCCGCCCTCAATTACTATAAACTATTGGTCCTATGTACCTTCCGAAATAGGGGTGTCAGTGGAAGCTGCAGTGGCTGTGGTGGGACCAGTTGGGAGGAAATTTCTTATTTTTAAACTTTTTAGCCCAGTTCTGCATCCTAAGCCAAGATTTTGTGGAACATCTTTAGCTTGATATGCAAGAAATAACTAGTATGGGGAGAGGATGCTAGGAACTGAGAATAATATTGCTCTGTTTGTGCACAGTAAGTTATTGATGTATACATATTTGTTAAACAGGTTTTAAAACTTGAAAGCATAAGTAAGAAGGAGTAAGAAATAATGTGAGAGGCTGTAGGGAATCATAACCTCGCATATAAGAGTAGTTGTACAGCCTTAGGTCATACATTCTGGGCAATATTGGGTAGTTTGAAGAAATGCTCTAAGTGATCTTTAGTACTAAGCAGGTAAGGCCCACCAACTTCAGGACTAATAGAAAGTATGGGGAAGAGACTCCATAGGCTATCTGTACACAACCCCTTGTTCATGTTTAGGTTTATTTAAACTGAAACATGGACTATTGGGAAGTACCTGTACACTAGCAAATACTGTTCCCTCATGTAAATATTCTGAAATTGAATTTCATATGTATGTTTATGTGAGTAAAAATTTCAACAGGTACAGAATTATGAAAGTGGTCTCATATGAAGACCAAAACTGACAGGTTAATGTACTCTCAGATATAATTTAAATTATTCCTTTCTATCAGTCTTAAATGATTCTGAAGAAATCCTTTTTCATCACTCTATTTAAATGCTTTAAAAGAAAAGTAGTGGGGGGGATATTTAATCATGGACCAATAACAGCATTTTGGAAATTTTATTTCTCTGACTGATATGTACACTTTTCACGTTAAGATATCTTCTTAATGTGAAATTTTTAGCTGAGTTTCTGGGGGTTTTGGCAATGTGAACAATTTCTCTATGTATTTGTTTCCTGCTTGAGGATGAAAAACCTCTAAATAAAAAGGTGAAATTTAATGTGAGTTTGCAAATTGTAGATGTTCTGTTTCCTAAACAGTTGTGTGAAAATCCAGGCATTAGGCATTTCATTAGATGAACTTATTTAACTGGGAAGAGCCTTTATATTTGTGGGCAAGTAAAATTGATAAAAGGAGTACAGAAGAAATATGCAGCTCAGAGGTCCCTGAGGACCTTTAGGATTTAACCTTCATTTGCTTTTTAATCTTAGCATTCCTTATTACTCTGTGGAAGCACATGGTTTAGTTTTTCAAGTTGGCAGGTGGTAGCAATCCCATAATTATATCTTGGTTGTATGCTGCCAAGACACAAAGGAGAACCATGGTAATCCACTCCAGTGTATTTTTAGTAGTCACAACTTATTGCTTGTGCTTTTAGTCTAAAATCTTATGTAAATCTCATTGTAGTAATAAAATAATTAAAGTTATATTTTATATATATGTATATATAAATGTTTTAACTTCTGAAGAAAGTAACATAAAATCATTAGACTTCATATGCCACTCTGCCATTGACAGCAACAAAAATGTCTAATGATCATGAAGAATAAGTGTTCCTGTCCGGACTGCCTCTTTTTTTGCCGAGGCTTAGATATTTAGTATATGTAAATTATTTAATCTACACTTGTCCTTAAAATATGATTGTGTCATCATTTACATTCACTTTAAATCAGCTTTTAAAAGGAAAAGATCTGCAATGATATTTATTTCTACTGCCATCTGTGCCCCAAACATTCTATTTATTAGTATTTTTACATAACATAATTTATCATATCATTTAGATATAACATGATTTATCTGTTCCCTCAGCTTAGCAAACATTTAGGTAGTAATTCTGTAGTTATTTATGACTGAACTTGAGGCTATTTTCAAGAATTTTAAGATCTTTATTATATTTTGCCTCTTGGAGTGGCATAAAAATGCCTTAAGTCAAAATCTAGTATATCTATAGAAATCCAGAGTAATTACCTTAAAAAGATAGAGTGCAATAGTGCTGTCAGAACAGGAAATCTGTACTCTGCCCCCGGCCCCCAGGGCAGCAAAACAAATGAAGGAAAGTGTGGACCCAGAAAGGTGAGCGTGGAACCTAAAAGGTGATCAAAAGTTTTCTTCTGTCTCTGATTATATTAACCTGGGTCATCACTGGGATTCACAGGTACACTCCTGTTCACTACCCACAATGGTTCTGCATAAGAAGAATGAGTTTGTGATTCATTCCTATTAGATCTAAGTGGAACACAAATAAATAAACTGTTCATCTAAGCTATTGTGGTATTGTGTACAGAAAGTGATTTCTGCTATCCAGGTTATTGTGCTATCCAGCAGATTGAAGAGTGGAACTTTTCAAGAAAAATGTATCAAACATGTAGAGGATATGTCAGCATTAACGTAATAATGAACGATTCTGTCCGCTCCACACTAGCAGCAATACTTCATACCTCCTTGTGAAAAACATCAAGTATATGATGACATTTGGGATCTGAATTCATGGATGATAGATACATTCGAAAAAGGTGATAATAACAAAGTAATTATCCATCTTCAGTGCCTCTTATTGTGTGCACCTTTTCCTGAAAGGTTTTATAGCAACCCAAATGAATACATTTCTGTAGCATGCTGCCTGTTCATAGTAATATTTGAGAGAGATATCAATGAATTTATTCATGAGAACATATGTGTCAATTCTGCAGACAGTAAAAAAAGCAACCAATAATGTTGTCATTATCATGATTAAGCATCATCTCTGAAAACTCTTTCCTTTTAGTGCTGATATTTGCCCTGTGTTTAGGCCACAGGGTAGTCAATTGTAAAGATCAGACTGGTAGCAAATTCTTTGATGTTTTTAAAAGTAGGAAATTTTTTTTTTTTTTGTAACCTATCTGAATGTCAGTTTACCGTGAGTGAATTAAAATGTTCCAGAACAGAGACTGGCAATAATTGCTAATTCTCTCTAGAATGGAATGCTCTGGTATTATTATTTCTGGCAAGACTTTTTTTATTTTTTTTTTCCTATCTTTGCAACATGTAGCTCTTGCTTCATTGCATATGTTTTAATTGGGAGAGATGAATATGGTGGTCAATCAGATGTAGTAAAATGTCCTCCTGGTATTTCATTTTCTTCATTTTTATATTTTCTTAAATTTTTCCAAATCTTCTTTTCCTTTTGACATATTTTATCAATTTTGTTTATGGGCTAAATTCCACTGTGATTGAATTTATTGATAAAGCTGTCTTAAATTCATTGGGACCAAGATTGACCCTAAAAAGCAGGTATCTTTGTAGACAGGCATGAGTACTATCTCTGCCTGGCCTTCATGGTTCTGATATGCTTAGTTTCTAGGGCTGAATGCGCAGAGCCTGTGCCTGAATGGGGATCTGCTGCATAGCTGTATAAACCATGGTATGGCATAGGGCCATTATTAAATTTACTGTACGCTTCTGTGGTTCCTGGCAGTGCAGTCTTGTCTACATAGAAGCCATTGAAATGAGCTCCTCAGGCAAAACATGCATTAATTTTTTTTCTTTAAAGAAAAAAAATCTTCTGCTAATTCACTGCAATTTATGTTTGCTTTGTGATTCTGCTGCCGAGCCTCTCAATGAAACTGTGCTAATCATTAGGAAGTTATTGCCTGTATGCGTTCAGACATCCTACAACTACCACTTCATAATGAAAACAATATTCTAAAAGGGTTTGGTTTTGTTTTTCCAGCATGGTTAGAGACCAATGGCATATGATTTTGCAATTTTTTTCTTACTTTAAAAATCCTTGAGTATTTTGTTTGACGAAATAACTGTGCTTACCCGTACTTTTTCCTTTTGTATAGTGTAGTTTAATGATAGAAAATGGATGTCTCACAGATAAAATTATATACTGCATGCTATTGCATCCTGTATCTAAGACTTAGGCCCTGTAATCTTTTAAAAATTGATCATTAGTTGCTTATCTTCCATAATGTTACTGTTGACTAAAATGTTGGAAAACAGTTGAATTAAAAGGAAAAAAAAAAAAAAAGAAGAAGATGAGGCAGTAGGTAGCAGTTTGTGGGAAGACCATTTGAAATAGAGAGTGGGTAGGAGAAGCATTTCTTATAAAAGGTTTCAAGACTCCAGAAATCCAAAATGAGAAAAGAACTATTTAATAATTTTAAAATACTGGGCCAATATTTTTTCTCCCTTTTGAAGATATACAGAAGTCTGTTGAACCTCTGTGAACCTTACCATCTCATGCAAAAAGATGCAGCTCTGTTCAGATTTTGAGTAAGCAAGTCCCATTCCATTTTGCTCCTTCATTCTTGAAATCTGTGTCTATGTTGCTCATCAGAGAAGCTTAATACTACAAAATTAATGAAAAACTACCCTAATTGTCACTTCTGAGAGAGTCAACAACTCAAAAGGGTGATGCTTTCTATTGATATTTTAGTATTAGTTTGAAAATAGGTAAATTTCCTTATCAGACGACCCTGAAAGTTCACGGATGAGTTTATATCTGTCACATGCAGCAGTTAATTCAGACAGCCAGAATTTTCAGGTGACTTGATTGGTCAAATTCATATCTTTGTCTAGGATTTGTCTTGTGTTTGTGATTGGAATAAATTGTACTATCATATGCAATGAACTGTTTACAGTCTGTGTAACTAATATCCTGCTCTCTCCCTAATTGTTTCTAAGTCCTAGAAAGATGCTGATACTGAGTGTAACTTGTGCTATCTGAGGCCAGGAAAGTTTATTTTATAAGCAAGAAATTCTTTTACCTCACTAAGACATTTTAGACTCTCTCACAACTTGCTCTATTTTATGTTATTCTGCTCTATTTTTTTCCTGATTTTGATCTCAGTGTCATGATTAGATCAAAGGTTTTACTATGCTAGAATCAACCCACAGTCCAACTCATACACTTCTCACTCTTTGTGAGATACCAGATGCTTCTGGTGAGTGCTTGAAAGCTCAATGACTGAGCTTACTTTTAGGAAATATTGAAATTTAAAACCTCTTTTTACATTTATTGCTGGCCAAGCTAGCTTTTGTTTCTTAAGCAGTAAGATTACTAAAGAGAGAGATGAAAGAGAAGGTTAATCTAATTTCATGTTTTGGTGAGGGACTGGGAAGGAGAACACTGCTGTGTTTTGCAGTCTTATCAGAATAATGCCAGATCCTCATGTTGCTTAATCACTGTTTAAAACTTTCTATAATTCTGGGTTTAGGTTTCTAGTATAAAAAAGTTGGTGCATTAGCTACGAAAGTTCTGGATATTTTAATTAAATGCCATTTTCCTTACACATTTTAGCATTTAGCGATATTGACTCTGTGCTGAAAATTCATTTTGCTTAGAATTCAGTAGCTGTGATTATCAGGGCACAGTTGCAGCCTTAGTGCTCTCTGGTAAGGATGGGAAAATTGCTCAGACTGAAACGATTTGCAAATTTCTTAACATCAAGGGGTTGCCTGCCAAGATTCTGCTTTTCACAAATGTGAATTTCTCACAGCGGGAACACACATGGGCAATTGCTCTCCAAGAGATGCTTTATTCTCAAATTTGCTTTCTCTAGCTTGAGGCAGTTCCAGGTGCCTGTTGTGGACATCTACATCTGACCATCCAGAGCATCATTTTAGGCAATAGTGTATCCTTATGAAACTTGTTAAAAAGCCATTTCAGAGAGACATTCCTTGTATTCCAGGTAGGACAGCTTGCTGAGCTGGTTAGGAAGAACATGTTTGCATATATCTCTAAAAGATAGATTGTAAACAAAACAGTGAATGCCGAGAGAGGAACAAGATGACTACATATATGGTGTCCCTACCTGGAGATGAGTGACTTTCAAGGAGATCAAAGGATGCTTCTGCTCTCAGGCAGCTCTCTGTAATCCAAGGGGAGAAGGTAAACTAAAAAGCGCAGACATCTGCTCTGATGTGAGGTTACTGAAACCAGCCTTTAGCTTTTGTAATTTAAGTCTCATGACCCGTGGAGCACAGTTTCCCATGGCTGCATTCACATGAAAGAAATAATAACTGATTTTTCTCTCTTTAATCTTTCCCTTCTTACACTTGGTGTAAAAAAAAGGAACAATTAGACAACCAACTGAACAAGCCTACACACACTCTCTTGTCTTTATTACCATTATATTTTGGGCCTAAATGTTAAACTTTGAGCTAGTAAGTTTGAGAAAAACAAAGGGGGGGTGGGGGGGAGGGAGGGTGTGAAGAGAGAGGAAACACCTTCTTTTAGGAAAGATTTCCTGATTGCTTGGCGGTCTTTCAGACACTCACTGCAGAAGGTCATTGCCCAGAAAGGAGTCAATTTCCCTCCCTTAAAAGATGTCACAAGGAGCAAATTCTACAAAAGGTACAAAAGGAAACAAACTAGCTTCCATGATCATATCATTATTTGTGATCATAAAAATAATAAAATAATGTGATTTGTTCTTGTGGGGTCTCATAGCACTCCATAGGGCAGCACTTCTTGATACTGAGTCTTCTGGTTTCATTGCAGCCATGTCTATTTCAGCTTGGATTTGGAACTCAAGAAAGAATTTACCCATCAGAGTGTGTCCTTGTTGTACAAATCTTAACGTAGTCTTGTGTTCAGATCACCCTGGAGAAATATAATAGAAATATAATAGAATTTTCAATACTCAGAGATGCAAGGAGAGCCATCATTAAAACCTCTACACTGGATTTCCGGAGGGCAGATTTTGGCCTGTTCAAAAGACTAATTCAGAGCATACCCTGAGAAACAACCCTTAAAAACAAGGGAGTCCAAGAGGGATGGACAAGTTTCAAGCAGGAAGTTTGGAGTGCACAGGAACAGGCTATACCAATGTGCCAAAAGGCCAGCCGGAGGGGAAGACAACTGGCTTGGTTAAATAGGGAGATTCTGAAAGAAATCAGGGATAAAAAGAAAGTTTATTGACTGTGGATAAAAGGGTTGGCTACTTATGAAGAATTTATGAAGATAGCTAGGTCATGCAGGAAAAAAATCAGGAAAAGTGTAATTTGATGTTAATTTGGCCAATGCTGTTAGGGATAACAAAAAGTCCTTCTATAAATACATTAATAATAAAAGGAGGGGTAAGGAAAGCCTCCATTCTCTGTTGGACATGGAGGGAAATAGAGTTAACAAAGATGAGGAGAAGGCTGAGGTACTTAACACCTACTTTGCCTCAGTTTTTACCAGTAAGACAGGTGGCCCTCAGGAAAACTGGCCTTCCGAGCTGGTAGGCAGAGATAGGAAGCCAAATAGCCCCCCTGTATTCCAGGAGGAAATAGTGACTTACTGAGCCATCTGGATCTTCAAAAGTCTATAGGACCAGACAGGATCCATCCTAGGGTGATGAGGGAGCTGGCAGAAGAGCTTGCCGAGCTGCTCTCCATCATCTTCCAACAGTCCTGGCTCACTGAGGAGGTCCCATATAATTGGAAATTGGTGAATGTCACCCCAATCCACAAAAAGGGCTGCAAGGAGGACCTGGGCAACTACAGGCCTGTCAGCCTGACCTCGGTGCCTGGCAGGATTATGGAGCAGATCATCCTGAGTGCAATCACGCAGCACCTTCAGGATGGACAAGGAATTAGACCCAGCCAGCATGGGTTTAGGAGGGGCAGGTCCTGTCTGACCAACCTGATCTCCTTTCATGATCAAGTGACCCACCTGATGGATGAGGGTAAGGCTGTGGATGTGGTCTATCTAGACTTCAGCAAGGCCTTTGACACTGTCTCCCATAATATACTCCTGGAAAAGCTGATAGATCATGACTTGGACAAGTGTACCCTCTCCTGGATTAGGAGCTGGCTGGAGGGCCAGGACCAGAGAGTGCTGGTGAATGGAGCAGCATCCCATTGGCGGCCAGTCACTAGTGGTGTTCCCCAGGGGTCAGTGTTGGGTCCAGTCCTGTTTAGCATCTTTATTGATGATTTAGATGAGGGGGTTGAGACCATCATCAACGAATTTGCTGATGACACCAAGTTGGGAGGGAGTGTTGACCTGCTGGAAGGCAGGAGGACTCTGCAGAGGGATCTGTATAGACTTGAGAGATGGGCTGATTGAAATGGGATGAAGTTCAATAAGGCCAAGTGCCGGGTCCTGCACTTTGGCCACAACAGCGCTACAGGCTGGGCACAGAATGGCTGGAGAGCAGCCAGGCAGAAAGGGACCTGGGGGTACTAATTGACAGGAAGCTCAACATGAGCCAATAGTGTGCCCAGGTGGCCGAGAAGGCCAATGGGATCCTGTCCTGTACCAAAATAGCATGGCTAGCAGGACCAGGGAAGTGATCCTTCCCCTGTACTCTGCGTTGGGGAGGCCACACCTTGGGTATTGTGTCCAGTTCTGGGTCCATCAGTTCAGGAAAGATATTGAGGTGCTGGAGCAGGTCCAGAGAAGAGGAACAAGGATGGTGAAACGACTGGAGCACAAGTCCCATGGGGAGAGTCTGAGGGAGCTGAGGTTGTTTAGCCTGGAGAAGAGGCGGCTCAGAGGTGACCTCATCACTCTCTATAACTACCTGAAGGGAAGTTCTAGCCAGGTGAGGGTTGGTCTCTTCTCCCAGGCACTCAGCAATAGGACAAGGGGACACAGACTCAAGCTCTGCCAGGGGAAATTTAAGTTAGAGATCAGAAAAAAATTCTTTCCAGAGAGAGTAATCAGCCATTGGAATGGCCTGCCCAGAGAGGTGGTGGATTCACCATCCCTGGAGGTTTTCAAACTGAGATTGGATATGGCACTGAGTGTCATGATCTAGTAAATGGACTGGAGTTGGATCAAGGGTTGGATTTGATGATCTCAGAGGTCTTTTTCAACCCAATTGATTCTATGATTCTATGAAAGCATGAAGTAGACAGTGGGCCCTAAGTAGCAGATAAAGAAGGAATAATGAATGTATTATAGAAGGTATTATAGCAATCTAGAGAACATAGTGACAGTTGGGGATGCCTGACATATACAGAGCTTGCTTTATTCCAGGTACGTGTAGCTGATGACATAGAACTACGTCCACATTGACTTAGATAAAAATAGGTGAAGAGAGAAAGAAAAATTCTCTAGTGGCCTGCAGAAAAGATAAGTGATAGGTGATCCCAGCCGAGAATCCTGTCCTGGGTGTCCCGTTCCACACAGCAGGGGATCACATAATGTTGAAAACTGTGACCAGACCATTTTTAACTCAGTGAGATGATACCTGTTACCAATACCTACCATCAGTACCATCATCAACCTTTTCTTGCTGGTTGTGTTTTGTTGACACTGCCATTTTGACTCTGATTGGGATTTGCTTAATTAGAGTGTAAGTGTTGCAAACTATTTGACTGTTCACCCTGTGCACACCTGTTATTTTATAACATTTATCAAGTATTGGAATGGCTGTTGTTTACTTACTGTGCTAATGTATACTCAATAGTCGAAGTTGACAGGAGGATGTGGTGGTGGACATCTTAGTGCAGAGCTAGAAACTGAAGATACAGGAAAACAGAGTGAGGAGAGGGGGGAGGAACAGGGTGATTTAGACATTGAAATGAATCACTGTCTCAGGAACTTTGATAGAAAAATGGTTCCAAGTGCACAGCACAAGTTTGCAGAGATGTGCAGCTGGGAGACCAGACAAAGCCATGACCACACCTAGGTGTGTAGATGGAAAGTTGAAGAGAAAGACATGCTGAATAGGAGGTCTTCAGTGATACAGGAGGTAAAACATGCTGCAGCATGCTTAAAATCCCATTTCTGAATATCTCCAAAAGCACTTCAGTTTGACAGCGCAGAGCAGATAGCCAAACATTTCAGGTGGCACATGTACTCCCAAGCACATGCTATAGTACCATTTAAACAGCTGTGTGGTCTCTTTCCTCTTTCTTGCCACAACACATCTGAAAAGTAATTGATACTAGTTTTTCTCTAACAAGTCCTTATTAGATATATCCTCAACTGTCTGACTTGAAATGTTAAAGAAATCAGCTGATCACACGCTCTGGAGAAAATGAACACATTCCTTCTCTATTTGTGGCTTAAAAGCATTTGTGTAAAGTTCTGAAGTGTAAATTCCAAGATCCCAAATATTCATGAGCAACAATTTTTTTGAAAACAAAACAAGTCAAAGGTGAAATCCTTAATCTACTTTCTGTTTTCTTTAGTATATAGATATGAGAAAAGACAAATGCAAAACCAACCCTGTATAGGGAATGTCAGAAGACTATTGTGATCACTCAAATTACTCAGAATCACTCGTCACTGAAAGTAAGAATTTACCATTTAGAGAAAGCATCAATCTGAGTAAGAAATTACTGTAATTAAAGGTGAATATGGCTGTGAGGTATTACTCATTGCAAAATTAATGAAGTTTATTTTGAAACAAATTTGCCTTGAAAAACAATATCAAAAAACAATACCCAAACCCAAGAAAATCCTGCTAACAGGATTATATTTGGAAACTCTTGATGATGAAAATCTTTCACATTTTTTCTTTTAGCAACCATTCAGGTTGTTAATTAGCTTCTGACTGTGCTGAGAAATTATCACCTGAGATTTTTTTTCCAAAGTGAATTTTAAAGAAAGAGTTAATCTAAACTGTCAAGCTCAGAGCCAGCAAACCTGAAGAAAATGTAGAGCTCAGACAGTATGTGATGCACAAACATGCTTATCTTAGACGTGCAACATCTAGCAGGAATAGCTCACATTTGACTAATAGTTCTGCAACAAGTACTTTATGGTACTGTAATAATGTGTGAACAATTCCTTCACAGAAAAAAGTAGTGGGTATTGCAGGTTTGATGAGTTTTTGTTCCAATGCACTTCAGCTCCATAACTCTTCCACTTGATTTTGAAGTTTTGCTTAGTTTAGTCAAATGTGCTTGCTTGTGACTGTAACCAAAGCAGAAATGCTGACGTCCGAACCTCACTGGCGTAAACGTTTCTTTTAGACCAGTTAGTTTTCAAGTAACCTTAACTGCTCTTTGGGTTATGGTCATCTGCCTAATTGGAACTGCTTCTTGGACAAGCTGTCTAGTGGTTTTGGGGCTTTGTCATGTTTAATTAATTCATTCATTAATTGTAGTAAGAATCTGCCAAACTGTATCTTAAACAATCTTACATAGTTTTCTTCCTTCATTGTTTATTATTTTAATGAAACAACTTTCATCTTGAATGACCATGTTAAATTGGCAGCCTGTAAATGGCTATGTAAATAGAAAGTGTTTTTATTAAAAAATGGGGTCATAATTACATTTTGTTCAGAAATACTTTTCTAAACCTTATTCTCTTTTAAAATTCAAATTTGATTTAACTTGAGGTTCCATTTAGGTTTAAAATAAATGTTTTTCTCTCCATTAAGCCTAAAGCCTTATTTTATTTTTATTTTTTTACTGTATTGCATATTGGACTGTAAAGAGTTAAAGTTGACTTTTTTTTTTTTTTTAACAAGATTCTTCCAGATGGTGAAAATGTAGTTCTGAGCAGCCCTCATTTTCACTAATAAGAGACAGGATTAAGCCTATAAAGTTAGCTTTCTTCCATCTAGAGAAAATTTGAAACTTGATGTGGATCTGAGCCACTAGAATGCCCAGTTCATGTAGAAACTTGTAGTTCCACATATCTTGGATATGCTTTCATGTGTTTAATTCACTTTTTCTCTAACCATGTAGTGCTGTTTACATTTCCTTTTCTGTGCCTCGCCTAAAAAAAAAAAAAGTATCACTGATGGCTAACCTATTACTATTTAGCTCATTCTGAGTCTGAAGGCACTGCATGTACCATGACTGGTTTACCTCTATATCCTTTCTAATTTCCTTGATATAAACTGGGCTTGTCTGTAGTGATAGCTGACTTAGACAAATCTGACAGTTACTTTTATTGATGACTAGGGGCTGATCGCAGTCACATCTAATTGCTACCTTTTGATGTTTCATGTACCTCTGCATTTCTTGCATATAGTCAAGTGCATTTTCACTCTACATTTCATATGCTTTTAACCCAGATTGTCTGATTAGTTGTGTTGTATCAGAAAACTCTTCCTTTATTTCCTGTATTCTTATCTATTTAACTGTGAAAGCATGATAACAAAGGCACTGCCTTTGTAGAGGTCCTCTGGGGTATTTTGGAGGTCAGAATATCCTGGCCCTCTGTTTCTCTATAATAAGCTATTTCAAAGGAGCGTTACAAGAATTTTTATTTTGTAACATCTGTAAAGCCCTGAATCATAAGGCATCTCAGCATATGCTTAGAACATCTGGCTGAAAATGAGGGCTTATAAATACTACAGAGAAAGTTTCTACAGGACAGATTAGGAAACAAGCTTCTGTGCAGAAGAAAAAGCAGGGATCGGCATGGTAGAAATAAATGGAGAGAAAAGGAGCAAGTATAGGAGATGAAGGAAAAGGCAGGTAATAAAAGGATAATTGCTGATAAGGAACAGGCAGCTAAAAACTACTTTTCAGTACATGAAAATTCTAACCCAAAGAACACAAGCCTAAGACAAAAAGGAGGATACAGATTAACCACTTGTTATAATTAAATATTTGCTTTATGTTAGTAAAGGGAATTAAAACAGTTAAGTTCATATAATTCAATAGATTATCCTTCATTGTGATTGCCAATATTTATTGCATGTAACGGTAGATTAATGTTCTCTTGGAAAGGTTCAGAAAACAATTGTTGCTATGGTTTTAGTTGGTTGTAGGTAGAAAATAACTGTGATTTTTTTGCTAATCCAAATACAAACTTTTCAAGCTCTTTAAGTAAATACTAAATCTAAAAACATTATCACCAGGGTTTAAAACAAACAAACAAACAATAGGATATGAATTGTATGTGCAGTGATTCAAATTATAAAGAAGTATTTCTTCCCTTTTGCACTTATTCCCCAGAAAAACATGTGTGAAATGTTTTAATTCCCCCTCCCAAATGGCATAGTAATGTCAGGAAAGAAAATGTGAAAGGCTTCAGTTCTTTTTCTAAAACTCATTATAGAAGATTCAGGCTGAGTAGTCTTTCTGGTTTTCATCCAGCTGTTTCCTTATGATACCTATGCCTTGGAGCATTTATTCTCTTTAAAATTAAAGCAAATAAAAAGGAGAGCTACAGTATATTTCTTTACCAAGTCAAGACAACTCCATTATTAATTTTTAATTCCTCTGTTACATTTTAAGATATAGCAGATGTAAAGCTGTATTAAATGTTCCACACTGCTATCATTTAGTACCAAAAAGTGAAGGAAAACATCATTTGATGTGCTCTAACAGTTTAACAATTATCTATAATAATAACAATTTCCTTCAATGCCTAAATAACTATAAATTAAATATCATAGTCATTAACTATCTATCGGAACACCTGGCATTGTACCTCAGTAGTATGGGAAGCCCCCTGCACATGAAACTTGTCATCCTCTTAGCTTGTTTCTTGATGACTGTGAATGTGACTTTATTCTTAGTCCAGGTCAAAAACTCATTGTCTAGAGCATAATGAGGGATGCTAGATGAACAGTAACTCCCAGTCTAATAGGAAGAGCAGTGGCTTTGTGCAACCAACTAACATTTGAAGATACAGGGTGATACTCAACGTGCCCATTGAATGGAAAAGAGAAAGCGACTGTTAACTGTATTGAAATTAATACACTTTGGAAACTTATCTGAAGCATTTAGTAAGTACAGGAAAAACTAAAACTTGGTCCAGAACAATTAGTTGTAGAACAACTCCATAACAGTTTGGAGCTTCCCCCCACCATGCCTTTCTGTCTTCCTTTATATCGGTGTTCCTCTTTTATTCTTTGCAAACACTTTAGGTAGAAACCACAGTGTAGTAAAGTTGATAGAGCATTAATCTATTGTCAGCAGGTACTAAGAAATCATAGCTTTCAATATGCTAATCTTTTCCATAACCTTTTTTTAGGTAGGTAGAATTTAGGAGAAAAAAATGGCAGGAGTCTGAAAGTAAGATTGCCAAGCTGTATTCAGGTGACTCAGTGCTGCTAAGTGATGACCAGTAAACATCTATTGACAGTGCATTATCAAAGAAGCTCCTTGTGATGTTCATGATACAAGAACCTGGATTGTCTTTCAGAGTGTGATGTTGTATGACAATAGGTGTGGATTCCTTATAAATAAATGCTAGCTATCTAATTCAATAAAACCAGCCTGAAGGTAGTTGAGGTCAGATGAATTTTAGATGCTCAAACACTTCGCTCCAGTTTTCTCATGGTGAACATCAACATTTACTTGTTGTGCACAGTTTACCTTTTCAGCTGGGAAGATTCATGCAGCAGTTAGAACCATATATATGACACTTTCTGAATTACATATTTTAGAATGTCAAGGAATCTCATTGCATTCTACAAATACAAATAAAAAATCCTTATCATTACAATACCTGAAGTTATATAGGCACATTTCTCTTTTGGGGATAATAATAAGATATGCATCCTAATATTTGCTGCTGAAAGATTGTTTCTAATTTTTCTGTGGGATGTGTATCCACTCTCACTCAGGTCTATAAAAAAATTGTTTAAACACTATAATTTATTTTCTGAAAATAAAAAGCGGTTTTGAAAATTGTAGACTTTAGGACATATTTGGAACAGTAAAATTTATCTTTTTTATTGTTGCACTGATAACACTGCTTGTGTTTGTTTCTTAGAACAGAGTATAATTTAAGTAGACCAAATCTTTTTCTGAAGAACAATATGGAATGAACAAGAGTGAAATTACTGAGAAGTGCTAGATCTGTGGCTGCAGTATTTATGAATGCAGACACTGGAATGGTCAAAAGCATAGTTAGTTCTGAGAATGAGAGTTTTCATTATAGTGCAGATTCTGCTAGCTGCTGCCATGAGAGCAAATGTCTATTGCTAGTTGGCATCATTCTCGGAACATGGGTTTAGGAATTTACCTACGCAGAGTCACAATTACTGAGTAACATCTGTGCAAGGAAATCTTGTTTCCATATGTGCTTATATGTCAAAACCAGTTTTTGAATACAAGTCCCAAGTGCTTGGATGCTAACTTGTGTAATATTTAAGAGCTCACCACTGAGGTTTCTGAAGTACATTTTGCTGGACTCAATGTTCTTGGGCAACCACCCTTCTGTCTGAAGGCCAGGAGTCAAATAGTGGTGCATATATTATGGGTTTCTCCATCAATCCAAAGTGCCAGTGGCAAATTAATTACCTGTGCCACAAGTATATTTTGCTGTATGAGTGGAAAATTCCCACATATGTTATAACTATTGTGTGTAGGGATGCCCTGGGAAAAGAAGCATTGTATAAGGAGAGGTCATTATTATTAAGCTACATTATCTAAATCCCTTGTTCCATGACTATTTGCTTTAGACTCTGTGGTAACAGGTGAGTGGAAGAAAAAAAAAAAAAAAGAAAATCTAAATAAAGCACAAGGACATCCAAGCTACCCTAACAAGAAAAAGTATTTTTAAGGAAATCATAGTGCTGAGGTCTAAATATTTCACAATTAGGCATTCATTTGGAAAGAGCAGCTGCTCTATATCCTCCACATACTATTTTGCTTACGTTGTTTACTGATTACAAAACACAAACATACTTTTATTGACTATGTTTTCCCCTACAGTCTTCTAGGAGTGTAATAATGAATATTCACATTAAGAAACAGCTTCAAGGTAGCTATCACCAGCAGCAGCTGTGCTTCTTACAATGTCTGCAGTCACTTGGGTTGACTAGATGTAAATAATTTACATGTGCTGTATATAGAAGCCCTTTCAGATCTCCATATATTTATGCTAATACGTAACTTAGATTTTGCTGGCAACCACTCAGTTGATCAAATTTAAACAAAAAGTAGGTTGTAGCTGTTTAGGGAGTTGTCTTCCAGTTGCCCTGAACAACTGCCATGTGCAAGTACAGAAGCCAATGTAGTTAAGTGTTGAATTTCAAGATCTCTGAGGAATATTTTAAAGCTAATTATCACTATCAAGAAAGTCCTTGAGGTCAGAAGGCAATGACTGAAGTTGTATACAGAGCTTGTCTAGTTATCTATGACTTCAGAATTTATTAATATCCAAACACATCAAGGAGCAGACAGTAAGATCTTTTGATATACAATAGCAAGATTGTTCCCTCAAATTCTTTCATTAATGATATAAAGTTTTAGCAAATACAGGAAGAAAAGTATTTCCTTCAGTCTCTAACATGAAAGTTTTACATCTTTTGAGAGATGTTTATATTACAGTATATAGATCTGCATGCAGTGCCATGGAGAATCAGTCTGGTTACACAGCAAGTATGAGGAGGCTCACCTGTTTGAGCTGTGAAGTTACACACCCCTGCCTATGGGTGTATCTCTTGTGTAGATCAAAAACAGTATGTGCAAGAAAAACACAGATGATTTTTTGCATATACAGGTGGGGATTGTTCTTTAGGAAAGTTCACATACTGTCTTTGAGGGTTGGTCAAAAGAGTGAGTTGCTAGATGCATATGCCTTACCTATTTGTCATCTTCCTTTTCTGCTGTGTTTATTTTGTGGCCAATTCTGTTGGATTATGGTTTTACCTGAAAGGGCCAGACAGGACTACTGTATGAAGACATTTACAATCAGAAAACTTCTACTGTAGAAAATTGTCGTAAAATAACATCCAAAGGAAAATGCATTATTTAGTGATTTTAGAACAGGACAGAAAATATTCACAAAATTGCTTGTGGGAGGTATACTCTGCAGCTTTCTATGAGGAAATAATTCATGGGGGGTTTTGCTTAATTTTAGGTTTCCATCAACCAACAGATACACATTTCAGTATTCTTGTTGATTTGTCACTATAATTAACTTTTCTTCTGCCTGTACATTTGGGGGGTTTTGTACATTGAAAGGAAAAAGATAATTTTTACCGCTGTTGCTGACAATAGTGGTGAGGACATTCAGATGTCATTGCATTGTACTATAACACCTAGGCAAACAGTAAGGAATTGCTTTCGCTGGAGGGATATCACTGTTTGGCTAATGATTGCTCAAGTTAGATTTATTCATGATACAAATACATGTGCTCACTTCATAGAAAATTAAAAATGTCAGGCTCTTCAGATTACAAGTCTTTTTCTAAACTAAACAATGTCTTTGCTATAGACCCATAGAACCCTTTAGATGCACATCAGAAACATGGGGAGATGCAGAAAATTGACATTTTACTTACATAACAGAAGCTAATGGAATAGTTAGTAGCACTTCAATAGCTTACGGTGAATAACAGCATGCCAGTACTTTAACAAGTGAGCTTGTGATACAGCCTGTGTCACAAGGGAGCATGTGTTCAAAGAAAGGAGGATTCAGTGACTGGAAGAACTTATTTATGCTTTTCTTTCAATGTTAAATAAGAAGTCTTGTTTTTTATACAGAAGAGCTACACCAAAAAGCATTAAAAAAATTCAATTCTCCTTCCCCCAACCTCCCCCAAAAACCTGGTGTTTAGCAGCACTTAAAAATGCTCATATGTACTCCTAAATATGTATGTTGAGGCAATTGACTATACAGAACAGGAGTTAAAATACTGAGCTAGAATTGACATTTGAAACATTTGCTGTTTGGTGCAGTTTGGTCTTTACAAAGAAAAACTTTACTTTTTAGTAGTATTTTTACAAGCCCTTGAAACAGTCCTTTTGGGACTTATTAATGTTTACTAGGAAGTAATAAGCATTACATACACAGGTAAGTCATTTCAAACAGGCACAGCAATCACTTCAAACCTTCTTTTATTTTTTAATAGAGAGGGGAGAGAGAGAGGAACAGATATACTTACTGGTTTCAATATGCATATAGATATCTATATATAAAACATGCTTATAGATACCTAAATATAGATACCTATAGTGAGGTTTTCAAAAGAACATAATTCTGATGGATTGTACTAATAAGTACTGAAATATTTGGAAAAATTCTACTTGTGATTCTTAATTTATCTTTAAACTTATATTTCACTATCAAAATTGGCTTGCAGAATAAAATTTTTTAGGTTTTATATGGCTGAGGTACCTGCATCCCATTGAATTTTGCTTTGGTTTTTAAATCAACTGAGGCTGAG
This sequence comes from Hafferia zeledoni, assembly GCA_035583235.1. Lineage (NCBI taxonomy): Eukaryota > Metazoa > Chordata > Aves > Passeriformes > Thamnophilidae > Hafferia > Hafferia zeledoni. Next base: position 33,750,436 of record JAWWEV010000043.1, read on the forward strand.
ATGATAACAAATGGATTTATGAGCCTGAATCAAAGGTGTGACTGCAATTCATATAAATAGATCCAGATAGCATCAAACTGGTGAGATTATTGTTAAGACCTGTAGGTGTCAAGGCTCTCAAGTCAAACCCCTATTAATGTGTGGACCCATATAAGCTGTATAGCCAGTCTGAAACATATTTTGCACATGTATATTGACTCACTTAAATGTCTCTGTCTTGCTGTGATTGCAATTTTAGATGGCAGTGCATAGTGACACAAAATGTTACACAAAATTGTTAGTCTTTAATTCTTAAAGTGAATAATTGAATTACAGTAATTACTGGATAATTGCCGTAATTATTAATAGTGCAGATCATATGCATACTATCAACACATATTCCAAAGTATTTTCTCACTTTAAGCTTTCCAGTTAGTGAGTACTACTGTTTTCATCTGTCCTCTTCAATAAAATTCTACTGTAAGAATTTTTCAAATCTCATCTCTGTTTTTTGGGGTTTGCAATGTTTTGCTTTCTCTTATGCAGAACAACTACTTTTTCATCTTTTTTTCTTTGTTTTATTTTGGGGGGGGGGGTTTTGTCAATATTTCAGTTTATAAGTAGAAATCAAAATAATAATCTTGTATACCTTAGAAACAGAGAACTTTAAACCATAGCTGCATATTTAGATTTTTAGGTTTTCAACTGGATTTCACTTACAATATACATAAGTACATTTTCATAAATATTCATATAAATAAAGAGTTCAGCTTCACATCTGCCATATAAAATGTGATGTTCCTTACTATAAATCACTTGAAAACAAACATTTTTGATGAAATGTTTCTCTATGAGAAAGTGTATCATAGGGAACTTTTTGACATGGGTAGTCCAGTGGCAGAGTTTGTGATTAGTATATTATTAAAGGTGTACTTGAAATATAAAATTCCAGAACAAATCCATTTGCAAGATTGCTTCCTTACGCTTGATTGTCTGTCATGAATTAGTCTGTTGGTTTCATAGAAGATTTCCATTAGGAAAATTCCTGAAAAATGTTTAGAACAAGAGAACAGCTTAACCTAAAGTGTCACTAATTTCATGGTGAGTTATGTGTCTTGAATATAATAGTTCAGCACCACTTGGTTGCCATGATTCATTAGTTATCATTAAACTCCCAAATCATCTTTGTGCAGAAGCCCAAAAGGCTCTAAATATGCACATGCAGTGCAATTATGAAGCAATCAAAATAAAATTTAACAATTTTGAAGTTAAATGGAAAATAGATAGTCCTTTCAAAGTCTTAGATTAAAGGGAGACAACCATATGTAAATCAGATACAGTACTTCTAAATTATCTTGTTCAGTGTCTGTACTTTCTAAATAATAGACAAGGTAGCTGTATAGAATTATTTCTTTGAAGGATCTGACAAGCATGATTTATAGCATAGTCCAAAACACATTCTTTGCTTGATTATTTAGTCAAAAGAGCCTCATTTTCCCTAATTTTAATATTAAGGAATTATATCTAAATTGTATCTTAACTTGGAAAGTAACAGAAGAGAGAATATGAATTACACTCTTACAAAAATATACAAGAGAATTAAATTGCAAAATTGCTATTTTGGAATGCAAGATAGCAAACTACAATTAATCACTTTTCTTTCTCTCATCAAACTTCACAGTGAATCTTCAAGAAGCGTAATGCAGTATTTTAAAAGGCTCATTTAAAACCCTTTCTCAAATCCTATAAGCATCTGGGGGAAAAGACAGATATTCTTGTTTAGAATAAATCATTCAATGAGTTAGTACTTGAGAACACAGAACTAAGTAAGTTTGTGTAAAAGCTCCAAATTTTTAAAAAGCTTAACTCGTGGAATTATTTTTAGATTTGACCATTGATGAAAGTTGCCTGTACTTTTCATGTGGAAGGAGAAAGTGAAAAACTGGAACCTTAACCCCAAGAAAATATATCCTTCATATTTTCAGTAGGTTTTAAAAGATTAATTATATTACTCTAAAGCACTGATATCCAAGTATCATTCTAATCAACGTTACAAATACAGGCTTTTTCCAATCCTTGACACTCTGCTTCACATTATTGAGGCTGTCTATAGAGAGATTTCCTATCCGAACTAAGTCAGACATATGTCTTCCATCTAGAACCCTCATCTCCATGTGCTGCACACTCATGACTCAGCTTTTCAACCTCATGAAACAGAATTGCCCACATAATTGTTTGCAGAAGCAAATGTTCTCTTTGAGCTCCATGTTCTGCGAAAAAAAAAAAAAACCAAAACAAAAAACCTCTCTAAACTCTAAAAATCTCTTAGACTTTCTGTAAGGCCATGTTTGCATTGCTAACTCTTTTTCATGTACACCGTTTCTGTTCTACCTTTAATCTTGTCTGGCTTTCCAACAATATAAACCTACTTTACTTGAGGAAAATAAAATTATCCATACAAGTACATTTTCTGTTCATGTGATTTTTTTTCATAATTGCTTGGTTTGATAGGCATTTTTTATTTTTGCTTTTTCAAGAATTTTACAAGGAGGTAAATTAAGCACTACATTGCTGAGTCTCACGCAGCTGTAGATCACAGGTACCAGAAGGGATCAAAGCTTTGTCAGCATATTCCTTTGCAACGTTCTGGATATTCATTCATTGATTCATCATTAGAATTATTTCAATAATTTCTGAAGAATGATAGTGAAAAATTTATCATCAGTTAAACTGTCAGTCTTAAGAACAGCAAAGTCAACCTGAGAAAATTTGCAGAAGCATTCTTGTAAAGGAGGAATTTTTGCATGCTTATTTCCACTTCTATATTTAGAGAAAGGATTTTATTGCTTAATAGGTAGAGCAAGTGAATCCCATCTAGGTATTTATCCTATCTAATTACATCTTGCAAATACACTAATCCAGCAACTCGAGAGCAGACAGATAGCTATTTTCACTTCTAAGTTCCATAAAACTGTCTTGCTGTCCAACCTTCTTGTTTTTGCTAAAGCAATACCCTTCCTGTTGTTTGAGAGGGGCCTGTATTTAACAGTCTCAAGTGATTTTAAATATCTGCAGGATCTATTGAACAACTGTGTCCTTCAAGAGTGGCAGGTGGGATCTAGGTGTCTAAAATGCCAGTACACATCCATGATTAGGTGCTTCCTTAATATCATACCTGCTCAAATGTAAGCTCAGATGATGTAAGGCACCAGAGGCAAGTCAGGAGTAACATATATTGCATGATTAGAGTACAGGAATATCTGTGAGAAAATATACAACTTGTCCTGATACCTGTAATATGTTACATAACATGTAGAGTTTTCCACAACCAAGATGTAATAATAATAATAATAATAATAATAATAATAATAATAATAATAATAATAATAATAATAATAATAATAATAATA